>VSJF01000006.1:0-1200000 GCA_009739215.1 Floccularia luteovirens
CATTCGCTTAATAGGTGCAGGTGCTGAGTCCATGACATTTGGTTACGGTTCAAAAGGAGCCACCGAAGTTGCTGATGAACTTTTGGAAAACCAAGACGCCGAAGACTGCTTGCTTCCCATGGGTATCACATCCGAAAATGTCGCAAAACAATTCAATATCAGCCGTAAGCAACAAGATGAATTTGCTGCCAAGTCTTTCCAGAAGGCTGCCGCTGCCAACAAGGCAGGAAAATTCAAGGATGAAATCATTCCCATCAAGGCAAAGGTTATTGACCCCAAAACCGAGAAGGAATATGAAATCGTTGTCGACCAAGATGATGGTATCAGGGATGGTGTGACAGCTGAAAGTCTTGCAAAGTTGAAGCCTGCCTTTACCAAGGATGGAACTACCCATGCTGGTACTTATATCTTCTTTTTGACATGGCATACCTCGAATATTCAATTTCTTGCTTGCAGGTAATGCATCTCAAGTTTCTGATGGTGCCGCTGCCGTTCTCTTGGCTCGCCGTTCTGTTGCTAAACAGCTCGGGCTCCCTATTTTGGGCAAATTCGTTACTGCTGCAACTGTTGGGGTTCCACCAAAAATCATGGGTGTCGGTCCTGCATTCGCTATTCCCCGTGTTCTGGAGATTGCTGGTTTAACGCTCAGTGACATTGACTTCTTTGAAATCAACGAGGCTTTCGCATCACAAGCATGTTTCTCGATCGATCACCTTAAGATCCCATACGAGAAGGTAAATTTGAATGGTGGTGCCATTGCTATTGGTCACCCTCTTGGTTGCAGTATGTCCCACTTTATATCCTGCTGTGATGAGTGTTGGATCTGAATGGAATATTTTTCAGCTGGAGCCCGTCAAGTCGCGACCGGACTGAACATTGCAAAGCAAACTAACCAAAAGGTGTTCGTCACCAGTATGTGCATTGGTTCTGGGATGGGTATGGCTGCGGTGTTCGTTAATGAACAGTGAAGTGTATGATTATGTACATACATGTAAGCTTAAAATTGGAAAAAGGAATTCTAGTAAATACTGTATGTTACTAATTGGGCAAGCGGCAAGGCAGATGATACCGTAAAGTTCGAACGTAGATATTTGATTAAACCCTTTTGACCTTACAACGGCTGTTGTGATTAACGCTGGCGCTTAGCGCTCAGCGGCAGCCTTCAAATTTAACGTTCACCATGTGTCTGCTGATCAGCGATAACCCTATTTTCCCTTACGTAAAAAGATCTTTTGTGAGGAATGGAGGCCAAATGCAAACAAGTGCTACAGTACTCAGTGATGATGGAAAAAAGTCCCTGTCTTCCCAAACTCACCATTCACTCCACATCTGCGCAATTAATGAAAGTGCATGCGTATGTACCCTACATTGAACTAACGGTGCATGCAGATCCTAGCCTTGGCAGGCATGTATGACGGGTGTTTGCGAAAACTTGTATGTCTTACACCACCCCAATGAATCAGTTATCAGCGATTGCTCTGTTTTCCGAGTGGCTTCTGAGGCCTGAAGACCTGAACATGTACATATCTAAAAATTACACGTTTGACGTGGGCTAGGGCTTTTATTCCTTGTTATGGATGACTGGCGTTGCGGACAATGATGCATACATGGTCCACATGATTCTGGATTTCAGTGATGTGGCATGATGGATGCAATGCGCTTGTAGGAGGGGTAACAGGTAAGCTGTCCAGCGGGCTTTTGACAATCTTAGAACTCCTTAGCAATGCCTGTTCCACACTACAAGTTCTATACTGATTAATCCAAACTCCCACTATAATGCAATAGTGGAATGTGGAAACTGGGGACTTGCGAAACTACTCCTCAATCCCTTCCTGTTCATATCATGAAAAAAGTAATCTCCGTCTGAAGACATCACAAAAATCCCGAACCCATAGTAACATCCATGCAGTACGTCCTCTCCGCTCCTCAAAGTTTTTGCCCCACAACCTTGTTAACCTTTTTGTATACTGAGGGTTTTCGTTTCGTGATCTGCTGCGGAGGTTTCCATGCCCGTGTCAATAAGTGTTACAAATCTAGTCAATTAAACTTCTCCAAGCTACCAGAAGTAAGTTCAAGTCGTACATCTCCAGGTGTGCATGGGACCCAGAATTTTTCTTAATCGATCGCATCTAATTTAATTAATTACAAGGCAGCTGCAACTACGTGTTCTTCGTTGATAAGGGACCACAATACCATCATACTTCAATGCGGTGATTGAGGCTATCGATAACCTTCCCTTGATATGTGGACCTGACCGCTGGTATCATTCTTCTTGTAAGGAGCTTAACGGTGTAGTGATTTACGATTTCCCACATTCTACATCTACGGGTAAGGATTATCCGTCGGTTTCGTAGGGAAGGGTAAGTATAATAATTTGCCCCTTATTTTTCAGAAAACCTCATCCCGAAAGGAAAAAAAAATTAAATTGGTACTTAACCCTGTATCATCTTTTGCTATTTTTATCAGAGACCATTGTAGGAAAACTTTAGATGATACTCTTCAACGATTTCCCCACTAAACCTAATAATCTTTAGCCAAATGAGGATTTTATAATACGGCATCACAGGATATGTTCCTTATTCATCTCATATCAGCCTCGTGTTTCAAGAGAGGCATATGCGTTGGTCGCATGCCATCTGGAGCTCAAGCGAGTATACCCCCTGACACTACTATCCCAGTATCCCAATCCGTTGAAGACCTCAAGGTCGAGCGCAGGCATCACAGCTAAAAGTAGGTAGTTCATATTATTTGCCTGAAGGCTTATTTCTTATCACGTTCCAAAGTAGCGAGACCTGCCAGGAGCATGTTCCGTCATTATGACATGTGGTTTACCAGTCTCGTCACTTTTGTCCGAAAAGCCGGAGAGAAACTCCCGACACCTGATATTCTTGGGTTAGTTTCTTTGAAGGGTTGTCCCTCTCCTGGCGCTTTTTCTTCAGTCCGCCAGCAAGACCAGAGACAACCGCAAACGTGTATGGGAACACCTGGTTGCAATTCATTTGGACGTTTTGGGACATGAGCCCTCCGTGTCCTGGCATAACACAAGACACATTGTTCGTAATAACCTACCGGATCTTTTTACAGATCAACCATCTACCCGCCGCAACAGCACCTTGCATGACTACGACGCCCTCTTTCTGCTTTGACCCACAAATGACATAACATTACTGATGGAAAGCGAATTTGGTATGTTTGCGCAATTTTCATTACAGATGTATCAAGATATTATATCTCAAGCTCGTCAATCCCACAGTCATTCTGAATTCTGATTGATAGCCGCCGGGTTATAGCACTTAACAAAGGCATCACTTCGTTTAACCATTTGTTGAACTCGGTGGTTTTTCTAGATATGCATCGCAGAATGTATTACATACCTGTAGGACTACTCCGCACCTCGCACAAGTCGATGTTTGGTCACTATTACCCTACCACAAGGCAGCCAATCCCATGAACACGATGAAGGAGATAGGTAATGATATGTCTATTGAATGTTTTCGAGCAGGCCCTTTGGCCTAAACCTAAATTCTACTAATTTAGATACGCCCGTTAAGGCCCTTTCTCGCCAAAGGCCGTTGGGAAGTTTTTGACAGTGTCCAACTTGTTCTGAATGAACTAGTAAGGACTAACCTCGGTAGTTCATCCCCGATTTATATCAGGCTTGCTATATAGTATGACACACGAGAGTTCCCAAAGGAACTAATTCATTGCGCCTCAATCTCCGTCTATCATGCGCGGACAGTAAAAAGAACGCCCTTTACGATGTTATCTGCAGAGGCTGTTCACGAGGTAAACCTCATGAGACCTCATGTCCGTCGCATGCACATGCTAACTCCTGTTGACGGCCGTGATGAATTTTTATTTTTGTTTTAGGAATGAGATAAAATCTATTGGTTCTACGTGACATAAATGGAGAAAAGGTATACTGGGTAGGTGGAGAACGCCCCTGGAACATTGCCTCATCAAGGACCTCGGACGCCGGCTATGCGACGGCATCAGGACTTCCTTTGGTCACTTGTCAGCTAGTCGTCAACTTCTGTCTAACTATAACGGAGTGGTGCTCGTTTTTTAGCATACTCGCTTCATAACAAAACACATTTCTTTAGGAGGAAGAGAGGGATGGGATAGTGATGTTCGATTTAACATCGTCGAGGCTAACCTATTGATAGTGTTGACAAAAAAAGGTAAGCAATGAACTGTCGTGACCTGAATGAGAGTGAGCTTTACGCCTGTGATACACATCAAATCTGGGTCCAAGCGGTAAGTCCACCGCAGCTGTTGACGTTGATCGCTTTTGACCCTCGTTGCCTGGCTGTTTTCAATTAAGGAGGTTTACGCCTCCTCGGCTGGATCCGCGCCCAGCTGCCCAGACACATGTTTGTACCATCATTTTTTTTCGGATTCAATGGGGGTTTTAGTGCCGGTCTATGGTTTGTTACCTTCGTTAAAGATCTCCCCAAGGCACGAGAATGAATCTCATTCAACAATAGAGATGCAAGCTAACCTTGTAAGGAACGCGTGTTCGGTCTGGCCGTGGAAAATTTTTTTCTTCTTGAAACGCTTCATTAACGGCTGAAGCACAAAGTTGTGTAAGATTGATAACATGTACAGATAATGTTCAGGTTAAGTTTTCTAGACATATATGTACTGTTGAACTGTTCTTGCGATGTTTCAAGCTATTATTAGTGTGGTGTGGTAACAGATCAAAATTTTACTTGTCCACTTGATAGGGAAAATTTAAGAAACTGTCCATATATTTGAAACATCAATGTATATGAATAGAGCTGTTGAACAAAAATTCTTCTATTAACTATATAACAACAAGAAGTAGAAGGAAATAAAAATTAATACGACATATCAAGATGTATCTCCCATACGGGCCGCTTTTGGTATTATTTACCAAAGCGATCTTGGGTGGGAGAGTGGTTCTCCCTCTGATTAATGGGTTCAAGCTACTGTCTGTGAACAAGACAAGAAAGTAACTCAAATATCAACCCCAAAGGTGAACTTTCGATAAGGGCCTAAAATTTTTTTACGGCTCTGATTATATACAAGGGAGGTCCTGATCCCGCGCACGGACCAACTGAAGTGATGGCCATATAATCCCGGCATTTCAGTTGATTCCAATCCTTTTCTTTACAGTCACGTCGTTCTTGTTCAACTCTTAAGATCTTCGAAAGTTGATGATCAACAAAGATTACGAGAATGACAAGAACAAACCACCCAGTTCTGGGCATGCCATTTATCTGATATATCCAAGAGATCGGATGGCTAATCAGAATTGGGGACAAATGTATGTTAGAAGAAGTGGGTCACAAAACACATTATCGAGACAAGTTAAAATAGCAGACAGAAGTCGAAGCAGTTGATTGGGGCGTATCCGTGGGTTGAAGCGGGATCTCGGGCATGTTCACGTCGAACAAATGACCAAGTACTCTGACTGTACATGAACAAACCTGAAGGAACGATTTGAATGTCAAGGTACCGTAACCATATACTTACCAGATGGTCATGGTCGAGGAAAAGGAAATTTGAAAGGAAATGGCAAAACGTCATCTCGGCTGACACTCATTCATTCAGTCAGTCAGTCATTCAGAAAATTTTGTACTCGAAGAATACCATATATCGTACCTCATTTCCACAGTTGGGGATCATTTTTTTTATCCCACCACACAGACATGCATAAGTAGCTCGTGTTTTATTTTCAAGACACATACGGAGATAGCGGAAAATTCGTCATGATCGCCTTATCGCATTACGCAGGATATTGCAGGTTTATGGTTTATGCAATCCTTGCCGATGTGGGCAGGTCAACCTGAGATGAAGCGATAAGACTTACTTATACAGAGATCCCTAGATTAAACAAACTATTGGAGTTGAAGGCATGCGTGTATGACGGACTGTTGGCAGTGTTTATAGCCCGTGATCATCGACTTTTTCGGCGTATATGAATCACGAGCACGGAGCTTGGAGACACCTTCAGACAGGGAAGCAAGACGGGTGCGCAGCCTGCAGCCTCGTGGAATACAGCTTTTTAGAACTAGCGAATCCCCAAGTATTATAGATTAATGATGTGACCTCCCGAAAAACAGAAGAAATAAAGACAACAATAAGAAAACCGAGAAAGGAAAAATGGAGAAAAACACGGATATAACACGGACAACATGTGAACACGGCAGAGACCGAAACAAATGCAAAAAGTTTATCTTCAAGACTGTTTCACCCCACCATCCGGGGGGTTCGTTTTGTTGAATATCCCATCGATAGACAAAATGTCCCTGATAGAGAGAAAAAAAACAAACACAAAACACTGGAGACATGAGGGGTACATAATACGGGACGTCCTGTCAGTGTCGCTTCGCTTTGCTCAATAAGACCGGATCGGAATCTGAGGAATCGCCAAGGCAAAATCAGCCGTGATATTATGCGCTGTATCACCGGGACTGGGTTCTATATGTACGTTAGTTAGCAAGTGCATCATTCAGATACGTGTTGATATTGTCCTCTATCTGGATACACAGACTTGTACAAGATTCCATGGTAAGGGAAAGTCTGATACAGTTACTGATTCCGGGAATAAGTATTGTACCACTGAAACTGCAAACTACCGCTAAGCCTTCTTTGACTGGTGGTACCTTTTTCGGCGGACTGTCTCATCATCCCATAAGAGTCCAGCTTTCGAATCTTGTGTCTCGGTTCGTCCCATGCTCTCCTCCGCGCCAGCCTCTTTCCAATTTTCTTTCCCACCTCTTTCCATAGGTCAGTCCTGACCTCACCCCCGCCGTTGCATGCATCCTGCTCGCGCACCAAATAGTCCTGGACGGCACTCGCACCCGCGTCGCGAGGATGATTCCTCACGCGAACAACCCCAGCTCGCGACCGCATCCCAATCCCAATCCCAATCCCAATCTCAGACTTCCCTTCCCCCAATACGCCAGCTGCACCCATATCTCCCCCTCTCAGGAATGTCTCAACATGCAGCAACGACTGAGGGTTCTGCTTTTAACTATCTACCACCCTCACACCATGTCACCCACCCCCAGGAAACGTCGTCGTCGTCACACATGCTCAGTGGCAGCCAGCGCGAGTCAGAAGCATTTGGCGAATCAGAGGGTGACGACTTTGATCAACAAAACACGCGTAAGAGAAAACGACGAAGACAAGCATTGAGCTGTACCGGTGATTATTATTATTCCAAGTGTTTTTTTTGTCGCCCTGCTGACATTGCAAACGTTTCTTCTCTTCCTTCAACGAAAATGCCACCTCACGTCTGGTGATGCCCGACTGTCCTCTTCCTCATTTGCAATGATCTTGTGACGCACATCATGTGCGTGATGCCGCCCAGAATGTAAACGGCGCAAGATCAAGTGCGATAGGTAGACTGATTGATTGTGGCTTGAGCCTTCCTTATTCTGACTGTATATCTTTGGAAAAAGGTCACAGCCATGCGCGCCTTGTACGCGCCGAGGAGAACAGGCGAAATGTCAATGGCATATCGTGGAACCCGTGTAAGTTTGAGTTTGTTGGAGTCCCTAAGTGTCCATTACCTCATGAAATCTGACCATAAGGGAGAAATATGTAACAAGAGCAGAGTACGATGAGCTCAAGGCACGGTTCGACCAGCTGGCTGCGCTAGTACAACGTTTATTACCTACAGCGACTACCAACGTGCCATACTATCAATTGGCTCCGCAGCCAGGTGTATCAGGGCCTTCAGCAGAGGCTGTGCAACAGTACAGCACCCCCGGGACGTCTAGTGCTATGGTTTATCAATCGATGATGCCGCCACCTCAGCAACCATTCTTGCAACACGTTGAAACATCAACCACTCAGGCACAACACCGATATATCAAGCCAGAAGAGATGCAATCACCGTCACGGCATGCTCATCAAAGTTCCATGGGGTCCCCTATCCTTCCCGCGCACGGCCCGTCGTCATCAACCTCGTCAACGTCGCGTCAACCACCTCTACCTCTCAGCAAATCTCCGACATCTGCCCATCCAATCCCTACCTCGAGTTCTTCATCAACAGGTGTAGCAGGAAAGAGTTCTGCTCTCTCTTTGTCTTCCATAACTTCGCCTTACAATCCTGAGCAACAGCACAACCAGCCAAAAAACTGCCCCGCGCAGATGCTCACGCTGGGCGAGCGTCTGCGCGTCGGATCACAGGTTCGAGAAGACCCAGCAGCAGTGGCGCTTTTTACAGAGAGGACCATCCATCAGGCCCGGGAGAGATGTACGTCGACCCATCACCAACAACGAGCGCGTCTCCGTCTTCGTTCCAGTTACAACAGCTTGGGCCGGGGGCAGTTCTACCAGGCTTGGGTCCTTCCCCAGGGCCAGGTCCGGGTTCGGGGTTAGGATCTCTGTCTGGCTCTGGTGCCTCAAGAAGATACAGCGATCCACGTCCTGACATGGAGGGCCTGAACGCGCGGGATGAAGACCGAGACAACAGATACGGTTCTCACAGCGACCGCAACCGCTGACACCACTTGTCCCCCGTTTATCTATTTCTCCTACATAATAATTTTTTTTTCTCATCTGTCCACCCCCTTTTTCATCTTGCCGTCTTGCGTAGCTTCCGTCCTTCGCGGGGGTTGGATCACTAATCATCAGCATTAAATCGACCTAATCAAACTCGACAAAAATATATGAGATTTGAATCTTTTTAACCGCTCCCATCTTTACAACCCCCCCGGCACTCTGTTCAACGCCGAGTTATATTTTTTTCTTCCATATCTTATTATCCACATGTTGAACAACCCCTCTCCATTGCTTATCGCTTTATTGGTCAAAGGGGGGTTGACTGCCATTCATTTTATTATTATCCGAGCCTTGTTTCACTACACAACACAACCATCACACACGTATCATCTATATCATCTTTTTTTTCCCTCTTTCGTTTGATGATCTCGTCCTGCCGCATTTGTAGTTGCGCAATTACGCATCCGAATAATTTTTTTTTCTTTTTCTTCCATCTTTTATTGTAACAAGGCCCCCCTTCTACACCGCACCAAATACGAACAACGAAAACTCCAAAACCTAATAAGTTTCAGACACCCCCCCCTCCTCTCCTCCCTATATGCACCTGCCAATCATACTCTCGCTGTTCCTTGTCCTCGTGAGTTCCGTTTATGATATCTCTTGATAGATACATCATCGGGAGGCAACCATTTACTTATCGTTATCACCTCAATCTAGTGACCTCACGGCCGGTTCATCCCCCCCCCGATCCCCTTGGGACCTCCCCTTTTTGGTATTCAACACAATTGAATGCAATTCCGATACCCATTAATTCAAAGCCATCGCACATTCGCATTAGCAATCTGTTCTGTCATTATTTGCTCCTCTCACTTTAGGAAATTCCCAGGACGTTCAATTCAATCTGTTAATCATTATCAAAGTAGTAGTTTCTTTTTTTTGAACCATATACTTTCCAAACTATCACACAATCGTCAATAAACCACAATGGACTTTGCGCTCCTTTATTTCCTTTATACTTACTCCCACATTGTTCTACTTAGCTACTCCTTTAACCATATTATTACTGATTAATGATCACATTAAAAAGCAAAACGAAAAAGTCTATCACTCCCAAACCAGTTTCCCGCGTTCATCAACGGTAGCTTTCATTCCTCCACTTGGAGTTTTTCCTCCACTCTTGCCCCCTGATAGCTGTTCGAGCATACGTGTTCGTTCCAGCTCACGTTTATGCTTTGCAAGTTGATTGAGCCGTTCAGTCTCAGCTGCCTGCTTCTCTGCCTTTTGGGCCTCCCGTTTCTGAGCATTCTGGCGCTGCTTTTTAGTGAGTGATTCTGGCGCTCTTTGTACCTGGACTTGGCTTTGTTGTCGCTGCTGTTGCGCCGCAGCGGACCGGTCTGCTTCTACATCGAAAAGAAAGAAGGCGTATAATTTAGTGACGTACACGCACACGCGAGAAAGGAAAGGTGAAGAGAGAATTACGTCAATCGATGTAAAGAATGATAATAAAGAAACTCACTTGGACGTTTGCTTCTTACCATTCCCCAACCGTCCTCGTCGTCATCTTCTTCAGGTCCTTTGCTTTCGCCGCCACCGCCACCGTCACCGACTTGAACGTCTTCATAGTCGCCCCAGGAGAAGCCAGATGCTGGTCTCTCTCCCGGATTAGGGCGTACACGCATCACCCGTGCTATTGTTGGACGATCTGACGCTTCAAGCATACTAGAGAAATGAGTTCAATGACGTATGTCCCGGGTAAGATAAGAAAAGGTCAACGCAACTCATCGACAGCAGTCTTTCGCGGCTTTGGAAGCATCTTTTCCGCGAAAGTGCGTCTACGCTCATGGGGAGTAGCAGAGTCGTCTAAGCTAGGATCACCAGCAATGGTGTCAAAAGAACCACCGAGGCCGAGTTCACCTTCGGCACGTTCCGCTAAGGGTGACGATGTGCTGGATCCTCTCCCTGTATCATCCGTAGTGCTGGAGACAGACATGGCTAGAGCATCCCGCTCTCCTGTGCGACGCCGCTTCTCAACACGAGTCCACGAATCATCAGTGTCAATTGAGGTGGTGCTCTGTTTGAGTGACCGGGTGAGAGAAGATGTCTTTACTTGGGCAAGGCTCTCTGGTTGCTTCTCATTCTGGGGCTGCTTCTGAGTTTGGGCCTGGCTCTTGTCCTGACTCTGCACCGACTTTTGTTGTTTGGCTTTGGGCTTTTGAGTAACCTCCCGATCAAGGGAAGCACTAGAAGAACTTTCGTCGCCTTTGAGACCTACAGAGGCTGTAGAGGAGACAAGGGATTCCCCAGCAGTCTTTCCCTTCTTCTTTTTACTCTTCTTCGACTTTGTAGTGTCCGGCGCTACAGACTGCTCTGGAGCGGGTTTTGCTGCTGCGGCAGCATACGAGTTTGATGTAGATTTTGCCTTTTGGTCTTTTAATGAATTAGAAAGGTTACTAGAGTGCGGGGGTGAAGGCTCCACGTCAAATTGACCAGGTATGACAGCTGGGAAAGGAACGACATTGGATGGAGTGGTGGGATTAACCTGGTTCTTCCCCTTTTTCTTTCCCTTTTTGCTAGTACTGGTGGTAGTGGTTGCAGGAATGACTTTGGTACGTTGGGAGTAGCCTAGACCAACACCAACAGCACCTGCTACGATAGCAGTTGCAATGATAGCATCTGAAGATAAATAACTTTGGGCTGAACCCATTTGTGAGAAAAGTAAAGAACGTTCGATGATGTAACAGAAATGTCTGACGTGGATCTCATTTGGGTTGTCGCGTACACATAACCAAACAACGCGTCTCGTGAAAAAACATTCAAATTATTTGTGTGGCATTACTACTAACTAGCTATCTACAAAAGGTATCGAGCGAACGTGGTATCAGTCTTATACAATGTAAAGACATTGAATCTCAAATGAGTGTCGAGGGTCGTAAATGGGTATAACTATCTGCAAAAACATACAATCAGTATTTTATCATCTCACATCAATTCATCCTTACCCGATCTCAGAAACAACCGAAAATCGTATTTGATCAGAAAGCAGCCTATCTCCAGCACCAAGATGCAAGGTCCCGCCTGCTCTCGCACTCCTATCTAACAAATCATCCCACTTCTCTGCCTTTTCTTCTTCTGTCAGAACATGTGTTGTCCCCCGTCCGAGCTCTCTGAACTGTATCTTTGACGATGGAGAGGTAACTTCCCCTGCTTCAGACAGTCGAGAAATCGACCGTCGTCCACGTACTGTTGAACTGCTACTACTCGTCGTCACCATTGATGTTCGACTCACAGGAATCGCATGCGACTCCGTATTCCGGTCTGGGGACATTACACGTCGTGTATTATTCACGGCAGAGTCCGTTTGAGGTCTTTGCGCACTGCGCGAAGGCCTTGGTGGGGGAAGTGCAGATGCAGGACGAGCGACAGTCGGTGAATTTAAAAGAGGATTGGGTGAAGATTGGGTCGAACTCCGTGAAAAGGAGCTTGTAGATGTCTTTCGTTTAGGTGTAAAAGTATTGATAGCATCTAGAGTGCTAAACGAAGGAATAGTAGGTGATTCTGGTTCAAACTCTTCTTTCGGTCTTAAAGCAAACGGTCGGCGTGGAGGGAAAGGAAGAGATGGAAATTCTGCAATAGGAGATCTAGCGATCATCCAGTCGGTCTCTGAAGGTGGCTGTAGGTTGTTAGAACTCGTGGAAGTAGAAATTGACATTGAAGCAGTAGGCTTCTTCGCAGCGGTTGTGGACGCTGCCATGGATACATCGTGTTGAATTTGTATTTTGTACAGCTCACTTGGAGGGATTATATGTTGTGCAAGAGCAGGCCTTGGCACTGGAGGCACTTCCTCGCCATAAGAGGATGTCGAAGACCGCGTGGACTGAGTGCGATTGAAAAATCGTGAAGATGCAACGTCAGAGGAAACAGGAGAAGATGAACGTGTCGTAGTACTGGGTCGTGGATTGTTCACATTAGCTGGTGGTTGGGCGTGTGACGCTGGAGTAGTCGCACCAGCAGAAGTGGTACGTGTTAATGGTGCAAGAGAAGCTGGTCCTGACGTTGATCGAACAGGTATTAATCTTGAGAGGACACTACCTCCCTGGGTCGGTGATGTCACATTAGAGTGATCTTGCGACTGCGATTGGCTGTCAATTGATCTCGTCATGTTGAGCGTCAAATAATCCTTCGGTAGAGCGGGTACAGGTGGTGGTTCTTCTGCATCATGATACTTGTCTCTCAGACCACCTGTGCTTATCCTCTTCACAATTTTCCATATCTTATGCCCCGCACCACTTCCAGTAGATCCAGATTCCGTACGACGACTTTTCACAAGTTTACCGGCCGTAAGTTCACCCTGCGCATCAATAGCACGGCGCTCTTCCGCAGTAAATCTGTCAAGCGACAGCCGGAGATTACGCAAGTTACGACCAGGCTTTTCTTGCAGGCTAGGCCGTCCCCTTGAAACACCATGTTCCTCTTCTTCTAGACTCGAGGAATTAGGTGAATTAGTTACGCGCTTCCATTTCCCGGA
Source organism: Floccularia luteovirens (assembly GCA_009739215.1). Taxonomy (NCBI): domain Eukaryota; kingdom Fungi; phylum Basidiomycota; class Agaricomycetes; order Agaricales; family Squamanitaceae; genus Floccularia; species Floccularia luteovirens. Next base: position 13,007 of record VSJF01000006.1, read on the forward strand.
TACTTTGCGCGTGATTGTGCGGCCAAAACTTGGCGAGCGCTCTTTCTCCCTCTCTTTGCCGGTTGCTGTGACAATACTGGTGAGGCCCATGACTGAAGAATCCCACTGTGTCGGAATTGTCCACGTATCTTGCGGACTCCCAACGGCAACAACGTGACCAGAAGTACTGCCAAACACAGTATAATACGGAATCCCGGATGAATCACCTTCACCAGGGAATGGAATAGGCGGCTGTGGCTTTGTGAGGTCTGGGGGACGACCACGGGTGTGTTTATGAGTTTGGTTGGGAGCTATCTCAGGTGATCCAAATTCCATGATAGTAGTAGATAGAGGTGAGTCAACAGGAGCACTATGACTGATTGTCCACACTTGTTCCTGTCTCTTGTAAGCTTCAACAAGGGCTCCTGCAGGGGTCAGACTCTTTAATTTGGGTTTATCCTTTTCACGGGACAAATCCGAGGCAGGTGAGTGTCCTCGTGAGCTGGCAGGAGAAGCAGTATGTGACCGCTCGCGTTGCCTTATAGGACGAAGGTGAGTGTCACTATTGTGATTTAAGGGTTTTGGTATGGGTGAAGGGGCAGTGGAAGGCCGGGGATTCTGAGTAGGGATTGTAATAGGGAGCCGGCGAGAGTTGGAAGGGGTAGCTGGTTGACGAGGACCTTGTGGTGCCTTTGTTATAGGAGCGCTAGTTTTGCGGCGGAGAACGTTCCTTTGAGCCGAAGGTCTCATATTCGCACTCGAAGGAGACATAGCGGCTGGAAGTGGAGAGAGTGGCACAGTAGATACATCGTTATCAGTGTCATCGTCAGTCTTACTTGGAGATAGCCCAAGAGATGCAATATGCTGGTCGAGCACCTCAAGTTGACCATCAGTGTCCATTCCGGTATCCGTATCAAGGCCCGTGGCAGAATCAAAACGCTTGCGTTTAGATGGATCTTTGGAACGGCCCTCCGATTCACTACCGCTATAAGGGGGCGCTGGTTTAGACATAAGGCGTTTCATCATTGCTTGAGGAGAAGTCGAAGATGGGGAATGTGGTGAGGACATGCGAGGCAAAGAACGTGGTAAAGGCGATGAAAGAGGAGAGACAGTAGGACGACGAGGGGGACGAGGGGATCGAAGAGAGGCAGGGACAACCGGAGACGTCGGCAACGATGGACGACGAGCATTCTGAACGTCAACGTCGTTCATCACGACGAAGAAATAAGAAAAGAAAAGAAACAGAAAATCGAAGAAAAAAAAAAAGTTATGTGGCAACAACGATTTCTATTTTTACTCGAGTTACCACTCACGTGGAGCCTGGTTTCCACTTCAGACGGGTAATTCGACCCGAGTACCGAACCGTTGGTCCTATCATCAATCATTCAAGTCAACCCGGCGGCGATGTAAGTAGCCACTCTTACAGTATAGATTTCCTGAACGTACTGTTGTAAGTCAACCCATCTTATTACTTTCGCTGTGTTTAGTTCAATTCTATCTTCATACATCACCAAGGAAATAGTACGAGAGAACTACCAGCCGGAACGTTGATACTTCCGACAACTAAGATCAGACGTTACGACATAAATAGTATCTCGATAAACCTGGGGTCAATGAATTGGGAATTGAATATAGCGTGCTCTTTTTTCTGACAACAAGACTTTGAATTCACTCGTACTTACTACATCCTCTGTGTACCACCCCCTTCAAAGCCCAGAGGGTATATCCCTTACCGACGGACCCCCCATATCATCGGTTACAACATTCCGTAGTGTGCATAACTATACCCAGCTAAAACTGGAATAACATGGGACTTCATTTACGTACTTACCTCATAATAAGTTGATTTCCACTTAATTAACGTGCGCAAACCAAGTCTCGATACCCACAGGACCAACATACGAAAACATAAGCTACAGTCAGAAAATAATCCAGAGCGTCGATACAGAATCATGAATTTGTATGGGTATTTGATGACGTTATTTTTGAACAATTGTAGAGAAAACAGGAAAACAAGTGCATATTGGTCAAGTCAATTTCGGGAAGTACATATGTACTCGTACTGTATGGGTAACATAAGGTAGATAGTGATGTGTTCAAACTATATCAGATCATTGTCAACGAAGTGTTGAGTACATGCCACATTCACCGGTGCACTTTTACTACCCAAGGCAATGTGGTCAACCTCCGGAACCCGAGCCTGGCGTGAATCTACACCTGGCAACGACAATTAAAATCTCAGCAATGCAAATGGTCAAATGTGACATTACTTTTGCCTTCTTCCACAATAATGATTACTCTAGAATATATCTCGTGTCCAGTTTTATGTTACATTTAAACTAATGGATAGTTACACTGCTCTTTGGAAGTTTCGAACGACCGTAAGGTTTAGTTTCTAGCAGCCTTCGAGTGTTCTAGGGAGAACTTTCCTGGACAACAAGAAAACCCAGATCCTAGGGTCCAGTTGCATCTTATAATCCCACCAACATTACGTATCAATGTAGTAACAGCGGGCGACATGGAGCGCCAACATGGATTATCTTGTCTCAGCGCTGGTCTTGCTTGCGCTCCACCAATAACCATACCAAACGGGAGTGACTCGCATGGAAATAGGGATACACCAAAGACTTTGACCTATAGAAAAACTAAAGGTTATTGTAATCAATGATTAGACGAGCGCAAAATATGGCAATTGATGATGTGTTCGCTTTTAAAATAATGTTGGTACTATGCATTGCATTTGTTCTGTCAGATCTGTGAAGGATGCAGTAACCACAACGATAACAAAAACTCATGACTTGGCTTGGAAACTCGTTTTCTCATGTTCTGCCTTGCCATGTAGTTATCGTAGGGCAACATAAGACTGGTAATTGTTCTGGTCTGGTCGCATTATGTTGGAGTTAATAATGCGTTAAAATCCACCTATTTTCAGTTGAATGTCTTAGAAAGACTAACCTGATGTTGTAATCGGATAGATTGGTGGAGAAGATGTAACCATCCCTGCGTCGCCGAGCTGTTCATCATTTGTAACAAATTGTAACAGCCGATTAAACCATACATCTCGGGGCCTAGTAAAACCAGTATCAATGCAGTTCGTTGACTGTTCTTTCTTACTAGGCCTATCAATAGTGAGGAATGAAATGTGCACCAAGATATAGAAGTCTGATATCACAGAACTAAAAAGGTAGCAGGAAGCTGTGAGGAAGAAAAGAGCTGTAGTAAGCAGGGAGTAGGTCCTAGGATGTTTGGGAACGAAGCCGGCTGTGACCAGCTCTGGGGAAATATCCTGTGAATGGATAGAAACTTTCGAAATTGGTTGAGGAATCGGCATCAACAGGTACATATCGTGAACCCGAGGCTTGGCATACATACGAATTGAAGAGACGAATGGGGGAGTGGCCATGCCTTTGCTGTCAATGATGGTTCGCATATGCATCGGTGAAATACTTGCCTAGGTCTTATTGTAATGCATCAAATGGCATACAAAGGCAACTAGATAAAAATCACTGTCACTAAGGAAGATTTTTGGGGTTTGATACGAGTGTATTTGCTTTTTACTTTTGGCATTTGAGTACTAGTTTCTGAATGAACACCAAGGTTCAGTGGATTGATAGAATAGTGACAGTATTTGATGATATAACATCGTGTAAGGACAGGACTAACGAAAAAAAAAAGGATCCCATACGATGTCATCCCGAACCAACTTTCAAACACCAATATATGCTGATTGACAATTCGAGTGGTTCTGTTGGATGTTTTGATCACTCATCGCTCCGTTACTCTGTGGGTTATAAGAAGAACTGCAGAGTGCAACACGGTTGCTGCATCGATGATACGTTTTAAGGGAGAAAATGAAAATTTGAATTTCGTTAAATTCACTGGGAGCACGGTCACGTGAATATTTGGGTAAACTTGTTTTTGTGATTCTTTAATACTCTGACATTCGCAATGAAACAAGTCGACAGAAAATGAGGTTGTTGACTTGGAATATCGTATGTGATACAACATTTCAGCACATACGTTCTAATATCAAACGTTTCATAGAATGGCGTTCGAACTCTTCCTCATTATCATCCGTTAGTAATGCTCAATTTTCACAATTGAAACCGCGGCTCACATTCAATAGCTGGAATACTTTCAAGACACACGATGACATTCTGAATAATCTCGAAGCGGATATAATTTGTTTTCAAGGTATAACGATATCCAGACTCTCTATCCAGCTGATAAATCTGTATTTTCATGTTCTCCCAAGAATAGAAATGAAGTCTTCCAGGCCAACTTTATCTAAATCCGTCGCATTACCACCCTCATATCACTCATTTTTCTCCTTTCCTGCACGCAAGTCCGGCTATTCAGGTGTGGCAACGTACGCGCGAATCGATACAGTTTCTCCACTCAAAGCCGAGGAAGGGCTTACTGGGCTTGTGCAGCCCAAGTCACCATTCAAACCAGAAGAGCGAATATCTCGTGAAAGTGTATATCCTTCGGAAGGCGACAAACATGGTGAGGAAACAGACTACAGAGAGCTTGACAGTGAGGGGCGCGCAGTAGTGGTTGACTTTGGGATGTTTGTTCTCATCAATGTCTATTGTCCGAACGATGGTGTAGGGACAGAGGAGCGAGACAGGTTCAAAATGGCATACCACAAGCTATTAGAATCGCGTGTCCGGGGCTTAGTGGAACAAGAAGGAAGGGAGGTCATCGTAGTTGGTGACCTCAATGCTTGCGCGGCAGTTATCGACCACTGTGAAGGACCGATTATCGTTTCTCGCGGTCAAGCACAGGGGATGCAAGGCGATGATCCGTTTTATGAAGCTGAGTACCGGAGGTGGATCCGTGACTGGTTGGTTTCTCCAGAAGGGGCGGGTGGTTATATGCTCGATGTAACAAGACATTTTTGGCCGGAACGCAAAGGGATGTATACATGTACGTGTTTATTACTACCTCATCTAAGAATATGAAGATAACGATATCGCAAGGTTGGAATACAAAGATTTCTGCTAGGGAGTCAAATTATGGAACACGTATTGACTACATCCTTGTCACAAAGGGGCTACTACCATGGGTGAAGTTCTCCGATACTCAACCTCATATCAAAGGCAGTGACCATTGTCCCGTTTTTGTGGATTTTCACGACGAGATTGTGACTGAGACAGGAGAAACCTTGCAGTTAAGCGACTTCATTTTCAAAGCCAGCAATGGCGAGAGAGAACCACCAAGGCTCGCAGCTAAGTTCTGGGAAGAGCACTCAGGAAAACAGATTTCGCTTGATGAATTTTTTGGGAAAAAAACTAGCCAATCATGTTTATTGGATGTCGACCAGGCAACAGATAAGCCGATCATGGACGTAGAAACAAAAGAATTGCATCCAACAACTATTCTTCAGACAACACCAGATATATGCGATCCACAACTGTTACCGTCGCCGCCCGTAGGATCCCAGTTATCAAAAGTCAATTCAAAATCGGAAATTATATCCCAGTCTCAATCAGTAAAACGCAAACTCACTATCGATAGCTTAAGCTCTATATCCATCGCAAAGAAACAAAAGCAGAAGAATACAGCGGCAAAATCTGGGCAAGCCAAACTTTCAAATTACTTTGGCAAGCCTAGCGCTACACGTGAAGCCGGTCTATCTCATCCCTCGACTTCATCGAGTAATTCTACCAACCCGAACGATGGCACGCCGAAAACCCTTGTGTCGAATGAAGGCCTAGATATTACTAACGGCGATGATGATTCGGATTTGCAACTTGCCATCTTACTTTCTCAAGAATCTGCTCCGTCATCCTCTCAGTCACGGTTCCCCTCAACAGGAAACATCAAACCTGAAGGAAGCAAACAAGCGTGGAGTACTCTTCTCGCTCCGATTCAACCTCCACTGTGTAGAGTCCATCAGGCACCTACGAGAGAACTTACAGTGAATAAACCTGGACCAAATAAAGGCAAGAGGTTCTTTATTTGTTCCCGGTAAGTTGATCACACACATTAGCGTATTCTTTCCTGCCTTTCTGAATCTACCCTCAGGCCTGTAGGTCCTGGATACGACAAAGGGAAGGCAGAGCGTCTGAGAGAAGAAGTTGACCCTCAGTGGAGATGTGACTTCTTCAAGTGGTCCAGTGATGTTCGAAAGGAAATGGGAAGGAAGGGTGATACGGGTTGATTATGTCCTCGCATCGGTGGAATCCTTTCTAGACATCTTCGTCGCGTTTGATGGAGTAGTATACTAGTACTACATGGGATGGCATGTGTGGCTACAAACTAGTTTATAAATTGCCGTAATATATCCCACCGCACTGCCTAACTTACCAGAACTGGGAATAAAATATGCTGACGTAATCAAACTGTTTTTCCTGCCAGCTAACTTGACGCTTAGATTAACAAAAAAAAATTGCATCTCATGGGTCGTCTACGTAGATCCCGTGTGCATAATGCACGAAGAGATGTTCATAGGGCATCCAGGACCAGGGTGAGTGAATAAGTCTTGGAAAAACTTATGATATGAATTCCACTGCAGGTCCGAACCAGGGATTTGGATCAGATACAACTCATCGACTTGGTTCCAAAGGTTCGACTGTTTCCTCGTTGTTTTACTCTTTGGCAAAAACTCACAGCCGACTCAGCATAGAGCTGCACTCGAAGCGCAAGCTATAGATTTCGAGAAACCAGGATTAGCGCAACATTATTGTGTAGAGTGTGCAAAGTCAGTATTTATGGTTAAATTTTGTTTCGTGATACTCAACTCTCTTGTTACTATCAAGATACTACGAGACGGATGCAGCTTTGAATTCGCATTGGCGAAGTAAAGTGCATAAGAGACGGTGTAAGCAACTTAAAGAACCTGCGTATACGATTGAAGAGGCGGAGATGGCAGCTGGATTGGGGCGAGAAGGGAAGAGGCCGTCTCCCACAAACTCAACTGAAGCTGATGTGGTGTTATGAAATTATTGCTGTGGGTACCATATAGTTTCTATTCTCCCCCATCTTCAAAATTTTCATCTCCTGCATGGCCGATTTGTTGTCATTGTAAAATTTGCGTATCATCAATGACTACTATATACTAGGTCCGCAGACAATTCAACCTCATGTGAATGACCTTTGATATTACGACAGATATTCATTTCGCACCTAACCTGATGATATTCCATCTCAATCGGAATGTAGCAACCTGTCCTTGTGCCTTTTCTGATTGACATACTTTACGAAATTGGAGGATGCCCGCTGCCTGCTGACCTATAATAAAATGTAAGGATTGGGAATGCGTGCACGCCGGGATTTTTAGTCGCCCTAGGTCAATTAAAACCGTCTACATTGTCACAGCGCGCCAACAAGGGCTCCATCCCATCATATTGACAGGATATACATCAATTCAACATCCCTGGTGTGACGTTTGAATATGTTCTATTTTTACCTGACATCAGTAATGTTGAACGGGATACTAGCTATGATACCGTAGACAAATCGTGGAAGTTGTGTGCGTGCTATCCGTTTAGTTTGTTGACCCAGCGTTTGTCAACACGTTTCATTGCAGAATCGTATAAGTAGGATAGGGCTGCAAGGTTTAGTCTGCACATTCAAAATGCAACTCAAGTTATTCCTTTCACCTGCTGTATTATTTGTTCTCTTTGGACTGGCGGCTGCCGCTCCTAACCCTCAAGGTACCCTAGACCCAGCCGGTTCACTCCATTGTACGCCTTATGTCCTATTGTTCGGCTAGATAGTTTTATTCACCTCTCTTATACAGGCACTGTTGAGAATGTAAGTACTGCTACGTATACTTGAAATCCCCTGTTGACCATTTTTTGGAATGAATCCCGGAAATAAACAGCCATGTAAGTATTTCGTTTTAGTCATCGGTTCGCTTGAACTCACCCGTCTCATTACCCAGGTCCATATGGATACAGGTGTTGCGGTCCTTTCCAACAGTCCGTGGGGGGGACGTAAGTCATTTTATCACGCTTTTTGAAGTCACCAAGTGGCTCATTATTATGATGTTTATCAAGTTGCTTCCTCGGGGAAACTGGCATTTGCCCCCTTTGAATAATGCTTAAGAACGAGCGTGTTTATGCAGAATGATGCGGACCAATCTGCCGGTGATGCTTGATTCATTGGTGGATTGAAAGTACATATAGTGCAACTTGTTAACATATATGGTGTGAATCATATGAATCGCAACCAGTGAACTATGTATATGTGATCATTGTCAATACAACGCCTGTGAAATGATGAATACGTGACATGCTCCATTAACAACATCATCTTATATGTTGGGTTATCGGCGGCGGGTTAACGCAAGGTTGTCTCTGCCGTATGTTTATATGTATCTGAAACCTGAAAATTTATAGTACCAGTAGGTATGGGTACCCATTGGGGTTCCCGTCCTGCCGCCGCTCGAAATAGACAAGCGCAACTCCTTGTGTATAGTGACCTGATCCTTTCATACAAACTTGACACAAAATGTCTGCCCGCCCATCCCCGGGTCATCCAAGTCACGGGAAGACGGAGTCCGATGCTCCATGCTGGGATGGGAACAGATGTCCACTATTCAAGTCGTATGGGCCGTATGGGCCCACACGGTGGCCTTCTCTACTCACGACCGTGCAATAGTTAAAACAAAAATCCTTGCCAAGAAAATCGTCTTCTACTTACATATAAGAAGTAGCGAGTATTCCTTTGAAGAGTAAAACAAACCAATCTCCTTGACATGTTCAACAAAGTATTCTTCGCACTTGCTAGTATCGTTCTCGTCGCCACCCATGCTTATGGGGCGGCCCTTCCAGATCCTCAAACAACTTCTATAACTTGTACGTGTATACCAATTTGGTGTAAACTTTGTCAATATTGAAAGTATACTCTGTTTTGTAGGTACCTCTGACAAAGTGAGTATTCCTCTTCAAAATGAGAGATAGCTGTACTTACTATATTGTCTCGATAGGATTGTGGGGTTCTATTCCTTCCATAAAGACCAATCGCATTGATCTATTAAATATTATACTAGGTCCTGAAGGTTACGTTTGTTGCGGATTTGCGCCAGAAATTCATCAGGAGTAAGTGCTCCTCCAGATCATGGTTTGGTTTCAGTGGCGCTAAATCAGATGTCAAGCTGTGTGCCGCTTGGTACTGTGTGCTAAAGTGCAGCGATGGCTGAGTCAATATGGTCAATATGGGTAGCACAGATATGGATATCATAATCCTACTGCTGCCTTTATTTACGTATATTTACCAAAGACTTCTACGTAAACAATTTTCATTTTGCTGAACAAACTGTCCTTCAGTAAACGTATACGTCTATACGACCTACAGCTGCTACGAAATTATACAACCAAAATCCAAAGACGTCCATGCAAAGATTCTTACCTCCCCAGCCAAAAATATCCACCACAAGTCATAGACCCTCCAAGGTGTGCTGGAAAGAGCAGCTGAGTAGCCTACAACGAAGTAGTGCACTGGGCATACCACTACTGCCACCAGTTTTGGTATAGACTGATGGAGATTGAAACTCCAAGTGACCTGCGAGAATGTTATTTAATATAAATAGCACACTTACAACCAGAAAAATAATATTAGTGGGTGTAGCATGCATGGCCGATGGTATGGGTTTCTGTATACTGTTTTTTTTCTTCCCTAATTTCCTGTGGAATTGGTAAGAGTTTGTGTGAGCTTGGGGCTGTTAACACTTCATTTGATATACTAGCGTCAGCGAAGTTTCAAGCTTCGATGTCAAGCTAGTAAAAGTAAAACTCACTGTGCCCCCTCCTCGGGAAACATTCGAAACGAGAACGACGGAGAGTGAGATAAAAGGTTGTAGATTCAGAGGTTTGCTCGTGCCGAGTGCCTGCACTTGGGGTTATTCCACTGAATAGGATGAAAAGACTCGTTGTTCCTGGTGCAGGTTCAATACATGGGTGGAGTGGGGTTGACTTGGACAGAAGACAGCTTGACATGAATTAAATGAGGGGTTTGGCAGTCGGAATGACCACCTGATCCCTTATATGTATGTGTCCGTGTGTATGCGCTTGGAATCCATGGAATGTTCTTTAATTACAACATTGTTTTACGGCAAGCAAGAGATTGATAAAAGGTTGGATGGTAGAATCGTCAATAAGCAAAAGTTGTTCGATATGTCCAAGATATTTGCAATCGCCGCGAGTGTCCTCCTTCTTATTACACATACTATTGCAGCTCCACAAGCCGTGACATGTAAGTGTATATTCCGCATTACTAGTCATAATTTGATTTTTTGAATGGTGAAATATAGGTCAGACCGAGAGTGTGAGTCTTTTTCATTATATACCATGATGAACGGTACTAACTCTTTAAATAGGATTGTAAGTCCATGAACCACACATCCTGACTGGATACAAACTTGACTGTTTCCTTGGATAGGCCGACCTCGGCAAGTCTGCTGTGGCTTTGCACCACAAATTGTCCAATAGTAAGTCGAATTTAACCATGAAAACCGGAGTAAGTAGGGAAATTTGAACGGTTTTTCTTTTAAATAGTTGCCTTCCATATGGCTCTGTCTGTTAATCAACGAATGGTGTTGGAACAAATCCTGTATACCATATTTGTGGTGGTTATATGGGGAGAAGTGTCAAAACAAACCTGTGAAAAATACATGTGGAACAACAGAGATATAATGAATTTGTATGACTGAGGCAATTGACGGCAACTAAAGGGATAAACGACTCCTCCAAAAGCGGAAATGAGGGAGATATCAATGCCCCGTGCTAATAAGCATAATCAATGGAGATGATGGACATTCGCTCATAGGGTGGAAAACTGAATCTATAGGAGGTGGTTAGCGTATGGATAAACCGAACGATACGGACCGTACAATGAACCTGTCAATGTTTCACGTGTGATAGGAATCTATTGTATAACAGAAAAGTCTGATGAGATTTCGGTTTCTTTCGAATGGCGCGGGCAATCAGAAATGTATGGTAAACGCTCGATAAAAAGTAAAAGAGAAAGATTGGATCTCGGACCGGGTTATTTTGACATGTTGAACAACGGCCTTACATGTGGTAGTGGGGAGAGCAGCCCGCTTCAAGTCAACTTCAAGTTTCAAATAATTTCATTCAAATTGAGGTTTTACATAGCCGCTTACAATAGATATATATCCCTTGTGAATAAACGAAAAGTAGAAACCGACCTTTTACCAAGTATGATTATGCATTAGTGGTCACTTGAATATATGCTCCCACTAATTGCGGGTAACCCTGTCTGGCCAAGCAGCCAAGCCGATTAGTAACAGCAGCCTCCTATCATCACGCCTTCACGGTTCCACTACCATTCCACCACGCAAAAGACTGCAGCCGATAGTTTGTATAGTTTGAAAGCGACTTATGCGGATGGCAGTTTTGAGGTTTGGATTAATCGCTAGACCTTGACTCTTAGCAGAGGTGCAGTGGACTGTGGAGGAAATCATATGATTCAACAGTAATAGAATAATAAATTGTACTATTGCTTAGAGCACATCCTCATATCCATAATACGACTAGCTAGTATTGCCTCAGTAGAGGCTGTATGTTAAGCGACAAGAGGCTATACTAATGTACTATACCCTAGTGATGTAAAATGTCTCAGCTTTGATTATCATTGATCGCGGGGGCTTCGCATGTATATGTATTGAGATGTTGAGCAAACCTATCAGGGTAACTTCGACGTGGTTTTCCAATTCGTTATAAAAGGACACTCCAAGTCGGTTAGATTCCTTACATCCACGAATCTCCACTTTTCCACAGACCTCTCTCTTTGCAAGACACATTCTCAACACTCCCAACATGCAAAGCAAACTCTTCACAATCACGGTTGCATTCTTTTTCCTCCTCGTTTCCAATGTTTCTGCTCAAACTCCTTTCGAGAATGAATGTAAGTCTTTTATTGTTTTCTCGCATGTAAGTAGTTGAATTAACCAACTATTTCTCGTATTGGCAGGTAACTTGGATAAGGCAAGTTCTAGAGTCATGGTCGTCAGCAATATTAACCAACCCTCTCTATCCCTGTTTCTAAATCTAGGACTGTATGTACTCCGTTCATCTCTTTAGTTCTGTACATTGACTGACAATCCATACAAGGCCCGGCGGACAAACCACGCTGCTGCCACGGTTTCGCATCCAATTAGTAAGTTTCCGCATTCTCAGTGGTGTCAATATCAACACATTAACCATGATCTATAGCTGCGCCGATGTTCCAAAGGACACAGCTTGTTAAACAAAGGATACAAATCATTTTGTTGCACAAATATTTACAGTATTATGAGGCCTATAAGGGTGTATGCTTATGGGAACTATGTAATGACAAGATTTTGGAATGAGTCAAAAAATGTCAAATGGGGTGGAGCCCTACGTAAACTATTACACGCATTTATTTTACTGGGGCTTTACTGTCCAGAAGTGAGGGTGATTGCGGTAACCTTGTCATGAGGCGGTTCACTGGGTATTTGATCATGGTGGAGGAAAGGCTTGCAAAACGATGAATGATTTACATAAAATGGTTGTGATATAAAAGGAGAAATGGGAATTATATGTAAAGGAGAGGAGTTTAATGCTGGTTGGCTGTGTGAATTGGCAGGAGCAGGATGGGGATAACACTACACATTTACTTCATTCACTGTTCTTTGGATATCGCACATTTTCCTTCTGATTATTTTTGGTATTTTTTCAATGGTTGGATATAAGGTCATAATAAGTTACGAAAAAAGGAAAAGAATGTGGATGATCTACACAAGCAAAGAAAAACTCCTTTTCTTTCATACCATACATCTACGCGGGTTACTATCATGGTGACGTGCGGGTTTGTTTCTTAGCCGTACCAATTGTGGTATTGTTGACCTAGAATTTATCGTAAAATATCCACATATATAGATGATAAGAACAAGTACTGACTTTCGTAGCGAATCTCAAAGATGTTAATGATTCATTGAGGTGGGCAACTAGAGGCGACAAATTCAAAAACATCTATAGCGCCTACATAAGTGTCCATATATGCGCAAAACCAGAATGATAAAACATACCAGAGTTTTCGAATTTCCACTCAGTGAGTTTTGCAATAGATAAGTGAGCTGTTTCACAACCGGAACCATCAAATTATGGGCGGGTAACAATCAAAAAATCAACATACCTTCGAATTTCGATACGGGATATGTTTGTCACCTCCCTTCTCTCCTTTCTCTCCAAGAGCAGCAATAACATCACCAAGAGCACTCAAACTCTTGTTAATATTCTGCGTTTCCTTCATCCTCTCCTTATCCGCTCCCCCATTCGCAAAGCTCACATTCAACCGTTCGCTCCCCGCCAAATCAACGAGATTCAAACTACCTTCACACCGCTCCCCAGTTCCTCCAACGCCTCCATCTAATCCAACGTTCACTCCACTTATTCGGAGTGTGAATACGGAATGGGATCGTGATGACCTTTCATTCATCAATGTCGCTGCTACGCTTCTTCTGGATTGAGCTATGGAAAGTAGTGTTCGAACTTGTGAAGCGGAGTGGAGAGGGACAACGTTTAGATCGGTTACTCGCGTCGAACCGGTTTTTTGATCATGTTTGATTTCGTGTTTCTTTTTGTCAAATTCGCCTTTACCAAGAAGGTCGTTGATAGTTTCGTTGTACTACAAGAGAGTGTTCATTAGATCCAAATGGAAAAAGCAAGGAGGGATAGTTACGATTTCAAGGAATTGGCCTTCCATCTTGTATTCCCACCCTTTGCTCTTCATCTCCTCTGCAACTCGGAAAACTTGTTCAACAGCACGTGGTATCATTCCAGCGGAGATTTCTGACTAGACCCTAAAGTAAGTAACAGAATTGTCAAGATATGAGAATATACATACCGAACCGCCCTCCATAGTAAATGATTTCCCGGATCCGGTTTGTCCATAAGCAAATATGCAGACATTATATCCATCTGTACAACTCTGAGCCAACTGAGAGATTTCTTCGAAAACTTCTGCTTGTGTAGCGTCAGGCTCGAATACCTATACAAGTAAATGTTAGATGATGTGAAGAGTCGGAGCCCTTGCACTTACACGGTCGAATCCAAAATTATACACTTCCTTTCTTTCCTGGCCAGTCGCACTCTCGCTCGACGAGTAGAGAACAATCTCCTTGTGGTCACGTTTGTCGGGGAACGCAACCTTTGCTTGAGCTTCCTCTTTAGTTTTCTCCAACTCCTCCGCAGATAACGAGGTCGAAGACTCCAAATTGAGGTCGGAAGGTAGGATGGGTCGGACTCGACAGAAGACTCGGATGTTTCCTTTCAGTTCTTGTACCATGTTATGCAACTTTCTACGAATATTCTCACTCTCGATCGCTTCCCGTTTGAGGTCATCCACTTGTTTCTGCGCAGCCTCCAATTTGAGTGTCAAGTCTGATACTGTCCTAGCGTAAACATCCAGTTGTGACTGTAAAGCACTCGTCTGGCCATGCAAAGCATTGTTTTGTGTGGTAAGAGTGAGATGAGAGGTTGATTGCTGAGATATAGTTGATTTTAGGGAAGAAACGGTTTCCCTCTCCCGTTCAAGATCGTTCCTACAAACACGGAGATCTTCATGGACTTCTCTCAACTCACGGTCACGTTTCTTGACATCCATTTCCAGGTCCATAACTTCTCTCGCATGTCTCTTCTTCAAATTCTCGATTTCATCCGAAGCCAGAACAAGTTCCCTGCGTTGGTTTAATTCGTGGGATTTAGCATTGGCCAATTCGCGAGATAACGCAACATGGTTGGATTGGAGTTCAGCGACTTTGTTGCGTTCAGACTCCATATCTGCTGCTAAACGTGCGGCATCAGCTTGTCTTGCTGATTCAATTGAGCTTAGTTGGGACTGTAACTCGTTGAACCTCCTATCATCAGAGGTTCGCCCGGAGTTGGCGGTTCTCGTAACTGAGCCAGATGCAGTCCTGCCCACTGCACCACGAGTAGCTGTCGAAGGCCTAAGAGGAGCACGCGTAGTGGAGACTGGGGGAGCACTCGTTCCTCTGGTCCTAGATAAGGCAGGCGGCTGTGGCTTTGTGAGTGGTTTTGGCATATTTGGCCCTTTTGACGTAGCAAGATTGATAGCAGTGCGAGAAGGTTGTAGAGGTCTATTGGGACGAGTAGCACCTATCGCTGGTAACTTTCTCGGTTGATCCAAAGATTCATCGTCATCTTCCTCGATAGTTGATTTACGTTTCCTTGTGGTTGTATTTGAAGGCATTGAAGGACCTGGACAGACTCTATCTGGTGATGAGCTTCGTAGACGAGGTAAGCGAGACATACAATTTACGTTGAAAAGTTGAACGTTGAACACGAAAAGTCGAACTTTGCTTGGACGCGCTGGTCATGTGATCGAGATAAATGATGGCAGTGCTATGATATTTGGTTGTGTTATTCTCGACATTCACATGATAACGAGAAAATGTAAAAGCATGTGCTTCTCATTCATCTCTTCTCCTTCCCCTTCCCCCTCTTCCAATGGATTCCTCTACAATACCACTCGACGACCACGACGAAAGCGTTCGCATCGCTGCTAGTGCCCTCGATGATATGAGAAACAGCACCGTTCACCAGATCAAAGATGGTATGATTTCTTTACTTTACAATCTCACCTTTCCCTTATGTTATTTCAGCACCACAATCGACACCAACCCTCTCAAGTCCTTCATCTTCACCATCTACATCATCATTGTCCGACCCCCAGGGACAACTCAACTCACATACCCCTGCAATTCCACCCTCCGCTACTTCCCCATCCACATCTAACCCCACCTCCCCCGATTTCGTTTCCCGCGTTTCCCACTTCCCTCTTGTCAAATCAGCCCTTCGCACTTATGAGCAGGGTAAAGCTTCCTCACGCGTCGTCAAGGTGGGCTTTAGACTTTCTTCTTTTACCTTTCTTGTATCAATCATGTGATATTCACTCGTACTAATAGTATAGCGCTGAGATGGTCGAGTCCAGTGTTAAGTCCATATCGAAGCCTGTTATCGACCGTTTACCTGTCAACGTGAATCAGCTGGATGAGTTTGCTTGTCGACAGTTGGATAGGGTACGTCATTTCATTTTGTCATATCGTAATCAGATTTCCATGTGAAATTTGCTTATCTATATTCCACGTCTTATATCAATTGCCTTCCAAAGTTTGACAGATATCGCCATCCGTCTACTGGCGAGAACTCTCCTCAAATGGTCGAAGATGCTTTCCCTTCAGAAAGACCGAAATCCAAAACTAAGACTCTGGATGGATCCGCAATCAACGATCCCACGACATCACCTCGCGGCCCTATTCCAACAACTAGGGACAAAGATCGAGAGTGGAGAGGTGAAGGTGAGAGAAGTATTCCTAGCTGGCTCGAAGGTACTTCATTTCTTTTTCTTGCTTTCCCACGTTCTTACTTTTCTGGTAGCCAATAGTCCATTTGTTGCTCCACCTCCACCTCCACCCCTAGATTCGCGCTCATCCCGATCATCTACACCGACGCAGCAAGGTGATGATGCCTTTACATCGTCTTCCAAAGCTCGGTACAACGTTAATTCAAGCCCTGAAAATTCAAACGAAAGACAAGTTGTACAACGCAGTCGGTGGCAAGCAGTTCTTCTTGAAGCTAGTGGACTGAGCGCTGCTTTGAGCGAAGAAAGTATGCGGAGGTTGAAATACTGTCTGCAATGGCTTCAAGTATGTCGTTGTTATTTTTTCTGTCTCTCATACTAATACAGCCTGTCAGTACGCAACTACACACATCGACGCTCAGATCCTCATCTTGCGAGACTTTGCCGCAAGTTTGCAGCCTCTCCCTCCTGGTGACACTGGTGGTAGCAATAATCACACGTGCCTAATCTCATCGGATCACATGCGAAAACTCACCGCTGTGCGACGCGACATCATTATAACAATTCGGCAAGTTGTAGATGTTGTTAGTAAATATGCGGGTGGTGCTTTGCCGGAACCCGCAAGGACCAGAGTGAGAGGCTTCATTCTAAAATTGCCTCAGAGGTGGGCTAGCAGGGCTGGCGTCATAAATGATGCTGGTGGGATAGGAATGGTAGCCGGGGGACAAGCCGTAGAGAGGGAAGTTGTTACAGCTGCAGCTTCATCTGGCTCAGGTGTGCGAAGAGTGAATAACAGGCGTGCTGCACAGCGTGAAAGAAGGACAGGTGGGTCAGACAACGTCAGCGTTTCGGGTTCAGCGGGATTGCGATCTGGTGCGTCGTCTCGGGCTGCATCACCTTCTGCGTCTCCGAGAGTGCCACGTGCTGGTGGGATTGGACCTTACTCTAGGCATGAGCGTGGAGACTCAGGATCTGGGTTGGGTGGTGAGAATAATGGTGAAGGTGGTAATGCGCATGTTGCCAGAGGGACGGCAGTTGTCGCCGCGCAGAGAATTTTAACACTGGCGCTCGAAAGCTTGGATATGATGCGAGGAGTAACAGGAGTTGTCAAAGATAGCTTGGATCGGGCTGATGCGTACGTCACTCTTTGATTCTATCATCCACTTATATATTAACTAAATACTAAATTGAATAGATGGGTTGGGAGACTACGCACAGTCGGAATACAACGCGGCGTACGAGAAGGAGAAGAAAACTACGAGAATGAACCCCGAAGAGTTGGTAGTGGGGATAAAAGCATACCCGGACGACATCTCCGTCGGCGCGCACGTCGGAAATCAGAAGATAGTTCACAGCAAATGAGCGAAGGCGAAGGTTATGATGACGACATCGAGTTGGATGCTGAAGAAGGGTCCACTGTATGGGAAGAAAGTGTACCAAGCACACCTAGCTCAAAACTACATGGATATGGTTACGGATATGGAGGTTTTTCATCACCAAATAATACCTATTCACACTCACCGAACCACTCGTACTCAAATTTCAACTCGAATACCCGTTCGCAAACGCAATCTCAAACTTATTCACCGGCTCCTTCGTCTGCATACATGACTGCTCAAGAACATGAGTATGAACGCGAAAATGAAGACGACAACGAACAAGGAGGAAAGAACCAGACAAGTGTATCTGCTCAGATGAGTGCGCCGAGTCCCGCTGGGGTTGACATTGGATCGATGAGTATCGAGGAGGGAGATGAGGCGGAGAGGTGGAGGAGTAGAAGAGAAGAGATGGATGTTGATATTCGAATATAGTTTATTTTATTTTACAGTGTTTTATCCCAATTCCATTCGGGAAAATATATTTCCTTTCCTGTGTGTCATCCTCCGTCAGCCTCAACTCATTGCTCTTTAATCATCCAATTTTGGGCCTTCTCGCACATTATACACCACCCCCAATGTCGGACAATAACTTTTCTTTCCCATTCCAATTCCCACTCCCAAGTTCCGCCTCCCACCAAAATGACCAAAGCACAGCCGACTTATCGAATTATCTCGTTACCAACACCGGCGTCGAGAATGCCTTTTCGTCACCAACACCAGCGCAATTACTAAACGAGGTGGCTGACATGGAGTATCGTGGACTAAGTATGTTGGACCATGAACGGACTATAGGTAGCTACCCCGAAGATCCAAACATGGAGAAATACCAATATGGATACGGCTATCCATATGGATATGGACTTGATGACAAAAAGGATGATGAAATGCCCCGCTATATCGACCCAAACGCGCTCACTTGTGCACCCGGGTCAGTATTTGAATCTACCATCGAAGATGAGAACCAATCTGCGAACTTTACCAGCAACATTAACAATAACATATCTACTCTACCCTCCAGCTCCAGTAACGCTTTATTATTTCCGGTGATGAAAGTTCCTGTCCAAAATGCTGCAGGAGTGAACACACCTCGTTCAATATTACTCCCCATCCCGACCCGTTCTGGTTTATCATCACCCACATATCCACACCAACAAGGCATATCAGGCCAGAATTCAAACCCATCTTTGTCTTCACCATATACGTATCAAACATCTTCACCGTTATCATCACTTTTGCAACCACAATCTCCTACAAATGCTTCATCTTTATCTTCTTTATCTTCACCTCAACATCTTTATACCAATCACAAGGGTGTACGATTTGTTTTGAACCAGAACGAGAATGAAATGAAGACAGCTTTAGGGTCACCTATTTCTCCAAGGTTACTAAGTCTAGGTCTTCGTGCAGGAGTCCCAGGTCGCGGACTGATGGGTTGGGAAGGTCCGGACGATTATGTCGATATTAGTACTAATCATCCAAGTACTAACACTGCTGCGGTCGCACCCGAGAACAAGCAGGGAGTGTCAACAAGAACCCAGAAAAAACGAGGACGAGATGATAACAGTGACATTGACGACAAAAGCGATACAGGTGCTCCAGTTAATCGGGGGTCAACAAAACGCGTTCGTATGCAAATAAACTCAACTGATGATGCAGATGCTGGAGATGGAACTAAAAGGCTGTGGGTGAGTCCCCGAAAAACAAGAGGGACCGTTGCAAGGTATGCCCTCACTTCTGAAGGAGGGAAAAGTCAGGAAAACGAAGAAAGTGATCATAGCGAAGACGAGGACGAAGATGAAGCAATTAGCGACAGTGGTTCGGATTCGGACGTTTATCAACCTTCACGGTCCCCATCCCCCATTTCTTCTGACTTTGGGGAAAACTCCGTCGGACATGGTATCCCCTCATCCTCATCCATACCCGAACTCAGAGGGAGGGGAAAGACACATGCCAGCAGTACCACGCAGAGGAAGGCAGGAACAGGGACTGGGACAACGAGGAGGAAGAAAGGGAAAGCGACTGGAAGCGCAGCCAACGCTCTAGCTACCATCTTGAAAATGAAGGCAGAGAGCACCGGCCAGAATGTGAGTGAGGTTGGCCCGATGGACGGTAGCAGTGGTTATAGCAGTGCAGACCCTGAGCACAATGGTGATTCTACCGGTAGCATGATGCGGCGTAGGAAGAACAGTCACATCCCTCTACCCGTTCCGATTCCAAACTTGATCAAGAAGAGTCGAGGAAGAAAAGTTCCTTATGTTGTTCCCACTGCTGGTAATTCTGGTGAAACAAGAAGACGCAGCCGTACCGCGTCCACATCCGCATCTCCACATAAAAGCAAAGTTGACACCGGGGAAGAAGAACGCATGTATATCTGTGACGTGCCCGGATGTGGCAAGTGTTTTGTACGTGGAGAACATCTGAAGAGACACATCAGGAGCTTGCATACCTATGATAAACGTGAGTTCCACATTTTACACTTCTGGCATTTCATAACACCATATTTTAGCATATCCGTGTCCATATGATGGATGCGACAAGTCGTTCAGCAGAAGGGATAACTTGGGTCAACATGTTCGTGTCCATCTCCAGTAATTTTTAGGTCGCTAGTGATTTAGTACAAATCATAACCATGTCAATTATTGAGCCCGCCTAGCTCAATCGGCTAGAGCGTCAGACTTTTAAGACTGTGCGTAACAGCACGTGCTTTATCTGAAGGCTGCGAGTTCGACCCTCGCGGTGGGCTAGTCTCCTAATTTTTTGAATTCCATACACATGTACAAAATACATTTTTGATGTCCATTCCACCAACCCTTCTCTTACTGGTCCACCTCCACATCTTGGAATATCCGCATGCAAATAATCCAGAATACGATCATGCTCTATTTGACTCCCGCACGCGTGGTTTACGTGACCGGTTGAGGTCAATGGAGGATATCTGTTATTTCTTGGTGGGTAAGATCGAGGGTGTTAATGGAAGGAAATCTGTATGTTTCACTTCTCTGTATGTCTTGCTGGAATAGATGCATATCATACTCTGTTGTTGATAGGTTTTCACCACATATCCATGTGTGACCCCAGCAGACACGACAGCTTTCCGAACATCTTTAGCACGCTATCTAGAAGGTCTTCGACATCATGCTCTATACCCTTCAAAGACTGGTACGAGTAGTAGTGCAGGTAGCACTGGGTGGTGGTGGCGAGAGGTCGTTGTGCGCAAATCTCTGTTGGAAGAATGTGTTGGCGATAAGTCTGTCTTTTCTACTTTCCATGTTGCCTTCTTGTTATCGGTCAATTGAGATTCGTTTTATCTAATTAGGTTCGAAAGGCTGTTGCTCGCTCTCTCAACGCACGCTTTGTTTAAAGGTACATCCTCGTTCCATATCCCAGAAAACACTAGCGTAAGTACGTTCTGCTCATAAGTCTCCTAATTCCAATATCGATATATACAATACATCCCCCAGCACACTCACCTAAGCACGCAACCAGTGTTATATACTACGTTATTAAATGAATGCCAAAACAAAAAAGTCATCTGGATAGAACGTGCAGCGGGTCTAGGAAGGAGACGTGATTATGTCCGTGAACTTTGTGTGAGCCTCTTCCACCTTGACTCTCACTCGCTTGTTATATATTGAATTATATCTGGAGTAGCAACATATAAACAACAAAGACGCGCCATCTCGGTATAATTCATTATCGACTGAGCGTCTGTGTGCTCTCTCCGCACAAAGATATAATGATCTTCTACATGGTTCATGGGTCGGCCCATTTGGTGAACGCGCCTTAATATTTGCGCGTACACTTGCCAAAAAGAAACTTGGGGGTATGGTGTACCCATCTCACGGTCCACCAGAACAATATTCAAACCACGAAGATAATAAACAAAGACATAACCATATCCAACGACCCGTCCCACCTGTCCCACCGCTTCCCGTAGCAGCAGCTCATCACCCTTCACATCTCAGACGTATGCGAAGAGGACCTTTTGACACTTCTCAACGAGGTACAAATAATAAAAGTAAGAAGAAACGAGTTATAGGTGAAACTGAAGATTCCCCTCTATCCCGCGATAAGAAGGGATCCACACTCCATGAAACGTTGGATGATGATCTGAGCAATGAGAGGACCCACGAGTTACGTGATGCATTGGCTATCGCTCGGAGAAGGGGTGAAGATTGTAAAAATGAAATGGCGAAGAACAAGAAGGTTGGCAAGCAGAAGGGTTTTGTGCTAGGTTTATGGAGAGTGGATTTTGATGAGGACTTTCTATTTAGCGTGCGTTTATTTCCCGATTCTTTTTTCTCCGTTTGCTCATTTCCCCTGCACCCGCCACGCGCATATATGGGGGATCTGAAATCAGTCTGAACTTGCTCGAGATAACGATTCGTTCCATTCCTCCCTTTCTCTCTTCTCTTCACTCCCGACCGTCCCCAATGCCAAAAGTGACGAGGTTCCCTCTACCACTGGAGAATCAACGTCCTCTAATATATCGAGTCGGATTGAGTATATCAGGAGACATTTACTACCTTCATATCATCCCATTCAAGAACCAAATGGTGGACATGAGGCTACGGTTCAGATTAACGAATCCAAAATAGAAGAACCAAAGAGCTCTGTGGATAATCAAATCAAGAAACAAGTGAATACACACACACAAGAGAAGTCGCGGATAAAGCCAAAGTCAAAGCTGAAGCCTTTATCACGGTCTGAAAGCCACACATTGAAGAATGTTAAAGCGGAGGTGCAACCACTGAAAATAGCGACTACAAGTAAAATTCCACCCACTCAAATTAGAAGATATAAACCCTCAGGTTCCAAAGTACCTCAGACCGAGGTGGTTGTGACCCCCAAGAAAAGCCCAGAGGAAGAGAAGAAAGTTCAAATGAAGCGTGTAGGATCTGTTAGACGCTCTCTGGCTCTTATCAGAGAATCAGGAGTTAGGTTTGGGTTCGGTGATGGTAACTTTAAGAAAAACGATTCGTTTGCAGATTTCGACCAAGAAGATGAGGTTTCTCGTGTTAGTATCGAAGTTCTTTTTCATGGTACTTCTGATGACCTGACTAAGAGAGAAAAAATTGTAGCTCGTAGATTGTACTTGGGATACCTCCTTGTCTGGCTCAGAAGGGACAGGTGGGACCGAGGATGATGAAGATGGAGCAGGACCATCTACGCCTATCGCTTCTATCAAAAAACTTACGTTCGGACTTCCGGGGGGGATGGAATCGATTTCGAAAATTGGTAATAATTCATTCATGGAATTCCAGATTTTTTTGTGAATAATCCATAGGGAAACATCAAGGCCAAAGTCGAAGCAAGAGTCGAAGTCGAAGTCCGACAAAAACACTAATTAATAGGATACATACTGCTGGTACACCAAAAGCGGTTATTAGGTTAAACCTCCCCGATCCACAAATGCAAGTTCAACCGCAACCAAATCAACAAGAAACCCCACGAATGCAGTCTAGAGAGTCATATCCGTATGCTTTACCCGAATCTGGTGTATCTCTACCAACTTTTGAAGGAATTGGTTATGAAGTTGGCGGTGATGAGTTTGAGAGCCGAGATGAAAACAACAAGGGAGTGTTGTTTGGTGACTCTGATGCGAACGTGAGGACCCAAAATCGGGGGAGAAAAGATGATGGACCAGAAGACGACGAAGAATGGAGCGGAGATGGACCCAGCATGAACTTACGAGATATGTTGTTGGATGCTGGCTCTACATACTTTGATTTATTAGGTGCGCAAATATTCTTTTTCAGTATTTTAAATCCATATTAATACCAATTTATTTACTACTTGGGTTTCTCCAGGCACGCAAGGTGAACTACAGGAACATGATGGGGATTCTTCGTTTGAGTGGGAGTAACGTGAATTTTGTTCTGTTTTCGTTGTTAGATAAAGTGCATAGGCTTGTTGTGTCTCCAATACACTGTACGAAAGGTTGCAACTTTAGTGCGAGTTCCTTTGAATACCTTTTAACCGCAGTATAACTCGATGGAGCATACCCCCGGCCGCATGAACATATACAAATTTGTGAGTTATTTTTTTGGCCCATTGACAAACACTTGCGTGAACTCATCCGTCAAGCAGTACAAAGTATAATCTATTTTTGGATGGTAGCATGACATGCATAGGTTGCACGGAGTGCAGAGAAATATGACCCTGCTATTATTCTATTCTTAAAGCAAAAAATAAAAAGTACTCCACACATGAGCTCAAGCTAGAGAAACTGTATGTTTTGCTGATAGTATCATGAATCACGCGCTAGCAGAAATGCAGTCAACAACACTAGTCAACACGCTAAACGGTTAGCATGCTGACAGGTCTAATACTTAGTATAACACTAAATGAACAGCATTCGAAGCCCAGGATATAAATAGTATTTTAACTTTTGCATATAAACTTAAAGTAATGCAGCAGTCGTGAATTAATTCGAATCAATCATACACTTCTCTCGCTATTTCACAACGTAACTTGAACTTGACATCCATTTCAATCTCGTCTCCACCCTCATTATCAGTATCTTCGTTGTTCAAAGTCTTGCAGCTCCCAGTTCTCAAGATGACAGTGATTTTATCCGCTGTAGGTGAACACAAAAATGTTGTAAGCGCCAATGGATGCTGACTTGACTATCATTACTAAAGGTGCCATCCATGATGAATCAGTGATTTTGGCCTACTAACATCTCTTCGGTCAATTGTTGATGACATCTTTCATCAGGAATGTAACCAATTCCAAATGTCAATACATACAATTGAGATATTAATGATAGTATCAACAAAATAGGGTCCACAAGCAATAGATGCTGCGCCCTTCATCATTGATGGAAGTGGATTATAAGTAGGTTGTTTAATTCCGGGGTATATAGTTTTATACTAAAATACTTTAAACAAATAGCTGCCACAGTGAGGAATTGCCACCTTGCCTTCGTTGAGCACATAAACTAGAGGTTACCGTGTAGAATTCTACAAGATATTAATAGATTCATGGGTCATAATAATCCGTGTTGCTAATGGTAGACGACTCCACATACACTGTACTTGAAAAGATTACAAATGCAAGTGGGGTGTTTCAACTTGAATGGATGACATCCGACGCACCCAGATCAATTTTTTTTTTTGAGCCAGTGCGATAAACCTTGTCAGTATGGGCGCCACGAGCACCACGCACTATATGGAGTGAACATGCCGCAAGAACATAAAAATATTCGTTAACTTTTGGAGAAGACTCGCATGCGGGCTCATCAAGTTGCACGAAATTTAAATCTATTTTTGAATTGAAACCACTGACATCCGAGCTCGGATTGATGACGAAATACGCATGGGTGCACGGAAGTATGACTTCACCATTTATCCTGCTCTACAAAGTTAGAAAACATATAAATACTGCATGGCCTAGAGGAATTGTGCATCATCTCAAACATGCAATTCAAACTCATCTCCACCCTCATCCTCAGTATCTTCGTTGCCCAAAGTCTTGCGGCTCCCAGTCCTCAAGATAACAGTGAAGCTATCTCTTGTATGTGAATCCATAAAATATTGTTGGCACTGACAGCTGTTAACCAATTGTGAATTCGCTCTTACACACATAGGCTATGACCGGACTGTGAGTTGGTTCAACATTTCTTGAGGCATCTTGTTACTAACATTCTTTAACAGGATTGTAACTCAACTCCAGATATCATAACACGCCAATAAAATACTAATCATGGTATAAAAAAATAGGTCCTGTAGACAACAATTGCTGCGGTCCCTTCGTTGATGGAAAAGGAGTGTGCGTACATTGTTTAATTCCGGGATACATGACTTTATTCTAAGATGCTTCCACTAAATAGCTGTCTCAATGATCACTTGCTTTGCCGTGTCTGAACGTACAAGCTTGTGGCAGCAGGCAGAATTCGACAAGATATCAATACTAGAGTTACAAAATTTGGTGCATTGATGTTCAAATGTTCAATGGTTCTTTTCCAGATGGATGTTCTCTTGTATCATTATGTTCCGTCTGTCTCTAGAACAGAATTATATATATAGTTTTGGTTCAAGACCATACATGATGATACATAACTTGCTTATAGACTTCATAGGGTGACGACTTGTTAATATCGGATTGCTGAAAAGACAAGTTCTTATCTAGTTTGTGTAAGATTGTCATCACACTCTGTACATGTTGCGGTAACGCGTATTGATACAGCCTCGAATAATAAACGAACCAAAATCATTATGTGAACAAGTGATACCGCTAAATTCCTTTTGCCGCCAACTGATTCCCTATCAAATAGAAACACCATCGAACAAAGACATGCGAACTGAGGTCAAAGATGGCCCGTTCTTTCCCACTGTTCCCGTCAAAGTGGCATCAGTGATATATTGAATAACATGTTTCAAAAATGCCGGAAGGAACTGGCATCACTTTGAGTCCGAATAATGGGGTTTTCATTGCAGCAGTTTTTGATATTGGACTACAAGCAAAATCGGAAAAATATATTCTGCGCAGTACTTTTATTCTTACATGGAATTATCTCTAACGCGAGTGTTTCAACGTTTCAGAAGGAGATCACTGTTAAAACCAGGTTTTATTTATACAAGCTTGCCATTTTACCATGTTAGGTACGTCCGCCGGTACCGGAGAGTGGACAAATCCTCAATATCGTCCCTGTGATTCAATGTGATGTGGTATCCACATGACATTCGTACCTTTGGGCTGTTATACATCTAGCATATGAATTTTTTTCAACTAACCAAGGGACGGTGTATGTAATACTTGTCTCACCTATTGATTTGTATGCAGTCTTTGGTAAGTGTACAACAGTTCCTATTTTTAGTTTTTGAGAATGTAATGAAATTCGTGCCTTTTGCCTCGGAGCAGAGCCTTATTTGTAGTGTTAGTACTCACGGAAAGCCACAGGCTCTCGGAGGTGCGGTCCACTGTTAGAGGCGCGGTTAAGGAGATTCAATGCGTTTTAAATGAATCGGAAATGCCGCGCCTTTCTGCGATGTCAATTTGTTGTATTTGTTGAGCGATGTTCGCCTGATTCGAGGTATGTAGCCTTGAGGTCCTACAGATCCCATCACATTATTGATCTAGACAACGCATTTACCCCTGTAATTAGAACATGTCGTGCACCGGACAGCGAGATAGTCATCACAACCCCAATTCGATACAATGATTTGTTCGAAAAAGATAAAAAATCACGGGGATATAATGAGACTAACGTGAATGATATGATGCGACGTATGCGGCGGTGTTAACTCACCGTTCACAAAAATGTATAAGTACTGCTCTGCCAAGAGACATATCCCTCCATTCGCAAACATGCAATTCAAACTCATCTCCACAGTCATGCTCAGCCTCTTCGTCGCCCAGACTCTTGGGGCACCTAATCCACAAGGAGACACTGACGTTATCCGATGTACGTGAATAAAATCGTCTGTGAGGAATGCTGACTGATCGTTGGCTCTTTTTCTAGGCTCTGGCCAGGACGATACAGTAAGCTTGTTTACACCCCACTGATAGAGTTGTGCTAACCATACTATTCAACAGGAATGTAATTAACCTGAATACTCAGAAGTTTAGCAAAGACAACAATACTGACATGTAACAATAGGTCCCACGGGATACAGATGCTGCGGTCCCTACACAATCGGTGTTGGCGGATAGTATGTATTCTCGATTGCTACAGCATATCACTTCTCTGATTTCTGACACGCAAACAGCTGCCGTAGCGTTGACCTTCTTTGCATCCGCTAGACACAATCAAAGTTAGCACAGCAGCAGCAGTCGTCTGGGAACTTTAGTTGAAGGTTATTATTTTGGAATATAACAAACTTGTGTTGCAGAACCCTAAAATTTAAGCTCTATTTGCTTGCGTATGTTTGTCAAAAGCTTTCAATGGTCAAAACAAAACGAGTCTGTTTCCCTTAAGCAACCCTAACCTAATAATTTGTCTTCATAAACACGTCTTTAATTACCCGGAGATCCAATTATATTATATGGCAACCGCAAGCTCTCCCTCCATAGTTTAAGCTCCATTGACCCATATCCATGATATATCCAAGGGCCATCATCGCATTTCTGATGATTACGGAGCATCCGAATCCAATGATCTATCAGGCGCTTAGTGGTAAACAATTTACATTCCGGATCTTGCTCACCCAAGCAACCCATTTATCCCCGCAAGTCATAGTTTGAGACAGGATCAAGTTTTGCCTAGACAGTTCGGGGTAACAAAATGTATAGGGCTCCATAATGAGGTTTAATAGTGGGGGAGGGAACTTTAAAGAACGAATGAAAGAAATTACATACTTAGAACATACTGAAATATATACCAGGGTCCAGTAGCCTCTGTAGAGGCTATGATAAACCCGTATACCCAAGCACTAGTTGTGCTGAGCGGTATCAAACGCAGCCACACGTGTCCACGGCACTCGGCTTGTTGCGAAGAACGTATTCAACTTGTAGATGTGACACACATTAGACTGAAACTACCACCTCCTGCACAGCCAGTTATGAATGTAGTATGCACATCACCTAATTTCGTCGGTTCTGCATATATATACGAGCCAGATCCCTCAAGGAGTGTCCAACCATGATCATGTTGAATAAGTTTGCCACAGCGATAATCGTTCTCTTCCTCTCTGCCCAAGCCTTTGCAATTCCCGACGCCGCCGGATCCTCCGTTACTTGTACGTTTGCTCCTTCCGTACAGTAACAACCTTTTTTCCTGACATGAACCACATGAAGGTGGCGATAGTGAAACAGTGAGCTAATATGCATACTTTGGAATATATATTAACTATTCTCTAGGACTGTATGGCACTATAACATCTCTTTCAAACAGTGGTTAACAATTTCCGATAGGTCCTTCGGGCTGGCAATGCTGTAAAACAAGAATAGGTCCCAAGTATGTCTAACAAGACCGAGTGTCTTCCCACTTTAATGACCAATGAGTTATAGATGCCTTGAAACCCCGCCGGGGATTACTTGTTAATGCACCTCATTCGTGGTATGTTCGACTTAAAACAGAAGAACACATAGCTAAATTCCCTATTATCACATATTTCAAAAGCCTTTTATCGCTGATTTCAATAGAGTATGCCAAAGTGCCATTTTAGGAAAACACAACAAATTTGTGTGCGAGGTCACCTCACGTAGTTTTGTCTCATATCTCAATGAATATACATCCGTTCTTGTAGATTTTTATATATTCGGAATCTACAGACTATTCTACAGGTGCTCGAAACAAAAAAAGTGTAATTTGACCATCTAGAAAATTTTTGGTAAGTATTCCGATCAAATGAGCGTTTTCTCTTTTCTCTCGATGTCAAATGATTCTACGGGCAACGTAAGAGCTTGTATGCACTCCCCAAGATATCCTCCAGGTGTTGCAAAAAGAATCAGAGCAAACTGTCCAGTGGAAGACCCACAACGACCATATGTTGTAAAAACAGAAATTACTGGATGTCCCCGCAGCAAGCCCTGGTTCCTGCCATGGTCAACCATCGCAAGAAATAGCAAGCACTGGCCAAAAAGGCTAAAAACGTTGGCCAGAAGCTCTCAACGGCCCCAAAGTCCACCACAGGTCATATCCCCCAACACAAAAAAGCTGAAACCCCGGAGGAAGAGGAGCCCATTGAAGTGGCCCCTGCACCAAGATTCCAACGCAAACTGAAGCTCAAGAAACCCAAAGAACTGTTCCCCACGACAGAATCTGAAAACTCCATCCAGAATGAAATTACACCTGCACCATCACTCTCAGATGGATATGTCAAGGCAGTAAGAACTGCTGTTGGTGTTCTTCTCGAAAAGGGGCTTCAGTTTTGGAGACTTTGAGCATAACACTATCCAGAGTGTATGGAATCAAACGTTCGAGAATAATATGGCCCCACAGTTTCTGAAATTGAGGGGGGTGATAGTGGCAAAGAAAGGCTTGTGGGAGATGATCCAGATGTCATTGAGGATATAGATGAGCTCATATACCCAGCAGGTGAATTCCGGAATAGTAATACCCTTAGGCACATCGTCGTTGTTGAAGAAAGAGGTGCTATTGTAATGGGCACGAGATGACTAAGGTGAGCTCCCTGGTTACTTACCGTTGTGGGTCTCTCACTGGACCGTTTGCTCTGATTCTTTTTGCAACACCTGGAGGATATCTTGGGGAGTGCATACAAGCTCTTACGTTGCCCGTAGAATCATTTGACATCGAGAGAAAAGAGAAAACGCTCATTTGATCGGAATACTTACCAAAAATTTTCTAGATGGTCAAATTACACTTTTTTTGTTTCGAGCACCTGTAGAATAGTCTGTAGATTCCGAATATATAAAAATCTACAAGAACGGATGTATATTCATTGAGATATGAGACAAAACTACGTGAGGTGACCTCGCACACAAATTTGTTGTGTTTTCCTAAAATGGCACTTTGGCATACTCTATTGAAATCAGCTATAAATAATAAATAATAATTGTACGGAGCTGGGCTGTCAAGTATCGACAGAAAGTACAAGTACACATTTAATAATTTATCCCATGCCTATGTTTCAGTATATTCAGGGCTTATTCTTACTGAGAATACGGACTTGAAGTCATATGTAGTTTTTATCTCCGGCCACTCCATAAAAAAGATGAAATCTGCGTGCGAATTGTTTGTAGTAACACGGCTTGTGCTTCCGATCCATTTTGGGAGTATACCAACACCGTGATGAGGGCGGATTCAAACAATCTGCTCCATTGACTGAATGCAACACATATTCCTTCAAGTTACATACCACCCATCAACCCGATTCAGAACAAAAGATAAGCGAAGAACTCCACATCCTATGATACGCATCTACGGTTTAGAACGGCGTGTTTAACTACCAACTCCTACCTCCATGTTCCGACAATCTCGAATAGGCAATACCAGCAGCTTCACTAATTCCATTGTATTGCTATTATGCCATCAAGAAGTGGTTCTGATAAGGCGAGATAAACTAACGAGTCTTGGCAGTATAACTTAGAAAGGTCATGGTATTTGGTCATTTGCAGTATATAAAGAGGCAGACATTCGTCAGTCGAAAGTATCCAACATACATAACAATGTACAAAGTCATCGCAGCAACAATCATCCTCTTCTTCTCTGCTCAGGCATTCGCTGTCCCCAGTGGTAATGCGGATACATCTATACCCTGTATGATTGTCTTTACTGCCCACTGAGAAATTGTGCTGATGCAAAGTATTATCCCTGATGCAGGCCCCAATGGTCAAGGAGTACGTTTTTTAATTTTATGTTCTTCAATATATCATGCTGAGGGGGATCTTCTTTCGCTAGGATTGTAACTTTTCTCGACTAGATTTTCTTGATCATTCGTCTGACTTTCTATAGGCCCTACCGATCTTGGCTATCAATGCTGCAAAACCATAACAGTCCCTCAGTGAGCCCTTCTGCACTATACATATCTCCCAATCTTTCTTGCTAAATCCTACGAAATAACAGATGCGTCAAGCTTCCCCCGGGTGCTATTTGTTAATTCCATAGTTCGCTGATCACAAGAAACTGGAAGATCATCCATACTAGTTTACAAAGCATGTGACGGAAATATGAGAAACAGTCTGTACCATGTATTTGCAAAATTCATTCTTCTTCTCAGTTGTTCACGTTCACGCCTGCTCATCTGCACGACCTTACAACATAATTTGTGTATCGTTGGGGTGTAACACTCTTGAACATGTCTCAATCCTTGCTTACTACTTATATGCCACTTATCATGAGCAGGAATATTTACCTTACCTATCTTATCGTCGACCACCTCTACGTACCTGTAGGCAACGCCTTTTATGTAAAAGCAACCCCAGGCGACTCCTTTCACCAATTTGCGAACATAATCATCAGAAAATGCCCAGGGGACCTTAGAAAGTGGAAAGTACCCGATCCCTTCCTTTGGAGGCCAAAGGAACACATCGTGGAAGATTATCCCATCACCCTCAAAGCCGCCCAGTCCATATGATCAAACCGTGATACTTTCAAGGAGGACAACGGCAGGGTGACCTTTCTCCGTCTCCCTTTGGAGGTGGGAGAGTGGTTCAAAATTCAGACACCTGAGGAATGTTTGCACCTGCTGGACCGGGAAGCAGTGAGTAAGATCAGTCTCATCTCGTTCTGACCTGCTGCTATCATCCCAGACCCCGAGATCGTACAAGAACCTTGTGGACTCTATGACCACTGACATATTCACCTTATTGAAATATCATATAGGAATGGAGATTGAAACAGATACTTCTCTTTGCAGGATGACTACCCTTACGAAACTGATAGCTCAGGAGTCAGGTCGACTGATCTTTTTCAACCTATCGACATCGGATGCCCAAGTGGGAATCCAATCTGCCGAAGCTCACATTAATTCCAACGACTGAAGATACCAAATCTACAAGGCCAACTTTCTTGTTAGACTAGGCAACTGGACCTGCGACTACAGTGCCATTGTACTTCCTAGTGTTGGATAAATATGGTCGTCATGGATTTATGCTTTTATGAACGACTCGAGTGCATTACCCCAAAGCTCACGGAAATTTTACAACTTATAATAAAGTGACAACAACAGCTAGGAACTATGCGACAACAATCTTATTCATGGTGGTATTAGGATGCGCCAACATCCTTGTTGATTCTGAATCACTGTGGTAGGCACATACGATCAACTGTAGAATCATAGATTTTGATTGGGCTGAGCCGAGGTGACCCACTTTGGATCAACACTCAATCTGTCTGTTAAGCAACCAGAAGTAGTATGTCGACAGTGATATGCAAGCGGATTTTGGCTGTGCTGATGGAACCACATATGTATTATGTGTGCTTGTAACTTGATGCACCGCTCACTGTTATTGGGATTGACTATAAATTTGCTATGTACAATATATCTGCCTAAAATAAGGCCAACTTCTAAGATTGGTATCTGCTGACTCTGCCCTTTTTTCTGATTTACTTGACATTCCAGTCGGGATCTGATTGTATCATGCGGCAAAAGTTGGAAGCTCCTGTTGTAGTTAATTGACCCATGTCCATGATATATACCATCGCAAATGTGATAATTATGGAGCATCCGGATTCATCAGAAGATACAATCAAGACTACTGATTTATGGGTTAACCGCTTCGCCGTACCATTCTTGACTGAATTCCCTAATATCATGTGATTTGAAGGCCTTTGTGATTTCGAAATTCAAAGTGCCTTTTATTATTAAATGATAAATTGTACAGAGCTCGAGCTGGGTTGTCACGTAAGCACACATTCAATAATCTATCCTCCTCTGCTTGTGTTTCTGTTCAAGGGCTTATTCTTACTGAGAAGACTGACTTGAAGCCATATATGGATTTTTATCTCCATGCCATCCATTCGGGGAGTGCATACATACCACCACCTTGATGAAGGCGGATTCAAACAATCACTCCATTAAACTGAACACAACACATTACTTCCTTTAAGTTAGATACGGCCCATCAACCCGATTCAGAACAGAAAGGCGGAGAAGAAGCACATCCTATGACACGCATCTACGGTTTAGAACGGCGAGTTTTTTTTCCCAACTCCTACCTCCATGTTCCGACAATCTCGAATGGGCAATAACAGCAGCTTCGCTAATCCCATTTTTCATTATATTACTATCATGCCATCAAGGAGTGGTTCTGATTAGACGAGATACTCTTGGCAGTACAACCTAGAAAGGTCGTGGCATTGGGTCATTTGCAGTATACAGTATATAAAGAGGCAGGTATTCGTCAGTCGAAAGTATCCAACATACATAACAATGTACAAAGTCATCGCAGCAACAATCATCCTCTTCTTCTCTGCTCAGGCATTCGCTGTCCCCAGCGGTAATGCGGATGCACCTATACCCTGTATGATTGTCTTTACTGTCCACTGAGAAATTGTGCTAATGCAAACTATTGTCCCTGATGCAGGCGGCAATGGCCAAGTACGTTTTATTTCAATTTTATGTCCTTCAATACATAATGCTGAGGGGGACCTTCTTTCACTAGGAATGTAATATTTTTCCGACTAGATTTTCTTGATCATTTGTCTGACTGTTTATAGGCCCTGCCGGTTTGCAATGCTGCAATAGCGTACCAACCCCTGTGTGAGTCCTTCTGTGCTATACGCATCTTCCAATATTTCTTGCTAAATCCTGCGAAATAACAGATGCGTCGTGTTGCCCCCGGGTGTTCTTTGTTAATTCCACAGCGCGCTGACCACAAGACATACAAGAAGCTGGAAGATCATCCATACTAGTTTATCAACATGTGGCAGAAATATAAGAAACAATTATTCATTTTCTGTACTGTGGTACTATGTATTTGCAACATCCAGATCTCTTTGCATAAACACAACATAATCGTATCTGTTATGTCTTGGTATCGCTAAGTCGGTCCTTGCTTACGTACGCGCCACCATCATGAGCAAGTACTTCCCTTTGGTGTCTCGTCGTCCACCATCTTAGAAGCAATGCCTTTGCAGTGAAAACGGCCCCAGATGACTCCCTGCACCAATATGCGAAAATAATCATCAGAAAATGCCCAAGGGAACTTGGAGATACCCGATCTCTTCCTTAGGAAGCCGAAGGAAAACATCAGGGGAGAGATTATCATGGTTGCCCCGTCCCTGCGATTGAACCATGATATTTTCAAAGAGGACAAGAATAGGGCGATCTTTCTCCGTTCCCATCCGGAAGTGAGAGAGGTGTTCCAAGGTCAGATACCCGAGGAATGCTTGCATTGTCTAGCTTCCAAGTAACAGGCATTAAGTCGGTCTCATCTGTACTCATTGCTACCTCGTTCCGACCTGCTCCTCCTATCGTCCTCAGACCCTGAGATTACACAAGAACGCTGTAGATTCGAAGACGCATAGGCTTTTTGGAAATATCATGCAGGAGTGGAAATTGACTCAGAAACAGATACTTCCTTTTTGCAAGATTACTACCCTTACGAAAGTGGCAGCTCAGATCGACTGATCTTTTTCGACTATCGACATCGAATGCCTGGGATCCGATCTTCAAAGCTCGTATTGATCCCAACGATGTAGATACCGAATCTACAAGCCAACTTGCTGGACTAGCCAACGCACCGCGACTTCATGTCGTTGCGCTTCCTGGTGGTTGGAATATGGTCGTTATGGATTTGTGCTTATATGCAAGACTCGATTGCATTACTCCAAAGCTCACGGAAATGTTACAACTTAAGCATGATGGTACCGGAATGTCATTGTGGTGTATGAGTTCCGCACTCCTTTGCCTTTGCTCTGTCTGACGATGGTTCGTTTAGGGCACCAAAGGTTTCTTTCAATATTTTCGTATATTTGAAGAGTTAGGTTTCCGGTCGCTTAACTTGTTTATTTGTTTCGCTGCTTGTCCCAACGCATTTCCTTTTTGCTGTCTTTGTGTGGATAGTGGATAGTGTTGGACCACCTCTATGTTTCCTTTGCTAGGTACCACATACAAGGGATTCCACTCTTTTGATTCGTGCGAGGTCCAAGGAGCTACACACTTCCTTTAAAGAATATGAAAACAAAATCACTCGCTGGAATTCAATTCGTACACACCTGGACATGGACTTAAATATCTTCAACATCCCCCTCCCCTAACAGCTCTCAATGGCCATGTTTCAAACCCGTTACTACGCTGCCAAACGTGCACCAGTGCTTATCAGCTTTCTGAAAAGGATGGCGCCTATGTATCGATATTTTTCCGAAAGGGCTATGATAAGACACTTCAGAAACCGGGAGGATTTGGAATGGTGGTCATAGATTTTG
Organism: Floccularia luteovirens; assembly: GCA_009739215.1. Lineage (NCBI taxonomy): Eukaryota > Fungi > Basidiomycota > Agaricomycetes > Agaricales > Squamanitaceae > Floccularia > Floccularia luteovirens. The sequence goes on from VSJF01000006.1 coordinate 48,455, forward strand.
TAGGGCAAGCCTACAACTTGTGTCTGACACGAGAAGGACCAAGAGGATATTCAGCATACAATAGGCCTTCTTCATGAGGCTGGCTATGTTTATGGAGATCTTCAAGAGGATAATATTTTGAACTCACCGAAGGGGCATGTCATGCCTATAGATTTTCAAAATTGAATGGAGTGGCATAAAATTTCCTAGACTGAATTCGGCGATTACATGGCCAACTGGAAGTGGATCAAGTAACCATTATGAAGGTGATATCATCTGGCGAGAAGCATTGTGATGCGTGTTTGAATTCTATAAGTGTAGAAGGTTAACAACATCTGGCAAAGAGGGTTTTACTCTAGAGAGATTCCAAGTTTGTCAATTATCCGCTTTTTTTGTCTCTTAATCCTGAATTTCGCATCAGGCCTTTGCATATTTCAAACGTTTAGGCCGTGTCGTGACGTGTACCGAACCACCATCATCCTTCTATCCCATTCCATTCCACCACCATTCAAGCTGATCAACTCTTCCATTGGTCACTATGTTTCCTTTCTCACATCTTTTAGAACATGGATATTAAGCAATGACTGTTGAACCTGGTGAAACTAGTCATAACGAACAGATGGCCTCATTATGACAAAGATCCCATGGTTCGCCCTGCGTCGTTGTTGTTTATATACTCCCTAGCTGATTATTCTTCTAGTGTCACTGTTTCGTTCTATGAGATTAATATCCACCAGACACTGTCAGTCTACATATGCGAAACGTCAGCATCAGACAAGAGGATTCTCCATACACCATTTTCTATAACTTCTATAAATCATCAACGCCATTACGAGAGATCTATTCCCCATTTTTTTCTTCTGAATTTTCAAGCTGTTGTGATCGGGTATGTAAACCTGTAATGGTTTCATCATTCCACCTGCCGCATTAATTGCTAGAGCGCAGACCGTACCTATGCTAACGCCCTATGAACTGAATCTGATGTCTATCCGGAACACGCCTGGCCAACTCTGCGTGCTTGGATTCAAAAATTCTGCTGTGGACCCATCGAAATGCCTACAACCTGAAGGCCAACTCTTCTCATGATGCTCAAGAATAGTAGAAAAAGGGACATTCTCGCCGTTGACGATGTTTGTAGCACTAGTTTTGCTATCGTTTTCATCAAGGCGCTTTTGTAGGTTAGCCTATGTTATAAGCTGACGTGATTAATATGTGAATATTTTTTGCCCATTGTTCTCAATCTTATTACTGATGCTTTAACCAATAATGGCAACTCATCCTTACAAGCTTCGTCTGTGTAAGACAATAGGAATCAATGATACCATGGCAGGAGGAGGGTCGTGTGTAGCTCATGCTACAAGATTTTTTTTCGGTTCATGAATCATCGCACGCGGGAGAACACTTCTAAGTGATAGTTTCAAGTCATCTATGCAGATAGTGTAATGTTTTATAAGAACTTAAACTAAAACGCGGGGGACAAGGATGTGAATTACTCACTCTTTTAAGAGACGATGGAAATGTCTCGGATTTGAACTTTTTATTCCTATGTAATAAATCATGTAGCGCAAACACCTATTTGACTGGGCTACATGTAACAGCCATCAACCAAAACATGAAGCTCTCATGCCATCCACTCGTCCAGTAATATCAAAATGCGCCGAGCAGATGGGAATAATTAAGCTCTCCATGAAAAAACTTATTAACGTATGATTTTCAAAGTACCACTGGAATAGGGGGAATGACCCAATAGGGAATAGGTCACATGAGCATGGTATTCTACTTAATGTAACGTCACGGAGTCACAATAGTAAGGTCTTCTACGATGTAACCACATACATGCATGCAGACGGACCACTCCATCTGGTGACGAGAGTGCGATGTCGTCCCACAGGACAACTTGGCAGCATCTTTGCACCCATGACCATCCCAACTATCCCAACCGTTCCCAACTGTTCCTACCATTCCACCATTTCCGCCATCCTCACCATTCCAACCACCTCTACCGTAAAACAACCAAGGAACTACAGCTCAAATTTTTCGTGACAAAGGAGCTGAGGCTCAAATCGTGACAAAGGGGGCTGAGGCCCAAAATCGTAACAAGGGAGCTGCGGCTCAAAGCATAACGGAAGGAGAAACAGCCAAATCGTAAACAGGGAGCGACCACTCAAAATCGTAACAAGGGAGCACTAGCAAACCGTAAGCGAAGGAGTAACAGCTCGAGCTGTAAACGAGGGAGCAACAGCTCAAACCGTAAACCATAAAAGAAAGAAAAAACACGTCACACAGTCACGAAACACGAGCACAACTTCACCGTCTTTCATTATATCACACACATCCCCGCTTACCGAAGACAAGGACAATTGAGATATAGTAGTGAAGCAATTTTATACCTCTAATGTCAGAAGTAGGCGACAGGGACGTCGCCAAAGTGGAAGGGGGCAGATGGAATAGGGGGAATGACCCAATAGGGAATAGGTCACATGAGCATGGTATTCTACTTAATGTAACGTCACGGAGTCACAATAGTAAGGTCTTCTACGATGTAACCACATACATGCATGCAGACGGACCACTCCACCACAATGCATTCCAATAAAACCCTTTATACCAGTAAATGACATGCGAAAGAGTATATATAAATAATGTCTAAGTGCTCCATTGCTCGAACTTAGGCATTGAAGTTGAAGGGAGTGCAACCAACAGCAATAAGGCCATCTGTAAATAGAGTGTGAGCAAAATTACGAAGCCAAATTTGAAGAAATGAAAAGTACTGAATGTGTTGTCCGTGCAACAAGCAGTTTGTTGGGCACTATTGAAAAGAGTCAGAGGATTGTACAGATTGAATTTAAATGATGGCAAAGCAACTAACCATGCATTTCCTGCGGCACCCCAAGCAGCTCCTGCAATGCAATCAAATCCAATTTGACCAATGCCTGGGCCGACATTTCCTGCTCCACCAGCAATAGTCTCCATGAAGAGGGAGGAGAAAGTGCCTAGCAGATTGGAATTGGTTGCAGCAGTAAACCTGGCCAGCGTTGCAGCTGTTAACAATGTTGCTGTCTGCTGAGTAGGGAGTGGCGACTGCCATGAGGGCAAAGGTGGAAGCGATGAAGACAGCGACTTTGGAGAACATTGTAAGAGGGCTGGGAGGTGTTTTGAGAGATTGAACTGGAGAGATTGTTCGACTGGAGAATTAGTTAGACATTCCGGGTCATTTATACTGCATGCTGTGTTGTTTTTCGGGTGTCGAAATGAATGAAATTGGATAGTGCAATGTTTTATTAAAATTGAACAACTAAAAAAGAACTAGACCCGACGTTGACCAAAGTACGTCTTTCTGTTGACAATAAATTAAAAAATTTAAGGTGTCACTATTTTTACCCGAATAATCTACCCGAATAATCATAGCTGAAGATATTCCACATTAGGTAGGAAAGTTGTCGAAAAGGGGATAGCCGCCTAAAAATGTATTTGAAAAAGTTGATTTTCACCAAGCAGATATTATTACTATTGTCAACGGAAAGATGTACTTTGGTCGGGTCTAGTTCAATTTTAGTCTGGTTAATTTTAATAAAACATTGCACTATCCAATTTCATTCATTTCGACACCCGAAAAACAACACAGCATGCAGTATAAATGACCTGGAATGTCTAACTAATTCTCCAGTCGAACAATCTCTCCAGTTCAATCTCTCAAAACACCTCCCAGCCCTCTTACAATGTTCTCCAAAGTCGCTGTCTTCATCGCTTCCTACCTTTGCCCTCATGGCAGTCGCCACTCCCTACTCAGCAGACGGCAACATTGTTAACAGCTGCAACGCTGGCCAGGTTTACTGCTGCAACCAATTCCAATCTGCTAGCACTTTCTCCTCCCTCTTCATGGAGACTATTGCTGGTGGAGCAGGAAATGTCGGCCCAGGCATTGGTCAAATTGGATTTGATTGCATTGCAGGAGCTGCTTGGGGTGCCGCAGGAAATGCATGGTTAGTTGCTTACCATCATTTAAATTCGATTCGTACAATCCTGACTTTTTTCAATAGCGCCCAACAAACTGCTTGCTGCACGGACAACACATTCAGTACTTTTGGTTTCTTTGAATTTGGCTTCCTAATTTTGCTTACACTCTCTATTTACAGATGGTCTTATTGCTGTTGGTTGTACTCCCTTCAACTTCAATGCTTGAGTTCGAGTAATAGAGTACTCAGACATTATTTATATATACCGTTTTGCATGTCATTTCCCGGTATAGAGGGTTTTATTGGATTAGCTCTATCTTTTCGCAAAGAATGATTTATTTGTCAGTGGCTCCAGAACCACGGAGCTATATGTAATTTTCATTGAATATGTCCAGAACTTTGTGGTTATCTTACAGGACAACAAGAATCTGATATGGAAGAAATAGGACCAGTGGTCTGTGAGCTACTGATAGTGCTAGACGAAGCTGTATTTGTCCTTCAGCAACAGCATTATGTAGCAGTTGTGGTGCTGTGTCATCTCTGCAAGAGACCGGCATTACCATGTGATCAGCAAGAATACATTGTACACAATAAGATGGGTACGTAGTAGGGTTCCCGTAATAAAAAGCCACGGCTGTGCTATAAAAGGGTTTGTACGACTTAAACTATTTACACGGAAGTATGAAGGACCTACGACCTTAGGAATGGGCCGCCACGGAACAAGGTTTAGCCCGATCAACTGGAAACAATCAATATGGAGCTTCCGGTCAGTAACAATAGTATACACTGTGGATACAACACATACCATTTCCACTTGTTTGAAACGCCAGCATATGCGGGGCATCACATGGTAGTGGTAGTAACGGATTTAGAGTGGGATTACTTGCAGATGAAACAGTTGACAGGATAGCGTTAACGCATTCTGCAGACCCCAAATGAGAGAGTTACCCCACATTGAAAATCAGACCACGTAGATAAGGTTTCAACTTACAATATGTATATGTGCTGAAACACATTTGGAATCTACACCATCTAATGCAGATATTCGTGAAAATTGAGGAATGTCTGCCTTTGTCTTCCCGTCAATGAAGCCTCCAACATGAGGTTTGTCGGATGAAGGAGTTTAAATAAAGACACGGCTTTGTAAGCCTTCTATCAACAACTTACCCACCATGTGTTTTTTTGGTCGCTTGTCTCCGTTGAAAGTACGCTTCGGAATCTCAGAAAAACGTCTGTTCATCAAGCCATTTCTTCCAGATAGATAACTAGCCCGATTATTCTTTCGTTTTTTTTACCACTATCATTTGGACCCTCCGCACACTGCATGATGAACTAGTATTCAACACAGTAAGTAAAAATTCATCTACTCACCGACATTTTTCTAGTATCACTCTCTTACTAACTTACAAAGCTTTCTAGTAACCCTAGCCAGATTTACTACTCTGATACTATTTTCCATTGGGCCCCTTTTTGATGATTTTCATCATCAGAAATCGCCCAACCGGACCTAAAAAGAGGATCGCTTCAATTTGGAAGCCAGAAGAAAATCTTAAGTGTAGCAGGGTGACCGGTGATCAGCTTAGACCTTCGGGAGGAAACCATGGGACTGGAGAGGAGTTCAACAGCAGTGGAGGATGTGATCGATGAGCTTCCAGGAAGTGACCAAGGTCAATTTTATTTACTACCTGTTTTCTAACATCATCACCGAAAACAGCTAGCCCTCTCAATGAGAAGCTATAATTCAAGAGTATGTTGACGCAACAAAGGGACACCCTGCTACCCCCGTCCGTGTTTCATTGTAATCTAAGCCGACAATATGATCCGACAAGGCAAGCCGTTTGCTGCACATGAAACTCTTGTACACCTTGATCACAATGTCCTTACCACATTTACACGCATTGTCAGCGACAAGAATATGGAAATTCTGCCGAATATCCAAAAACATATCTTCAGTCACTATCACGATCCGTCTCAGCTGGACGAGTTTCCCAGAAATGCAAAACGAGTAGCTTGCGATAATAAACATTTGAGATTTGTGCATACATTCCAATAGGTGCCGGTTGTTGAGATTCGGTTTCTATGTGAATTATTGATCCATGGCCGAGGTAGATGCCTGCCTATTATATTTCTTTCCCTCCCCCAACTGAATCTTTAAGGCCTCGCCACGAGGAATAATTTCTGCTGCCTTCCGTTGTCCCTAGCTCGTACGCCGTCGAACAAAGAATTGATTGTTGTCAAATATACAGACTCATACTGTGCCGATGCTCATTGCTTCTTGAAAAAGGAGGATCTGGAGCCTAAGCTCCGACATTTTCCGGTGATGATATGACAATCAAGGAATCAAGACGGTTGAAAGCAATAATTATAGATTATTTACAGACTTCGACTTTTATCCAGGAACAACCGACATAGCTATTCCATCACATTAACTCGGGAACGTGAACGATGGCGTCTGCCAGTAGAATCACTGTGATTATTTTCTAACCATGCCCTCGGGACTGGTTGGCCTACAGCATTTCCTTATGTCAGCGATAAATGCAAAGGCAGTTCAGATATTTGTTTATTATGTAACCACAATGTTTCATTTCCTATGTAACAAAATAAAAACATATCATTGGAACCGTAGAAGGTGGGATTAGCCTGCCAAGAGCTCTCGCCTCATTATTTACCGTGGTCTGTAACTTGTATCAGCGGAAGGTTCGAATCGCCTTTTAGACGCCTCGGTCAATTAGTCTTGACAGGTCGTGTTTCGATTTCCACAATGACAATTCAAATTTCAAATTTCATCTATTTCTATTAGCAACCAAGAGTTTTTGCAGTGTCGATCAAAGCTCGAGCTCAGGGTCACACTAAAAATACTCCAGTTGCTGTGTAAACTGACTTGCAATCATGTTGCAAAGATCAAAAATCGATGTTTGTTTCATTGCATATACAGTTCCCCAAGGTATCACCCATTGCTTTCACATTGCAATCCCGAGTTCCGCCACTTAAAATTCAGGGTCAACTCGTCGCCATCAAAGGAAGTGTCGGACCTTCTTCTTGACGGTTGACGCCTTACATACACCGCAATAGCGCCCGCGTTTCATACAAAGGCTTGGGCGCACACTGATATGAAATCGGCAACTATCCTTCACCCTTTCCTCACTACCCCAGCGGTAACAGACTAACACACTGCTGCTAACATCGTTAGTCACCTTGGCAAACAACCAAATGGATACAGCATTCCATTGGCTGGCCTCCGTCGTTTCTGGCATTCCAGCGAAGAATTTGAAGCCAACATCAAAAGAGGAGACGCCAGCTATCCTGGTCACTGCAGAGCTGGACAAAGCTATCGCAGATTGCAAAGCCAAAGTCGCATATATCTCCAAAAGTTGCAGAGCCAACAACCGCAAATTCAGGTATGTTGTTTTACATGTTACACGTCTATTCTTAGATCTCCTCCCGAGAAGCTGTGATGTCTGATTCGTTGTGTTCATCTTGCTTGTTGCAGGGATGTGGAGTTCGATCTCGAGAACGATAAGAACAGATGTTTACACGGACTCAGCGATCTACGTCCCTATAATCCATCGGATGTTCAGCGAGTAACCCAAATATTCGAGAACCCACAGTTCTCCGTCGATGGTGCAGATTCAAACGATATTGTGCAAGGAATTCTTGCAGATTGCTGGTTTCTATCGGCACTTGCTACAATGTCTGCTGCTCAGGGATTGATAGAGAAATTCTGTGTTGCTGTAAGATTGTGCTTACCACTTGAGGCTTATTTGTCTTGCTAATCAATAATATGTAGCAAGATCCAACAGTTGGTGTTTATGGTTTCATCTTTTTCCGAGATACAAGATGGGTTACCGTCATTGTCGATGAGTAAGACGTTCAATCACTGATTATTATTTTTTGCCTAAACTAATCTCTTCGTGACAACTCTTCTAGTTTGTTGTACACCTGCAATCCGAAATTTGAAGAGCTTAATTTCCTAGAAAAAAAATTATATCATAACGAGAAGAATATGTATAATCAATTAGCTCGTACAGGTGGTAAAGGCCTATACTTTGCAAGATCCGGAACGCATGGGGAGACATGGGTACCTTTGTTGGAAAAAGCCTATGCGAAACTCCATGGAAGCTATTATTCCCTACATCAGGGTGTCTCAGCAGAAGCCGTTGAAGACCTTACTGGGTAAAACACTTCGTTATTGCCATGGAAACACAAATTGATATATACTTTCCGCCCAGTGGTGTTTCGAGCTGTATCCAAACAAAGGTTGGTTGCCTAACGCTACTTACTGTATCGAGAATAAGGCTAACCACCTGATATTTTGAACTAGGACATTCTTGATATCGATCGTTTCTGGAAAGAAGAACTCTGTTTGGCAAACAAAGATCGTATATTTGGATGTTCATTCCAGCATCTCGATAGATCAAGGAATGGTTCCCCAGATGACCTCATGATAGAGGGATTGATGGGTGGGCATTCATACTCTGTCTTACGAGCAATCGAATGCAAAGGGAAGCGTTTTGTTGTACTCCGGAATCCATGGGGGGCGTCGGAATGGACCGGACCCTGGTCTGACGGCTCGAAGGAGTGGACTGCTGAATGGCTAGAAATGCTGCCAAGACTTGGCCATGTCTTTGGGGATGATGGACAGTTTGTCATGGAATGTCAGTCGACTCTGCATCATATATTATCCTTATGATACTTATTCACGCTGGGTTTCAGATAACGATTTTCTCAACAGTTGGGAAGAAATTGACCGAACTCTATTGTTTGACTCCAGCTGGGTGATGTCTCCTAATTGGCTTCGGGTTAATTCTCGACCATTCCCTTCAGCATGGGGATTCGGCGATGTCTCTTGTGCGTGGATCATCACTATGCTGATAACTTAGAAGTTATAACTGTTTCATTAAAATAAACAGTCACCATATCCCTACCCCAACCATCCTTCACAATAATAGTATTATCCCAACTCGATGATAGGTATTTCCTTGGCCTTCAAGGGAATTGCTCCTACGCGTTCGACTTTGTCCTCTTCAAGAGAGGCGAAAGAGAGCCTATAGGTTTTTCCTCCCAGGGAAGATTCCATATGCGAAGTGTAAACTTGGAGATACACCTTGACGCTGGAGACTACGTCGTGCACGTAAGTGGGAATTTTTGTTGTTTATAATACGATACTAACGATCATTCCAGGTACGACTTGATCGTGAATTGGTTAGCTTGCCTGTGCGAGGACCTCAAAATGAACGTACACTTTCTCGGGTTATGATGGAACGTGCAAAAAGCCAAGTCATCGCATCCAGTTAGTCTACATCCATTATATCTCATACCGCCATTTCTGACCTGGCTGTGTTGTTCTAGATTTTGACATGGAGTACGTATTCCCCCTACCGGGTTAATCCACAACTCACCAATCTTATCTATCTATAGCATGGAAGTAAACAATCTGCCCATCCCAGTTGAAGTTCTGGCTGGAAGAGATCTCGATGAACTTGATTCTGTGGTCGAGGCAGTGTCATCTCCAAGTTATTCGCTAGCGCCTGAATCCGCCAAACAGACGAGCAGCTCCGAAGGATACAATATTATAACGCAAGAGGCAGCAATGTTCTCGTCAAGTGTCGAAGCACCCATTCTATCTCCTCTCGTCGACCCACCCCACACATATGACGATGCGGAAGTGCCAGGTTCATATGCGAGAACTGATGAAAGCGCAACAATCACAAGGACCACCCAATTCCAAGATATTACATATCCACCTCCTGCGGGACAAGTACCGTGGGAGCGATATTCAGTTGATGGAGTTGGTTCCGGATGCCATCCATATTCCAAGAGGCGTCGCCTGACTTCTGAATATGATATGTTACAAAGACCTCCGCGTGGTGTCACTCAGGGTTACCTAGAGGAGGGCCTGGTGCTGGGGTTGAGAGTATATAGCAATAAAGACGCACCAGCGGAAGTCAAGAGCCAGTTGAGGAGGGAGGATCAGAGAAAATATCTAGCGTTTGCTGGAGCCTCAAGATGATTAGGAATTGTGTTTTCTTGGCTTGTAGCTGCAGGACCATTCTTCATAGTGTTGGCATCATGTATCACATATTTATAATAACGCAATGCAATCTCTGAATTTGAAATACTGCATACGCCTTTAGCAAAAATTATGGCTAGGATATATAACAAATACTAGACGACAAGCACATTTGTAGCTAACTAGATTTAGTTTAGCATGTATGACAATTCCATTGAGGTCTCGCATTCCAGAACCAATCTAGTCTTACCCTCTCTATCAAGCAGCTTCAGTTTCCCGTTAATTAGAGCGTTTGATAACGTACGACCCGTTATTCGGAATGGAAACCCAAAGGATTTTATGACCACCTTGACTACACACCCATCCTTCAGGATCAATACGACTCGCCAAGTTAAGATTATCAAAGGTATTTTACGTTGACGTATGTCGTTCAAGGTTATTACATTTGTAATCTTATTGAACGAGTTTATTTGTTGCAGACCTATCCGAGTCCCAGTCGTCTTCATGAGAAGGACCTAAGTATACTATTAGTACAGTTTCGATTCAGAAAAATTCGCTCGTTTAGTTTTTTATTTGTTTCTAGAATTATGCCTCGAAGAACGCTGAGACCAGGACATTTTATACTCCTAAATTCATGTAATTTATCACGAGAATAATTGGCCAACTGAATCTGTAGGTACAACAGTACTGATCAATGACGTTCGTTGACCCCTCGTCTGATCTGCACTGAAGATTGGCAAGTACGCTACTGCAGTATTTCTCACCTGGAACTTTGTCAAATAGTACAGCCTCCTCCAAGCCCCAAGATAAACGTGAGGGAAAATTGTCCACGTACGACTGGATGAACTTTTCATATGTTAGAAAGAACTATGATTTACGATATCAGGGTTGAACGTTGAACGTTGATACGGCACAACATAGCTCTTTCTACTGACCTATTTGTATACGGTGGTATGATACTTTACAAGGCTAGACCCAACCGTTTGGTGCACCCGCACGTTGCCGCGCGGAGTTTAGGTCTGAGAGTCTAAACCCACATCAGACTTTGCACCAACCTCAGTTTTGGAACTCCGCACCAGAATATAGTCTGACGTGAGTTTTTACTCTTAGACTTAAACTCCGCACGGCAGCTTGCGGGTGCACCAAACGGCTGGGAACAAGACTATTCACGTGTTCAACATATCAAAGACTACAACTGATACGAGCAATTAGTGGTCGGTTTGAAACGTGGACAATAGTGATTCTCCATCCTGTCTATACCGCCATTCCAGGAAGAATGTCGGGAGACAACCGCATTTTTTATAAACTGGTGCTAATTGGTATTAAGCACTTGCAATTCTACAGGTCAATCACATAAAAGATGCGCGTTGAACGTTGAACGTTGAACCCCAATGGTGGAACAATGGCGCGTACTCCCACAATATACTTCCTCTTGGGTCTATTCACACTCATCACATTAACCAAAATCTATCTCTCGTCATGCCACGCCGACCATCGCATCCTAGACAGGAATTTATCCAGAGTTGACCGTTGCTGATGCATATAAAAATATCTCATCCTCCCATCATCGAATCATTGTTCTCGATGCGTTGGATAAATGTGGAAGTGTCGGACCAAGGCGGTATCGTAAAGCTACTCATAAAAATTGGCGAAGTATCAATATTTCTTGTTCCCATGACACGAACAATTAAAGTTCTGCAACCCATTTAAGATCTAGAATAGAATCCCGGGGAGGACTACCGATGTGAATATAAGCCATTCCTGGGGAAAAGGGATACGTGGGCGCGCGCCCGAATCTTACGACCTCACTCAGCAGAATGCCGGTTTTTGGTGTATACCTTAACTGAAAAGCATGCAAGACTCGATAGATGCGCTGTTATCGGGTGATCTGGAAGGTGTGACTGCTGCCTTCGGGTCGCTCGGTGTTGCATTTGACGATACTAAAATAATCTTTCTCTCCAGATGACCTGTACTCTACCAACATCAAGGAATTATTCAGGTCGTCCTTGGAAGCATGGCGTTGCCTTGGGACCATGTATCTGCCAAAGTCTTGAAGTATCTAATTGGTGCAATTATTGACAACGCGGAAGATATTTTCCGCGGCCTGGATCTGTAATCTACTAGCCAAGAAAAGACAACAAGTATTTAGACATACAAGCTTTCCACAGTCCATTTCAGATAAACAGCGCTGTTAAGAGCGCCAGCTTTTACATCGATCTGGGCAAACATCACACGCCTTCTGCATCTATCTGTTGACAAAGGACCTTCTGCTTGTAGAAAATGTATGCAAACCAGATGATGCATTGGTGCGCGCGCAAAAGTACCTCCCATCTACCGACCTCGTGAAGCAAACTATCCCGGCATCTCAAGCACACGAACAAACATCAAACCCTTTGAATCTAGTAGAAAGGTTCGTTACAGGAAACTCTCATCACGGAAGGTGTTCGGCTACATGACCGGTTAGTGAATAGGTATATCTTTCCAAAGTCGTGCCAAACTTTGGGTACAGATCTGGGATCCTGGAGTCAGCACATCAAGAAATACCTATACTGTTAAGTCCTTTGCATTGTCGCTGAAAGGACAGGAGACCATTTTGGGGCCGCATAACAAGGCTGTTTCCTTACAGGTTGTTCAACTCTCTGGTGTTCTGGTCTACCACACGACTGTTCCGGCTCAATAATATGAAGAGATCGGGTTGATTCACATAGCATGTACAAGTATATTCAGAAAAGAGCAAAACATATTGAATGTTTGCGACATAGTAAGAGACAACTTTGGTATTGACGAACAACACCTACTGCCAGTGGCAGGTGATATACTCAGACAGGGACGAGTTGGAAACCACCCTATAGCAATTTCAGTCGAAACAAGAATTAAGAAATCCATGTTACCTACCTGGTCTTTCTCAGAGAAACGCAACGTGGTGTTGGCTACAAATAAATTCAGCAGATGTCATACATAATTAAGCAGGATAAGTGCTTACTACCGAGTCTGGCCAGGTTCTGGGTGTAGATGGGACTCTCATCCGTCAAGTCGGCATTCATCAACTCACTCTCTATGATAAACTATGTTTCAGACGACAGCAGAAGCCAATAGCGTGACAGTCCTTACGCCTGTATTCGAGGCCGACATAGGCCAATAAGGTCGGGTGGAAGTCCGCCTCGATGGTCATGTTGCTTCTGCAAATTTGAAAATCGAGTCAGTATTTATAGCAACAAAAACCCAGTTCCGTACCCTACACCTTTCCAGTAGAACATGGGCTCGTAGATGGTATACCCGGTCCTATCATTGGTCACGGTTCCTATACCGGTTTATTCAGTTTGTGTCAATAGTGTCTCATGCCATACCACTTGCCTACACTCATGGCTTGTCTCATAGAAGTCATGTTCTTGGCCTTGATCAAGGTGCCGTAGCTGGCATCCTTTTTCGCTTCACTCCAGACGTTGAGGCCATCTGAACTCGTCTCGAGACGACTAAGAGTTCCGAGCTGACAAAAAGGAATTAGAGACCTTGATGTGCAGCTCATACAATAAACCACATACAGGAACTTCCTGGAAGACTGTTCCTTTGACAATGTTACCAGAGTCCTTGAGAAAAGCTGAGTTTCCACTAGGACAAATAATGGCACAGGGAGAAACTGACCACTTCACTCTGGGCGAAACCAATGCGGCCAGAGTAGGTAATTGTTGCAGTTCCATCTACATATGGTGTTAATTACTATCAAACATTAATTTCTTTGTGCAACTCACTTCCGGGCCTGCAGTCAATAACTTTCCTGTATTATGCGCGGGCATATAGTCAGATGAGCTGTAAGAACAACACGGGTAAATATAAATTGACCATGCGACATAGGCCTGGTCCATGGCAAGTTCATTGCGCCTGATTTTTTGGAAGCACAGAAGAATCCTAGTGAACTGCTCAAATATAAGATTCTGCATGAATACATTGTTTGTTTCTAGATCCTTACTTGTGCCAGGCCGGCCCATTGGATGGTGAGGGTCCTGCTGATAGATGCCATTGAGAAGAGAGTTGCTGCTTTCGCTTGATGTAGAACTTGAAAGTTTACTGGAGAAACTACTCGGAGAACCTCTCGCCTTTATACGATTTGGAGTTGCATTCAAGTCTCTTGGAACGTAAGACGGATATGGTACTCAGGAGACTTTTGTGGGCTTACTCGGATGCAAGGACAGCAAGTATGTCGGAATACAAGCTAAGAGGGTAGTTCTGCATGGATGGAACCCCTAGAGCAATGTATCCTTTGGAGCACCGTATGATGTAGTATAGGTTGCGCAGACCACTGCTTATATCAAGATCGTAAATTTTCATGTATCCTGTCACAAATAACTAGAAAACGTAAACACACTAGTGGCGGGATGATGACTGTATCCACTGACCAGTCAAGGGAAGTCAATATGTGGTATCTGGCTCATTACATTTGAACGGATCTTGTATATAATTACTGTATATGGAGGTTATCGGATATTCTATTGCCGTACTTACCAATAGTATACTGATATCTAATAATTGCCCACAAGCGATTTGAATACATGGCATCATTCGATCTAAAAATCTGTCTTGAGATGAAGCTCCCATCGATAGAACTTTTCGATGTTCAAACGTTCAACGATCGTAAACTTCCCCTAAACCTTCGAATTATTCTGCGAGGCACAATGCAGGGGCATACATACATTATAAGCCACATTTCAGACAAGAATCAAGCTGTTCCACAAACATTCCGAATCGTCTATCCGATGAGTAGACTAAGGGCTATGAGAAATGGTGGGTTAATGAGAGTGGATTGAAAACTAGGGAGTAAAAGCAAAATTTACGTACCTACATAACTGTACATTCAACATGCACCAACAAATACCTTGTCCCTCCGGATATTAGCATTACTACTTACAGCCATGTGCATACACAAACCTCTGAGTTGGAAAAAATCGCAGGATAATGGCAATACAATGAGCGTAGGTACAACTCTCAATCCATGACATGGACATCTGGGCTGCCACAGAGGGTAGTTAACCAACTGGGAAGGCTCTTCGATGTGCTTGGAATATCCACATATGATTGCGTCTGATGTGTATGTTATATATCGGTTGTGGTGCTGCTCGTGGGGAGTGATTATTTCCAATCTCAGATCATAAGCACCAGCCCCACAACCTCGAACATTGTAACGCTAGTGCATTGAAAGCCTTGGTCAGAACCTATTGGAGCATCAGATAAATTATGGATCATTGACTTGGGGATTGCTGGAATGGTATAGATTTCCCACATGGTTATGTCTTGAGTGCTGGCAATGGCTCGTTGGCTGTTTAAACGTACATTCACGGACGAAAACTTCTGGAAGCTGAGGAGTTTGATGTCGTGACCATCGCCCGGCGATGTCAAGTCCCATCATATGTGAAGAAGATTCGTATGATGTGGGTGATCCGAGTCAACGACGTCTTTGATCAATGTGAGGCGAGAACCATCGTCAGAACGTGGTAGAGAACAGATCTATTTTCTATCTCCCCAGAGAACGACAGGTGCAGTCTTCTTCTTTGGATCCTACAGTCGTACAGATCCATCTCTAGAAGCAGAAGCAATCTTTGATCCATCTGTTAACCACACGACAGCACACGACTCGATCGACCAAATCTCTGTAACCTTCCAGTAGCACGCGCCTGTTCCCGAATTTGATATCCCAAATCTCGACCATAGCAGATACTGATAAAGCTATTTCCTGGCCATCAGACGAGAAAGTGGGATTGCCTCCGTTTTCAACTTGTCGTTTGTCAATAAATAATCTTGCCTATGTCCATATCCAAGTGTAAATCTTACCAACGGGAGTGCAGCTAAAAAGCTTAGAGCCGTCCCTCGAGTATTCCACCCAGTAGATCCCGGATTGATGTCATCGGGGCGGGTATTATACAAGT
Organism: Floccularia luteovirens; assembly: GCA_009739215.1. Classification (NCBI taxonomy): domain Eukaryota; kingdom Fungi; phylum Basidiomycota; class Agaricomycetes; order Agaricales; family Squamanitaceae; genus Floccularia; species Floccularia luteovirens. The sequence continues at coordinate 64,318 of VSJF01000006.1, forward strand.
CGACCAGTACGAACGTCCCGGATGCGAATAGTTTTATCGCTGGAACAGGTGGCTACCTTCGAACTGTCCGGGGCGAATACTGCACACTAAACATCGCTCTCATCTCAGTCCAATCTACTAACTTCCACTTCGGTGTTCGCGTTATGTATCAAATCTGTGAGGCTTCCCGCAGTATGAGAACCATCCGGTGAGAATGCAACTTTGTACACCCCGTTCCGAGAATCCTGTTTTTTGTAGAGGAAGAAGCTTGGGGACGTTCTTTGATTATTTCTTTGGTATAAATCTGGTGGAAGGAAGTGTAGAATTGGAATTAGGGTAGAGCGGAAATGTAGGTATGCAGGTGTGCACGAGAAATCGTCCGGCCACACAGGTGAATGAGAAAGATAGCGTCTTTGATCATCGCGCAGTGCCCGGTATACTGTCCTTTCTTGTCCTGGCTCTGAGGAGATAGAAAATGTTAGGATATATTGACTTGTCAGGTAGTTCCGGATACTCACCGAGATAGACTGCTCAAGGAGTCGCAACTTGGAACAAATCGTATCTTCTTGTAGACAGCTCAAGATACCCGGCAACTCGATTCAATGGAGGTCTTCAAATAGGAACTTGCGGACTTGTCCATAAACTTATCGGGCAGACGCTGGCCATCCAATATAGCTATGATCTAATTCTTGGCGAGATATTGGAGGTCTTCTGATATGTGATTCTTGATCTACATCCGGATCCGTCTGGGATGTCACATTCGATGGGCACGTATTATGATGCAGAAACTCGTTCATCTTATCCAAACATGTTTCGACCTAACGTAGCATTGAAATCCTTCACGTTTGGTTAGTTTCATCTGATGTTACCTCGATACCAAGATCGTTTAATATGTGGCCGCTGGCGTATACCTTCAACATCCTGTTCTCATCGACGACCAACAACCACGAGGGAAAAGACGTGATCTGGTATACGAGCTACCTCGGCGTGGGAAATAATGCATAGTTGACTATAGATGAAGGAGGCCGAGGACTGATTCGAAAGCAGGGATTGGAGAATGTTGACATATATTTGCTTCAAAGAGCCTTTGAATATCTTTGAAGGCGGATAAATCAGAAGTATATGAAAGAATCCGGATAAGTCGGCATGCATAGTTGTACGCTGGATAGAGTATGTAAGCCCTGGCATGGCTTCCTACTACTCATCGTAAGAATTCCTTTTCTTATTCTGTCAGCTTCAAATTTCTTCATTATGGACAATCGCCCGGTTTCAAGGTATTCTTATAGTTCCTTTGATCTCAAGGAAGGCAAACGATCAAGATATAGCAGATTTTCTAACATATCGACGAATTATTTGTACGAACCGACATGAATTAGTAGTGGAACTTACCTATGTTTGAAACTTTTCCAAGGATTTAGGCCTGTGATAAGCACAATCTGTAATGTTGTTCCCATTATAAGCTCGATTCGTAGACTATCCAAAGACGACTGATATTGAGGAATTAGCGAATCAGCGTCGGATACAGTGTTTAGTACCGCGCGTTGTACTGCAACAGATTTGTCGGTAAACAAAATTCATAAGGTTAGGAAGCCAAATACTAACAGAAAGACTCTGAACCTGTAATATTCTCGAACAAAATAGGAGCACTCTGACGTCTGGCAGAGAAGCATTTTTACCGTCTTAAAATAAATAATCTTGTCCAAAGGCTTTCCATCTCTTAATCAATCATAGAGTTCAGCCATGACTTCGGTAAAGAGCGTTGATTTTTTCAAACCTCAATCCATTTGGTCAGTTAAAACCTAGATTCAAGCAGATGGGTTTGAACTATTGTCTTTATCGTATCATACAAGATGTTAACGCACCTGCACTGCTAAAGAAACCGCATACATAGCTAGTTTCGGCTTCCTATTTTTCAAAGAGTAAGTATAAATATAACAACGATACAAATAAACTTTCACATCGGAGGTCCTGAGCAATGGAACAAAATCTTCCGAGAGAGGCGAACAGAGGACCCCAAACGTTTGGTTGATTTTTCAGATATTAGGACCAGCTACTGGGACTTACAAATTGTTGGACGTGGAACACGGCTAGCGATTTTCAGACGAAGTGGTATGGGGACTCCTAGGTTCATAGTTATGGCCCTATCCAGACACGGAAGAGAGAAGCATACCTCAATTCCCGTTAAATAGACGTCCATAAGATCTAGACACCTTCATCGATGAATCCGAGTTATGTTATCGACACCCTTGAGAAATTTCTGACATGAGAAGTGGAACGTGAACGTTTGAATATTGACCTGGACAAATCAAATGTAATAAACCTGTCGGTTTAAATTTTGATGTTATAAGCACAGTTCATGGTTGTACATTGTAAAAATAATGTCCCTGATCGCAGTTATAAGGCTTGTCGAGCCCAATAACAAATTTTCGATTCATTTGTTCCTGGAATAACTCAACTGACTCAATTGTCTTCGTCAAAGCTTAGCTCCTCTTCCTTCTGATCATCACCCCAGTTCTTCAGCGAGATAGAAAGTTCTTTTGATTGGCCAATTACTGCAGCTGTAGCACCAGCATCCACGGGGAGTATGACGCCAGTCATCCAGCGTGCTTCGTCAGAAGCCAAGAAACGTACTGCTAGCCCGCAATCCCAGCCATTCCCCTCTGTTTTAAGAAGGCTGCGGTTCTTGCGGGCTTCCCGTACGGAAGGTGGCATTCCAGATGCATAGAGCATTGGTGTGTAAAGCATTCCTAAAGTAATACAAAATGAGTATCCAAAAATCTAGGTGATATCAAGTTAGAATGACATACCAGGACATACACAATTTACGCGAATTCCACTCGGGGCGTGGTGGACTGCCATCGCTCGGGTCATATTAACAACAGCTCCTTTGCTTGTTGGGTACAGCAACATTGGTGTACCGCCAATCAAGCCTGCTACACTTGCAATATTCACGATACTTCCTTTGCCCCGAATCTCATCCTTCTCATTTTTCTCCATAGCTGGTATAGCATACTTTGCCATCAACATCATACTGGTTACGTTCGCTTCTAAGCCTTTTGCCCATTTTGTAGGGTCAACATCTACTGCTGTCCCTTCAGGCCCCCCGATACCAACATTATTCACAAGAATGTCAAGTCTCGCGAATTTTTCTAGTGCAACGCGCACTACGCGTGCGCAATCTTCAGGTTTTGTTACATCTGCCTGGACAGCAACCGCCTTGCCCGCACCGAACTCAGCAGTGATCATGGAAACAGTGAGCTCTGCCCATGAGAGATTGAGGTCGGCGCAAACGACCTGGGCACCAGATTCAGCGAGGAGAATGGATGCAGCACGCCCATTGCCGATACCGGCTGCGCGAGACCCGGCGCCAGTGACAATTGCTACTCTGCCTTTCAGAGAACGAGAAGGACGTCTAGGATTGGTATGGTCTTGTGGCAGCGTTGACATGGATGATAATGATAGTGATGTAGTAGATGCTGGTAGGTATGTAGGTGTTCGTGAGTAAGTACGTACTTACTCGATAAGCTATGTATGTAGCTAGCTTCTTTGTTATGTAAATGTGCTGACATAACTACTAAAATTCATATTTATTTCAAGCTCTGAGGCGGTGATGAACTCATTGAAACAAGATTATGATGCCTGATCTTGAAACAAAGAATTGATCTGGTTGCTAGTGAGTTCCGTAAATCAGGGTTCTAATTGGTTTGATAGTTTCACGTTTCATCCCTAGATAGATAGCTAGTGTGAATGGTTAGGTGATATAACAATAGGCCATTTCAAAGCTAAAGTTTTGCATTATAACGTTATTGTAGTGTAATATATGTAGAAATGAGCCTCTTAGCGACAAACAGCGGTGATGGTGCTTGGTTTACAATGACAAACTTTTATCGATGAGAATCTGGAATAAAGGTATGGAGCGCTATTTTCTCCCCATCAAAATGTAGAGCCTTCCTGAGGCTGAGGAAGCTTCCTGTTATTGAAAGATGCCATCTCCCTACCCGATCAATTATTACAGAGATTATTAGCGAGTTTAGACGGAATACATACTTTCTTATTTCTACGAGTACATTCTCAATGCTTAGATTTCTAGACCAGTTTGATAACACAGGAAGCTTGGCCGGGTCAACCGAGCCATTTGTCTGGTCTACAAACGGAAGGTTGACACGAGACACAAATTGCACAATGGGGTGGGTATCGGGGTAATTCGGGCCACAAGTAATCTTGAGGCTGTATATACGATTCTCATGAACGGTCTTTGGGCAGAGATTATGGGGTCAGTCTGATACACGATCTGTCAAGTGTATAGGTGACTTACATGCCCTGGACCAATGATGGTTCCATTCCAATTGCTCATCATGATATCGTCGCCATCCTCTAATCCGTAAGAACACGAGCCATCACCGATACCTTTCTCTCCTTTTTCTAACTCTTCTAGAAGCCTAAAGTTTCTAGGGACTGTGGGTGAAACATAAGGATGATATAGATAACTGGCTGTGCGATAGATGAAACGTACTTTTAGCCATAGTTAAGAGAGAGATGTAGCCAAAGGCTGATTGTATTTAAGATATCAAATCAAATCAGAGTCAGAGTATCACCTTCAGGCCAGGGGTGTTGCGGTGCAGCACGTGACTTTACACAGCCACTGTCATATGGGATATCTCCTGAGCAATAGTCATTTGTCAAATCATTACTTCTCTCCTTTTCTCATCGACACAACATAAACAATGTCGATGTTCGGTGCAACAGCAAACGCATATGATGATATAGTCGGTCAGCAGCTCAATTTGCCACTCTAACATCCCATCCATCGCTGATTTCCCCAACCTTAGCCAAGACTACTGACGAGAATCTTACAAGCGAGAATTGGGAACTCATTCTTAATCTATGTGATAAAGTTCAAGAGGAAGGTCAGGAAGGGTAGGCTATATTTTACTTTTGGCAGCACTTCCTTCTCAGTGTACTCAGGGCCCGTAATGTAATCGCTGCGGTTTTGAAACGACTCGCACATCGCAATCCGAACGTCCAACTTTACGCCCTTTCACTGGTCGAGGCTCTATCAAAAAATCTTGGAATCGAGGTTCATCGTGAAATTGCCTCGAGAGCATTCACTCAAGGTCTCGAGAAATTAATCACAGATCGGGTCCGTTCATCTTTCACTCTCTTATCATTATTAATTTGTAACGTCCGTCTGAATAGAACACTCATGAAAAAGTTAGGCGTCGAGCCCTGGGTCTAATTGCAACTTGGACTTCTGAATTTGAGAACACAACGGAACTTGGAGTAATGGAGGATTGTTACAATAACCTAAAGGCTAAAAGTACGTATTATCATCCCACTTGATATCCTATCTTGACAACCACCAAAATACAGATTACAAGTTTGAAGGTCCCGAGGAAGCACCTCCACCCAATGTTGATGACGAGATCAGAAGGAAGGAAGAAGAAGAACTACAAAGAGTGTTAGAAATGTCCATGCAGGACAAAGGTGGCCGTAACCAGTGGGCCGAGTACAGCCTTGCTTCATCAAGTGGTGCATCTGGATCCAATACAAACCTTTCCAAAAATGCAACAGCTTCTTCGTCTGCGGGCGCAGCAACCACAACCGGAAAAGCACCAGCCTCGACTTCTTCCCCTTCTGCAACTAACTCTGCTTTTGCACAGCCGAAGTTTCAGGCTGGATATGTTCCAGCGCGTACACCATCTCCAGTAACGGCAGTAAGTTCTCAACAAAATCAATACCGGCAGCCCCAGCACCGTCAATCTGTGCCTACTGTGTCCACCTATCACCAACAGCCTACTCAAAATACTGCAGTGGCTGCCCCTACAACAAACTCATCTGCGACTAGCCCAACAGGTAATCAGACATCGCCTATGTCAGGTTCTTCGAATATCGTAACGCGCGTCCGCGCATTGCATACATTTGAGCCCACAGAACCAGGAGAACTCGCATTCGAGAAAGGCGATGTTATTAAAGTTGTTGATCGTGGATATAAAGACTGGTGGAGAGGTCAGTTGAAAGGTCGTACGGGGATATTCCCTGTTAACTATGTGGTCAGTGTTTAGTTCGCGATCTAGTAATATATGTACTGACCTTCCCATTTCTTTATTTTGTAGGAAGCAATGCCGGAACCTACCGCTGCTGAATTAGCAAAGGAAGCCGAGCAAGAAGCTGCTGTTTTCGCTCAAGCTGTGAATGTTGAAAAGTTGCTGAACATGCTCAGGGCACTAGATCCTGCTAAAGATAACCTAGCGGATAATGAAGAAATCCAGGTAAGTCAATGATTGAACTGATTTAATGATAAAGCTGATTCTCGTAATTGGGTAGGAATTGTATCGTTCGAGTATGGCTTTACGACCGAAGATTGTCAAATTGATCGATAAGTACAGCCAGAAAAGAGGTAATAATATATATATATATTGGGAAGCATGTGCTGAAGACTTATTATAGCTGATTTGGTATCGATGAACGAGACTTTTGTTCGTGCCAGGACAATTTTTGATAGAATGATGGAAGAAAGCTTAGCGAGACATACTGGTGGTAAGGATTATAACCCTGACTTATCCAAGTCGTCCTGACAACTTATTATGGTCAAATCGATTAGTTTACGAGCAACAAGCCTCCTACAGGACATCCCAATACGTAAGGCCTGGCTCAAGAAATAATCTCCCCAGAGCGGACTATGGGACTAACCCCTCTGCTCTTGGTGGTGGTGCCCCACAGTCCTACGCATGGAACCAAGGTGGCTATGAGCAATCTGCATATACCGCATTCCCTGCTCCTGCAGTGGCACCATATCAGACTGTAACATCGCCAGGTCCCACTCACGCACTTGGACCTCAGCCCTACGCGGATCCAAATGTAGCCAATGGGTATACATCCCCGGGCCCTCAAGTCCAACCAGTGCAGAACAGATATGGTGCTGGTGTCCCCCAAGCCCAAGGAGGGTATCCCAATGTGGCCTATGGTCAGCAGCCCCAGGGACCAGCTCCATATACTCAAGGCCAACCGCAACAGCAAACAATTCAACCTCTTCAACCTCTCCAAGCACAGCAGTCTCTTCATGCGCAACAACCCCTCCAAACCCAGCAGTCTCACCAAACTCAACAGCCTCCACAAGCTCAACCGGCTCCTCAAGTTCAACAAGTTCTTCAAGCACAGCCCCAGCCTGAGACTCATGCGCAGGTTCAGCCGCAGCAGAACTTCCAGGCACAACAACCCCAAAACCAACCGCAGCCTGCCCATAGCTATACCGCCCAGCCGCAGAATCAATTACATGCTCAACCTGTTCAGTCCGACCCTCAGCCCTCACCACAAGCTCAACAGACACATGTCGAAACTCACGCAGCACAAGCCAATACTCCACAAGCTGCGCATTCCCAGACAAATCTTGCTCAATCTACGCAAACAACCCAGCAACAGCAACAAACAGGACCTCCATATGTCTTTGACCCTAACACTACATATGCGGACCCAAATGTACAAGCTTGGGCCCAGTACTATGCACAAGGTGGTAAAGCAATGGATGGGGCGGTTTACTTTATCAGTATACCTGGGTTGACAGAAGCGGCGCCCGTTAGTCCGAAAGGTGGTCAACTGTCGCAACAGCAGGGACAAGGACAGCAAACGACTCAGCAACTACAAGGTCAACACCAAGATCCTCAGTTATCGCAACAACAGTATCATAACCAGCAATATCAGAACCACCTTCAGGGGGGCCAAATTCAACCACATGGTGGTGTTGCGGCAAATGCAAGTGCTACATCGTCGGAAGACCTACATGCATATCAAAATAACCCCAATGCAAATCCTCAACAGTATTCTCAACCCCAGCAAACTTCCGGAAGTGAATTTTACGGTCAACACGTGCCGACTAGTCTTGGCCGCTCCCAATCTCTATCTCAATCCCAGTTGCAATCCCAGCCACAAGGACAACAAAGTCAAAAGCAATCTTCCCCGACAGGGTCTTATACATATCCTTCATCTTCACTCACAAATGTTTCATCTACTGGGAGCAACCCCAATCTTACGAGTAGCTCTACGATGAGCAGTACACCATCGTGGGTCCTGCCAAAGAAAAATGTGGATGGAGCTGGGGTACGGTCACCTAGCCTAGGTGCGGTGAACCCGGCAACGCAAGGAGATGCAGCAACAGGAAATTCATATTTTGGGTTGAATGGTCAATTTGCTGGAATGCAGGTTGGAAGTGGGGGCGGTGCCGGTGGCAGTAACAATAGTGCAGAAGGCCTTTTGTAGGTACTTTTGAATGAATTCATTCTGTTTCCTTTGTCGCCTCTAATTCTATAAGAAGTGTGTGGATGTTCGGGGAGATTGTCTTTTACTTATATCTTCACACCAGATTTACGGTGCATTGTTAAATTTCTAACTCGATACCACTTGTTACGAAAAAAGATTTCCTTTATGTCATTCCTCAATCAGACTTGTCTTTCATCCTAACTTGAAATAGTCTTATGAATTTCAATTCTAATATCTAACTAGCACTGAAGCCCCCGTTACACAACCAATCCCTGGTGTGATGGTGTATATACCCTCAATTATTATGATCAGCAGAAAAGCGCTTTCGACATGCTCTACCTAGACGGTAGGATCAGGACTCGAGGGTTGACAATAAACCTTTCCACACAAAGTCCCTTGGATTACCACCCGACTCGGTATATTTAGAAAGGAAAAGTTCATCGAAGCTCGCTAGTATACCCCAGAAATTATAAGCGCGCCCGATCGAGTTAGATGAAAATACGCACTTGACGTCAATGCTTTATCATCCTTCCATACCTCAAAAAGGGCAGCCGCTTCCTTTACTGTCATCTTCTCGGGGACTGGTAGAGATCGTAAACCTTTTGCGTATTCCAATACCGTTGCAGACCGTTTATCATAGGGGCTAACCGGGTGGTCGTACTCCAGCCCCAAAGTATCTTTTAGCTCGAGTGGAACGGGATAAATCGGGTCGGAAGATGTCAAGGCACCTAGAAGGGCACCTCTTGCCTGTTTAAATTGGATTAATGGGTTAATGGGTATAGAAAATGGGCAAGAAGAGACGAACAAAGGAACGTCTACCAGAAGCATAGTCGAGAAGTAGACGCGGCATAGATAGGTGGTGTGGCCGTATGGTGTTGAAGAATGGATCGCGATATTGAGACTTGCAATATAGTGATTGGAAATCGTCTACTGCGAGAAGTACGGGATACCTTGATAGAAAGCGGAAATATATTTAGCTTTTTTTTGTTCTACTACTTTATATGTGAAAGATGTGAGAAAAAACGCACTTCCCTTGAATCTCCAGCTCTGTCATTAACGCATCAAGTATAGCAGGTGATATAGCCGGAGACTTCTCCTTCAAAGCTGTTTCAACCAGTTCCTTGAGTGGAGTGCCAACAGAGATGTCATGTTTTTCCAGGGTAAGCGGATTTTGTGTCCGTAGGTTTCCGAGCGCTTCGGAATTGACAGCAAGGATTCGCTGTAATGTTTGGTTTGCGAACACTGGTTGAAGGTATGTCTGCGTCCGAAGGTCGTATGTGTATGGGGTCGATGAGTTTATTAAATTTACGGCTGATGGGTTGGGGGACATATTGAGATAAACCAATTTTGAATTATAAGTAGATTTCTGACCTCTGGGAATGTAAACGACTATCCAATCGTTTGCAGCACAATATTCTACCGCCTGTAACAAGAGGTAACTTTTGCCTGAACCTGGTCGACCACCTGTTTCTGCTTTGAGGATGTTGATACTCATGACCTAAGTTTTGTTAACTCACTCAAGATGACCCTGGAGTCTACACTATTGGTATTCCCTGCTTTTTTCAACAGCTCCAACGTTTCCACAGTCACGCCACGAATTACCGAACATGGCTTTGACAGAATACGGAACTATCATAGCGGTTTAGCGTCCCGAAAGAATCAATCTTTCCGAACTCACCTCTAAAAGCATTTTCTTTGGCAAACCAAACATCCGGGCAGGACCTCCGTATTCGAAGGAAAATTCTGTGGCGTTACCAATAATATCTTTCTTGGCAACTTCCTGTGATAATTGGAATCGGTGTGAGATTATACGGGATGAAAAGGAATACGAACGGAATTGAATGTAGGAAGTTTCAGGACCGGACGGTTATTTGAGTGGAACAAGGAATGACGAAGTTGGGATTCCGGTAATGGTCGGAATGCCTGAATAGTTTTCATTCAATGAATAGAGAGTATGTAGTGTGTCTATCACGCACTCCAGGATGCCTTTCTCTCTGCTTCACAATAACTTTGCCAGTCGCATCTCGCTCAACTATTTGCTTTCCCTTGTTCTTTTTCTCTAAGTTTAGATATCATATATCAAATGTTAAGAATCTGGAAACAAAAAATTTGACTAACTGAAAGCATCAGCCTTCTTCTGTTCCGCAGTTTTAGCTGCTCTAGGAGCCTTCTTTGCACCCCTCCTCGTTTCATACGCTCCCAAAGGCTCTACAGTTCTTGCCAAAACATTTCTATGCAGAGATGGACAGACGCGTGTTATTGTCCCCAGCAACGACATAAATAACTGTAGATGATGCTTCAGCTCTTCAACCTTTGAGATGTAAAACAACGGCGTTTCATACCTTTCAAACTACAGTTCCTCCCAAATTTTCTGAAAGTCGGCTGCAATAATTGACAGTCCTTCAGAAGTGAGATGTCACGTGGGGTGACAAAGAAACCAAGACTCACAGAATATTCCCACGACCCCAATTATAATTTATAACATACAACACAGCTGAGGTTAATCATTAATCTCTGGATACATGGTTTACAAAATGGTCCAGGTCTTGGACGGAAAGAATCAGCGTGCAAGCCCCATTTACACATTTCCGATTATTATCTAAGTATATGTATAGAGTACTAAGTCCTGACGCGACTGACGTCGCTAGCGTACCAAAAAGGTATACAATACGATCTCAGCGGTGCTGCTATTTTGAGGAGTATATCATACGCCCCAAATGTATCCAGCAATATTAGCTTGTTGGACCTATCCCCGTCCCGGAATAACGTTGACCAGTATCATTGAATACGGTATCCTTGGAAGTCGGAGAAAATCCTGATGATGCGATAGCGTGAATGAGAGGGTGAAATGTATGAATCAGGTGCATATCATAAAATTCACTATATAAACCCGACGGCTGACCTGGTAGAGCTGCATCCCACAGGGTACATCTCACAACATGACACACGCACAGTCATACACTCACAAGCTCCAAAATGACCACCATTGTCATGCTTATGTGGTTCCAGATGTAAGCGTCCGTCACTTTCGACTAACTCTTACCATTGAACCAGTTTATAATTCCCGTATTATTCTACAACTAGGCTAACTCTAACAAGTGGACTGAAATTCGTGAAATCATGGGAGGTTTCCTGAGCCGATGTGGTACCCCTAATTCCAAAGGAGCCCCATTTGACAAATTTGAAGCAGATTGCTGGGATGAAGTCCGTAACAGAGGATATGATATAGATGCAATCGCGCCGTACATGCCAGCTGCAATCGCAATTGCCGCTCTTTCTTATAGGCATGTGCAGGATGAGAAGGCAAGAATTTACACTGCGTTGTATTCTCTATTTGCAATTTATGTCGACGATACATGTGAAGAGGGCTTGCAGCACTTCCACGAACGCCTTATGAAAGGACTGCCCCAGGAGACAAAGACCCTCAATGACTTGGCGGCCTTCCTTCCCGAAATGACAAATTATTGGAATCCAGTCTCTTGTGGAATGATCACCATGGGAATGCTCAACTTCATCACAAGCGTCCTTACTGATAGGCTAACTGAGAACATGAAGGTAATCTTGCTTGCTTTCTCCAGTCGCTCAAGAAGTAATTTCTGATTGCCAATGTACAGATTCACGGATTAGCCAATGGCTATGCTGATTTCATGCGCTTTTTATCTGGCCTTGGATCAGCGTATGCCTGCTTCATCTTTCCCCCGGAACTGTCAGTGATGGATCATGTCCAAGCAATACCAGAAATCACCTCGTATATCAACTTTACCAAGTACGCTGGCCTGCAATTAATATCAACCATTGGATACTCACGTTGACATTGTGCAGTGATATACTATCCTTTTACAAGGAAGAACTGGCAAATGAAGATCTCAACTATGTTTCATTGAAAGCCAAGCACCATGGGATATCCAAGGTGGAAGCTCTCCGCATGCTCGCTGATGATACATTCGGAGTGTATGAAAACACGTTACACATTCTTAAAGGAAGCCCAGAAGCGCATGAAGCATTTGTTTCGTTTGCACGGGGTTATGTGGAATTCCATTTTGTCGCAGAGGGTAGGTATAAGTTGGACAAACTGAAATTGTGAATCTGTCCGCATGTTTTGAGTTTAAAGTGATATGAGACAGAATTTGTATAGCTGTTTCTGTGTGCTTGGCCTTGTATATTATCTACTTCTCATATTTTTGGGAACGCGCACTATTGTATCCTGCAACGACATAAAAATCTTTAAATGATACTGTTTTAGTTCTTCATCTCTGAGATGCAAGTCGAAAACAACACTGTTTTGCACCTTTTATGTCAGGCTCGTCTTTTCCAGACTATAACCCCACGTACAATTTTATTCAATCATATTGGTTACCCTTACTCTGGGATAAAAGGACAACTGTGAGGAAGTTAAGTTACCAAACATAGTTTCCCAAGAAAACCAATACTGCGGGGTATATTTTTAGAGCCTATAATGAATTCGAAATCCTCAAATGGCAGGATGTCCGTTAAGATTATATTGGTGTACTCGGCAGATAATCTGTACGCCAGCAATGGTAAGTCTTGTGCTTACCATATCCAGATGACCAGCGGGTGTAAATGGGGCATGGTAGGCCTTGACATGGGGGATCCAAACAACAGGGATAAAAAAATCCAAAAATTTATATTTCAGTGTGCGGATAACGTCTTGCTTGGATCAAGGCCTAAGCATATGAACGCGCCCGTGTTTCCTCCGGATACCGGTGGCAGGTCATATGCAGATGATTCCCTCATTCTAAGTGGTATGCTAGCCTTGGTTTTTTGTAAAAATACTTTCTTTTCCATGGAGAAGAGCCTGCCGGATAGCCGGTTAATTCAAAAGTCAAGGAACATGGGGGATGTCCAAAGAGGATGCGTTGCGCATGGTCATTACTACTAATACAGAATGTTATGATGGAGCATTGCTAATTTAAGAGGGGAACCCAGCGGCATACAAGGCATGCCATGTTTATTTCTGTAAAAATTAAGATGAACGAACTCGGATTGAGTTGATGCGATGACTCCGGTCTGGGTGGCGTATGTCGCTTCCGTGTCGAATAGGCGGTCGTATATCAATATGAGCGTACTGTATGTGCCAATACGCTTACCGATTATTTCTGCTAGTATTGCAGTGTTTCCGGGTCTGTGTGCTGTGTGGGGTAAATACTCTCGGAGTAATCAGCAAAAATGGTTACAGCTGTACAGCCCCATGTTATGTCCACGAGTTTTTGCCAAACACTGAAAATAGACTCTCCTCATGTCACTTCTCCCTTTATAGTAACCGTCTTTGTTTACCAACGAGTTCGTATCAACATTGCATTGTATGTGGATGGTGGCCGTCGTGTCGGTGCATTTACTGGAGAGATGCGAGTATGTCGCAGTTTCTTTCTGGTACAAAAGTAAGATGGGTATTCTTAATTCCTCTGTCCTTCGCTTGTCACCCTGCTGTATTTTTACAGGGTGTCGTTAATGGCTGAACGTGCCGTTTGTACATTGTCCGCGCAAAATTCTATTGTTTGGTGGAACTTGAATCCTCCAACATCATACATTATGACAGAGGCAATTTCGATATCCCCAAGATCTTATGATGTGCCAAAATTTAAGGCTGCAGAGACGGTCCGTTGAATTTGCTCGGCCCGCATTTTCACTAATGAACGTCGCATCTAGAAATACGAAGGAGCAGGACAACTTCTTCTAGAGATGTCAACATGCAACCAAAACGAAGGCATGCGCGATTTCTCTTCTTTTTAAAATCTTCTTGCTCCTCTTAGGCTTATATCCATTTAGAAATGAACAGCATGAATGGGTACGCATATAACACTTACATGTGAAGCAGATTTGAGATTTTTCACAGGGTGTGAAGTCGCGTATATTCATTTTTTGGTGCTACCCATACAAGAGATGGTAATTTCATTGTATTCACTCTCAAACTAGAGCTTAGCTTATTGAACCAAACAGAGTTTCTTACATCGTCACGGTGCCTCCCTTCCACACAATATAATGTGCAATAGTCACACCGCTATGTATGGAACATAAGGCCTGGCCGTGTCCGTCAGACACACCAGTTGACAGCCAACACAAACCTTAGATCCCTCACACGAGAGAACTTCTTCAAAATTTCACACTTATGGATTATGACCAGCTGCTGATCATTCTATATGCACAGTCCTTGTGGCGTGTCTGCTCTAGTCATCCTCTAGAGGAGTAGGATATGGCCTGACTTGCGAAAATGAATGTGTTGTATTAAAAACTCGGTTGTTTTGCATATATATAAGGCGTACTTTGCCTCCCAGTTATTCCTCAGTTCCAATCTCCTGCAGTCTTCTTTGCTTCCCGACACATTCACAATGCCACATCTTCAGCAACACCTACAACCCACACACAAAAATCAACATCACAACAATGTGAGTTCAAACATCGATCCCTATGCTTTAATATTGAACCGGCTCATAATTACTCTACGACTAGATCAACTCTAATAAGTGGACTGAAATTCGTGAAATTATAGGAGGTTTCCTGAGCAAATGTGGTACACCAGTTTCCAAAGGAGCCCCATTCGATAAATTCGAAGCAGAATGTTGGGATGAAGCCCGTAACAGAGGATATGATATAGATACAATCACACCATACATGCAACCCTCAATCGCAATTGCCGCTCTTGCTTATGGCCATGTGCAGAATGAGAAGGCAAGGATTTATATTGCGTTGTATACTGCACTTGCAATCTACGTCGACGATACATGCGAAGAGGGCTTGCAGCACTTCCATGAACGCCTCATGAAAGGGCTTCCTCAGGAATCAAAAACGCTCAATGATTTCGTGGAAATATTACCTGAGATGACAGAGTATTGGAAACCAATCCCTTGTGGAATAATTAGCATGGCAGTGCTGAACTTTGTCACAAGCATTCTCACTGACAAGGAAACAAAGGCCATGAAGGTGAGCAACTTGCTTGTTTTCTCCCATCACTTGATAAATATTTTTCTGACCGCCAACGTACAGATTCACAGATTAGCGAGACGCTATGCTGATTTTATGCGCCTTTTATCTGGCATTGGACCGGCATATACATCCTTTATCTTCCCTTCCGAGCTGCCCGTTACAGATTATATCCAAGCAACACCAGATGTCACGCTGTATGTCAACCACACCAAGTACGTTGTCTCAAATTTATATCAATCCTCGGATACTCATGTTGAAATTGCGTAGTGACATACTATCCTTTTTCAAAGAAGAACTCGCAAATGAAGATCTCAACTATATTTCATTGAAAGCCAAGCACAACGGAATGTCCAATGTGGAATCTCTTCGAATGCTCGCTAATGACACAGCGGATGCATATGAACGCGCGTTAAAAATTCTTGAAGGGAGTCCAGAAGCGTATGAAGCGTTCGTTTCGTTTGCTCGGGGTTATGTGGAATTCCACTTTGCCGCCGAGGGTAGGTACAAGTTGAACCAACTTGAATTGTGAACCTGGCTATATTTCTTGACTTTCAAGTGATATGACGTCGAATTCTATGGATATCTTTTGTATATGTTGTTACTATCTGCTTCTCAGAATTTTGCGTATGTGGTTTTCGAACCGACGTTGTATAGTGTAGCACTGTATTGGACACAAGAATGAAATGTTGTATATGAGAATTAACTCCAAATCCAAACAAGTCACGATTCTCCCCCTCTACACAGACAATCACAGACACATCATTTCCAAACCAATGCACATGTACAAGATATTTCGAACTTATAACCTGGTAATCATTTGCTCCTATTGATGTTTTATAATGTTGAATGGACAGACTTTCGTATCTCGTGAGAATATCAGGAATGATTTCCGCGTTTACATAGACTTTGGTCCTTCTCTGTGACGACGAGGCTTCAAGCTTCAGGATGCGTCAGACCAGGTGGTAAATATAGTTCAAATTACTCGCTTTAGACAAGGTTGTTTGGCAATTCCCTCCCACATCAACAACACTCCGGAGTAGACTCAAGTGCGTGCTCCGTGATTTACAACAAGAATGTCATTCTGAACTTGATAATGCCACATCCCCATGTAATATCATTCAACAGCCTCTCATCTAACATACGATACGAACTCTCCACGCCGAAAAGCCGGTACTGTATGCAATGCACTTTGAAGGCTCCATCATTGGACACAGCCATCACGCAGAATACGTCGTCTATTGCAGTAAGTATTCCAATTCATACTTCTATTCAGTATTTCAAAAGTAGATGTCAGAGCACCACTCGCAAAGCAGATGACAATGACATTAATTAATAATGAGAGAACATGTTCCTAATCGAGAACAAGGTACACTCTTCCCGCCACATCCATTGTATCGCACGGCTCCATCATTGGATGGTTCCCGGCACAAGTTCGCTCGAAGCAGGCTACACTGTTGTAGTTTTAGAGCTCGGTTCTCAAAAATTTTACCACCCTGGATTCAAACAAGAGACAGTCCCCCTCCAATGAGCGAATAAATCATCTCATAGCCAATGCAGCGGTTTGATATGTACAAGACATTTTGGGTAAGCTTTTGCCTTGGTACTTATACTCAATGTTGAATGGACTAACCATTGTATCTCACCAGAAAGCGCCGCCAAGATCGGGAGTGGTTCCTACATTCACATTAGCTGTGTATTTCAGAACATTCGGAATCTCTGCTTTTGTAAGGGTTTCCTGTTGTTCATCTTCGATGTATGAGGAGGTTATCGCATGTCCTTTGCAAATTCCCGTCAAGATCGAAACTACCTCTCGCATTTACATAAAGGTAGATTTAACTGGTGAGATCGTATTTACGTGCTCAGGCTGTAGTTTTCTTACATGCAGTAAAGTAATAGCGTTCTGTCATGACCCAAATCGCCACATCTATATATCCGTGGAAAATTCAATCAATTCTTGATGAAAGTCCGGATCAAAAGCTATGAAATCCAATCCATAGTCCTTCTTTGCCGGATGAAGCACAAATGGCGGGAAATCCGTAACATACTCTCCGGGTATCTGAGCAGATGCGGCATCCCTCCATCCAAAGGGCTTCCATTCACCGAATTTGAAGCTGAATGTTGGGATGTAGCACGCAGGCGGGGCTACAACATGGATGCTATCGGACCACATATCCAGTCCTCGGCCGCCATTGCAGCCCTTGCTTATGCTCACATACAGCCCAAGGGAGCAAGAGTCTTCATTGCACTGTATACTGCATTTCTATGTCACATCGATGATACAAATCAAGAGGGACTGGATTGTTTTCACGTCTGACAATGGGTCTTCCACAAGAGTCGAAGATTCTTGACGATCTATTAACACTTCTCTCCGAAGCATCACAGTATTGGGGACCCGTTGCAACTGGATTCATCTATAGCGGAACCGTGGATTATATTAGTAGCAGGATTATTGATAAAATGAGTTTCAATATGAAGGTGAGTACTATTGTTTCGCGGTTGTCGCTAGGCGATGGTGCTCATTGGTATCTATGGATAGGTTCATGAACTGGCCAATAACTATGCAGGTCTTATGCGCGATTTGTCTGGTATCCCAAAGGCATACACTGTCTTCATTTTTCCTAAAGACCTACCTGTGATGACCTATATTCAAGCAATGCCGGAAATTATGTTTTTTGTCAACCACGCCAAGTATAATGCCTTGCATATATTGTCTACATATCCATCTAAATTCCTTCTCCAGTGATATTCTATCATTTTACAAAGAAGAGCTCGTAGAGGAAAACATAAGTTTCGTATCATTGAAAGCGAAGCACCATCAAGTATCGAAAGTGACAGCCTTGCAGATGTTAACTGACGATTCAGGAGACGCATTCGAACGCGCCTCGCAGATTTTGAAAGAGAACAGTCCTGAGGCATATGAACTGTTTGCAGCCTTTGCCTGGGGTTATGTGGAATTCCACTTCGCTTCTGAAGGGAGATACAAATTAGGTCAGCTAGAACTATGAAGCAAAGATATCGGAAGCAGAGAATTGGATGTGTATATGTTAATTTGAGTAAAAGAAACAGTTCAATCTTTTCACGTGTCTCCTCCATGAGAATATCTTCAGTTGTAAGCGGATGAATAGAGAACACCTAATTTTTGTGGTAGTAAAATGTATTTTGATAATGTTAAATTTAATTCCGTATGCTGTTAATCTGAGAGGGAATTGCCAAACAAATGCATTCAAACTCGAAACCGTTGCGTATCCTAGTCAAATCACAATACAACTTCAATCAGGGTTTCAACATTGTCGAGAGCAACAGGATAAAGGCACTTCATTGCAAGTTAGAGTCCAAGGAGGATTAAGGGGAAAGACGCTCCAAGAGCGCAAAGAAAGCGAAGCGCCACGATAATCGGACTTGTGGTTGATCAGAATCCTGGCTCACCTCAGAAGTGGTTCTTGCGGAGCGGGGACAATACGTTCTTACCCCAACTGACACTTTTATTTATTATATCGCAAATAGTCTTCAGGACCTCCCATCACAGTTGCTTCGAAGGCTGGTACACTGGTCAAGATTAGGAGAATGCATTATGTTTCTCATTTTTTTTTGCAATATCCGGAACGTAATACACTCAGGTAAGCTCCTATCTTCTTTCAGTAATTAATGGGTTATTACATCTCGTTATAAACCAACAGGATCAAAGTTGGCTCACAATTACGTTGAATCGGACCTATCTTACACGCTGAAACTTATTCTGTAGCCTTGAATCAGGGGTTACATGCAAAGGAGCATGCCTTTTACCGCAGTATAAAACATCATAGATGCTTCCTCGTTCAAGTCTTCTCGATGAAAGCCCGAATCAAACTATGGACTCCGAGGGAATATACAGCTCCTCGTCGATGAAACGAGCATCGAAGCGCGACAAACCATTCAACTTTCTTGAGAGCAATGTGTTACAGCACCTACACAAGTATATCCGGCTATAAAGCCTAGTTTTGAATTCCTCTCTCAGCATCCACTTACTTCAATTCACCCCTTCTCTTATCACTGTTCATCACCTAGTCATCTCATGAACTCTTCTGTCAAGCGGATTACCGATCAATGGCGTGAAATACGTAGCATACTCTCTGGATATCTGAGCAGATGCGGCGTCACTCCTTCCAAAGGGCTTTCATTCAGCGAATTTGAAGCTGAATGCTGGGATGTAGCACGCGGGCGGGGTTACAACATGGATGCTATCGGACCACATATCCAGTCCTCGGCCGCCATTGCAGCCCTTGCTTATGCTCACGTACAACCCAAGGGAGCAAGAATCTTCATTGCATTGTACACGGCATATTTTTGTTACATCGATGACACAGATGAAGAGGGACTGAACTGTTTTCACGAACGCCTGACAATGGGTCTTCCGCAAGAGTCGAAGATTCTCGCCGATCTTTTAGCACTTTTGTCCGAAGCATCACAGTATTGGGGATCCGTTGCAACTGGATTCATTTATACCGGAATCGTGGATTATATTAGTAGCAGGGTTGTTGATAAAACGATTGTCAATATAGAGGTAAGTAGTATTACTGTGTGGTTTTCGTTAAGTGGTAGTGCTCATTGATATCTACGGATAGGTTCATGAACTGGCCAATAATTTTGCGGGTCTTATGCGCGATTTGTCTGGTATCCCAAAGGCATACACTGTCTTCATTTTTCCTAAAGACCTACCTTTGACAACATATATCCAAGCAATGCCAGAAATCATGTTTTTTTAAATCCACACCAAGTATGATGCTTTGCATATATATTATTGTCTGCATACTCATATAAATTTGGTCTCTAGTGATATCCTCTCGTTTTACAAGGAAGAACTCATGGAAGAAGACATAAATTTCGTGTCATTAAAAGCGAAGCACCACCGGGTATCCAAAGCGACGGCTCTACTTATGTTAGCCGACGATGCTGGAGATGCATTTGAACGCGCCTCACAGATTCTAAAAGAGAGCAATTCTGAGGCATATGAACTGTTTGCTGCGTTTGCCCGAGGTTTTATAGAATTCCATTTCGCCTCTGAAGGGAGGTACAAATTGGATCAACTGGAACCAGTAGTATGAAGCAAGGTCATCTTATATAGAATATAAGTATATTAACAGATACATTCAGAATCGGTCTGCTTAGCATAAGAAATAGAGTTTATAGCGAAACTAATCAAGAATGCTTTATTGGCATGAAGTTCAAACTCCGAGCTGTATCAGTACAAGTATCGTTATCGATTGGGATTGCCTTGTTGGTCAAGCGACGTGTTCTGTGATTCAAAGTCGAGGATCCAGGTGAAACCCCATCGCGGACTGTGTTGCGGCAATAGGCAGGCTGACGAGAACATAGTTTAAATTCCAGACCGTTCCATAGGACGTCTTCGATTTTTATACAACTCGAACTCAAGAACACAACCAAAATATCTCCTGGGTTTTCCGATATGCTATTGAACAATGACTTCCATGGACCGACAGGCCGTTCCTCACTGAAACTGCAGATTGATTGCATTGATTTGGTACCCCATCCGGACCACATGAATAGAACATTATCCCATGACGTGGAGCAGAATAGATGTTTTTAACACGATTTCACATCGGCATCGATATTTCAACAACGTCAACCTTTAGCACGCCGTCACTATTTTGGCCACCACCTTGCCCCATCTAAGCTCCATGAATATATCCACCAGTTCCACTTTTTTACAAGCAATTCCGGGTTATACATAAAGCCCAAGAACTCCGATAACGTCAGGTGTCAAAACTGTATCAGATACTGTTGTACTTGGGAGACACTGGGATCTGTTTCGAAGGAGCACGCGATTGGGCCATGATCCAAGCAATTAATAAACAATGGGGCATACCCAACGACAAAGAATGTGTCAGAAATATATAATAGGCGGGAATCCTACTCTTCTCATTTTGAATTTGATCAGCACCCCACAAGCCCCAAGTTGGAGACCAAGGTCCATTTTCACCCGTTTCAATAATGCCACGCCGGCAAAGCAGCAAACTTGAGGAGAAAAACTGTATTCTGCTCGATAAAAATGAACTTCTAGACATAGTGAGCTCACGCTGTCTCTACTAATGTTCCACCAGTTTCCCCACCTTGCAACCGTCCTTTTCTTGTGTATCTAGGCTAGTACAAATAGATGGGGCGAAATTCGTGATATCATCTCTGGGTTTTTGGGGCGGTGTAACTCTCCTTGTTCGTCGGGTCGCTCATACTCCGGGTTTGAAGCAACATGCTGGGATGAGGTCTACCGACGGGGATATGACGTAGGCGCGATCGGCCCGTACATGCAACCATCTATTGCTATCGCAGCACTCGCCTACGCACATGTGCGTAACACGAAGGCGAGGGTCTTTATCGCCTTATATACCGCGTTTGCAATGTGGGTGGATAATGCATGTGGAGAAGAATTAAAATCCTTTCATGGATGCCTAATGTCAAAACATCCACAAAAGTCAAAATCACTGGAAGATCTGGCTGCGATCCTACCTGAGGCGTTAGACTATTGGGGTCCTGTTGCATCGGGACTAATTTATAGTGCGATGATAGATTTTATCACGGCTGTTTTAGTTGATACGGAAATTGCTGATATGGAGGTGAGGTGTGTATGATCGTACATTGTTACAACGCTGAAAGGTGCTTTTTCTGCAAATAGGTACACGATGTTGCTGGCGAGTTTGTGGACCTGATGCGTGTTTTATCTGGCCTAGGACAGGCATACACTGCCTTCATCTTCCCACCTGATATACCTGTGACAAGCTATATCCAAGCAATGCCTGCTATAACAATATTTATAAATCACACAAAGTGCGTTCCGGTCATGCTAAAACGCCGGTTCATTATTAAAACATATAAATTAAGTGATATCCTCTCCTTTTACAAAGAAGAGGTAATGAACGATACACCCAATTACATCTCCCTCAAAGCTGAGCACCACCGTACATCCAGAGTGGAATCATTGCGTATGCTAGCAGATTCTACTGCGGATGCTCACGAACGCGCTTCGCGAATTCTACAAAGAAATAAAGAAGCATACGATGCTTTTATTGCATACAGCCGTGGTTATGTGGCGTATCATTTTTGTTCCACAAGGAGATATAGGTTGGACGAGTTGGAGTTGTGAGTTTTGAACTGGATGTTTTTCCCTTTTTGCATTTTTAAAAACCCTAATTTATCGGTTCCGTATCTGTTTTTCTTCTGTTTCTGTGATCTGGAAATATTCCCGGGTTGTCAGAGAAGATTATACAACTCAGTTATCTGAAACCGAACTAGCTATAATTGTAGAATCACCCAAGCTTCTCTGTCAGAGGTGAGTATTTCTCGGGATCGATAAGATAGGGGTCTACCTAAATGTTTAAACTTAACTCTTCAAAGTGAGGGTAAACCCTTGTTATTCAAACGGCTAATTATAATTGAGCTCGTGTCCGAACGGCTCAACTATGAAGATTAAGGAGGTTGGTTTTTTTGGTTTGATAACCAGGTGACCAGACATATACTGTTGTGTCTCGCCGGTAATTCCGATGTTATTCTCACCCCTCTTTCCCTTGCTTGATGATGGCAGAGGTCAGAACTCCAGCAATGAATCACAAGGCACAAAATAGTTTAAATAAAGCCAGCTAATATATAGATAAGTAGGCTGGCAGAATTAACTGTTTTTTTTGGGGGGGGAAGGAGAATAACAATCGGAAAGGACACAAGCAAGTAAGCAAGCGAGCATAACAAGTGAAAAGAATGATGCATAAAACTAGATAGACCTAAAACCTAAAAAGAAGGATACGCATAGATAAAGTGGATTTTTTTAAAGTTCTGAACAAGTACTTATTTCAGAAGTTATCAGGATTAATGTGTCCGAGTGAGGTGGAAGGAGTGAGGGGGGGAGGGTGAATAATAGGTAACGTCGGCAAAATAGATGTATGTAAATAGGTAGGTAGCGTGCAAAGGTGAGCTGAGAGGAAAGTTGTAGAGGAGAGAGATGAACAATAATAGAATACGATGCAATACGATATGATACGATACGATATGATATGATACGATAACGACGATACTTCTGGACGAAAAAAGTAAAACAGAAAAAAATACTGAAGAAAAAAAAAGCCAAACACAAGTAATAAATAGAAAAAAAAGCGGGATGAATGTTAAGACGAGTATGGGTGGGGGGATAAAAAAGAAGAAAACCATAAAAGGTAGAATCAAGAATAGAATGGGAGATAAATCCCATAGTGATTAAATGATTAAAATGGAGAGAAAACGATAGAAAAAAAAAAGGTTAAAAAGGGAAAGCTGAAATAAACCAAGAAAAAACAACCAAAAGCACTCAAAAGAAAACATCCTCTCGTGTATACATACACCAACTAGGCGCTGGTATTGGAGTCAACCACAGGCCACACGCTCGCCCGTTCTCTTTCTGACCCGGCACCGGTGGCACTTCCCCTCGACAATGGTACGGCGGGAGCGGCCGCATCGGTATCCATCTGCTGAGATTGACCCTTGTTGACCTCCTTGCGTGTCTTTGTCTTGGCTTTGGCTTTGCTGAGTATGAGTCGGCGACTGTCCTTGTCCAGGCGAAGACTGTTGAGCAACTCCAACACTCGCATTCCTCATCTCGTCAATCCCTCTCTTCACACCCGCCATCATCCTATCAGTCTTCTCAATCATCATCTCAAATATCCTCCTCTGCTTGCTGCAAATGGTGATAATGATTCTGCAACTCCCCTAATGTCGGAAGCCCAGCCGCGCTCAACGCAGCACCAGCAGCCAATAATAGGTGTGACATTTCAGAAGAACCAGGTGGTGGTAACGTTGGTGAGGATGATGAAGACGATGCAAAGTATTGACCTGGTTGGTGACCGAGACTGTGAGGAGGTGGAAGTAGGTATCCAGCACCATTGAGGATGTCCATCCCTGCTGGACCCAAGGGTGAGTGAGTACGACTCGGAGCGTTTGAACCAGACCGAATATAACTGGAAGGCGCGCCAGCGAGGAACGCAACCGAACCCGGACCACCATTCATACCAGGTAAAGGTGGCAAATCGAATCCAGGGATGTGGCGAACCTTGGGGAAAGATTCCCGCATGTTGGGCTGCAACAACTCGTTGCAGGTGCGCTGCATAATCTTGGTTCCTTGAAGGTGCACGATGAGGTGAAGTAGACCTTCCATTGTCGACCCATCCGTTCGCGGCATGTCTCTTCCTCGAAGAGGTATCTCTCTGACTATCTCTCCCTTCACTCTCCTCTCCACCATCCATAACAACGTCATCATCATCCTTTTCTGCCGCTCCAGTAGCATTGCGCCCTCCAGAAGATTTGATATTCCTCCTCGAACGTTTCTTTTTAGGTTGTTCACCCTCTCCTTCACTCTCCTCACCAGTCATCGTACTTCCACCTGTAGCACTTCTTCCAACAGCAACAAGAGCTTCCGCCGCCGCTTGATCTGACATACGTCCACTTCCACCTACTCCGGGAGCAGCTGGAACACGTTTTCGGCGTTTGATAACGGTTTTCTTCATAGAATTCGGCCTGTGTGTTCCATGTAGTTTAAAGTACAATCCTGCAAAAGAAAAAATAGTGAAAATATTTCAGTAATCAAAATTTCGGCAGGTGGGGAGAATGGAGGAATAAAAAATTGAGGTTTCCATGATAACAACAAGACCCGAAAAGATTGGCGACATCCACGGGAAACAAGAACCGCAAATATGCAGGGCTGCTCGGTTGGAGTACACGGAAGAAAAAATAATTCAAGAGGATAGACGGGCGTGAGAGATAAGATTGATAAGACGGCTGTCATAAGCCCCGCAACTTCTGATGCATATCTGATAAGATGGGAAGCATGATGGCCCTTAGGATGGATACCATCCAATCCAGCCTCGATCGCCTGTACCAGCTATGCCTCGTTGTCGATGCGATGGTGTAAACAGGGCCGATAAGAGTTAAAAAAATTGGGAAAGAAAATATCCAAGAGGAACGAGAAAATATATGTAGACAGATTGTCCACAAGAATAAAGGAATCGGGTTGACATAAGAAAAGTTTGGATTTTAAGAGGATGCACGAGGCCATTGCCTCTTCTCATCCTCCCCAAAGAAAGCAAAAAACACCCACACGAGCCCGAGTTAAACCCAAAAACACCAAAACAGCACCAAAAGGAAGAACAAATGTCCGAGAACGACAAGCAGAAGTACGACAAAACTTACCACATGCATTACATATATTATTCCCCACATCATCCCTCCTCCAAAGCGGGGTAGTACTGGTCCCACAATTCGCACAACATAACGCTCCTACAGCCGCTCTAACTTTCCTCCCTGTGCTTCCCTTGTCCTCCACCAACGCTAGCATCGCTATCAACAGCAGCTGGAGATGATGGATCCACAGGGATAGCTTTGGGAGAGCTAGTAGCAGCAGCAGCTGTCGAATTCATATGCCCTCCTACGGGCTGTTGATGAGTGGGAGATCCAGTGTTGTCTCCCGATTTTTCGACAGCTTCGAGCCGGGCAGAAACTGCAAGAGCATTATTATAAGTTGGACATCCAGAGCAGGCGCTTGTTCCTCCTGTACCATCACAGCGCCCATCCCCTGGACAGGTGCCTCCTGCTACTGCAGCAGCGTGGGATACGCTAGTATTTTTTGGTGCGCTATTTCCTTGCGACGAAGTCGCTGCAGCAACAGATGGCTGTTGCTGTTGCTGTTGTTTGTGCATCGCTGATGAAGATGCAGGTTTTCCGTTTGTCGCTGTTGTCGATAGTGTTGTGGTCGATGATTGATTGTTCGTAGAGCCGTTGAGTGTGCTAGGCGCAGCAAAAGGCGAGGGTCCAGTCGTTGATGTCGGATTAGCGGCTGTGGTAGGGGTAGTAGTGGGATTGGTATTGGGGGGAGGAGTCCGGCCTAGGGAGGAGGGACGTGGCATGCGTCGCGATTTTTGATAAAGGCCTGGATATGAGACAAGTGATGGTAAGCGTATGCTAAGCAGGATGAAAAAAAGGCAGAACTAGGGGATGGGGGATTCAGAAACCAGGGCAAGGGATGGGAAAAGCGAGGACTGATGGGGTGAAAGGGAGACAGGGGGACATGCGTGGATTAGATTGTCCGTGCGTTTGGTTTGTCTCTTTCTTTCATTCTCGAATTTGCTGATACAACCACCACAAAAGACAAATCATCTAAAATATTCTAAGGAACAGACAGAACAAAGGAAGGAGAAGAGACGCTAGAGAGGACTAACGCCATCCCAGCTTACTCAACATCCAGGCCGAATGTTTGAAGGGAAAGGAGGGACAGGACATGTTTTGACACACGATTATAAAGATTTGGAATCGGAGATGGGAGAAAGGGCAAATGGTGCCGCGAAATCATGCATGCATGCAGGAGAAAGGTAAAAGGTATGTGGCAAGTATCATGCAGCCGATTTGTGGGTGACTCAAGGCCAATCAGCCATAGGTGGGGTGTATGTATTTAGATCGTCACAAGCAAAACAAGGTCAAAACAGGGTTTGCCGTGTTGAGCTCTCGTGGTGATTGTGATATGTGATAAGAAAGAAGGCAGAAAAAAAAGGAAAACACGCCCAAGTAAATCAACTGTCGCGCGGTATGCGTACGGTTTCGACACGTGTAACCATAACGTTTTGGACCGTCCCCCCGAGGACAGCTCATAGAGATATACATTTCCCAAAAGCGAGGCAGTTATGGATCGATGAAAAAAAGGTTTACTCACCACAAGCGTTACAGATTGGGTTGCCATCTGCATCTCTCCTCCATAGAGGAGTGTCAGTGGTACCACAGTTCACACACGGAGAACGCGCAGGAGCCAAAACAGTGGACGAGAAGTTGAACTCATCCGGTCCAGCTATGCAAGATACGATAATCAAAGACGTGTCAGAAAAACAGGGGAAAGGTCAACAAACCTGGACGCGTTTCGTTTGGTGAATTGAGGTTTGACTCTGAACTCGGGTTGAACTGCTGCATATGGGCCATGGCAGACATTGATGAAGAATGTATGCCGACCGCCGGGGACTCAAGGACGACAGGAGACATTTGTTTGTGATTGGGTGCGAATTACAGAATACGGAGATGATAGAGATGGAATTTAAGGTTAGGGAACCTGCGGTTAGATTATTCAGACGGAGACAACTGGCTATGAGAAGCAAGTGAGCAGAACGTCTGGAACGATTAAGGGGGGTAAGAGTGGGATGTGTGCAACAGTGGTGAGAAGGATTAAGAGGAGAGAAAAAAGCAGGGGAGAAGGAGGAGAAAGAAGGGACAGCGAATCAAGGGAAGGAGCGGACGAGGAGACAACTGCGACGAGATAAAGGCTGATAACAACGCCAACCAATCAGATCTTGCCAATTTGTAACTGATAACTATATTATCTAATCCTTAAATTTTCACGTACTAGCCCTGTTCAACTTGATCCGATCAATTATATCTCTCTTTCATCTTTGCTGTACTGTACTGTACTGTACTGTACCGTTACTACTAATGTGCAATACCATGTATTTAACTGTTGACAATATACTCAACTTTCAACTGCGATAATTCAGCCCCCCCGTTGCTACAACTCTTATAAAAGGATCGCAATTTGATTCCGGAACGCCCGCAAGCGATAAGATACAGATCACGATTCTCAAGATCTCATGCCAACAACATCACACTATCCCCCGTGACTTTTTTTTATGTATGAACCAACTCAACATGTATGAATTGACATTGCCATTCTTAATATTACATGTACATCCATACAACAATGACTACCCCTTCCCTTTGCCCCCCATACTTCCAACTGGATATCCAATGTAAAACTGATTACTGGGCCACGTATCTGATTATCTCATCAGACGTCTTTTTAATGATGTCGATTATGATTGATTTGATTCTTCCTTTTTTTCAATTTGATAGATCAACCAAAATTCTTATAACCGATTACATAAATCAACTGTATTTATATTATCTCCTTTAAAAAATAAATCATTATTTTAACCCCACCCTTTATGCTCGCAGGCAGTCATTGTCAAGATCCGGACTAGCATTTTCTTTCCCTTTATCGCTCTTTAAGCGGTCATTGAGACTTTTAAATTATGTACTTTGTACGATTAACCTCCGCATTTCCTCCTCAAAAGACACACCGATGTCATGCCTCAATGCGCTTGGCTTGTCCGTACGTAACGGACAACATACCAAGTGTCTTGAATTACCTAGATTAGATTTCCAAATGGTTACGCACCAATGAACACTCCAAAATCTCCAGAGAAAGAATATCCTCATACAAGCATGTGTTTTTTATATTGCGGTGGCAAGTCTGCCATACATAAAGCATGTACTGTATATATGGTACCCAGATCTCGAGAGAGAAAAGGACATGAATGTGGAATCAAGGAAGAGACAGAGCGCGATCATGCTTCCGAAGTAGGTTTAGTTCTCTTCTTCGCTACAGTGTTTTCTCTACAAAATCAAGTCAATAGATAGAATAGAATACATAAGAAATAAAAACACGCACCTGAACCCATTTTTGAAACGTCTCGACACCTCCTTCAGGTACTTCATCCTGCCAGTTCCAGTCGTCTTTCTACGTTTTGCCTTTTGGCCCCATTCAAACGACCTCAACTTTGCAGATGGGTATCCACATTGTGCACAAGCTGTGTAATAAAATCGGCATACATTAACATATAAAACAAAATCCAATGATATGAAAAACGCACTTTTATGTTGTCTGTGGAAAGCACGGTTCCCGCAGCGCCTGCAGAGCGTATGGGATTTGGTATGTCTCTTACTATTTCATCCAGCAAGAAGGCAAAGAATATCAGCAATCAAAATATCTCCCAGTTCAAAAAAAGACATACCCGAAGGATGATGTACCTATAACGACGCTGAGTATTGATCAAGTTATCATTGAAAGTTGCAAAAACACACCTTTCGTCTATGCACACATGAATGAAGCAAGGAATGAGGTAGTTAGCACATCGTATTCCAAAAAGATCCACCACATGAAAAAATTGGTCCAGAAACCTCATCTACAACCACTCATCTCCATCCATCCTAATCGGGTACCCTCCAAGTCCCCAATCCACCACGAATGAACCAACGATATCGGACTGATACACAGGCGAAATAGTTTGGACTCACCATGTTCGACGTATTCTTGAGGATGTTCGTTGGACTGGGTCGGTGGGGGGTGTTTGTGTTGACTGGTGGGGACACACGAGCTTGATTTGGAGGTCGTGGGAATTTGATTGCACTCCCCCAAATCCGGCAAGTACTGAAGAGACACGACAACCGATTTTCGCAACTGGGAGCTTGTATATTAGCTAGCTCTATACATGAATACATTTCTACAGTATAAGATTGTCCAACAAGGTCGTTATGATATAGGATATGATGAGAAATATATATACGAAGTTTGCAACACTCCGAGTCTGCCAAATCTAATATGACCCGGTTGACAAGGATCTCTGACTATGGTAAGTGTTTACCAGCGGTTCCACAATTTCTTAACCAGCTTAGCTCGATGAACTCGGCATCTCGAAGCTTAGTAATAGTACATTAAACTGACGGTTTGCTGGCTTTACATGCCGATTCTAACAATATGAAACTAGACAAGATATTGGAATGTAGGAATCCATGCCAGGCGACTATAATTGTAATTTATCCAACCGGAAGTGGAACTACTCAATTCCATGAGACCTAAGCCTAAAACATGTTCACTTCACAAAACGATAAGTTAACATACATTTGATATAAGTTTCCACAAGAACAACCCATAGAAGCTTAGCTAGGTGAACCTGCTTGTTATCCCAGTCAAGAATCACATAAGCATTCCTCAAAAATGCATCGCCTTGAATCTTGTATAAAAGTATTTTTTTTGTCAGGAGGTAGGATTATTACTTACACCCCAGGAGCTCGCAGAGTTAGTACCTATAATGGCTAGATAACACATGTTTCGATGATCAGACGGAGTGTACTCAATGTCACGCAGGTCGACTGGGAACTGTTGACCATCGAAGTTAAGTGCTACAGCATTAGTCATATTACATGGTACAGTGTACGCGATCAATTGTGCTCCATTAATTTTGGTGTGAATAGCATCAGAATCTGCCTGAGGGATGTTTAGTAGGTAGGTTCCTACAAGTATCTATGTATAAACCAAGGATAACATATCTCACACCTGAATCGATCAACCCATTTGTCCTTGCATTACACCGACACTGGCATTTCCATTTACGGTGAACCCACCAATTTCAACTGTCCACAGAAACTCACTTGTGATTGGCAGGTTGACTACAGCAGGTTCCATTACACAAATCTAGAGTTTCACTTACCCAAACATGATCTCACTAATGTTACTAGCTCCGTCAGCAGCTACTCGGAATTCGGAATAGCTTGACACCCACAACTTCGCCTTCAATTAGACCTGAATTCTTTAGTACTTCAGGTAATGTCGGGTTGCCTTGCGAAGATTGGCTCTTGAACTTAGTCAGATAACCCAACTAAAATAAAATTGAGGAAACGTACGCCATAGCCAATCTCTATAATTCCATTGAACAGGAACAAGTTTCATTTCTGGACTCACTTGACATGCGACACTTAATCATATTCCATTCATCCTGGGTAGATACAAAGGTTTTTGAAGAGCTTGATCCTAGCGTTGTGTGATTCTAGATCATGCTGTTATATCATGGAATTGCAACGAAAATGCTTTATGATACTTACACGACTTCCGAATTTGACAATCAATTTCATAATCGGTGTTTGGATTACTGTGGAAGTTATCTCAGATTTTAGTTTGAGCAAAGGTGGTTTGGAAATATAGAACTGACTCTGTAAAAAGTTTGTAAGAAACGTCATGACCAGAAATGGAACTGTAGTCATGATTATGCTTTTCCAAACCTTCGAGCCCTTTTATGAAAGGCTTCAAGGGATGCGCTTGCACATATTATTCTTTAGCTTTTCCTCAATTGTAAACTCTTGTCCCAGGTCATTTGGGCAAGACGACGATGTGCATGATTAATCTTCTACCTGGTATCTCTATGGATTATGAAAGTACAATGTAAGAGGATTGTCTTTACGAAGTAGGAACCAGTTGCTCACTATGGAGGGATGGACATCATCTAGACTTGTCAGGTTCGCACATTTAAGCGGAAGTTTGGAAGGATTTTGGTTTTGCTTCGTATAAGGGGAAATGATGTTGTACCCATAATAAATACTGTCACTGTCAAAGCAGCCGCTTAGATCATAGAAAGACAAAGTTTATTCTGCATAATGAATATGCACATTTGGTTCAGTAAGAGAACGACTAATAGAAAAGTGGGAAAAGGTGGGTAGAAAATAAAAATAACAATACTCACTAGGGCCCATATACATCTTTTCATCACAAGGTCATTGTGATGTAGGAGTACGGTGGAAGGTGTACGGATATGTGTAAACGTTGCGAGTTTACGCAATCACTAGCCACCGAGACTATGGGAAGTGTTTACCAATTGCAGAGGTTTCACAAGTTCTTATCTGGTTTAACTCGACGAACTCAGTATCCGATGATGACAGTAGTTGGCCTTTATAAGGTTGATATTACTTCAACAACATGTGCGATAGTCAAGAAAAAATGTTGAAATATGGATCATGATGTGTGTGATCGTCTAGAAAACTACTTATAGTTTGTATCCATTTAAGTATGGTAAGCTACAAGATGCTATGAATCAATTTGTGATATAATTACAAAAGCAATGACATACCTTAAACTACGTAAGTATAACTGATCATAGTCCCCCACTCTTCCTATAGTCTGCTTTGAAAGTGCACATCTGAATTGTGTAGTATTTGATGTCAGCAGATATGAGTGATCAATGTTTCAACAGAAGAGAATGATGCAGTGAGAGAAAAGAAGTCTTGATTCAAACCAAGTAAATTAGGTACAAATGTTTCCATTTTGGGATAGGGTCCTTTCATATCCAAACAAACACTATTTTTCTTTTCGGCACCTTTGGGACCCAACCAAGCTTAAATTCCAGGATTTCATTTTCAACAAATGGACTCGGTCTCAAAGGGTATTTTAGTTTTTAGATTGGAGTTGGACTTTTGGAGTGCACTAGGGATCGAGGTAGAACCCGGGATTGGTACAGTGTTAGAGGATAGGAATCGAGGAGAGCTCGCATGCAGTATCAATGTCTTCCTTTTCCTGCCCCAGGATGACCGCACAACCACGAAAAAAAAAACATAAATATTAGGTAAATTTAAATAAGAGCACAAAGCGTATCAGTAGATGAGAATTTAAGCTTTAAGCTTAGCCAGGCCAATCCGTTCATAGTCATAGTCAAGAATCATATAAACATTCTTCAGAAATGTGTCGCCAGCCTTGTATAAAACGATATCATGAACAAACGTTATTTTTTTGTTAGGAGGAGGATTATTACTCACAATCCAGAAGTCACCCTGGTTTTGACTTATAATACTAGAATGACATGTGATTCCATCATCAGTCTGACTGTATGCAATATCTCGTGGATCCATTTTGAATTTCTGTACACCGCCGAAGTTGAGTGCTATAGTATCATTCAGATCACATGGTACGGTGTAAGTCCCATTTCTGATAAATTGAGCGCCATTGATTTTGGCGTGAATATCATCAGCATCTGCTGGAGCGGTGACGAGTAAGGAGGTTCCTGTAAGTATCCTGGTATAAGCCAAGGATAACATAACATAAGGACAGTATGTAGTCTCGGACACGCACCAGTATTAATAAACACATTAATTCCTATTGTTACACCAACATATTTTCCGTTTATAGTGACTCCACTCAAACTAACGTCCCAACTCTGTTTGTCATCGAGTGGTGGCCAGACTAGTGTTGAGTTATCAAACAAAGTCTCAT
Organism: Floccularia luteovirens; assembly: GCA_009739215.1. Taxonomy (NCBI): domain Eukaryota; kingdom Fungi; phylum Basidiomycota; class Agaricomycetes; order Agaricales; family Squamanitaceae; genus Floccularia; species Floccularia luteovirens. Next base: position 97,349 of record VSJF01000006.1, read on the forward strand.
CTGCTGCACTATAGGGGGGATAAAGAATCAGTTAAATTACACATACTATGAGTTTTTGCTCACCCAAACATAATCTCGCTACCACGACTAATACCCTGATCAGCTTGTTGGGATATTTTAATCCCCACAAGTGCATCATGAATCATACCTTCATTCCGTAGCACTTTAGGAAATGGTGGTACCTGAATCGCAGACTGGCTCTTGAGAGATCTTAGTAGGGAATCCAATTGGATGCCTATGAGGCAACGTACCCCAAAGTTTATACCCATATACCATCGAACGGGAACGAGTTTAGAGCCGAATCCAGTTGAGATGCGACACCAAACTGATAATTGGGCAGCGAGTAACCAGCAATATCCAACGTGTCGGAAACTTTTACCCCCATAACTTTGCCTGAGAGATAAGTGAGGTTCCATTGATTTGTGGTGGGTACGAAGGTGTTTGAAGAACTTGATCCCAGCTTCGCGTGATTCTAGATTATATATACATAAATGAAGAATTGCAATGAATACGTTATGATACTTACACAACTTTCCGCGCCAGATACACAATCTTCACCAGTTACCCAGAGGTCTGAGGACCCAGAATCTAGCACGGGGTGAAAGAGGCTGGGAGGAGTACCAATCTCGACTTCAATTATATATATAACATCATCACTGTGAAAGTTATTTCATGCTTTAGCTAGAACATATTGAAAATACAACACTGACTCGTTATCGAGACGTGCCACAGAAGAAGAGGCACGACCAGAAATGGAATCGAGGTCATCATACTGCTTTTCCAAACCTTTGTGCCCTTCTAAGGAAAGGATACGCTTGCGCATATTATTCTCTAACTCTTCCTCACTTGGGTCTGGAGTCCTGGTCATTCAGGCAATACGACGTCGTGCATGATTAACCTTCTGCTGATATCTCTATCACAAGTCATGTAAGAGGAGTGTCTTTACAGGTAAGAATCTATTACTTACCACGGAAGGATGGACGTCATCGAACCTTGTTGACTCTGCGCGTTTAAGCGGAAGTTTGAAGGTTTTGGATGGGTTTTGGCTTCGTGTAAAAGGAAATGCTGCTGTATTGGTAATAAGTAACGCCACTATCAAAGCAGTCGTCCAGATAATAGAAGAAGAAAGTTTGATCCGCATAACGAAAAAAAGGGAAAATATATGCAGATGGGACAGAATAGGAAAATGGGAAAGGATAGACAGAAACAAAGATTATGATGATTCATCGTTGCATGTGTGTATTATATACATCTTCTGGTTATAGTTTAAATCTGAAAATGCACTGCCTAGCACAGGTGCAGCATCGCAATTTGCAAGGTAGGCGGGCGCGTCGGGTCAAGCGCCATCACGATATTTTGATGGTCTGATGATGCACCTAAAATAGTGCTAAACTACTCAAGTAAGTGCTCACTTCCGTTGCAACCTGGGACCTGCTGTGTTCTTGTATGTTTGTCACGGTATGTACAGTTTTTGGATCGTTCACAGATCGTTCAATCTTCTTCCTACAAGTAGATTTACAAAACTGTGAGAGCTAGGTGTTGACTAGGAGGGTTTTCCTCACTGCACCAACTTACAGAGTAACAACGTCTACAAGGCCTTGAAAGATACAGTAAACCCTCGCATTTGGAATACGTATTCTGGAGATATTCGTACTGTTTTCTCATTGGATTGTCTCAATGTTATGATGATATTTAGGATGCGCACGATCCATTGAAAGTTATACAGATTGTGTTTGTTGCGTAGAATATCCAAGAACGGCTCGAGGCTCGTTACCTTCTTACTTCAAGTTGGGTAATGAGAGAGTTTGCATTAAGAATGCAGATACACCAGTGAACTTCGTTGGAGCACAAGTAGAAGACGACCGTGGGATTATATAGTCATAGGCTGTTGTTCTGTGGTAACACACAGATCAAGTCAATGGGCTAGATAGTTCACTGATGTTTCGAAAATTTCGAATACCTCAGAGGATACGATTACACATTTGTGAAACACAAAATCATTTACCCAGCTCACCACTTGAAAGAGATCATAATTAGATCAAGTTTATCGAATTACATCCTAAAAGGCCGTCGAATTGTGCTGGTATATTATGGTTCCGTAGATTCATAGTAAGTACACGGGACAGGAATTTTCGTTAGCTTTTTGTTGCAAGCCCTTTGGATACTGGCCTAATATTTGATGGTATAGGTGATGATTTCTGGCAGAGATAGCAACGCTTAGCCGACGATTCCGAGGCTATGCCCAATATGGCTATACTACAGTCAAGAATTACCATCATGGACCAGGATATGGGGTACGGCCTCAGATTTCTCAAGCAAGTTGATGACACCTCAATGCCTCATGCACATGTTCGACGGAGCGACGAGCCGGATTGCTTGAGAAAGAACATTCTCGAAACAAACGACGACTATCTGATTTGTATTGTGGAGTTGTGTTCATTCACTGCGGCGGGCAGCGGAATTTACCACACAACTTTGATAAAACGTAAAAAGACATATACCCTACGTCATTTTTCCACGTATACAGTACAGTTGTTATACATATGACGTCTGGGGACACGAGGTTGGTGATTTCATAGGTAGGTGGGGTTGAAAAACTCAATTGTCATATGACAAAGAATATACCAACAAGGTTTTCTCGGGAGCTCTAATTTATACGTAGAATTCCGGGGTAATCTGGGGTAACGCTGGTACCTCGTTGCAAATGAATTGAGGATATAAACTGTTCTTTATGACGAATATCGTTTCTGTACCGGGCCGACAGTTCAAAGCAATGTCGTCAGAATTTGATAGCCCCCGGCCTTGCACAGAATAAGACGTGTCGTGTAGAATAACAAGCGATCGGAGAAACAGTGACGTAGCAAGTTGACTGTTGAGGTCGTGTGCCGAGCTATTGGGTATCAAAAAACAAACCAGGTAAAGACTTGATGGATGATTACGATAGCCCGCCGGTGATGAAAATGCTAGAATAACTTTCGTCACCTCACTGAGCCCAAAATTAGGGATGATGCAATGTGTTGAACAACCTTTGAAAATCAATGATGTTGTATATCTTCTGATACCTTCCAACTGATTATCGATAGATTATCAACGTCAACTTTGATGGGCTCCTATGACTGTTGACATCATTGTCGGTCCTCCGGATCGTATGCCGGAAGTGGTTGGAGAAGAGCAAGAGGATGTGCAGAGGTCTAAACTTTAGGATCGCAGCATGAGGCATAATGTATGCCAGGTGGCAATAGGGTGCCGCCGTCACCGTCGCCTGAAATGAACCTAACCGTCAGCGTCATCATAAGCATCTGCGTAGGATTACAAAGCTTGCAGAGTTGCAATCAAAAACCCTTGCTCCAAGGAAGACGAGCCCCGGGCCCCTAAAGAAAAATTTTACCGCGGGATTTTGCCATGTGGGGGGTCCTGATGTGCTGAGAAACAAACGATCAACCCTTTTGTATAACCAATAGCGAATGGCATGATTCAGAAAATTTGTCGAATTCATTGCCATGTATTGTTGATAGGAGAGGTAGTTGCCAAACAATGATTATAGAATCATTTCAATCAATCGCTCTTTTCGACTTTGAAAATTTGATCTTCCAAGACGATTAAATCAATGTTCGGATAATTCTAGAGGTAATAGAGCTAATTCTAAGAGTTTAGAAGTTTGAATCTTTCTAAAAACTACAAGATATAAGGACTGGTGTTACTAGTTTCCCACATCTACTAAGTAGTAACAATATTAGTTGACGACCACAAACGATGTTTAGAGTCCCTTTCCAGCACCAGGATTGACTTGGTAGGCGTCGTGGTTCAGAACCCGATAGGATTAATACCAAAGGCTAAAATGACTGCTTACTTAGTAATCAGTTACACTGGTTAGAGCGGGGTTTCAATCTAGCAATTCGAATTAACAGTGCAAAGTCCTCATTCATTCATTTCGACAAGGTTTATCAATGGTGAAGTCTTTACACCATATATTCTAATATATGCGTAGCTAACCATCTGGATTATAGGCCGCACAACAATCACAGGGGATTCAAACACTTCTAGAGGCAGAAAAGGAGGCAGCGAAGATCGTGCAGAAGGCGAGACAATGTACGTTATCACTCTTCCTCCTCTAATATATACATACATCGGCAGATATTTCATAACCTGCGCAAGATGACATAAGTGCAGTAACTAACTATAACCCATATTATCTACAGATCGTGTACAGAAGCTAAAGGATGCACGTACGGAAGCATCAAAGGAGATTGATGAGTATAAGAAGACAAAAGAGAAAGAGTTCCGCGAGTTCGAGGCATCGGTGAGCTGACAGATTTATTAATATCCTTCTTTTGCAAAGAGAGAAAATAACATACTTTGAATTTCTCAGCACACCGGCACAACAAGTAGCGCACAAGCCAGTATTGATAAAACTACCGAAGGTCAACTTACGAAGATTACCTCGCAATATAATGAAAATAAGGATGCAGTGGTTCGTCGTTTGTTGGAACGTGTAGTGAAGGTTGAACCAACACTACACCGGAACTTGCGGAAGGTCGAGTCAAAACATTAAAGTACTTGTAATAGATATCGTGGGGGCATACAAAGAAATGTATGAAGTTATGACTCAAACCCTACAGGTTAAAGCGCCTAAAAGCTGAAGTGCTAAGCTTGATATGATATGTGTAACAGTGGATGCGATTTGTTATACAGAGCAGTAGAATTAACAAAAAAGTGGATGGAGCAACAAAAAAAAAAAGTTCATTATAAAAATTACACAGACAATGTCATGTTAACACCCCCCAGTAATTACATCAAGTATGCTATCGAAAGTCCTGGTCATGAGGTGAGCCATAAGACATGATAAAAGATGTAACATGAATAAAATGGGGCAGTGAAGCCTGAACCTTCGGCGTAACAATGGGATAGATGAGAAGATGAGAAGATGGAGATGAAGCTAGGAAATGCATATGCCAAGAGAGGAAAAGGAGAGATGATGATGTTAGTTGCAGAATAAATGACCAAGGCGAGGTGTACGGTAAAGAGTGCAGTAGTGGAAAAGTGCAACAGGAAGTATGACAGCGTTATTAATGGAAAATTGATCTACAGAATGAATGATTGTTATGAGTGATGTTTAAAGAGTGAGGAGGGGGGGACGAAGAGGACAAGTCGACAAGAGTCATATGCACAAAGCGAGGGGAAGTCCAGGGAGAGGTGCCACAACTGACGGACAAGCAGGACAATTTAGGGATGCAAGAGGATATGAGCACCGAAGGGGAACAGTGAAGAATAAATATGGAGAATAATAGCAGGAAAAGTATAGGAAAGCAGTTGGGGGAGGAAGACGCAGTGCCCAGCCGCACACCCTTTTTTTTGATTTTTGCAATAACAACCGCAGTCCCACGAAAAGTCTCAAGCTAAAACTCTCTGGACCCAATATTCAATATCCAAAGAAAAATCCCATGACCACCATATACCTGCAACCCAAAGAAAAACAGGCCATCTCCTTTGACTTCGGCCTGACTTTATCGCGATTCGTTGGCAAGCCATTGCAACCCTACTGGCATCGCGTAGGCTTGCGGAGCACGCTGCATTCCCACACCTCTCATACCGATCCCTGTGCTTATTTGTGTCTGCATCATTTGCGCCTGTGAGGGTTGCAATTGGGTCTCACTTCCGACCCTTCCATTGGGTGGTGATCCTCTTGGCGAGCCGCGAGATGTCGAGGAAGTGGCGGATGACCAGGAATCTAATAGACCACTGGCTTTTAGAGAGGGTAATGACTGAGCAGAGCTGCTACTAAGAAGTGTTGGAGAATGACTTGCGCCGCTGCTACTTGGAGATCCGGTAGAGTTCTGTCCGTGCAATTTTCAGTAACAATTCTTACATACGTTGGAGATGTAGAAAGGAGCAGGGACCAAACTCATTATGTTGAAGAAAAATACTCACCTCCTTCTCCCTTCCATTTCCATTTAATACACTAACCGCTCCAATAAGGGGTGATGGACCTGACATTCCACGCGGAGGGTCTGCCCTGGTTTGTGGTCCACCACCACCACCGTTGTGTAGTCGTAGTTCATCCAATGGACGACCAAGCGCGTAGGGAGATGCGCGGCTCGTACTGGCCGCAGTCGCAGGATGACGCGCTTCCGAATGGCGCCGCGAGTGCTGTTGTTGGGGCGGCATTTGTGGTGATACACTGGCAGCAGCAGTGGATGATGAAGGTGATACAGACGAATTTGATGGGGGATACATATGTGGTAGCGGTGGGGATGGCTGAGCTGGGGCGTGCCATTCCTGTGCGAGGTCTGCCATACACGTACCCCATGCCTCCTCGTAGTCTGCGCTCCACTGACGCACTTGCGCATCATCTCGCTTGCAATATTTGATAAGCGACTATGCAATGCAAAATGGAACATCAGTTTTTAGCGGTCCGGTTCGCGATGCGTCAATCCAAGCATATGCTCACCCATAATGCCGCGCCCACTGCAATACAGAAATAAAATCAGCGCGCTGCCGCGGAGTAAGTGGAACGGAAAGATAACGTACTAAGGATACTGTTTTTGGCGCGGTCACCTAGCATATTCAGAATTGAGTCAAGCGTTGACAATGCCCATTGCGGCTCGGATTTCGGGCCTCGTTGGGCGCGTTGGCGAGCCTGAGGGGGTTGCTACCATATTAGCAAATTCTGATCTTCAGGGTTTCGAGGGAAAAGAAGATTTCAGGGTAGACAACAAGGTGCATTGTTGTTGTCACCAATCAGGATTTAGTACTCACCACATTGAGTGCGAGTGCGCAGGAGGCATGATATACGTGCATGCAACACCAAGACCATGCACCTGTATTTGAGCTCGTCTCAAACATCGATTGCTGAACTTGCAAGCTTTGTTCTGAGAAACGCAAGTGTTCTGGCAAAGAGCCGGCCCATTCCTGGCGCGATACAATGAATTGCAATGATCAGATTTGGTTCGATTCGATTCGTGTCACGACAATTGAATAGCCAGAGCCGAGGGAAACGAAGGACAAGGAGTAACGAAAATACGCGATGAGACAGGGACATGACAGGGACAAATAGGCAAAACTCACCTCCATCAACTGCTCGGCTTCCTTTAACGCCGCGGTCGGATTTATGTGAGTTTCTGGATCTGAGATGGGTCAAATACGGCACCATGTCAGCCGCGTCACAAGGACTCTGAACATAGACGCTGACCCCCGTTTGGGAGGGGCCAGAAGAAAAACAGAATGGGAAGCAGGGTCGCGACATGCGTGGGGAAGAAGGCGGAGGAAGAAAGGAGCAGAAAGACAAGGGAGGATGGGCAAGCAAAAGAAAAAAAAAAGAGGTTTAAAAAGTACAAAGTAAGAGTAATACTGACCGTTCAACTCATCCAATGCAAATTCGACTTTGGCGTAGATGGATAGAATGCGAATGAGATGCCCAAATTCAGATGCGTACTGTGTCCGGACCGCTCGGAGATAGAGATATTCTATGTATAGAAATGGGGTGGTCAAAGGTAATAGCAGTTGAGCATATGGTCACATCCATTAAAGAGAGTAAGGGAATAAAGAAAGCGTTTGAAGGCTGAATGATTGTCAAACAGCCGTCGGGAGTGGGATGTGCGGTACGCGGCAGAAGTCAATCAGTCCGTAGGACTCACCAGGTAGCGTCGAGTGCACGCCAAGCTCAAAGCTGGTCTCATCGACGGGAAGCCGCAGTCTAAGCTCATTGTCCGTAAAACTGATCGGTTTTTTAAAATATATCGATGCCATGACGTCCATTAAGTGAATCAGCCAGAAAATCCGGCGAATTGCTTCGCGCTCCGTCGCCCTATGAATAAAATCTGCTGATGGGACGGGAGTGAGAGTCGGATGTTCTGGGCTGTGCACACCAAGCGTCTCCACAATTTGCAAGGCTAAATCTGCTTGTATTTAATCAGTATATCTACACCTGTTGGGGAGAAGAGAGAAATGGCACCACCATGATACCGCGAACTCCACATCATGTTTTTATCCTTGGTCAAAACATCATGCATCTGCAGCAGACACAATGCCTGCGCTGTCGCTAAGTTCGGTTCACATACCAGCCGTCCCGAACCATCGAACATAATCGCCAGCGCCTCTTGAGCAAATGGCTTTCCCGCGAACCGTGAAGGCGATGTGCGAATCTTTGGTTGCTTCGACAACGGTGCGGCCAAAGCACAGACTGCCCTTAGCAAGTATGGTGGGACACTGTTTCGACTCAAATCCGCTGCAAATGTCGGTTTATGGATGATCGCGCGAGCAGGATGGCAGTGGGTAAAAAACACTGCAATAGATCGAAAAAAGTCGTTAGTCAGCGCGTCATAGAAACGAAAGAAATTAGAATGCACAATTTGTGAGTTCACGAGTTAATGATGGGTCAAGGTCAACCATAGGGAGGTCGATGCTCATCGCGCTGATTCGATCGATGGCAAGATCGTCCACTGCCATTGCATTGGCCCGATCTTGACGAAAACGTTTGCGTGGCAGTTTTTGTTCGTCTTCACCATGTTCATTTGGAAGTGCAGAGGGCGGTATTAGGTATGTATTTTGGGAACGCATGGAATTGGAGTAACGGGATGCATCGGGTATGGCGGAAACAATGGGTGGGGGCTGTGTCGGGCTCGTGTAAGCTGTTGTTTGACGGCTGTCTGAGGGCTGAGGGTGGGTGTCTATCTGCCCTGATTTGAAAGGTCTGGGAGCGGGAACAGGGCGTCCAGAGGAGTCCGTGTAAGTACAGGCTTTGGAGGCATAGTAGCTGTAGGTTCAATATTGGTGACATAGAAGACGTCAAAATGAGAGAAAATGAGGACGAGGCGTGCACCCGTGGGATAGAATGTTCACTCACCAATTGCTACATGGGGCTACGAGATTGTGGGGTGAGCGTCAGTAAGCAACGTTGTAAGGACATTGAGAGAAGAGGAGAAATGGAGACTGACCAGTACCGTCGCAACGGCGTTTGCTTTTGTGGCAAGCATCACAAGCCTAGTGGTAGATGTGGATGTTATTTGTATGATAGATAAGTATGAGAAAATATGGGGTGACGCACCTTTGCCAGGCGTTTTCTCTTAGGAGGACCTTTCGTAAAGGGGCCATTGGAGTCTGATTTCTCGTGAGGATTTTCGAGAGCAATGTCTCTGGTGGAGGCTTCTGCCGGATAATGGTTGGACGTGAGAAATGAGGAGGAGTATGAAGACTGCGCTGCAGTGGAGGACTGTGCAACTTGATTGCGTGTGCGGTCGTAAGTGTCCATGTAGCAAGAATTAGGCTGTGAAAGCTTTCAAATATAAAATGCTACAAGACGGAGCTGAGGAGAAGGAAAGGGTAGGAAGAAAAAGTGCAACAACAAAGCACGAGCAAGCACGGCGATAGAGGGCTATAGATACCGAGCAAGGCGGTTGTGAATATGTACGATCGAGCTGGATGTGGGAACTTTGAGAAACGACGACGATGTACGCCGGAAGAGAGCGGTGGTTCTGGTCTTCTTGCTGGATTACTGATGAAGATGTAGAACCAGGTGCAGGACCGCTGTCAGCGCCACGAGAAGTGGTGTTATTGGGGATGCGGACCTGAAATAATCAGTCACCCGCTGAGTAGCGTGATCTTGGTGCCAACTTAGATCCTTTTGTTGAAGTGATCCCTGGCTATCTTGATTCGTAAGGAGATGCTGAAATGAGGAGAAGGGGTCGAAACCTGGATCTCCTAGTTGTGATATTTGGTTACTGGCAAACCGGTCAAAGAATAGAATAGAAAAAGCAAAGAGAACATACTGAACGGTCCAAAGAAATGATACGGAAACTGACAGAATAGTGCTGAGAATTTAGAACGGAGAGACGGCTGGGTGGAAACGAACTGAACTGGGAGTTGTTTTCGAGAGAAGAAATGATAATATTTTGATTTTCCCATATCCATTGCCGGCCATGCCGCCTTCCCTGAGCCTAACGGTCCGGCGGCATTGCTCACGTCGGAAAACATCCTAACTGGGGCTAACAGTAACACAGTCAACAAAATGATGAGCTTTTCTGGTCTGATTGAATCGTAACGTTCATCTCAGTAACGGCGCTACACCTTCCATCAGGGCTTGGGTCGCTCCCCCCGGTAAATCCTTATGCATGCGGCTAGGACAGCACCGATCCTGCGCGGGTTCTGCCATGATTGGGGTACAAAAGGGTGGTCCTGCAGTAGCATTTACGCAGCTCGCACTCAACGCGTGTCCTGTGTGCGCCGGATACAGGAGGTGCGGGAAGACGACGAGCGAGGATGATGACTGTTCACGTGCATCACCGCCACCAGTTTTCACCGCCGGTACCCGTTTCGGTTTACCTTTTACCTCCGACTGCGGGTTCTTAGTGCTCTCTATGGTTAGTCGCTGTACATGTACACATACTCGTTACGGCCAACAACCATCACAACCCATCACAGGCTCAAAACTGCCTTTAGCAGTCCTCAGACTTCAGTAAATGTTAATCATAATCAGGGTTCTCAGGGGGAACCCCAATAAACCGGTGTCCGTATGTCAAGATCACCAATGAACCCTCGATTGTCTCGCTACTTCTCACCTTGCGTGGCAAATCTCACGGCTGCTCTGATGCATCAGATCACACCCTCAGTTCACACAATAATCATCGTACACCCTCGGATTTAGCAATTCATGAACACAATAATGTATTTTCTGCTTGTGTGTAGTACTGTCAACTTCAATCCATACCACCAACTGTCTTTTAATCGAATAGACCAAAGCCCATGTCGTCGTCTGACTCTTCCTGTAATCCCCATAAATATCTGCAGTAACCTCGGTGAATCTTAAAATACTGACTTTCTCTTCTGCCTTTTCTTCCTTCTTCTCCTCGGGGGCTGCGCCACCACCACCACCACCACTCGCAGCCGCAGGGGCAGCAGCTCCACCACCTCCGCCTCCAGATGGAACCTGATCACCACAAACGTCAAAACTACGTCATCAGAAATAACCACAAGTAAACGTACGGATGCAAGTTTCGAGGAGCCCTCGGCAATCACCTAAAGGGTAAGAAGAACATAGATCGCTCGTTCAATGCGTTTCTCTCGAATCTGGTTAATATTAATACATACATCACCAATATTTTTCCCTTTCAGCTCAGAGATAAGCGTATTGAGACGGTCATCATCGGCTTCAATCCCAACTGTATCCAGCAGCTTTTTAATATCTGCTGCTGAGGGGTTAGAGTTTCCGCCAGTTTGGAGGAGCAAGTATGCAGCAACGTGACGCATCTGACAATAAAATCGTTGAAAAAAATGTGAAAATCTCGGTGGTATATTGTAACTCACTTTTCAAGTTAATGAAGTAGTTAGTAAGTAGAGATACGGCAGCCACAAATCACTGTCCATGCACAAACAGAGATTAGCACGCACACAACCCTTTAACAATTATTATAAAACTCACATTTAGTCTCGAGGAAGACTTGTGGATTCTATCCGATCTTTTGAAGGTAAATGCAAATGACAATGCTCACCCAAAATCACAGAGATGATGTACTGTATAGTATCACGTGACATGATTCAGCCACCCACACTCAATTTCACACTCCGCCTACAGAACCACGAAGCTTCATCACCACCGACGCCGCCTACGACACCAACACTGTAATCATGGTACGCAAAATCATTTTTGTTGCCCACAATAGCTAACACCTAATACTCTATGAAATTCACCTTTATCTAGGCTGAAGTTACCGACCCCCAATTGGCTGCTGACCTCAAGAAGAAGCGAACATTCCGTACATTTTCTTACCGTGGTGTTGAACTCGAGAAGCTCCTAGATCTGAGCAATGAAGATGTAAGTTTCCAGCCCATTTCATTGTGTGTTTTCTCTTTTGTTAACTAGTTTCATATAGTTTGTAGAGGTAATATTCATATCTGTTTCCATTTATCTTGGGTGTGATATATCTTTATGATATTCAGCTCGTACACGCTCGTGCCCGCCGTCGGTTCCTGCGTGGCCTCAAGCGCCGCCCAATGGGTCTGATTAAGAAACTGCGCAAAGCTAAAAAGGAGGCTCCTCCCAATGAAAAACCAGCAGTTGTCAAAACACATTTACGTGACATGATTATCGTCCCGGAAATGATCGGCAGTGTTGTAGGAATTTACAATGGAAAGGTCTGTACTGATTCTTTCCCACTATTTCCTTGTTTTGAATATGTGCTAACTATATACTTTCTCAGGTTTTCAACTCTGTTGAAATAAAACCAGAAATGACAGGACACTACCTTGGCGAGTTTTCATGCTCGTACAGACCCGTAAAACATGGTCGTCCAGGTGTAAGTGTCTTTTCCCTTTACGTTAAGGGGCATATATTCATTTCCATCATGACCTATATAGATCGGTGCTACACACTGTGCGTACACAATCTCACCTAATCCATTCTTGTTTGCTGACAATGTCATTATTGGCGCCCTACAGCATCCCGATTGTACGTGTTACAGATTTACCTTCCCGCAGGTCCTCGGAAATCATGCTAACGTTAAATTTTCTTTACAGCATCCCGCTCAAGTAAACACTCATCATCTTGTCACGGCTACTCTTGCGATGAGCATGGATACCTACGTGACGTTTTACATGCCGAGTGCTTCTTTTCTCCCTACATCATATCTGCACAAAATAGCACCTATTTGTCCAACATGTATGCGTATGAGATATCCATGATTTTGACAAATGATCGCAACGTTGTCTGATGTGCGCACATTCATGTCCGGGAAATTCCAGAAAATGATTTGAAACGCTGTTGTATATCAGTATACCCATTAATATTCCTCTGCATTTCCAATCGCAAGGATCGTAGTGATCAGAAAGAAAAATACCTCACAGATATATACGTTTATCAGCTGATCGTGTTTGCTAGAATACGTGGTCACAAGCTTTCAAAATACCGATTGTAGACAACTGGTAAATAAAGACGGGTCGAATGAATAGGTGAGTCCTGGTGACAGCCGGAAGCGGTTGGTACAAAAAGAGCCATACCATACAGCATGACCCATACATAACTGGCGTGTTGGGTCAACTTCTCTTTATAAAAAGACGCTCCGATCTGATCTCCTCGGGTCCAGGTAAGTATATTCTAGGTGCTCATTGTTCGAAGTTAGCAAGCCAACAGCAAAATGTTTAATGAAAGGAAGGATGTTGCAGGCTACTAAAGTCTTCCATTTGTGTCCGGGGTGTGTAGGATCGGGACGAGTATGCGCCTGCTATCTAGATACGGAGAGCAACGTAAAAAGCACCCTCGTGTTATTTAAACCATGAAGGCCCTAAACAGAACTTCATCGCGTTATGATCCCTTGAAGTTGTCTAATTAAAGTGAGTAACGATTTAGGGATCCTCAGCCATAAGTCACCAACTCGCATAATCTGCGAGTAGTGGATGGCTTTACATAGGCGCATGTGCAAGCATCTTGCTGGCAAGATATCCATACTGACGGCTTTGCCCAGTCACGAATCGACCCCAAGCAGGCTTGCCGCTGATCTCCTTGCCCCTCATGCCAAAATGATCCAACGAAATAAGTACCACTTAGTCGAAACATCAACCTCTGTTATAAGTAACAGATTGAACATCAGCGAAACACATTCAAGGCTCGTTGCGCGTGGGATCCACGATCGACAGCCAGACATTAACGTACATAACGCCATACCGGTAGCTGCGGGTGTGTGATAACGAAAGGGTATGTTAGTGTTACGAGAGAAAGACACTCGTTACCGTGCGACAACGGATGGGACTGTCTCCTCCGGGGGTTCCGTGTGCAACGGGGCGAGTATGGCACAGAATAGTGGCGGTGGCAGTGTGGGTCTCGGGATGGGGTGAGATAAAAGACAGCGGGGTGAGCATGGGAAACAAAAACAAGTGGAAGATCATGGAAGACAATGGTTGGTAGTACATAAATAGAAGATAAGTGTTTTCTCTACGCAGATTGCCTTGTAACAATTACGCAGCATGCTTAAGCCGGCAGAGGAAAACTCCTCCTAACATTGAAGCATAAAACAGGAATCGGAATGAAAGTAATAGTGGGCTTGGCGAAGGCAGGATGGCGAGTGTACGTTAAGGCGGCTTGCCCACTTGAACCAAGACAGCTAATCGGATCTCCATCTCTAGGTGCGTTCCGTTAGAACTACGGAGCCGATCTGGTGGTTAGAGCTGTGCAATAAACAGCGAGCCTTACATGAACCGAACCTACACATATGTCCATATATCGGGCCGTCCTGCTGAAAAGAAGGTTGTGTATAGCGTGTCAATGCTTCGCTGTGTGGGAGGGCATATTCCAACCGCTCGAGAAAACACCGAACTCCCTGCAGCTCCTGCATACATGGCCCTTCTGTTTTTATTCTGTCCCGTCACCAGTTTGTATGTCGCTTTCCATTTTTATAACGAACCATTAACTGGTAACCGCATAACCAGAATCCTGGAGGGTGCAATTATTATAACATGGAAACAACACCCCAGAATCATGATCTGGGCCGCCGTGTTTCCGCGGATGACGGGGAAGAGAAATGGGGTACAGAGGAAAGAAATCATTCCCTTTTCAGCTTTTAGTATAAATGGTCCGCCGGGCATCATGTATCAATGCTTTGGTTGGTTGATCTATAAGGAATTACGATTGTAGAAGGCAGTGGAGTGGCATGAACATCAGCGTGCCTTCCAAATGCTTTAAACAGGCTGGAGCCACTTCCCTTTTCAGGATCTTGGCACTATCAATTCCGCCGGTGCAGTATACTTGGAGTCCATTTTAAGACTGAATTATTTGAGTAATTGATAGGTAAGTATTTAGCAGGGGTGCACTAACCTCTGCTATCGTCAATTTCGTAAATCAGACCCTTGAAATTTGTCTTCTAGGGTACGTGTTTGTTACATATAAAGGGTTCCAATTTTAATGCTTGTTTTTATATTCTTCGTATTAACGTTGGTTTGTTGAGGTGCCACTTTGTGGGGGTTGTATATAAAGAAGTTGGCTGCAAGTAGAACCTTGATACATGAAGATGCGTTCCTGATTGATTCGTTAGTGCGGAGTATATGCGTGCATATATCCCTATTTCCTGCATCATTTTTCGGTATGTCGCTGGGTCATCGTAGGTTCTTTGGTAATCAAACCATTTGAATAAGCTGAGTCCCTGAGATCGCGATGGTTCTTCCTAGGGCTGTCCCTTTTGATCATGAGTGGTCTCAGGGCAAGGACAGCAAAGAGAGTGTTGACAACATTCCTCAAGACAGCGACCCGAAATTTCTGTTGATCACAATTCCGCGCATTGTTCCTATTCGCTGAGTTTGTAATTTTGACTGATCTCAATGCATGCCTTCAAGGGGTGCAGTTGCTAATGCTACTCAATCCTATGTTCAGATGAATTATGGTCCTACAAATGCTCTCAGTTTGTTACCCACGTGGAGTATTCACGTCTTTCAACACCTTTGGCAAGACGGTGTGCGGGTTCGTATGTAACATTCCTTACAGCTAGGCTCCCTGAAAGATATCACTCCACGCCGCCGTCGTCATGTCTATCACGACACGGAAACTGTGTATTGTTACTATGAGGAACAACGGCATTGGCCCACGGTGTCCGGGACTGTTGTGAGTTCCATTCTTGTTTAGCCAATAAGAATAATATGGATTTTAATCTTGACAACATCACGTATTGGTAGATCTCTTTCTAAATCTTTAAAGCAAATTCGACCATGCCGTTTTCTTGTCTCCATTCTTAGCTGATAATTACACTTGTCATGCATACAAGGGCTCGCGCTTTCTCACCACATGTGGTCGTGTGAGCTACTAAGTGGATGCCGTATGTATATGATCAATAACTTGCAGAATTTCAATATCCCGCACGAGCTCTGAGTTTTACTTTTTTGCAGACGTTCTGTTCAAGGTTTATCCAGCTCGCGCGTTTCCAGCCACTCTTTGGAGAGATTTCCATGCCGTTTTCTAGACTCTTGATCTTAGATATCAGGTCTATAGATATCTTCTTCGAGAGCAGTATCACCGTTTTCCCCCCTCATCACAGTTTTTCTGTGATTCCCTTCTAAATACAGATTTTCTAATCCTAGATAATTTAGTTAGGATGCCAACAGGATGGTGTGATGCTAAATCGCAAGCTCATCCTTGATATAGATACACCACACCCTATTAAGGTTTCCTTACTTACAATCTATGAAAGGTGGTCAATACATTTTGATTTTGGTACAGTATTCCAACAAATTAATGGTGAGCGTGTACATAGTTATATTTGGTTAAACTGACAACGACAAGTCCCCTCGATCACCTATTCTCTTAATATCCCGTATACGGCTATATTAATCCTAGCCCTACTCGTTCAATTAAGTATCGATGGTTTTCCAGTCTGCTGATCTGGTGACACTAGTGCTAATTGTGCAGAACACCGCGAAAAACGTGTATTGATGGGTGCCCTGCCATGGAATGATACCCGTTCTTTGTAGACTAACATATATACTCGAGTACAATCCTAGAACCTTCGATCAAATATTATATGACCGACCAGTGTACCATAACTCCTCAATAACTCAACAAGGCAATGATGATCTATCTACAATCTCTCAAAAGTTCTGTAGTTCATGCGACATACAAACATCAGATGATCATTGGCCAATTGGCTAGAAGCAGTGTTCTACGATACATTGTTTGTAATGGACGGGAGTGCCATTCGTTCTGTGCAAGTCAATCCTTCATGATACATGTAACCACAGCCTGCACAAATTTCAGAATAGCAGGATAGACACCTGATAACCATCCCGGTCCAGATAGTATGTCGATAAACCATTGGGCACTTTGGGGTCGGACAGAAGAAGTAGTCTTTTACACGATCGCGAATGTGAGTAATGAATGAAAACTTGAGGAAATCATTTTCTTGCAGCATGGTGAGAAGATCGCGGACGACGATGTAGGGGACTATGGCGTTGCAACCAATTGTACCTCCGCCTTCGGTAGTGATTTTTGCAAAGCATCTGGAGGGGCGATATTGAGGACCAGCAGCAGAAAGCAAGATGTATTGCAGACATGCTGTACAATAAACATGTCCACAAGGCAGCTTGACAGGCGAAACGGGTTTGTGAAGACAGATTTGACATACAGCACTATCTGTCTTCACGAGACCCGACTCTGCATTGGTCGACTTATTAATCGCCAGACGGACCTGGTCCACTACAGCCGACTCTCCTCTGACTATCAATTTGAGGTTAACAATGTCGAGCGTCACCTTATTTGGCCCAACGCCATCCTGAATAGACTTGAGTCCACCATGCGTCAGTGCATGAATTGCGTCCTTCTGGAGTTGTATTTCCTTCTGAAGAGAATGCACCTTCTTTATCAACCGTAACACTAAGGTTCTTGCTCGATCCTGGGCTTCTTCTGCTCCATAGATCCGGACAGTTTGTGTCCGGGTGTCGCATTGTATGAAGAACGTAGTGTCAGTGTTGATCCTCTGCAGAGCCTTTGAACTACTTTCGTTATAGAAATAGTCGTCCCAAAAGGGTTCATCTCTTTCCCCTGACTTCATAACTCCTCCATGCAAAAGTAACGCCAAACAACCGTTTACGTGGCCGAAGGCCTCAGAATTGGCAGCCTGGGTGTGAATCCGTATACAAGTTACGCCATCAATGTTCTGACATTGGATTTCGCATGCTCGTTTGTGCATTTCTCGAAGTTTGTCCAATTGAGGCATAATGGATTGCAATATGGGGGTGGATACTCGATAAATGGAGAAATAGATCAATTGAACGCGCAAAGTCTCGTCCGCAAGAAACTGTTGTTGGGTATTGTTGAGGTATTCTGCGGCCTCGTCTGCGAGAGTTTCAGTGCTGAACCTTGCGAATGCAACATATCTCTTCTTTCCACTCTCCAAAGGAAGTACCTCAAACTCATCGAGGCCCCCTGACTTAGATAGGAGGGCACGGATAGGGTCAACGGGGGAATTGACGTATGTCGGCCTAACCAGTGTCACAGAAGTGGGAAAGGCACCACAGAATCTCTCTACAGCTGCTTTATTTGTGTCTGGTGATAGCCCCGACAGCTTGACTGCGTACGAATGAGTTTGCCCAGGAGTAGGTCTATGGAAGACGGCCGCAACCTTCATACCGTTGATGACCTGCCCATTCAGACGGGTAGCCTCTGATTTGGCTTTAGAGATAGAGGCATAATATGCCCATGCAGTCCGTGTTGCAGCGGGCCAGGAAACCGTCACATGTTTACTCTTTGGAGGCATCCTAATATCGATGGGGGAGGTCGATCCCACTCGCACTCGTAATTCCATATCCCCGTAGGTTTGTTTGTGCAATTGGGCGGCAGCGATTCGCGCCTGAGAGGCTCGCTCAAAGTGGATTTCTGAGGTCGCATACGTCTCGGTGTCTTCGTGGCTTATCACATCTATCACTTCACCAAAGTTGCTAGCGAGTTCTCGTATCTCTGCAAGAGTTGAATCCAAAGGTAAATTCTCCAGTATTACGGTGCGCGAGTCGCAAGGAGTGACTATATCCGTAGGTGTCGAATCTTCTCCAAAGGTGACTGTACAACTAAAGAACTGTCTTTCAACTAAGGGGTGTTCTTGTGCACGCTGCATATTTTCATCAGTTTCCATGAATAGGAGCAGACAGAGCAATACTGACTACAGGCTCGGTGGGGCCATGGTTTGTAGTCGTTATAGCCTTGTTGATAGAAGTATCCGACCTGTGGTCACTTTCGGTCGACCTTTCGGATTCGCTTGGAGTGGAATCTTCTTCCACCTGTGCAGGAGTGGCCAATTCTGAACTATTCCTTGTAGAGCTCGCAACGTCCGAAATAATAGTGTGAGCCTTGCTTTCGTATCCTGCGTCAACTGACTCTGCTTCACCACTATCTGCCATGAATGTTGGAGACTACACATCGTTACATGTAAGAATTATTTCACGAGCTGAAAAGAAGAAACTTACCATTTTAGGTGAAGGCGTCCGAATATATTCATCTTGGGGTGAGATATGCAAGAACCGACAACTATCACCACGACCGCAATAACCTTGACCAAAAGCCTTACAGGGTTCGTCCACTCGTTCTGGGTCATTAGAGGGCGGCGCAATTTCTGGCCATGGTGCATTCCACGTTTCCTCGGCATCGTCATTAGGTTCTTGTGACCCTATTGGTATTTGTTCTTCTTCGTTGCCTTCGTGTTCATTTGCTTCGTGTCTGCTTCCCTCTTCATCGTTCAATTCTTCTGCAACATCGTCCCCTCCTTTATTATTCTTGTCCGAAGCAAGGTGTTCTGACTGACTGCTACGGCTATCTACACCATGGCTGAACTTGCAGGAGTCGCCATATGCGCAATACCCTCGAGTGGCATAATATTTACATATAGGCAGTGAACGTTTGCTATAGTCCGATATGCTCCCGTTTGTCTGGCGAGAGGTGTTTTGATTGGAAGTATCATGTTTCATGTCGCAACGATCCCCTTTTTTACAACTCCCCATCGAGAAATATTGACAAGTTCGGGTTTTACGAGCATTCGAAGAACCGTCTGGGTATGTCAAAGAATTATCAGGCTGTGATGAGGATGGTCTATCGTGACTGTAACTGCAAGCATCTCCACGATTACATATACCTTCAGCGAAACGTTTGCATGGTGCTTTTTGATAGAGTTTTGTTGAATCCTGTACACTTTGTTTCCGTTCGACCATTTTAGTGGGACCACAATTCTCATTGTTATCCTCTGGCGCACCCCAATTTTGAGTCATATCGTTAGCAGTCCAACCACCACCCCATTGGTTGTCTTCCATTTGATATCCTTCTTCTGCCCCATTCTCTTCTACTTGGTCATCTTCCTCTACCTGATCGCCTTCCTCCACTTGATGGCCATCTCCCAATTGATCACCTTCTTCAGCTTGATCCCTTTCATAAGTTTGGTATCCTGAGTACGGCTCTTCGTTATTTGCACCATTGATGATGCCATGTGAGAAGTAACATGAATCACCCTTCTTGCATGTCCCATATTGTGTAAAGTATCTGCACGGCTGTTGGGATGTTTCCTGTGTATGATTATTTGATGGGTCTGTGCTTGGTGGAGGACCTTCATGAATATACGGGCAAGCATCTCCGTTACGACACTTTCCAAGTGGGAAAAACTTGCAAACTGAGGAGGCAGGGGGATTGGGGAACGGTGGACCTGGTGCCAGCGGTGTTTGACTTGGTGGTGGAAGTGTGGACGTCTGAGCCTGTCTTCCATTCCGGTCAAGGGTAAAAAGAGAAGGCTGAGAATCATGGAAGAGGAGCTTGTACTCATCCACACTTAACGAGTGTCGGAATCCACATGAGTCATTTGCTGAACAGCGACCTTGCGCGAGTGCTTTACAAAATGGTAACGATGTGTTCGCAAGAGGGTCAGCGAATTGGCTCCAGTGAAGTGTAACTTCAGACACATGAGGGTAGACGGGAATGTCGGCAATTGCATTTATGGAATGGTGCGCATTATTTGAGGGTGGTTCGCTAACCACTGGCGAGGCTCTGTATTGAGAGGAGTTTTGGCCTGGGGTCTTCCGCGTACTATTTCCACCTGCTGGGGATTGACTATTGGGTGTCGTTCTGCGCGATTCATTATACATATTGGCCTGAAGAGGCATAGGGGATTCGGCAGGTTTAACAGCAGGAGAAGGACTAACACATCGGGCAAGGTTCGAATTAGCGTTCTCGCTTGTATTAGCATGTAGTTCGATTTCTTGTTTGGTTATGTATGAAGTTTCGGGTTGTTCAGGAGTTATTTCATCGGGATAACTCGTAACGTTGGTATGCGTAGATACAGAGTCAACCTCTTTCAAAGGCTGATCTGGAGCGCTGGACGAAACCTCCTTGATTTGATTGTTCTGTTGTACTGTTCCATTGATTTTTGGAGGTTCCACACATTCAGTCTTGCCGCTATCCTGATTGGACCCTTCTTTATTGCTTCATCTTTAGATCACAAAGAAAAGCTCTAGAGTAGACTTACTACTACCACCAACTTCGCCTTCATCTACCGCATGGTAGAAATCGCATTCTGTTCCTTGTGCACAAGCTCCTTGCAAGTAGAAAATACAAGGAGATTTCCCATCAAAACCTTTTTTAGTAGCTATGGTCTGATCCTCGCTATCGACATTCTGAATTTTGGATTTTGGCTGCCCAGTGTCTTGAGGTAGGTCATGTGAGTTCATACATTTATCCCCAAATGCACAACCTCCAATCCCGCGAAAGTATCGGCATAGTTTAACAGGTTTTGCCTTCACTGGTGTGGCCATGACAGCAGTACTGTCTAAAGGATGAGTAACAAGTACACGAGGCACTGCGTTTGTACGTGTGCACATGCAGCTAAAAGAAACACACCTATTGATCATCTATGATATCGATAATCGGGTGAACCATGAACAGGGGTTTGGCGACAAGCAAGTTCGGACCTTTTGAGAAAGTTGAACACGTCACAACAAAAGTGAAGCGACTACGTAGGACTTGTGCTGAGCACACTTATGTATATGATGGTGATCCTCGTTAACCAGCCATGAACAATGCTGAACACTTCACAAGAAAGATAAATGAGCCTACAACGGTATACAGTGATAAACAATCCTCGGCCCTCATTTGATTACTAACGAACAATAACCCTGGTCTCTCCACCAATCATCCATCCATCGGCAACCTCAATCCCCTAAGACGCATACCAATATGATGAGCATACCTGATTAAGATATGAGGTTCTTTCCCTTCGGGCCCAGGTCAAAGAGGCTCAAGACGCTCTTGATTAGGCAAACACGCATGCTGCTATAGCATATTCTCGTAACGAACAGGAAAGAGCATATGTCAAGGTGGCACGAAAGCAAACGTCAATTGCAATAATGAAACCTCGTTGCATCACGTCGGGACTAGGCCTTGCTGAGTTTGATGAACAGATCAGACAACAAAACTCGAAGAAACAGAAAGCAGAGGAGGCAAAGAATTGAAGCAATAGGCGCAGCTAAATAAGCACAGCGAGCAAGGTGTAGGCCAACGTCAGAGTTTATCGGGAGTATTGCAAGGAATGCGACCACCTTTTTACTTCCATTGAAAGGTGCTCAAGTCAAACCTCTCAAGAACACCGACCTCATCATTCCTATTGAGGCTCATCTTGAGGCTCACCCGGACTCAGGGATGACCCTCGATTCTCTAGGTATTTGTTAGTAAGTACTTAAAGATACCTCTTCATAATTGTATGCTCAAGTTGTGCCCAGAACGAACATCCGGTATTCATAAATGCTATGAGATTGTATGCGAAGTCAACAAGATGATCTACCAAGGGGGGAGTACACTAGAAACTAGGTATCATCACAGCACCTAAATGGCTGCTGCATCCGCATCCAACCTTTACTAGGGGCAGATGGACATCCCAAAACGAATCCGCAATAGCTCCTTTAATTCCCGTTCACCGTTTTCGATCGCCTCCTGGCTTACATGCTGGCATTTTGGACAGCAGCATTCAGTTTCTGATCAATAGTTTATCAAACTTTGTCGCTTGAGTCACCTGTCTCGCTATTTCTCCGGCCATCTACCGCAATATTTGACATGGCTGTTAGGACGACCGCCTACGACCGTTCCCTTATTTCCTTCGCTTTTGGATGACAGTGACATTAACGCTTAAACTTAAGCGGTCTCTTTCTAAAGTGGTACCTGACCCTTTTGATTATAGTCCCACAAAGTCCATATGTCCATGCGTTTATGACATGTCATTCATATCCTCGTCGGACATGTCTATGTAACGAGCCCCTCTTTCCGCGCAGAATGCGAGTCTATATGCACCGGACACCACAAAGACGATGATATGTTTGCCGTATTTCTATAGGCATCCATAACAGGCACTTTTTTTCCCTCCATCTATTGATCCTTGGGGTGTGGACAAGGCGTTTTGCGATGCCTTGCGGACTCCTGCCTTCAGTTTACATTAGATGTTGTTGGCTTACTGCGATTAACCATTGGTCAAGTGCCCCAGGCACCCAATACTTAGAAGCCCGCTAGAGCAGATCGCCTCATTTCCGCCTTTTGATAGCAATCAATAGGCCCTTCCAACCCTTTGCAAGCGCCTGCAGATTGTTCCTGTTCCTGCTTGTTGACTTCAGTGCGCTCTTCGACCGACATGTCTTGATTGCTGTCATATTGCCTTTTACTTAAAACTGAGCAGCAATAACATTTGCTATGGGTGCTTCTTTCTTCCCTCTGCCAAGAGTTTCACCGCGTCCATGATACTCATCTCCTCGTCTTTCGTAACTTCAAACCTCACTGTGAGCCATAATGCTGTGAAGAACATCCTCTTTCGTATATCCGCTTTGTGCCTCCAACTTGGGTTGTACAAATTATTCTCGTTTTTCGCATTCAAAATGGGAGCTTACACATCATTTCTTATGTTCGCGGAAGATTTAGTTCAGCAGGGGTTTTATATTATTGCTCGTGGAATATCAAAGCGGTCAGCAGTGGTTTTGGGTTTTGTCATTCTTTTCACGGCAGCCGGTTTCTGGGACACCCTTCTATGGGCATTGGATTCTCCAGGGTATGCGCCAAGGAGCAAATCGACTCAAGCGTCGTCACTGTCCCCACAGCTCCTTAACAACCCTTCGTATATCGTCTCACTTTCTGACCCGTTGGGAGATACACACACAATCAAAATTGATGAAGCTATGACCGGAAACTTATTCAGGTCTGGCCTAAATGTCACTGTGTCGGATGCTCAGATCAAGGTTCCCTCAGAAATAGTGCCACCTCCTACGAATAAGTCATTCGCATTGGTAGGCCCTCGGATTTGGCTTGATGAAGACCTTTCAGTCTCGGTCGACCAAACTATCATGATTTCCCCTCATTTTTATTGTCCGACTAGCGTGTCAGAAGCTACGCTTGCATGGCGATGCATCTTGCCCAACAGCACCATTGATGTAGAATTTCTCAGTCAGCCTGTAGGTCAACCTGAAATATGGTGGGACGACTCCGACTTGGATTCGGAAGTACTAGGCTGGAACAGGGCGGATAATCAATGGCAGACTTTGAGCATTGGGGGCGACACAGCTGCGATGAAACAGGTATTCACAGTGACGAAGGGTAGAAGACGCCATACATTTTTGGAGACAGCACTCAAGATATCGATGCTCAGTGTAGATCCTATACCGCTTGCTGATGCAGAGGTTACGGAGATGATTAGGCGGGTGTGGTCTAGCGACACCGATCAACCAATCGAACCAGCTGTAAAAGCTTTGGCAGATTTTGCCATCGAAGCGCAGAATAATGGCACTGGGATCATCATGGGAGCCATCGTACAACTCGACAATGTAACAGTTGCGTCGTCCAGTATCGAGCTTCTCAACATTGATCCAAATTCGGACAATACGGGATACAATCTACTTCGTCTCACCTCAACGAACATCACATTGATTCGCTCGGAAACTCTTCTTAACCCTGTTGTCCCCTTGGAGCCCTGTGATCTTTATAACACCAACATCGCTTCTGGCGGTCGAGTGCACTCCACAACTTGCTATAAATCCACCGGGAATCAAACTGGAGCGCGATTTCTCGGCCAGCTTGATGTATCTTCCATGGTGATCGTCACAGAAGTTCTTGGGGATGGAAGCAAATCGACAAGTGCACAGGCTTTAAACCAGACAGGTTTAGAATGGTTCCTAAATGCATCAAATCACCTCGATGCAATGCTCATTTCTCGAGGCGTCATTCTCGGAGGGGACTCGGCAACCATTCAAGTTGAAGTCATCAACAATGTACCGGCAATATCATATCTTCAACTCTTATTGATCGTTGTTCCCATCCTTTTTTCTGTAATTGCCACAATGCTGATGTTCATCGACAAACCTGGATATTACAAGAACTCGTTCCTCTCCGCAGTTTGTGCAACTATACACACCCAAGGTTCTGATAAATGCATGCGAATAGGATACTTACGTTCCCCACCTGAGATCAGCCCAACGACATTGGGCAATCATATGGTCCTTGGAACGCCTGGAGGTGGTTCGATTTCAAATGTCACAGCTGGCCAAGGACTTTTGTATGGTCTTGGGTCGGAACCTTTGTCCGGAGATCTTGGGTCAGCAATTACGGACAAAGATATGTCTCTTTCACATGAAGAGAAACGATTGTTGAATCAGGGTACTAGCGTATAACTACCCGATTATAATTGTGCCTAGATTAATTTTTCTTTCAGTCATGTAAACCAACAGGTTCCGAAATTGTAGTGTTCAGTAGATAATAATATGCGATGGAAAGGTTTTGTACAAGCCTTATTACTGTAAAGGTTTTATTTATCACCAGGGTGGCATGCATTCAAGAGGGTACCTCAGGCCTCAGGCCTCAGGTCTCACGCATAGCAACCAGAGAAAATGGGGTATGGTTTGTGCAAGGAAATCGGAATGAAAATCGAAAGATCTGCGAGTAGTCAGCGCTGTGGGTTTTACTCGGATGCCCGTATCCCGCGGTAAAGGGAATCAAGTGAGTTTGTCGCAATTCTCAGAGATTGTATTCAATTACATACATATATACATACCATAACCTTGCAAAAATGCCTCCCCAACCGCGCTATCAAACTCATATGTGAGTGGAGCGCTGCCACAAGATTATGTACAATGATTGAATGAGGATGGACGCGAAGTGTTCTATTTCGTGATTACTGCGAAGAAAATTCAAAAGCGGGAATACTCAGAAGTGAATCTAATCCCATACGAAGACGTAAATGCAACCCGAATAGAAAACATCGAGGTTTCCAGTAACGATGGTTCAAATATACATACACTTACATGCATGTGCATGATATCTGAGTCGTACCTAGAGCTGTATGCATTTGATAGCAAAATTGGGTGTGAAAATTCTGCATAAGACTATGCATCTACGTCTTTGGAATCCAGGAACGCAATTCTCAGGTAGCCTGAATAAGTCCCGTGTATAATTTTTTTTGTCTATCAATAGCATCAATGTTGGTATCATTAACAGAAGAGGAAAACATGGAAGTCTTATCCAGCACAGAAATTAAACCCAGAGAGTCTGATAAATAGCGGTAATGACAGTTATAAAAAAATGAGTGATCTAGCGACGGAAAGGGGTAGACAATTGACGCAGGAAAAACTAGAGCAAGACAACCCCAGTCGGAAATGAGTGGTAAACGCCAAGAGTATACGAGATAAGATGAGTACAAGGCTGGAATTAGACAACCAATGAGAACTTCGGGTAGGGGGATTATTTTCATCAGCTTCACGCGTAACTTACATTTATATCCACCAACACGACAGTTGAGAAACGAAGTTGGTAATACGGGGTTAAGGATAAGAATAAATTTAATCTTGCTCTTTCAGGTATTGCTGGTCTGATTGCCTTCGAACGTTGAGGGGTTTCATTTGATAGGATGGCTTGAGCTCTGCTTCGAGACCAACGTAGTCGTACGCGAATTCTCCCATATCTGATTCATCAACACCAAGAATTTCGGTTTGTTCAGAGACACGAAGTCTCAAGCCGGGAATGAAGTGCATGGCCCATAGGATAAGAGTCTATTTCTGTTGTCAGCGATAATACTAATAAATAGAATAACATGATTATTCACCGTCACCACGAACGAGTAACTGAGACCTGCAGCCGAGTCGGCAGCATGCCAACCCAACTGTACCCAATGGTGGTCCAGCCAACCTCCAGGAATAACAGTAAATCCGTCAAACCCAGCGACGCTTGCTTGAGCAAAGAATGCTGTGCAAATGTTGCCGACAATCCCCCCAATAGCATGGGAGGCGAAGACCTGGATCAAGGGTGAGACGAACAGCTGAAGTGGAAGTTCAAGAGAACATACATCAAGAGAGTCGTCATAACCTGCGAAGAACTTCAGCTGGGTGGCAAAGTTGCAGATGGTACCAGCCGCAACACCGAAAGCAACAGCGGCGGCTACGTAAATGTTCAGAAAATTTGTGCAAAAAGGAAATTAACCGAGACCCACGTGCACCAACGAAACCGGATCCTGGGGTGATGGCTACAAGTCCTGCGACAGCTCCAGAACAAAATCCGACTGTAGACCATTTGCGTTCGATTCTATAGTCCTAATAATTGTAGAAATCTCAGAAAGAAAATTTTGGATGAAAGAATTCGATAACAAACCCAAAGCATCCATGTCAATCCACCTACGCTGGCGGCTAAATTAGTGACGATACATGCTTGTGCTGCTCTCAGGTTAGCAGCAAGAGCTGAACCACCGTTGAATCCTTTGCATGATACCAAAGTTTAGTACCCAGAAAGAGGAGTGTGAGCAATTTTTACTCACCAAACCATCCAAACCACAGGAATACTGTGCCCAGCACAACATAGGTGGTGTTATGAGGTTTGTAAGCCAGTGCTTCAGTACCGTATCCACGACGTTTACCAAGGTAGATAGAGATAGCCAACGCAGCAGAACCGGAGGAAATGTGCACTGGGGTTCCACCAGCGAAATCGAGACCACCGAGAATGAATGACCAACCATTCGAGTTCCATGTCCAGCAAGCGATAGGATCATATACAAGGGTGGACCATGCGAAAACGAAGAAAAGAAGTGGTCCGAGATGTGCGCGCTCTGCGAATCCACCAATGGCCAACATTGGTCTGATCAGGGAAATTTTAAAAACTATGCAGGATATTGAAGCAAATAAAGACTAACGTAATTGCAGCGAACATGAGCTGGTAGATGCAGAAGACTATTGAAGGAATTTTAGGACTACCAATAGATGGTTGATCAAGGACGCCCTTCAGTGCAAAATATTCTAAATGAATGTGTCAGAGATTTAAAACATAGAACAGTATCTACTCACTTAAATCTCCAATGAATTTGTTGGCTGTGTCGCTGAATGCCAAGGAAAAGCCCCAGAAAAACCACTGTAACACTTGTAAGTAAAATTTCATGCAGTATAACAAGTACTAACTTGGAAGGAGACGACAGCGACGGTCATCATACTTAGGTAGATCATGGACAATGCATTTTTCCGCCTGTAAAATAAACATGTCAGCATAATGTATTTTAGTGTCAAGTTGAGCTCCACACCTTAGCAAACCTGAATAGAAGAAACCAACACCAGGTATCATGATCCACACAAGCGCTGTAGACGCTAAGACCCATGCTATATCACCGGGGTTGTACACAATCAAATCTTGGCCATCGGGTTCGACATTTAATGAGCCAGCTATTTAGATTTAAAAAACGCAAGTCAGTGACCAACTCAGGCATCTCGAATAGAATATATGCGTTCATATGCGCTTGTGTCCGACATAAACGTTTGAACTCCAGAAGGGAGTCGTAGTAGAAAGCACCAGAACTTACAGGCATCGTATGTTACATTCACCATCTTTGCGCCCAAAGGAGAGAGTATGGAGGAATGAAAGGAAAGAAGGTTGTAGTCTTAGCTCGCTCTAACATATTATATACATCCGGAGGTATGTTGACAGCCGAATACACTATGTTTTGCCGCGTTATTACTTGTAGATATCTTTTTTGATGAGATGTGGGTGGTATTACGGGCGCAGTGTCTACGAACCTCTGAAGAAATTTCCCAGTTTTTGGATTTGGCCGTACAGCCCATGAGGTCGAATTTCTGAGTTGAACGCCTTGTAGTTTCGTGTGAAGCAAGATAAGAATGTATATTTAAAATTATCTTGATGGCAGAATCAACATCAAAAAATATCGGAAATACCCTATGCTCACAATTTTCCATATCATCTCTATCTCTTTCTCCACTCATAAACATCAAGTTAATGCGAATTCTCCAACACAGGAAAAGTTAGGTTTTCTACTCGTTGGTCTCCTAGTTTCATGTTGGCTATTACTTAGTATTATATTCGGGAGCGAATCTTGTCATCAAGTTATTTACCGCCGAAAAATCAAAAGAATTGTACCTGATCAGCTGTTACGGAATATTTCCACGAGTATGTTCGTGTGTTTGCGAACGTGTTTCTCAAGCTCTATTCCTACCTGCGCAGGTGCTGCACTGCACACGGAATATTGCCACTTGCCCAGTGCCGTCGCACGTCGCTAGCAACGCGGTTCTGGTAGATCTGAAACTATATTCATTTTCTAGGGAGTGGAGCTGTGGAACTACGAAGCGAACATCTGGTAATAAGCTGATATTATCATGTATTATTTACCAAGCTAACCTAACAATTAGCCGTTGCAGATAATGCTCAGTTACCTTAACGGTTCTCTATCACTAAGAATATCTGCAGTATCGTGGTTGAAAAAGGCATTTCCAAATGGGTTCGTTAATCTCGCATTCCCGCTCTTGATATTTGAAACCTCACAACACACAGAAGGCGAAAACATCCGAATGAACTTTAACGTTTGCGACAACTCAGAACCAAAGATCCGAGATTGACCCGATAAATGGCAACCGGTAATGCTTGTTCTAGATTTTTGGCCACTTAGATACCAGCTGCAGCCAGTCAAGAGAAGACTCAATTTTATACTTTTTTGAAGAAATCCTGAAAGGAGCCCAGCTAGTGACAATTCAACAAGGATCAACTGACACGAATGCAAGAGCTATACTAGTGCCTATCTATTCCGTACAATCGCATTCCTTG
Source organism: Floccularia luteovirens (assembly GCA_009739215.1). Taxonomy (NCBI): domain Eukaryota; kingdom Fungi; phylum Basidiomycota; class Agaricomycetes; order Agaricales; family Squamanitaceae; genus Floccularia; species Floccularia luteovirens. Next base: position 126,897 of record VSJF01000006.1, read on the forward strand.
GCTCACCGGGTCAAATTCTGTTTCCCTATGCCAGTGCGTATTTCAATTGGCATCAAAATAGCGCATGGCATGTTATGAAAATTTTGGATGTGAACAGGTGTGAACAACTCCAGAAATAGTGTTCTTATATCGCGAATCGTGCGATTGCTTTCCAAATACCTTCGAGGATTCTATTCATCTTGCTCGACATACTATCATTTATGGTGTATACCCACCCAAGTTTCAGAAATGTTAACTGTGCCATCCATTATAAGGTCTCGATTCTTAATTCGGCTCCAGCATGAAAACACACACCTTAGTTTCAAAGAATTCATACCCCGAGGTTCATTAGCAAATATAGATTTGGACTGGGCATGCCCGCCGAACGCCGCTCAACGTGGACGTTGTTATCGCATCAGACTTTTGTGAATCAAACCATCGATCAAGGCCCAGGGGCTGTTATCGCCTTTTGCATTGCGAAAGAAAGAAAATTTATATGCAAATGCATTGGCAGAGACTGTAGCTACTAACCATTGTCATCTAGGTTCAACATGGGTTCTTGAAGTTGAAGAAGCACTTAAGTTTGACACAATGTATGTCAGACACAGAATCGGAAAGACGTCAGGGGAATGACTTGCTATTATCGTGGGACATGCTGTGGTTTTAAGCAGCTTCAAAGGGTTTGCTCTAGGTATTTTTATCTTGGGTGTCAGTATACGGTCGGCATCTGGGGGGGATGCAATTCAGGTTCGCGGAGTTTACATCCGTTCTACTGAAGGCCATCAATAATAAACATTCTTTATGGACTTAATCCTCACAAGGAAGGTCATGGATTTCAAGACTCCTCATGCGCCCCAGAATCTTGTCCATGATTCGGGTTGTATAAGGATTAACTTGGGATAAAGCGGTCTTTCTCGCATTCAAGGTTTTCTCGCTCAGTTTACACAAATTCTGCTGGATCACCAAAAACTGCCGGGCTCTTCGTGAAGACTTCGCACGATGTCTTCTAGGGCTGCAGGAGGGCGAAAACGTTTGGGTACTGCACCAGCACCTGCGAAGTCACCAAAACCTGTAAAATCAGGGGGGCTTTTCTCCAGGAATCGTTCGAAGTCGACAGCAGAAGTAGACAAATTATATCCTTCGCCACCCCAAACTAGTGTCAACTTGCCTCATCCCAATTTGAAGTATCACCAAGGGCACACCAATCGGCCAGCGACTGCAGGAAATCATCATAATCACTATCAAAGCGAACATGATCCTTTTCGCGCACACGCGGGACGTGATGCACCCAACTACCCAATTCCAAATCCCCCTCCACAAAGGGCCTTGCCATCTGGATATGATCCCCGGTATCCCGAGGAGCCGCGTTATATTTCTGAGCACATATCTAGGCAGAGATTGATTTCTCTTAACAGTAGTAATCTGTCATCCGCAAATCAAGCTAACTACCATTCACAACCTATTTATGCAGAGCCCTACTCCGAGCCCACTGAACCTACTTTTTTGGAGGCTTCTTATCAACCTCCCCCACCTTCTTTGAGAAAACAAACTGCACCAGGTTCTGTGCCAACTAGGCCCCCGCAACCACCTACGCGTGTACGCCATCAAGTCGAACGCAAAGAGCTGACAGAGGTACCGACTTATGCTTCTCACCCGGTTGGACCCCGACAAGGCTATCCCCAAGGTTATCCTCAACAACAACATCAGCACAATAATGCGGTGCCTCGTTCTAGGTCACCTCCAAGTGCTTCACTTCTATTGGAACCAACTCGACAGGCCCAGACGTCGTACAATAACTCACCGGAGTACACTTCTCCAAGGTCTCCTCCACGTCCAGTGAGACATCAGCCGTCAGCCCCTAACCTCGTTTCTTCGCATTCGCATTACGGCGATTCTAATGGCAACATGCACAAGAAGACCCAGCTCGTGACGCCAATTTCTGCATATCCGTCACCTCCTTTGTCAAACCCAGGTTTTGCACCTTCGCCATTGATGGTAAAAGGTTCTCCGCCAATGTCCATGTTGTCACTACCTTTAGATAGTGGCCAGCTGTTCCAGGAATCTCATTATGGGTCATTTTATTCTTCACCTGTGTCGTCACCGCCTTCTGCCCGCACAGACAGTTCTCTTCTTTCTCCTTCATCGTTTACGGCAACAACCCGGAGCTCGGTTCCATCATCAAGTGCTTCTCAATGGTCGTCTGATTCACAACAGTCGAATGAGCCATCGTCTACTGTGCACTCCCCAGTTGCAACAGGTGGATCCCCAGCGGCATTTGTATTCCCGGGCTCTCGATCCATGGCCCGCCCCAAGGGGCCTAAAACTGAAGGACAACGAGGGAAAATAAGGCAAGAAAAGCAGGCTGTTTGCAAAGAACCAGGATGAGCCAGGCGACCCTATTACGTTATCCCCAATATCCTCTAACGGGAGTTCTCTCGCAATTAGAGATAGAAGCGTTCCCGTGAAGTCTGACGCCCCAATACCTTTTGTGCGTCAAAGCGCATCCCCTCTTGCGGGATCTCAGATATCAATGGACTCGCCTTCAAATGGAGGTGCGTCAACGAGATCGGTAAACTCGTCGGCAAATTCAGGGCCGTATGTTTTCCCATCATCTCGGTCCCGCGCTACACCAAGTCCAGCCACGTCGGCATTCGAATTCAAATCTGAAGTGAAAAAGCGTTTTCAGAAAGATGCAGAAAAAGAAGTTGGAGAGAAAACACGGTTCATGGGATTTAAAATCAAAAAGAAGAAGAAGCAGACAAACGGCACGACTTCTCGCAATTCAGACGATGTTAGCGAGACCAGGAGTACTTCTGATAAATCATCTTCGCGTAACGGGAACGAAACCCACGGGCAACCAAAGCAGGAACATATTAAAACTATAAAATCTAGGGTTGGTAGTTACCCACTTGATGCTTATGATTCTGTTCTCCTTGATAAGTAAGTAAACCTTTTCGAGTCTTTGGGTAGACGTTCAATTGGTGTATTGGGTTGCAGTGACCGTCAAACTGGAGATCTCCTCAGACGACTCAATACAAACATCTCCTAGTTTCCACGAGTACAGAAACAATCCTCCTTCAACTGTCTTGGACTTGGGATGTGGTCAAGGGTCCGTCCACTGTTCATGTGTAGAAATCCGTACTTATCTGTACCGTTAGTCATTGGGTCCTCGATGCAGCCATCGCCTGGAAGGGCTATGGAACTAAAGTGACAGGTTTCGACATAGTTGATACCTCGAAAAACCTATGGCCATGGGCTGTCAAACAGGGAGTGATAGATAACATCAGATTCGTTAAAGGCAATTTGTTAGTCTGATATCCAAATCCTTTTTGCCATTTACTAACTTCCGACTGATAGTTTGAAGCAAGCACTCCCATTCCAGGATAATTCCTTCGATTTTGTTAGAATGTCATGTCTTGCCCTATGCATTCCTACCGAGAGCTGGGAGTTCGTCCTTCGAGAAGCGTGCCGTGTTCTAATAGTCGGTGGTCGCTTAGGAGATCATTGACGACCATATATTCTTCCCTTACGGAAAATCACCTTCCCTTCCAAATTCACCTGCTCAACCAATCTCTAAGCTAGAGCTGCCTATTCCCATGCTTGATGTTGCCATCCCTTCATCCACATTCTCTATATTCAATGTCGGAGACGGAACAAGTATCAACCCTGGCCTTGGTGCATCACAGGATGACGAAGAAGGTTTCGACGGTGAATTTTATGACTTGTACGGTGTTGATGAAGGACCGGATGGGGGCGAATTTGACGACAATGCGACTCTGAGTGGCAGCAACGCGCTTGCGTTGGCAGACCCTATTATCAAGCCAAGGTCGAAGTCTCGCAGTCGCACTCCACTAGCTTTCCCAATGCCTCCTTCTACTGTCAGCCTAGCGACCTGGAACCAGCAAGTCGCAACTGCCCGGGACTTAGAAGCTCTATTCGAACATATGCTTACTCATAAATTTGGGATCAACATGCACCCTTCCGAGTTCCTTCTGAGTATCTTGACACACATTTTCGGTCATGCCAGACAACTGCACTCAATGCGTATTACTCTCGCCCCTCCAGACGTCGCCACTGAAATTAAAGAGCACTACGGCAAATCTGAAGTTTTGTACAACGCGTCGAATGGTACTAGAGCACGTCGTCAAGGTCATCTGAACTTTCAAGGAGATAATAAGCAACCGACATCTCCTTCTAGTAAAAAAACGAATCCACTGTCGCGGTCTCCTGGCTTACTTCTTTGCCCGTCGACGTTTATTCCTATGCCACAAGAGGAACTAGGAGATACATGCGTCAAAACATCTGCGCGTCTTATTATCTTGCAAGAGTCTTTTGGTGGAACATGCCACCGAAGCTACACAAGACGAAGACATAGACGAAGACTCAGTTCTAGAAGCTATATGGGAATATGAAGGGTGGGTTCGACTAGCTTTATACATGCCGAACTTAGCTTAACTTAAAATACAGATTCCTTCGCCAACGATTTAACCCCCCTGCAAATGCGGATACATCATTATTAGAACAACCGCACGATAGCTCCCCAAAAAAAACTAGAAATTCCGTCATATCTGTTGCATCTGAAGCTCGCGATGCTATGTGGGAGTACCAAACGTAAGTTTACCAGCGAGATTATCTATTTGGAATACTATATGAACAACCTGACAGTGATTTCCGCGAACATTTTGGTTGGTCTGAAGATCGTACTGCAAATGATGACACGCAGTCAAAGTCTCCGAGCACAGTGAAGAGGAATGGGATGCATTTCTCGACTCCCCAACCCTCCCACACTAACTCCCCTGTTTCGAGCCCAAAAATCCCGAACAAAACCCGCCCCAGGTCGCATCAGTGGAAGTTCACAGTATACAGCCAACGACCTTACGCATGTCCGTACTTTCTACGTGTACGAAGCAACCAAAATGAGCGATGGCACTATCTCTACGATTATAAAGGCACACGTTTAATCCTGTAATTTTTTCCTATTCCTTACGGTGATAATATGTTTTCATGGCTCGAATTCTGTGATTTAGCTGGATATCAGGAATTTATAGATTTTTGGTATCTTTTAGTTGTAGTGAAAACTTTACAAGCGCATCTCTAGATGAGACCATACCCTTCAGAATTCGTAAATAATTTGGATGTGGCGATTTCTGATCCTAGTGACAATTTGCAATTTTTCATTTTCAGTTGCGTAATATCTCATATAGTGTTATAATGTTGGCTTCCAGCTTCCAAATCAATCTTTATCGCATCTTCCAGACCTGATGTAGCAGTGGATAATCAAAAACAGAACGGTTCAATTAGTCTTTTTGTCTTCTTACCCATGACTTCGAAAAATTGTTTTGGTCCCATTGTATAAGCACTAACAACGTCGGATCCGGTTTCTTTCAAAGATTTGAGTGCTGCGCGAATCGAATGTACAGCAGGTACGGCAGTAATGAGAGGAAAAACTGATGACACAATCATACGACTGTCGCATTTGATATAATATGCAATTGCTTACTAGCAATTTTTACTCCCAAAGAACTTGCATTGTCAACTGTGAAGTCTGGGGTACTCCCGCCATGTACGATGTTGAGCAGAATCTATATACAGATGTGACGGTCAGTTCGTGCATCATAGAAGATTTTTACATACGGGTGTGGGTGCTAGTGCATTAACAGTCTGGATAACATCTTCCTTGCAGGTTACACCTTCCAAGAAGGCAACTAAACAAAAAAATCACCATCGAAGTAGGCTCAATAGAGCAATAACTAGCCATCTGCACCGGCCGAGATAGCGGCTTTCAGCCTAGACAAGGCTTCTTCCATTCCAAATCGTTGTGCAGCATCTGTTCTAGCAATGATAACTATGTCACATCCTGGTATTTTTGCTCGAGCTGCTGTGGCTGCGCGGATCCGAGCTATGAATTCATCTAAAGGGGCAATTTGCTTTCCAAGGAGATGACCGCATCTTTTTGCTTGGACCTTCCATTTTAAACGTTGCAGTATCACGGTCTTGTCAGTTTTGAATAACAATGTAATGGTACCCTCACTTGATCCTCTATATGTAGCCCTGCGACACCCGCTCTAGCATATGCAGTCACAGTTCGGGCCACCATCACTGGACCTCCAAATCTACGATACAGTAGGACATGTGAGTGGTCAAGCGAACGAGGACCACATGAAACTGTTACCGCATACCCGGTGTCGGCATCGCAAATTAATGGAGTACCAGGGGAAAGGCCTGCGATCATACTGGCATTCTAAGGTCATTACACGAAATAAGTACATGAATGTGGGAGTTGAATCAGTCATACCTACCTGAACAAAGTCATTCTGGGTGGCAATGGCTAAATCGGGTTGGCCGAGCATTGAGGCCGTAGTTGCTGCACCGCTCATGTAAAGGACTTTGAAACAAGCTTCGAGAGCAAGACGTGCTGATATTCCATCATATACACCTGTTCATAAGGGATGAGATATAAAAGCTATATGTTAGCTACCAGCCTGGGAACAATAACGTCCAAACTTACCAGGAGCAACCTAGACATTGAATCGTTCTGCCAGTCAAACAAATTTAAACCTCAGTGGCGAACTAAATATTACATACAATTAACTCAGTTCCTTTCATCAGTTCACGGAGGCGTGTGGACGACTTCTGAGGCTTGGATTGTTGTTCCATTGGCCCGGATCGATAGTTCTTACGGTCCGAGTCGCACATCGTTAGCAAACAACCACTACGCTTTTCGAAAGGAAATTTCATCGTACATAAGTATCAGCGGCGGATTCGAAATGTTATGTTATCAACAGAGCATATATGAAATGACAATATGGGGAGTAAGTAGGGTTATATTTAAGTGATCATTACTTATATACTTATGGGTTGTAATTCGCAGGGACGTGTGGAAAAGTTCAAAGTTCGAGCGGAAGTCAACGAAACTTTATTTGGTTTGGATGGTGTTGACAAACAAAACATCGGAACACTGTACCTTTGGGCTTAGGCTTTAATCCATCTTCACCCAATAACTCTGTGTAATGGCCCTCCCAACGAAAGGTCGGGTTATTCTAGAGACCACTGTTGGAGAAATTGATATTGAATTGTGGTCAAAGGTGAGAAAATTTGAATAACTAGACTTGTGAGTTGTGTTTATTCACTTCTTTCAGGAAACTCCCAAAACATGTCGAAATTTCCTTGCTCTTGCCATGGAGGGTCTGTAAGTCTTTCGCTGCCCTTACCGTGCAGCATCTCTTATACACACCTTAGGATACTATGATGGTGTCATCTTTCATCGGTAAGAAGCTTAATGTTATTTGTGCTTCATTAACTTATGGCATTGTCGTAAGGGTTGTCCCAGGTTTCTTGGTACAAACTGGAGATAAGACCGGTACAGGAGGGGGCTGGAGAGTCGTTCTATGGAGGTACACATATGTTCATTGATGTTTGTTCATAAACTTAGTGTCGTTCTTCCTAGAACCTTTCGAGGACGAGATCCACCCTCGCCTGAGATTCAGTCACCGTGGGCTAGTTGCGATGGCAAACAACGGAAGTAAGAACTCAAATGACTCACAATTCATCATTACTCTCGGTATGCAATGTCAAATCCATCATTTTGTGTAACCTTTTAATTGGTAACCTTTTACAAAAGATCGGGCAGATGAACTTCACGGAAAGCACACCCTTTTCGGAAGATGTATGGGAGACACAGTTTACAGTGCGTATTTATGTATATGCTAGGCCTGAAGTCGTATTCATACCAAGGCAGATGTCATGAAGATAGGTGAAATGGGTAGGTTGGTTCACAATTACTCCCAAAATCGACGCTAACTCACCGGAAGAACTTGACAAAAATGAACGACCGGTCTAGTCAGTTTAATACCCCTGCATATCTTCTTTTGTTAATTATGAATCAAACTATATCTAGCCCTCCGAAAATTAAAGGCATAAGGATTGTTGACAATCCTTTTGAGGATATCGTGCCAAGGATAACAGCAGCTGAAAGGCGTGTACAACAGAAAGCAAGAGAGGAGGCGCAAAGGGAAAGAGAAGAGGAAATGCGTCGAAAAGGTGCTAAAAAGTAAAAACCCTCCTCAATCCTCAACCAATTTGTCTGACGTTGGTATATATAGAAACGTCAAGTTGTTGAGCTTCGGTGTTGATGAAGATGGAGGGGAAGACAATGAATCTTCAACATTCAAAAAGAAGGCGATATTCAGACCAGATTGTGCGTCTCCTCACAAACTATTAGACTATTGATTCTCATCCTTCGCAGTAAAAAACATTCCTGATCAACTTGTCCCGATACCTGATTTTGTCACTCAACCACCTAGCACACACAAAAAAGACGAGAACCCAGTCAAGCAAAAAGATTCCACAGTATGCCCGTTCGATCTCTCTTTTCTCAGAACTAAATTAATATTACCTTTTAGTCAGAACCAAAGAAAAAGCGAGAAGCAGATATTTCCAAAATTAGAGAACAACACGCTCGGGAACAAGCTGCGGGAGGGTTTGTACTTCGCACTCAAATAGCAATATTTGCCCTTCCTTATTGAAGCATTTTGATTGTTACAGAAATGCACGACAGACTGAAATCGAGAAGATGGAAGCTGAGATTCGGAAACTCACTCGAAAGCGAGCTGGAGATGGAAGTGATGATGACATGGACGTCAAGAAAGCGAAGAAATCATATCTAGAGGAAGAGTTATCTAAGTATTCCAAAGGAAGGGGTTTACAGAAAAAGGGTAAGGATGGAAGAAGAAAAGATGAGGGGGACAGTTTTGAAGGCGTTGGAGAGCTTCCGAGGAAAACTGAAAAGCACCATGTTTGTGGATGATGAACCGTCTGGGGAACAGGAAGAGAAAAGATGGAGATAATGCAGAGAAAATTAGTGAGGAAGTGCAAGAAGAGGGTATGGAAGTGGATGATGATCGTGGTTTTATGGGTCACTGCGCTACACTTCCCAAAAGATACTGGAGAAGAAAGTGCTAAAGCAGAAAGAGACTACGAAGTTATTGACCCTCGGCAGAGAGGTGCGAAGGCGAGGGAAGAGGAGAGAGAAAGGAGAAATGCTGAAAGAAATAAACGAGGACGAGGCAGATATCGATAATTACTATCTATTCGTATTACGCTCTTATTACTCATTTGACTATCTCAACATTCAACTGTCCTAAAGCACTCACTTCATTCAAAGAACGGATAACATTGATGATGACCCATACAACTCGCTATCCATTAACATTTAAGTTAGCAACAATGGCGCTACTAAGGACGTCCAACTGCTGCCAATTGGCCCCAAGTTGTGAATGCTTGAGGGGGTCCATGCCAAGCTGAGGAATAAGTGTTTCCGTTGGCTGCCAAGTCAAGAAGTGCATTATACTGTGGTGTCATGCAGTGAGATATCGATTGGCTTGGAAGCTAGTGTGTAGTAGAACGTACCTGAACATCGACGTAACTGTGAATCAGGAATGCGCAGATCTGTGTTGGAAGGATTCCTCTGGAACGCTTCGGTCAAACCCCTGATGAAGATAGCTATAGCAGCATTCTTCAATTGATGATCACATATGTAGGGCATAACAGGAACATTACCTTTAAATCCTACACCGTCGTTATTGCTGGATAGGCTGGCTCCTTCAGTGATAATACCGTCACTACCCTGCCATGCGGACGATTTTACTGCGGCAGCAAGAATCGTGAATCATCCTTGCATAAAGGAATCAAAAATCAAAATGAAGCTGCAGTCTCAGGGAAGACATTACTCACAAACTGCGCCATTGAGAGTCCCCAGTAACGTCTGCAAGAATGCTAAGTCCCTCAATATACTTTCCACTAGTTGTAAGTGAATAGCCAAGGTAGATGGAGACCTAGTACAATCATGGCCGTTTACAGTATCTAGAACGATATTGTTGGAATTGATATTGTGGGCTTTCATCCACTTGAGCGCTCAAAATTGCTGCATTCTTGTACTTGACATCTCCAGTAATCTCTGCGAGACTTGCTGACATTCTAGTTGATGACGTAAGTTTCAATTGAGATTACGGAGAATGATAATATTAGACGATCTCACGTAATATATAGCCTGTATGATACAAGGAGATATAAGTTATAATTTACGAGATCATAGGAAGTTGGACAAACCCGGTTGTAATGGAGTTAATGCTCTGGTCATCTATGGTTGGTCGCTGAAGGAATTCAGATACTATTGGCACAACTGATGGACTAAGCAAAAAAGTGAACTGACCCAGAAGACACCTCCAGCCATTGTAGCTACTGTCTTTGTCAGGAAAATGATATTATGACACAAAACGAACATCGTACAGCCTTCACAAGTGCCTGCCAGTGCAAAATTCTTGTTGGGTTGTGACCCGGCACTTGCTTGAGCAGCAGTGACAACACTATAACGCGTCTTGATCCAGGGTAGCCAGGGTAAAAGCAGTAAAACTTACTAATTCGTTACATGATTCCATGTAGCAACAGCATGAGACAAGAAGATTGCTATCACCATATGCTCTGTATGCGTATAGGGCAGCTTGTACCCCACCACCTGCGTCAATTGTCAGACAGTTCAGGTGTTTTGTACGAAGACAAAAGCATCATACATAGCATCATCAGTTAAACTGCAAAACCAAATTAGCTAGCTACACTGGAGCAAAACTGTTTGATATATACATACTCTGTAAGAATGTAAAGTTATGGTTGGGTTTTAGCTATCGTTGAAACTGTAGTACAAAGTTCTTACCCAAATTCATCATAAGTTTGCACGGAGCTGGAAGACTTTATTGAGATTATTGGTCACTTGTGCTTGGTTGGTCTTTGTTCCCGAGAAGTGATCTTGGTTAGCCATTGCAGACCAGACATTGCCTGATTGCCAGTAGCCGATCCCTTAAGTAACAAGTGAGAGGATTAAGAGTATGTATACATTGATTAACTTCATTCACCATTGAATTCTCCTATACCGGAGTTCAGCTGTGGAGTAATGGCATTGATGGCATTTTGTGCAATGGAAATGCGCTCGGATAGAGGACGGGAGTTGCTAAATTTCTATGTATCCATTCAGAATAAGTTTAGGGTCTATTAGAGAACAGAGAGGAAAGAAATACACACCCTCCAACTGAGTGGCACGCCTAGGTCCTGTGCAGCACAAAGAGAAGCTAATAATATGACGGGTAATCCGCTGGTAACAAACATTGGGGTAAATGGGATGTATAACTCAGTCTGAGTTGTTTGCCACCTTTAAATCTAAATACCCCATCTGCATTAGGTATACGAATGGAGAGCAGCCAGCTCAAAGGTAGAACTTGTTTCATGTGAATATGTGGAGGATGTTCGAAGCAACAAAAAAGAAGTTCGTCTACTCGGGTTGGTTTCATCAGCTGACACAGGTGTTGCCTTTGCGACCAACCGCATACTAAGTACTGCCGTAGACAAATCCAAATCCTTGAAATTATCATCGAAGCTGAATGAGTTGGGGGATGCTGGCAGCTAGATTTCCCAGCATCATCTACGATCGTCAGAGCAGGAATCTAGTTTTCACAATGAGTGCTTCTTTCTGGCCGCGTGGGTGGTGGAATCAAGAAGAACCTGGGACAGGCTGTAATTTCACCCTCTAAAGAGTCAAATCGTTACATTGCATATGCACCAATAGACACCTGACCATGCTGACCTTGTGTAAATTTCCAGGCTTCTACCGCATCTCAAGCAGGGTATAGAGCACGATTGTTGCATGTCCGTTTGTGGTGATTACAACAGTGTGCCACGGACATGTCTACTAGCTGAGATGTTTTCCATATTACGACTTTGGTTGATAGACGCGTCTAGTCACATGCAGCTGCATAGTTGTCACAAATGCCTCATTCAAACCAGTGTACACCTGCTAGTAAGTGAGCGGCAGGCAATATCTGACTGGTGCTAGTAAGTTTCCAGATTCAAACTAGACAGTTTTCCTTATAAACATCCATAGAGCTTGTGCAAAAGCAATACCCCCCCCCTCTTTAACAATGATAACTGTCTTCAAATCACCGCATAGTACCCTCAGCTATGCTCAGGATCCCACCCGTTTCGGCACCAATAGCCTATCATGTCATGCCCTGACACTGCTGTGATCTTAAGGCACAGGTATGGGTGTCTAATTTCTGAAACCATAACCGGTATTCAGCGGGTGATCTCAAGGGATATATAGCTGTGCACGTCAAGTAGACCACAGCTTTACCTGTTTCATTAACTCGCAGGTTCACAGCAGAGTCGCAAGTCATTCCATCCTTCATGTTTGGTAAACCTAAGAAAAGTAACAGCCAGAAAAAAACCTCACTTCAGCGATGAGGAAACTCCACCTGGCACTACTGACGCAACAGACCAACGATACCCCTAGCGTCGCAGGCTGCAGCCACGGGAATCGAGCTTTCCCCCATAGAAGAAAGGTCTCAAGTCCAGACGTTCTAGCGTCAGCTCCAATGGACCTCTCTTATCTCCTTAACGATCGTAACAGCGCAAACCACGACACCTACTGCACCCCCTCCGGCAACCTACTCTTCACCTTACATGATATATCCTGCAACTACTCCGTTTTCTCAACCCCAGGACCAACCACTGTACCAAAGCTACTCAACACCGACCCCAGCAATACAGTCGAGCGGAAGCACCAACTACCCTCAGCGGTCATACACTTACCAACCCGTTAACTCCAGCCAGCCGAGACCATTACCCGCTGAGCCAATTTCTAGCTATGGCTCAACACAAATGTACACGACATCTGCCAATTATCCACCTAATCTGAAGGTCGTAAACAAGTCTAGCCCTACTCCTCATGCTTTCGTTTCGATAAATCCATTTCATTCCTCCAACAAGAAGGAGAGCACGAAAATTGGTGAAATGACGATGGATGATATTCCCGTTCATCCATCTGCTCCTCCACACCAAGTCATAATGGGATCTTATCCATCACCATACCCTCAACTTCCGCAACCAAGTTCTCAAGTATACCCTCTCCCGTATTCAGGTAGCACGCCATATCCTCAGCCTGTCCAACAAGGCCGCCCTCACACACACTCAGGTAGCTCGCCATATCCATATCCCATACCTCCTCAAACACGTCCCCAAACACATTCGGGCAATCAACCTACTCTCCATTCCGATAACCCCCACAACCAGCCATATTCCTCTACCCCAACACCAATATACAATCCTGTTGCACCTGTCTTTAAACCCACCTCACCTGAAAATAACCCTGTGGGCTCCACACCTCAACACGAACCCAATCATCCAAGTACAAACCCAATGTCTCCCCCATACCAACAAACCCCTCCCTTTATGCCTTCAGCACCTGAGCCACCAACGCATTCTTCACCCCATGTTATAGCACCGCCTCCAAAAATCCCACAGGACCCACAACCAATATATAGTTTGCCTTCTCAAGGACCAACTGTTAGCTATCCACCGAATGTGCCAAATCGCGCCTCAGAGGACCAATATCCATATCCTCCCATGACTAGCTATCCCCAGACTCGTCCTGATACCCAACCGACTCTTTATGATCCTTACCAGCCAATACAGCCAATATTCAACCCACCAGTCGATGATCCGACGGACCTGGATATGCCTATCAGTAAGAATAACGAAACATCGTTTAGGCAGTAGACTATATAGTTTTCTCAAAACTTTACCTCGGCAATGCTACCTTTATTTCCTCCTTGGTCTTCCTGCCTTGTACTTCTCTCGGGTTTCGCGGATTTTTAAGGAAGCAGATCTCAGTATGCCCGAAATCAAGAAAATGGCCCTCGAACTACCGAGTCATGACAAGGAGAAGGATGTAGCGAACGCAAATTTTGATGGATTCCTCAGACCACTGAACTTCGAGCCGTCAACGGTCCCTGCTCCATACAAGAACCTAAAGTATACTTGGGAATCTTTTATCGATTCATTGATGAGAGAATGGAAAACATTCAATATTATTTCGGTTTTATTGTTGTCGTACGTTGTCAATCTCACCAGACAATCTAATTTGGAATTCAGCTGAAGATACCACCACAGGGCTATTCTTACTATTCTTCAAATTGAAGATGCCGCAATAGATCATATCACTCGCTACTCTGCTCTATCCTCCTTGATATGCGCATTAGTTAGTCTCCTCTATGGTTGCATGTACATTATAAGGTTTGGCGGCATGAGAAAAACGCATAAAGCTGCAGAATGGGCCTTTGTTAGTAGTGAACAATTGTTTCATGAGCTTCTATTCTGATACTGTTTGTTTTTGTTTCAACTAGGAAGCTCAAAAGACGAAGACAGCTATTTTCTGGAATGTTTGGGTGCTCCTTGCGATGCCATTAATTTGGCTCGTCTGGTAAGTCGCATACAAAATTCATCCTGACTGTCATCTAAAAGGATCTTTAGGTCTATACTTTTGTATATGATCTGTATTATGTCCTTCGTCTGGCGCACTGGCTCGGCAAGAGATGTGGCCCTGACTCCGATGACTGACCGTGAGGCGCTCGGCCCACGTATTTCTGTTACGATCATATTTGCTTTAGCGGTTATATACTTCCTTCGTATTTGCTTCACTTTCAGTCAGTACGGCGATGCAATGGACGAGGCATGGAGCTCAAGGGTCGATACGTGGATAAGGGAGAAAGCATTAGCTCAACCGCCGCTGCCGCCACCACAATCATCACAGCCATACAGCTATCTGCCTGTCCAGCAACAATTCCCACAGTTCTCTCAGACTCCATGGGCAAATCCGGAGCCCCAGCAACCACAAGCACCCCCAACGACTCGCCCTCCCAGCATTGGCAGTATATCTCCCAATGAAGATCCACCCAAATTCGGATATGATTTCTCCACTTTCGGAGATCCCCCACCTTGGAGCCAGAAGGCAAAGTCACCCCAGCCCCCACCTCCTCCACCACCACCACCTCCGCCCCCGCCTAGACCACAGAAGTTCAAGACGCAAAAAGTGATATGGTACAACGAACTGTATCAAAACGGCAAAGAAACAGATGCTCTAATCCAGAGCTTAAACATACCGGCCTGGGATTGGACCCAGTTCGTTGCCGTAAGTTTACATGGTGGATTCCATGGTGTTGTCGTGCCATGATAACTGATAACATCAATTCTACAGGGTGTTAGGTCAATCTGGAAGATACATACTGGGATTCCGGATGCATTCTTGGAAACACCGAAACATAATCCTACCGCCATGACAGAACACTTGAAAAGATGGAATGAGAATACATTCTCCCAGCGCGGAGCCCAAGCTGTTCTCTGTCGAGAGCACCCGGAATCATCTGCTGGTTGGCCAGTTCCTGCGATATATTTCATCCCTAGTCCGCCTGGCGAGTATGTACTGATTACAGAGCGATTCGGAAAGATACCGGAAGGTTTGGAACAGATCGAGATATATGATTTCCTTATGCCAAGCAAAATAACCTTGACTGCTGTTGAAGGTGCGAGTAATGATTCGGTTGTGACTTTAGGTACTTGAAGGGATGTTATGCATTTTGGTGATTAGTTGGTTATTTTCTTTCTTTTGGGTTTAGGTGTATGGTCCGTTGCATCTTTAAAATCAATTTATCGTTTAATTTGCTGAGTGATTGTCAAATTTTCTACCAATGAACATTACTCATTGTTGATAAAATACCGCAACCAATACGCTTTGGCAAATGTTTAACAACATGTGACGTACTTTGTGCAGGTGTAATTTACAAATATGACGAATATCCCCCTTCCAGGTTTAAGTACACGCAACCCTGGCGCTTCCCGCGCCATCCCAGGACCCTCCAACCGAGAAGGATATCGCTTCTGCTCACAAGTTGGCCTATAACGTCCTACATGCCTATATTTCAATGCTGAAAGTTTTGAATAGTAAGAGGCGAGGCAACTGCATCTGATATGGCTGGTGCTACTGTATATGAGTCTAAGCTGCTGGCAACCCAGCATGGTTCGCATTCCATAATTTCTGAATTTTGTCTGTTAATAACTATCATTCTAGGTGCTGAACCATTATGGTTCACAGAGGCAATGAACCGGATCCTTGAACCTATCAAAAATGATATCCAAGACATCAAAACCAGTTTAGAAGATTTGAAACAGATTCGTCGCATTAGTGCTATTGTAAGCTCATAAGACTACTGCATATATCCTCGTTTCTTACGAATATTTATTTTGTACTAGACATATAATACTACATATGGTTCTGGACCAGAAGCCCAGCTTGAAATTGTGCCATTTCCAAATAGCGAAGACCCCACAAAACCCCCTGTGAATATCAATACTTTATTAATTTTTTATAGCTAATCCAGAATATTAGCACAACTTACCACCTTTAAATACCCCATTGGCCGCAAATAATCTTTCTAATGCTGATAGGGATAGGTATTTCGAAGGATATTATCCTACTGGTCCGCGTGTCGCTCCAGCAGACAGGACTGCAAAGATTATTAGTGCCATTGGCAGTATGAAATTATAAATTGTAATGAATCGTCGTGTACAACCTCTAATAAGCACTCTCTCCCATAGCCATAACAAACCCCTCCTCTAATGCCTCCTGCCCTGAGCTGCCAACATATGGCCCTTGAACTATCGAGTCTTGGGAGAAGGATATAGTAAACGTAAACTGTGATGGATTCCTCAGGCCGTTGAACTTCGAGCCGTCAACGATTCTTGCTCTGTACAAGAACCTCAAGTACGCTTTGCAATGGTTTTATTGTCACCATACGCCGTCAATCTTACCAGACAATGCGGAACTCAGCTGAAGATACCACTACATGGCTATCTCCATCATTCTTCAAGTCGAAGATGCCGCAATGGGCCATATCACTTCGCTACTCTAAATGACACTATGCACAAAGCTGCAAATTGGGCTTCGTCAGCACCCAACATGAGTTACCATTCTGATTTTGATCTAACTAGGAGGCTCAACAGACGAAGGTGGGTAGTACTTTGAAGCACGGAGGTCTACCGATCCAGCCACACGACGACCCGTCCCCCTCAACCCCCCAAAATCACTACATTCAACAGCGCATCCCGTAATGATCTTGCCAAGCTCGAGTATGATTCCCCTACGTTTGAAGATCCCCCATCTTGGAGTCAGAAGGCGAAGTCACCACTGCCTCTGCCTCCACTCCCACCTGAGCCACCTGGTGTTCAAGACACCCCAGTATTGCGGTATAATCAGCGGCAAGGAAACGGATGCTTTGATCCTAGTGCATAAACATGGCATCCTCGTATGGGCAGATTTTGTTTCACAGTCTCACTCCGTGGTTTCCGCGTTCTTGTCGTGCCACGAAAAACTAACTGATAACATCAATTCTCCAGGGTGTTACGTTGATTTTGGAAGACACAAACTGGGATTCCTGATTCATTATTGTAAATATCTGGTTCTACTGCGATCACGCAACGCTTGAAATAAATGGAATGAAGGGTACTTCTTTCCGCAGAGCCCAAGCTGTGCTCAGCAAAAAAAAACCCGGAATCATCTACTGATTGGCCAGTTTCCGGGATCTACTTCATCTCTAGTTCGTCTGGGAAGTATGTATTGATTACAGAGCGATTCGGAACGATTACCGGAAGGTTTGAAACAGATCGGGATATGATTTCCTCATACCAAGCAAAATAACTTCGATTGCTGTTGAAGGTGCCGGTGAGACCCGATTGCGAGTTTGGCATCTTGACGGTGTGTACAATGCATTGGTGATCGGTTGGTTATTCTTTCTCTTGGCTATAGCTGTATCCGTTTGCTACGTCTTTACCCTTTATCTATATGCTAAGTTATTACCTTTGCTATCAATGAACGTAACCCATTGAGTTTAGTTGATACAACCGGGATTCACCATTCCCTTGATCTTTATCTTATCACATATATAATCCCCTATAGCTATAGAGCATACATACATCATCAATGAAATGATTCTGACTGTCCATTCCTCCAGGTTTGATATCAACATCAACACTTTTTCTCTGATAACACTTCTTCGGTATACCCGACGTCCATCATCATAAGTAATATGGTAAAGCGTGCTCCATTCATTGTATTCGAAGGATTAGGATCGATCAGGAAAGACTACACTGACTACCGCGTTACATGCGCGTCTACAAGATGAATTAGGTATCCCAACACACCTCATGAAATTTCCTGGTAAGTTTTTTTTTCAAAAAAACTTGGATGACCTATTTCTTTGAAATGCAACGAAACACCCTACTCGCCAGACCGGACTACAGCAATTGGACAGATGATTGATTCATATCTCAAATCACAAGCCGAACTCGATGACCACGCTATCCATCTCCTCTTTTCTGCTAATAGATGGGAGCTCGCGTTAGTACACTATTTTTCCGATATATGCAATATTTAATGAAAATGAAAACAAACCATTATCATATATGTTCTCCCCCTCCCCCAGCTCTTTAATCACAAGCCATCTCACTTCTGGGACTGTGGTTATATGCGACCGATACGCGTTCTCAGGTGCAGCTTTCTCTGCAGCGAAACAGCCCACTCTCAATTCCGCACCCGCACCCGCATCCACACACAAATTCTTACCTCTTCCATGGTGCCGCGCACCTGATGCCGGCCTTCCAGCTCCGGACTTGACAATCTTCTTAGATGTTCATCCCCAAATTGCTCGGTTGCGGGCTGGTTATGGTGGAGAGCGGTATGAGGAGGAAGGTTTACAAAAACGCGTGAGAGAAGTGTTCGGGCAGATCGGGGAAGAAGTATCACGACAGAATGCAGGGGAGAACAAGCGGTGGGTGGTGATAGATTCAGGGAGGTCGAAAGAAGATGTCCAACGAGATATCTGGGAATTGGTGGAACCACTAGTTAAGAACGGTGTTGATGAACCTGTTTTACAGCTTTGGGAAGATTTGGGACTGGTCTGATCGAGCCATATCCTGTTTGCCGATTTCCTTCAGAAAAGCAGTTTCAAAATGTCTATAGATTGTGGGCCAAGTCTCATTCCTCAGACAATGCAATTCCTGTATATAACCAACTTTACTTTGCCTAAATGGGGTGGGGAGACATAACAAACCAAGGAGGGTGGTGACGGTCGGAGCGTGTAGAATATACAACTGTAACACTGTAGCAAAGAAGTATTACTGCTTCTTCAATATGAAAGTGGCATGGCAGAAGAGTGAGAGTTATACAACAAATCAAGTGGAAAAGTGTAGAAGGAAAGTAGGAAAGATGATTTGAAATATGTTCAGGACGGCGTTTACCCAAGAACCCGCCAAAATGGTGGTCACCCAGTCCTAACCTATATTCATCCACCAATCTCCAAAAAAAGGCCCTATCCCGTCCTGTAAGTTCATACATTAACGTGGAAGAATAATAACCGGAACAGATTGTCATCACGTTCGAGAACATGTTTGGCATCAAATGAGTTAAGCACTTGATGAAAACTTTGACACGAGTACGGCAAGTGCAAGGAGACCCCATAAATGCCACTGATCCACAAGTATTTTCTTCCAAGCAGAGAACCAACCGGTGCCAACATGCCTGTTCTCTTCCGGTCGGCCACTGCCTTGAGGCCGGGTTGCTAGATCCCTGCTTGTTGAGCCCAAGCTTGCTGCGGGTGAATTTGACGAGGATGACGATGATGGCGCAGTTGAAGATGAGTCCGAATGGACCAAAGGAGATGTTGTATTTGTTGATTGCAACAACGATGGAGATGAGGCAGACAAAGGCTCGGAATTGCCCTGTTCTCTTTGCCCCATATTGGGCAAGTCCCGCAAATGTGGAGTACAGTACTGCAATCAGAAATAAGAATAAAATCAGTTACTATCAATGATTCATGTATCAGTGTTAATACAATGCCCGTTCCCGTAAGCCGGAAAACGTGGTCATTCTGAAAGACGGAATTGGAATTGCTGTGGAATTATACTCACGTCAGGGAATGCCTCTCTAAAGCGGTGCTGTGTCAAGTTCCATGCATGACTTCGAGATGCAAATACCCGTTTGTGGGCATCGGACGATGTGACCGAACCTGTAGTCATCTCATCGGACAACATGAAAGACAGCAATCCTGTCAAGCTATGATACAAGACATGAGACCGTACCCGGTTGTAGAAATGTGAGCTAATCCTTACATCGTTGCGACACTCCATGCTGGGTTCCACTGGCTATAAGATCAGTCCAATCACTTGATATATCTTATATAGGCAACGTACGGATCCTGGATGAAAGTCCGACATCGAGAAACATATCTTCCTGTCAGGTTGAAATCTTCCGGAAGGGGTAAACATCTAGGTGAATTGTTAGATCATCAAGCAGAGATAGTATCGCAACATAGAGCATCAGGAGATATTTTTGAGTCCCCTCACCTTGATCCCAGGTGGTTTGAATGGATATTCGGAAGGGAACAAGAGGACGCCATGATATTCTCCTCCAGCGAATGGTGAATCCGGGGGGCCACGCTGTCAATAGGATATAAATTAGGAGATGCTCAGAATTCCATAGGAACTTTCTTACAATGATGAAATGACCTGTGATATACAGAGTCAGCATCAAGAAGGTATCATGAAATTTTAAACTGGCATACATGTTAAGATGTTCTTCTCATCTGGCACCGCCCACACAAAGGGTGGTGGCTCTCGCTGCATGGCAACATATTCTTTTGAGAGCTACAGAACGAAGATGAGTGATGATAAGCGGGCCTATAACCAACGACGACGGCAAAGACGAAGAGAACAGGAGCGACGTACACGTTTCTGGGCTGCTTTACTTGCCATTACGACTTGTGGAAGGTAGATGTGAGGAGCGGAACGACGTCTGAAGGGTACAACCTGTGACCTGTAACGCTTTGTCACTCCTTTGTGATTTTGCTCAGGGTTATCGTTGTGGGAATTCCACATTAACCCGGTGGATGAGGGGGGATGCCTTCTGTCTCTCTGTCCGTCTTTATATCCAGAATATTAGCTGTATATTACGGGCACAGGCTGTGAGCTTGTTATATTCAAATTGATATTGTTCACATTGCCTTGTATTACCGCACAGGTTTTATTCTCAGCGTCAATCAGTGTAGCAACATTCTTCTAATATCTGTAACAATATTAACCGTAGCCAGCTTACACCCATTGAAGTTCAAATCAGCTCTAAACACTCTGCAGTAAATGCTGATAAATATGAAAAAAATCTCGGAGTAAGTTGGTAGTTGTCTACTTAATTGTTATATGAACGGTCCGCATGGTGGGAGCTGTGCAAATTTCAGAGATCGGCATCAGTCTATCATCCATCACCATCAAGCATGCAGTCGTCTCAATTGAACGAGAAGAACATTCAAGAAGAGGTTTCTTTGCTAAGTACTACGATTGTATTAACAAACCGCTTATACAGATATATGTGGTTTCTGGACTTCGCCTAGGACTTAGAACCGATCACAATATCGAATCCTCTTGATTTGATCCCTCTTGCGAAAATTTGCCCTGGATTAAGACATCCGATTTGACCCTTTGAATGTCTCAAGTATGTTCCTCGGAAAGGCGCTGCGGGGTATTCAAGTCATATGCTTGACACGTGTGCGGAATATATGAGCCAATGTAAGCAAATGCCATTGATGACAACTGCGTTCAAAACCACAACCGACTTGCTTTGGACACAGTCGCTACCACCTCCGTGTATAAACAAAGCCGCTGTACTCGGTCCAAAGGTTCTTCTTTCTGAAGTAAAGCAACCACAAATACAACCCGTCTTTCACGAATGGATTCCATGGGGACTTTAGGTTACCGTAAGAAAACTACAGCCTTCACGGGCTTTAATAATAACATCCATGGCAACCAATTCAAGACCAGTGACGACATGAATATCCTCGAACTGGCTGTGTAGCAAAATGCAAGACACGAAACATGTACCTCGCAACATAATAGCATCCGCACTCCGAGTCGCGACCAACGCGGAAAATACAGTTCGTTATAACTACCGATGCACATAAAGGTCTGATACTTACCAGTCCTCCGTAAAAGGTATATTGAAAATCAAACCATATCTACAGATGATATATATAACACGTATCGATGCTCCAAGTTACTGGTAGATACTGGTGACTTTTTTCGTGTCCATGGCCGGGTTATTAAATGATTAGCCCATTCCTCTTGTACATGTTACAGGGATTACGATGAACTCATACAAAGAGTAGAGATGTCGTTCCACTCAAGTTACTACTTGGTTCGTATCGACATAGAAACCCTCGGGACATCCCGATGACAGTCGACAATCCTTGTCAACGTAAATGTAAACCTTTGACGTGAGCATGTCTCATCGATCATCATTTTGGTACACAACTTTCGTGCAACACAATTAAAACTGATCAAAAAGCATGGCAAATGTCAAACTTCCTTGAGTCGATGACTCCCTGTTAGATCTGATTCAGACTAGGACATAAGTTTAAAGGGATTAACCATGACCTTTGTGGCGTTTCTACAGACATCAAAATTGAAGAAATAAATTCGAAATAAGTACGACTATTTGTTATAAGGTGACATGTATGATACAAAGTCTAATTAAGTTTAACGAAACCGAACAACTTGACATCAAAAGAATTGGTGTTTCAGAAGTATCAGATCAATTCTCGCTTTACTCAATTTTTAAACTTGAGAAAGTTGAATTGGAAGGCATGGTTTGCACTCTTCTATGTGGGTGAATGCGCATACCCCGGAGAGTCCTGTGACGACGATCGAAGCCTTGTTCAGTAAAGGGAGATGGCAACGGTGTAATGTTGTTGGAATCATATTCTCGGGGAGAGAATAAACCCTGATTGGCTTCTTCAGAATGGCCAAAAGTCGACTCTTTCGAATTCAATATACTCCTAGCGCCAATATTGGTTAATGTAAGAGAGGAAAGATTCCTGAATGCATTATCCCGCTCGTTTGCACCGCCATGTGGTTTCCTCGCCTTTTCCTTGTTTCTTATTATTTCCATATCTCTTTCTGCTTCTTTCTGCTTTATCCGCGCATCAACTCTCGCTTTCCAGGCCGTTTCAATATGGAAGCCATGACTATTGAATGTATAGAGGATCAGTGCAAAATAGATGAGACCATGGACGAGGATTATCGTTATCACAAGTCGCGGAACAAGCGCCTGGTGTCCAGTTAGGATCTGGTGGGGATTATTGGTCGCTGCACCCGACCGCCATATAAATGAAACGATACAAGCTAAAAAAAGTAGGATGGCCCTAAAATTTTTTTTGACATTAGTACAGATCAATGCACCACCACCAAATTCGAAACTTACCATGCAAACCATATCATTGGCATAGCGAGGAAAATCCAGACATTCCAGAGAATCGCAGGTTTCTTATTTTGCACCTCCTGTGTATGAATGTAACAAGTTCAGTAATAGCACAAGCGCAACAAAAACCAAATCACTCACAAAAGCCCACTCTGCAGCTTTAAACATTGGACGCATTATATTGAACCTGATGATATATATGCATCCATAAAAGAGGCTAACGAGCGCACAAACTAAGGATGTCAATGCGACGAATCTCGTCACTGGGTCGCTCCCCGCATCTTCAATTTGGAGAAGTGTGAGAATTGCGCTTGTGATGACAGCAAGTTATCAATTTGATTAATGCCAATCAGGTGAGAACCCACAACTTACGTGATTAAAACCACAGAGATAACGTTCAGTGCTTTCCATTCTTTATCTTGAGAGTCCAGAAAAGCATACCAGGACGCTTCCAGGTACTGATAGCTCTTGGGCAACGGTTCTTCTCGCATTCCAGAAGGGTCGTAATCCGCTCGCTCCATTGTTGATGTACGAAGTGCCATCTCTCTGATGTCTGACACGCTCATTTGGGCAGTATTGAAGATGGTAGAAACTCTGGTAAAATAATATGCAGGAGTGCCGAGGAAAAAATATGTATACGCCTGGCGGGGAATCGTGTCAAAGACAAACAGGGCAACTTTTTTGGCGGAAGATCCTTGTCTACGGGTTGGAGCGTTTCTCCGCGACGAAGTAGCGCTACGAGTCGTTACGGGCAGCGGCAACGTCTGGTAGTCTAGTCTGGGTAATAGGAGATGTTCAGGCGGCCAGTGGGAGTTGCTAACTCCACTGTTATTGATCGGTCGTGTGTGCTCCCCCGATTCGGCGACATCTCTCAGTTCCTCAGGTACATGAAAGGCACTGACTTGTTTGTTTCCCTCCTCGCTATCGCCACCAGACTGGCTTTCAATTTTATTTTGGTAAAGAAGTGAAACACTTTGTACAGGTTCGGGTGCCATGGGGTTCCCACTGTCCCGTGTCTGGATGCCGTTTGAGAAGGGGGGATACAGTGTTTTAGGTGCCAAATGATCTGGGAATACCACTATGGGCACGTCAGATGCTAAAAGATGCTCAGACCCCGTATCTGTTTGCTGATTTACTGGCATATCTGACTCGTGCTCGAGAACTACGTAGTTCATGTCCGACACATCTAGTTCCGAATGCGACGCTTCGATGGTGCTGACTTCTGAGTATTTTTGCCGGTCGATGCGTTCCGAGAAGTCCCTTTGCATAGACATGTTATCTAGTGCGACCTGTTGCTGGAACTGAAAGGTTTTTGGGGAGGGGTGAGAGGGTATGTTGTTCTCCTCTATCCAATTGACTCCAGGAGTCAAGCGCTGGTGTGGGGGGCGGGATATACTCCGTCCTAGGAAGGGGACCATGTTGGGATCGTCTTGATTTGACGCATTAGAAGAAGCCATATGATCTGGTGGGATTTTGCATCCAACTCAAGATTCTGAGAGCCTGGGACTATGAAGGCAGGAATAGAGAAGGGTTAATTGACCCAAGCAAAATTATAACTGGATTGTGACCACTGCTCCATTTCCTGTGCATATACCAAAGTCAGCCCGGAGCGCTGGGTAGGTCCAATCAAAAGCGTTACCTACCTTGTATGTTGTGCGAATGATGCATTATCGCCAATCCAAATACCTCATTATACATGTCATATGGCATGTGTCCCATATCATTCCTTCTCTTTGACAGCGACAACCCTTGGAAAACGGTTATTGTATCAGCGAGGTCAGTGGGGCTTCTCCGGGGCAGGTTATCACCAAACACAAACGTCGGTAAGATTAGGAGATGCATTCGTTATTGGTGACCATCCTAAAATGTTAAAACATCGTCACATTGCCCCCAAAAGTTATATTTGGACGATATACTTATAAGTACATCCTTGGAATGAACAGCTAGCTGAACGAACATACCTAAAACATGATTATCATTACAACTGTTGAGATGTAAAGCAGCCGTCCATTGCTTGGATAAAAGGTTAAGCTATACATTTTGTCACACAAAACTATTATAATTTATTTTTAGATTGCCAATACAGAACAAATGACATCTTATCTCTTACGTACATTGCAGACGGCGCTTCGCAAAGTGACCGTGAAACGCGACATCAATGCTAAGATGGCTTGTTTTTCACAAATCAATTACAAAATATCCCCCTTCAAAAGGCTAGTTCTGACAAACGTGCGATCAAAAGGGAGAAAGAAGAAGGTAGAATGAAAAGCACCCACATCATGTTGAATTTGTACAGCAGTGATAAGACCTACATATGTGCTTGTCAATCGCTTTTGGACAGTATTGATGTGAATTCTGTAGATGAAACTGTAACTGGATTTGGTGGTATCTAGAGGAGCAGGTAGTCAGGTCATATGATACAAGTAGACTCGGGGGAGAATGAAGTAAAGTTGCAGGATCCATTATCGCTACGGACTAACCCAAACCGGGTACAAATTGTATATATCTCGGTCCCTTTTTTCACCTTGTCCTCGACCTGAAAAGCTTTTGGTGATCCGCGATCACGTTGTCGGTTGCGACACCAGACAAAGATATATCTGATCGACCCCTTCGAACCTTGAGTCAAATACCTTGTAGCGAAGACATTTTCTCTTGTTCCTTATGAGTAGTTTGTGATCCGTTGCTTCACATGTTTTATGATTATGTGTATACCGTCACAGGGGCAGAAAGAAGTCATCCAGAGGCACCAGCTCAGAGCATAGCCGAAGGCTTCTTCTTACGGGAATAATATAATTAGTAGAATCATTAACACGGTGTCAAATCAAAGAAGAGAAGGAGTGTGAAACTGCGCATTTTTGTTGATGGATGGCAAGTGAAAGGAATGCAACCATGTATATAAAAACCCAGGCTGTCGAGAATATCAGCGCCTAAGCTTTTGTGGAAAGATTGATACACTGACCTCGAACTGATCGAATAAGAAGAGTCTTTATTCTTTTGGCGTATAGACTTTCTCAGGATCCTGGGACCCGGATCTAGGTGGTGGATGCCAAAAACTGTTGAGATGATAACCATGAGAAGCAACTGTATTATAAAATTAACAACAAGAAAATTCATTACAGCTTCTCAATGATGAAGGGAGAACAGGTGTAGTTAGAAGCGTATGTTTCATCACAAAAAAGTCGTCAATGATAGAAGAGGCAAGGAAAGCAAGTCGTGACCGTCTGTGTCGACATTCATAAAAAGAATGAGAAAAAAGACTCAAACCTCCTTCGACACTCTGTGAATCTCCTCCAAGCCTTCGTCATGTTCCCAGAATCCCATCTCATCACTTGTCGTATCCGCATGTTTCTTCTGGCTTTGTTCTGATCTCTTACTCTGCCTCGATTTCATATCCTCCCCCTCTCTACCCTTACCCTCATCTTCACTATCTCCTCCGATCCCAGCCCCAACTACACCTAAAAATCTCTCTTTAACCTTCCTCTCTTCCCTCTCCCTCTGCTTAACTTCCTCACTCCCACTCCACCACACCCTCTCCACTAAATGTCGGACCAGAGAACGAACAACAATAAATCCATGTGAAGCTACCAGAGCAACGAGGACAGCCTTGACCAGAAGAATTTTGGTTGCTGTTGATGTGAGCGGGGATGAACCGTCAATACCCCATTGAGATTGTTGCGAAGAGTGATGCTGGTGATGATGGTACAGAAACCCTCCGGCGGCTTCTGTTAGGTGTTCCGCGGCTAGGACGGAGGTGGAGGTGGAGTTATCGCCGCTTGTTGTCTCGTTAAACACGTTCTTCAGAAAGGCCGAGGCAGTATCATTCATGGATGTAGACGACAAGAACAGTTCAGGCGAGAATAAATAAACGAGAGCAGAGTTCGTCAGAGCGGCGAGCCAAGTTAAGAAAGGATAGAGCGTCGAGCCAAGGACCTATAGTATCCGTTCCGAAACGGTATTGGTCGTCGATGGTGAACCGTCATCTTGAATGCGTCCGAACGCAGTTCCAGGAGGTTGTTCAAGAGTGCCATCACTGACCATAAATGGCAATTCGTGAGCAACAAGAAAGAAATCAAGCGAAAAAGAGACTCACCACCAGCTAAGGGCCAGATAGTTGACCAAAGGGCGACATAACCAAATTGAACAACCATCTCACTATAATCTCCAAATAATTCATATGCAGGCAAGGCCACCTCCGCTCTGACCCTATCCAAAAAGACTCGTTCATCCATACCTCCTTTCTCCTTTTCGTCTTCAAATACCACTCTCTTCAGGTTCTTCATCTCCCATGGTGAACCGCTGCCAGCAACACTGCCACTATTACTGCTTCCAGTTGGTTGCAAAGGTGAAATGGGACTGTTCCCTCCCCCATTCCGACTTTTCTCTTTCCCATTATTCCTGAATGAACTAATTGCACGTAAAACAAAGGGCAGTCCAACTTCCACAAACGTGTTGACCACCTGGTTAGTGACTGTATAAGCAAACATCTGATCTCTTAACCTCGCTGGATTCAATTTCGCTCTCGCATTTTGACTATCCACGTCCCATAGACTGGGACTAGGACTTCTCGACATTTACATCTGATGTCACCGCGCCACTATCTTCAGCCAAATGCGTCGTTCCATTGAGGAGCTTGAAGAATCTCGCCCCGATTCCTGTCGACGCTTTCGTGCGAGAGAATAACCATAATTGGACCCAACTCATCACACCCTCCCCAAATGGAACATAAACAAAGGCACTTAAGCCAAGCCCAAGGTACGCAACAAAAGTGCTGAGAGCGAATGTTTTTAATGTGAGTGAGGCGTCATGTGTTGATTGATGAGCGTGGTTCTCCCATGAGGTTAGACGGACCGCGAGTGATTGGTAAATTGCCATGAAACGTGGGACGAGAGCGACGAAAAGCAGGGTGGGTGCTAAGGACTTTTAGAAGATGTTGAGATCAGTGTGAAGGGTTTAATTAGACATAAAACGTACAATAAACTTCTCCCCAGGACCTCGATAAAGCTTGGTCACAAATGCCTCGAAAAACAAATATGCCCGTCAAAATCGCAACCAACACCCCTGCAAACTAACAAAATAACGGGCAAACTCCCCAAAACGCGTAATTCTCTTCCCCACCATGTTTGTCCTTTCTTATATTGTGCTCTTCGTTTCTCAACACAGAAGGAACCGCGTGTTCCGAAGCGGAGGGAGAGGATACGTTCGCGCACGCGCCACCATTCTACGAATGATATTGACCAGATGAAGAGTAGAGCTGAGTACAGAGGGTGGTAGGGAGGGTAGAGGAAGTGTGCCAGGAGACCGAGGATACCTGGGAATATAAGGAAGCGAGTGTAGGAGGACTAGGAATGCGAAATATAGAGCTACGGAATCCCCAAACTGGTGGATAGTATGTTGTATGAGAATGACGTATATGGAAAGAGAAACGGAAAACAAACTTCTTCACGAATTTTTTCCAATTGAACGGATGCAATATTCCTCAATGTCCAAGAGCCGTACCCAAGTTTCGTTGAAAGGACGATCATGTAAGGGTAGGAATGGACTCAACCAAATCCCATTCTGGTGCATCCGGAGATATTCCAAGCCCGCCATCTGGTGGAGTACATGTTATATATGCAGTGAACCAGTACGAATTCTGTCTGCGGGCGAGAGAGAGTGGATGTGTTCTCCAGAAGCTATAGGTGCAACAGGTAAACCGGAGAGGAAGTCTGACTGACTGGAGAAACCGAGCAATGTATGAGGGGTAATTCCAATGTTGAAGTCACAAAAACTCACTCACCGTTCGCGACGAATAAGGGTCTCTAGCAACTCCTGAGGACAAGCGACAAACACAAGTAGGTGTCCCAATGCCTCTCCACGTCTCCCAACTGCTTTCAATCCCGCATACGTCAGAGTCTCAATCAATCGCTTGTATTGCACTGAAGCTTTCTTTGAATCCTCTCTAATCTGTGTTTTTGAAAGACTTGTCTTCTTGGTCGCGCAGAATGCTATGACGAGGTCGACATGGGGGTCTGAAACCATTGTGTTAAGGGGTAGTATACCAGCGGTGGATCACTACTTTCAGCCAGATGTGCATGTGATGGCTTGTTTTGGAGTATCAGAAACCTTAACTATACGGAGATATGATATAACATAAAAACATAAACAGTCAAACCATCCATTTCTCTTCTATCCATCTATCAATCCTTGCACTCCACGCTTCATCCATTGCATCCCCGTACCGTCTGAAATTTAAGCAAATTCGCACGAAATATACAATTCCAAGGTTGAATAAGATCGTAACGAACATACGTAGTGCAATTGCCTCGTGGCTACTCATCGTACCTGCTGCTCCACCTGTCGTCAAACTCGTACGCCATACAAAGGTCATAATACAGGTCATATATAGTATTATTGACCTAAGTTAATTGACCCTTTAGGTCAAAGCCCTGCACATAATGTTTATCAGACGTACCACACCAGCCAGATCAATGCATCGCAAGCAGCACCCAGACATTCCAGAATATAGCTGTTGTTGTCTTCTGAGCTTCCTGAATAATCAAAAATAGAAATTAAAATTGGATTGCGCAAGTAGTTATCGACCACGGACAAATGCCATTCTGCAGCTTTGTGCGTCTTACTCATTCCACCAAACCTGATGATATACTTGCACTCGTAGAGAAGGCTAATTAGTGCACAGACTAGCGAAGATAAAGCGGAATAGCGGATGATAGGGTCCATCGCAACATCCCCAATTTGAAGAATGGTGAGGATTGCCCTGAGGATATATACTATCACTCGGGGGGAGTTGAACAGGGGTATTGGGTTGAACAATTCACTTTTTTGCCTCTAATTCATTCTACACCGAACAATAAAATCTAAAATAAATTACATGGATTGATATAATGGTAATGAAGTGCTTTATGAATTTAAAATGTCAAAAATTGAGGTGTGGAAGTTGTGAGAGGTGAAAATGTGTTTTTTTGAAATGCCCTGACAAAGCAGAATATGGGAGATTTCTTCTTTGTTCCACAACTTATACCTCCGAAAAAATGCGGAAACATTCTACGAGAATAGTGCCCATGCATTTGTTTTACCCGATTTCTGGAAAATCTTGTGCAGAGTGCTCAAAGTGCTACACAAAGGGTGTAATTATCGTGTGTGTGACAGTAATGGAAACTCCACTTAGGCAGGTGGACAGCTCAACTTCGACGTGACCGTTGTCTGACAAATTCGTTCAACTCTACCCACAATATGAGTGTAGTTAAGAAAATATTCCTTCCACCACCCACAGTACATTTAAAAATCAGAGAAGGGCACAGGAGTAAAGAGAAGAAGTAGGAGATCATTTAACCAGCTGAAAGTGAGTCAAGTTTCCAAGTAGTTCTCGAGTTATGGGAGAATATTTTAGAATTGTTCAACTCCCCCCTAGTGATAGTAATGTTCAGATGGACTCTGGCTTTCGATTGTCAGATGAGGTATGAACATACGGTAGCAATAAAACCGAAATGATGTTAAATGTTTTCCATTCTCTCATTAACGCGTCAAAAGATTCCCAAGCGTATATTAGGTCCTTGCATGCAGCAGGAACATTGTGTTCGGCCATTGGAGTACTTTATCATAAACCTTGCCAACTCTGACGTGCTCTCTCCTATAGGCTCGGCATTTCAAGTGCCATTTTCTTTATCTCCGGCATACTGAGATCTGCTTCCTTGAAGATCCGTGCAACCGGAGAGAAATACAACGCAGGAAGGCCACTTAAGAGGAAATAAAGATAAAAACGAGGAAATGTGTCAAAGAAAAAGTGTAAATGGAACTGCAGTACAATTTTTCATCCACAGCTTGAAGGAAACCTCCATGCGAGGTAGTGGGGTTTAATTTCCTGGTAAGGATAAGGAGCATCCATATTGACCAATATTGGCTCATATTGTACAAACACAGCATGATATCCCAGGTTGCGGAAGTGAGGTACGTACTTACTTGAGTAGTTGTGCCTCCAGTGTCTGGTTATTTAACGCTATTTTAGGTGCATCAACTAATTATAATAATGTGCGTATTGATACAGGTGTGTCCGAGAAGTATATACTATCCTTATGTCATCCTCGGCTTATACAGGGATACTTACAGGAACCTAGAGCTTAGTAGAAAGATAGAAACGTTGGGAGCCACATTCTTTGACGTCTTGGCTTATCCGTACTCGATTTTCTTCACTTGGTAAGACTGTCGGAGCGCAAGCTTGTATGTTGCCACGCGTTTCCAGCCCTTGCACATATCTGTCCCACCGTTCATCAGAAGTGATTGGTGCTACTACGTGCTGGTCGACATTGAGCTCATGTAAGAGTACTTGAAGTTCCGGTAACAGAGCAGTCACAGCGTTTGTCTGCATTTTGAATTGTTCAGAACGTGACAGCTTGGTATTTTCACTATACCAAGCTGGATCGCGTTGCATAATCGAGGCAACGTATAGGTTAATAACCTCCTCTCGTACGCCTTCCTGCCTAGCAGCTTCGTAACCGAGGCGATGTCCAATGGCCTCCATTAGGGGTTGACAGTATGGAAGTATAGTGAGACTCTACAATAGGATCACGGTGACTCTTCGCAGACGCCATTACTTTTCGTAATTCAAGGATCATGGATTGTTCGTGCTGCACCAAGGGACTATCTGAGTACCTGTAAGCTGGCAATTTGGTTTTTCCCAGAATGACTTCCATTGCGAAACCTAACAAGTGTAAGTGTAAGTGATATAATTAGTCAAAACTCTCACGAATGGATATTCCTAGAATGTCCCCTTCAGCAATTGATGCACCACGCATATCAGCCTAGATGCACGTCAAATTAAATCTACCACCATAAGATCGTCAAGCTCACATGAAGGGCAGATAGCTGGTTGACTTCAAAAAGACCCTGTGCGCCACATCTGTCCCCAAGTGCTAAGATGGAATGTGTGGCATGCTGCATGGCCGTTACTTTATAAGAAGCAGCGATAAAATGTTTCACAGCCATATTTGTTTTTGGGTTAACGAATATTGCACATACATGCTTAAACAAGGCATCCATCACAAAGACTTGTGCAATGGCAGTTAGAATGGGAGTGTGTTGTGTACTAAATGAAATGATAGATCTCGGCTTGCCGGTTGATGCATCGATTACAGTCCTGCGAGTGCTATATCTTGCTACAGCACTAATGGCAATTCGCATCGAGGCTACGCCGTAGCATCCCATGGATAGTGTGCCCACAATAACGCGTGAGATGTTGTGGAAAAATTCTGCGCGGGGATCTGCTGCTTTTTTTATGTCACCCAAAAGAGCACTTCTGGGAAGGTGAACATGATGAAAATACGTCAAACAATGATTGATGGGACGAGAACCCCCCCTTGGTGTCAAGATTCTTCAAAGACAGTTTAGGGTCGCATATTGTCTCATGGCAAAATCGGCTTACTTGCAAGCAACACCATCATGCATCTCCCGTCCATCGTTGAGGGGTACAATAAATGGCTTTA
The DNA here is from genome assembly GCA_009739215.1 of Floccularia luteovirens. NCBI lineage: Eukaryota > Fungi > Basidiomycota > Agaricomycetes > Agaricales > Squamanitaceae > Floccularia > Floccularia luteovirens. Next base: position 159,531 of record VSJF01000006.1, read on the forward strand.
CACCAAGGTCCCGTGAGTCGACGATGAGACGTGCGAACACGATTGCCACGCAAGGAATGCCACACGGTGATGTGGGTGGCATAAACCTTGTAAACATGATAAGAAAGTTACGTATACAAGGAATCACAGGACCTACTTTGCAGCACGTTCGACAGGGGTATTCAACTCAAAAGTCCCATCAGGCAGCAGAGTAGCAGTCGTTTCCAAGTTTATGGCATCTAGACCGTGACCGAGTTCTGTCAAACAGTATTGACCTCTGAAAAATTGGAGAGATTAGAGAAAAGCAACCACGCAGGGTAACTACTCACGATACCCGGAAGTTAAGCATGTCTCCCAGCAATTCTGCAACATCCTGTCTTTCTTTGGAAAACATAGACAGCGTGCCAGCGGACATATTGTAGTGGATTGTCAGCAGTGTGCCAGCTGAAGCATCCACCATACATATCGGGTCGGTGTGGAATTCCCAATACTTTGGGCTAGTTGTACGAATATCCTCCGCAGAAAGGTCTGAAGTCAAGTTTCATTCAGATAACGTACATGATCAGAACAGAAATTCTCGCACTGTAAGCCTTGACAACGGCCTTTGTCCTCTCATAAGAAAGCTGCAGTCTTTCTTCCCATGACAAACCTTCGGTCAAGCGTTGGAATAGAGGGCTTTGAACAAGTTGGGCTGTCAAGTTATGCATCTAAGTCCAGGTTGTCTATGGTCGGAAATGAATATAAGGGGGAAACGGGATGGTTCTAAATTGTAGACTCTGGATCACGAAAAGATGATTTTTCTGACTTGACTCCATGATAGTGATTGCTTTTGCACAGCTGATTAGAAGTCCTGAGCATGCGTGAGTATGTGTCGCTAGTCAATAAATGCACCCTGTGGGGCAATGTGACGCGGAGCTCTGCCTTGTAAGTCCACTAAGCGAATCAACCTATAAGATTTCGCTAATCACCATTTGAACCCGATATAATTGGCAAGCGCTTTAAGTAGAACAAGTCAAACTTGATGTAGGAAGGCCGACAGAAGCCGATGCAGAAACCGTGAGAAGAACATCAAATTATGGATTCCCGAAGATATGACATCAATGAATCGCGTAAGGTTGGGAACTCGGGCAATATGAGAGCTCGTCCGAGGGCAGGACTGGTCCATGTTGCTGCTCCAAAATGTCCACGTGATAACATGACAGCGGCGGGATGTTTGCCCTACTTGGTAGCCAACCAGCCAAAAAGTCCTTAGTGGAATGCATTAAAGGCTAAGCGCTAGATCTTAATGAGCGGCGATGTCAATGTTCTCATGAGAATTTTTCTTGAAAATGGAACATGAGCCGGATGTGATACTCCAATTGCACGGGATTTCTGGGGGCTCTCACTTGTGCCGTACTTCTTTATCGTACTTCTTCACCTATGGCAAGTCAGAAGTCATCAACAGCCGCACTGATCCCTCCCAAGGCTTGCTTTCGACTTCCATGGTGTCCAGTGTATTCTCTGATCCAGTAACGACTCCCGCTTTACACCATCTAGATCAGACAGTCGGAGTGGTATTCTCAGGCTATGTATTGACCATGATACTTATGGTTTCATTTTCTTTCGTAAGACTGATTTGGCGCCCTGAACTTCCCAACATTGACCTGTCAATTTTGCAGAGATGTACAAGTACTTCAGCACGTATACGAAGGACAGTTGGACCTCGAAGGGCACGGTAGGGTTTCTGTATTTTTTCTTTCTGCATTTTCTAATAATACTTTTATATAGGTGGCTATTCTAACGTCGGTCTATACTGATATATGTGACATATCACATTCCATGGCTAAATATCTCTATAGTGCACTTGACTCGGTAGGGGTTGCAGTCTGTGAGTTTTGTAAAGTTGAAACTCATTGATTTGCGCTGACCTCCCATGTTTACAGTGACTCAAACGTATATCCATCCCTTTGAGTTGTCTGAGTTAATCGCTAAAAATGGATGTTTCTCAGTGTGCATCATCACATCATCACACTCTTTCCTCTTCCCACTGTTGGCATCGATGATGCAACAAAGTACTATTCTATTTTTGCTTCCTTAACGACGGTGCTGACGAATTTCTTGGATCTTATTGCGTATGTTCCCATATCCTAGTCAGATGTAAAAGTTCGACGATGTCCATCCTATCATAGTGAGTAATCCATCCGTACTAATAAAGTCACCCCTCGTCTTACAAGTTACATCGTATTGCCAATCTATAGAGATACCAGCAGGAAATTCACCATGCTCACCATTGTCTTGCCCGATTGACTGGGACACGGGGCCCAAGTGAAGAGTTGGAGAATAGGCTTCGTGAACGTATCGTTTCTATAGAACGGCCTGAAGGCTTGAAAAAGTGCTATCATAACCATGATTCCATTTCTGGTCGTGGACGTTTCATCCGCACCTCTCGTCCTGTCAGTTTATGTTTTCAAGCTGCCGTTGCTATACTTAATGCCTGAAATAACTTCCACAGAGATGCATCATTAGGGGGATATGTAGCTAAACTTATGATAGGTACCCCTCCCAGCCCTGATAACCTCGTAGTGAATACCGGGTCCGCAGATCTCTGAGCCTTGGTGAAGGGTGTGTATCTGGCGAGGAAAGTTGTATAAGTATCATGTAGCACATGTCCTATTATAATATTTGATATGTATATGATCTAGAATCATATAACACTAGGACCAAGCTCTTCAAACACCTTTATATCTAACCAAGACGAATGGTCTATCGTCTAAAATGGCGCAGGAAATGATAGTAGAGTAAAAGTTTTCGACACAATAAGGCCTAGCTATCAATTCGACGTCCTGACTCAAGCGACTGACGAATTAACCTCGGACGGTTCATTTAATGGAGTTGTAGGTATTGGCCCTCAGGTACTTCTCCTCAGGTTGTTTGTTTGGTAGCTTATCTGACAAAGTTCCCTCAAGACTGAATCTTCTTTCCAGGGCAACCCAACATCAATCGACATTTTAAAGAGTACGGGTGCGATTAACGATGGACTTGTTGGTATTAAAGTATCCTGAAATGATACAGGTAATGAGATCACGTTTGGGTAAGTAAAACAAGCAATATGTGTAATTGTGACTGGCTCTCATTTTCCCTTGTAGTGCATTTTGATAGCTATTCATTAGTGATGCAACAAATTAGTACCTCTGATGAGTTTTGGACCGTTAGTTTGGGCGGGGTCAGCGTAAACGGAAGTGATGTTGGTACATTGGAAGGAACCGACATAGTATTTGATACCGGTGTGTCTGAGAATATACTGTACTTGGTTATCCTTTTTTTACACATAATGCATTAATATTTTAATACTTATACTAGGAATCAAAAGACTAATCGCCCTTCCAGCAGATGCCGATGCCAACACGCCAAAATTAAAGGAGAAAAATCGATTGCAGGTAGAGGATATACCATACCATGAGTGAGACTGTAGCACTTAATATCAGTGGACGGGAGTTCACAATCCAAGCGCAAGGTATTGTGGGATCTCCAATTGATGGAGTCATGTGTACTTCTGGTATTTCAGGTACCGGTGTTAGCATACCTGGTGTTAACTCTTGGACTGTGAGCAAACATCCTTCTTCCGAAAAAAAAATACTTTGCTCATGATAACATTTTCTTAAGGGTGGCAGCGCATTATTGAAGAATGTTTATCTGGTTCTTGACTATGATAACAAAATGGCTGGCGTAGCTAACCTTGCTGGTGAACCTTTTTGATGAGAGTTTCGTCGTTTATCTTGTCCCTCTCCTTGAAATTTCCTAATTATGTCTATTTGCTCATTGTTATTGCTTGGAGGGATCAAGTTTTAGGAGTGGAATTGAATATGTACCCGTACTGACAAGGCTGGCTTGTCAAATGAAACTAGAGGAGAACGGATTTTAGATGGGGACACTACTCTAAAAGAAGGTTTCGTGTAAATCAAAAGCCATACTAATCCTCCAGGTTTTATATAAAAGTTTCAAAGAGAGAAAAAAAATTAGATTCATTCAGACCAAGTGATACAAGTCGAGAGATTATCAAGCAAAGATGAAGATGGCGGGAAAGACAATGCATTGGGGTTTATATAGCTTTGACGGGATATTCGATCGTTGATTTTTTAACGCGACGCGTCGTGTAACAGTTGGTCGCGATCGAGAGGGCGAAGGTTTGTCACTTTCGATCGTTGTCTCTGTCATTTGTTTAATATGTCGTAATGTACATTCACTGATATTACTACAACTTGTCAATCAAACATGGACTTATACACAAAAGTAGCAGCTCACCTGGTTCATGCAAAGCACTTGTTGAAAACTTTTTGATACTTGTTTTTTATACTGGACGGTAGAATCATACTTAGTTAGAAAGCATGGTTACCAGTTAACAATGCTTACGCAGTATTTGATAAAAGCTGCCAATGAGCGATAGTTAAGAACGGCCTGCTATTCTGGACGCATATATGCATATCAAAACGTTATGCTAGTAGCTAAAGCCCCCGATTATTTGGCACAGAGTATTAACACTCGCTAATGTGTCAACACTCTGGTCCAAATTTGTGGGTTGTATGTAATTTAGTTTTCTTCTGGATGATTTCGTCGTTCACGGTAGTCATCCCTTTCAAAAGCTCTCCGTGAGCAACTACACTGACATGTGTGATTGCACAACACTGGTGAATGATAGACCACACCTTAAATAAATATGCACCCACCATTGGTCTACCACAGCGACGGGAGTGTGTTTTTTGCATGAGTGGGAGATGCATGAACGTCCAAAACAGAAGAAAGAAAAGCGCGAGAACCGAAATAAAAGGCAACTGTAAGTTTACATAATCACCGATCGTCATAATCAAGGAAGGTGCACTTGAAACAACGTGAACTTGAAAATTTGCCTATAGATGTACATACCTAGCTAGCTGAAGAAAGCAACCAGCATCCCAATACGTAAAAGTGCGTAGCATGCGCAGAGTTTGATATGATGATTCTCAGGCACATGACCACCAGTATCATCATCCAGTACTCCATTCAAATATTGTCTCGTTCTTGGGCTATGTATATTTCGCAAGGGGGCGTCCCTGACTTGTTCTGCTAACCCGACCAGTGTAAATAGGTAAAGTTCGGTGAAATATCTCAACCTATAAGTAGCGCCGATGGCTATGGCAGTCCTCCGCTTCGAAAAATGCTCCTCGAATCATCCCAACAACCCGACGCGTTTCACCCATTTTCTGCAGTCGTTAACAAAGATCTTATTTCGTTTCCATACAATGCGCGAGAAAGACGCGTCACCCAATGCTGAAACTGTATCCGTCTATACACTAACAGCTACAGTGCATTCCCCATCCAGGACCGATACCAGAGCATCGTAACAAAAATAAATGACTGGACAATTTGAACAATGGGCAAGGAAGATTCAATACAATCCAACACAGCCTTAGTGATGCTCTGCAGCATCGCAGCTCAGACAAAAATATCTATAATCTCGCTCAACCAACTGTCATAATCTCCCTCATTCTTAGGGTCTCCTGTAACTCTAAGGGCACGAATAAGGACTCTGTAAGAGCCATTCGGTATTGTGGTGCCATTTGCGAATGTGGGATCGAGAGCAAAGCTGCTAAACCCATTGTCGTCCGCCTAAATTTGGGCGTTATAAAAATGAATCTAGTCAGTTTGTATAAAATAGGCGTACCTCATTATTGCGTGTAATAAAATCGAGTTCGCCAAGTGCCCCGATTGTTTTGACTGCTGCAAATGAGCCTCCACTATGCAGTGGAGAGAAAGATGGTTCTATGCTGCGTTTAGCTGGACTATTCAATGTCGTTGCGAGATTGATATCTGCAGAAACAAGGTCGATGTGCAGTGCCGCAGTACCAAAGACCAAGCTAAGAACATCTAGATCAGCAGAGTATACATAGAAGTTAATGGATATGTACCGTAACACAAGTGTTGGGAAATCGTTATTCACAAAGGTATAATTCCTAGGGCCGTCTTGAATGTTTCCGGAAGGATCCAAGATTGCTGGAAGCGGAACTCCAAAGAAGAAATCTGTGTTATCGACGACTTGTTTATCTCTCAGTGAACCAGCCAGTCCAAGATATGTAACCTGTAGTAGTTCAGAGCCACTAGCAATTTCGATAAAGCCAGAGAAAACGGGGAATGTTGTAGCATCAATACCCTGTGGGGGTGTAAACGTTACGAAGACTGTTTGCGATTTGCCTGGTGCAACAGTGAACGAAGTGCCTGACAATTTAACGGTTGCTGCTGCATTTGATAGAGGAACTGGTCCAAGAGCTGGGAAAATTGTTCCCTAAAATTGGTTAGTGCATGTAAGGAAGCTTGGTTTACCAAGAGATGACTTACGGGTTGTACAGTCAATGCCGTTCCTGCGGGGATGTGTGACAAAGTGTACTTCTTTGAAGTTTTCCCAGTGTTTTTCACAGTGAATTGTTGTCTGGGGAGATTGTAGTTAATGCCCGATTCAATGCACGCTTGAGCGATTCCAACTTACGTTCCTTTAAAGTGGGCAGTATCGTTCAAAATAAGTTCTCCGGGAGAAACAATGGTAGTAGCATGGATGGCATCAAACACATTGATCAGTCCCGCTCCCTGTTGTGTTACAGTCTGCAAGGGATCCCCATCAGTGTGGCTAGAGGGTATTCGCTGGGCTGTCGTCTCGAACAATGTCCGTGCCCCAAGTCCTACACTTGCAGATTTACCCTTAACTCCCATGAGTAAGGCAGTACTTGCTGCAACGAATGGAGTAGCCATGGAAGTTCCTGATTCAACACCAAACGAACCAAGGGGTACTGGTAATGTGGATAATATGTTTCCTCCTGGAGCAGCAACAGCAGGTTTGAAGAAGAAATCATTTGAAGGTCCAAAGCTGGTAGTTATACTTAGTTGGTGATATTCATTTGTAATATTCAACTAACCTGCTGAAGGAAGATACTAATCCTCCATTAGGGTCCGGGAAGTTAACCGAGGTACCTGACTGGGGGAAACTGATGGTGACGGGAGTTCCTGCTGCAACTTGGCTCACGAGCTGATAACATACAAAATGAGCAGGTATAGTAGAGTCAGCTTGTGAGATATAACATACGAATTCTCCATCAGCTGATTGGATTAATGCTGCTTCAAAATTATCCACCTCAATAGCAGCAAAGCCGCTGCCGTTACTGTGGTAATGGTCAGTACATTCACTGAGTTCTATGATATCTACGACGTACTCATAGATCAAGACAGCTTTTCCACCTTTAGCTGCTATGTTTGTGAGTTTCTGAACCTATATATATGCGCATTCAGTCGGGCAGCGCCCGGTTAGATCTGAAAAGAACCCACAAAAGTACAGGTTCCTCGTCGCACTACGACCAAGAAATTTGATAGGTCAGGCGTGTCATCGGGAAGAGGGTTGCAGGCATCATCTACGACTGTGGTGTCGTTTGATGTTACGAAGACAGGTAGAGTTCCTGGGATGGGTAGTGGGAATGTTGAAAAGTACACAATAGGGTCGTGTTGAACACCCCCTACTAAGGCTGTTTGTAGGGGGAAAGCAATGCTATTCTCGTTGTTAATATTGTTGTATATATAATGCTGGTGGAGCTCACCTGTCAACGCTGGCAACTGAAATGACATTGATTCCATTTCCGGGACTTGAGGTGTACCAAGATCCCGAAGCCCCCTAAGATGATGTTAGCACGAAACTATTGTATACGCGGAGCAAATGCTCACATCATTACCAGCAGCTATTGTAACAACCTTCCCGGTTGAAGCAATACGACTGGCCACTACGGAAGAGGAGCTTTCTGTCCATCCATCCGCGCCTCCCAACGAGAGCGTTAATATATCTTGATCGTCACGGAAACCATCCAAAAGGGCAGCGGTAATAACTGAGGAAAGAAAGTCACGATACAACATAAAACCAATAGCCCGGATGTACTGACCGTCATCTGTGGCAGATCCGGTACAGCCAAAGACTCGGTAGGATGATATCAACGCTTCGAATGCAACACCACTGATGTTGAATTGGTTTCCAGGATTGGCACCAATGATGCCCTACTCAGGTGAATTAGTAATAAATATGAAGGTTTGATGGAAGAATCGAAGTTGGAGGCTGCACCCACTGCTACATGCGTGCCGTGACCTACAAGACACATGGTGAGTATATTTCATGTAAATTCCTTGTATGATTCGTACCATTGCATTGGTCTAAGGGGTCCGAATCCGGGACAGGGTCATTATCACCTGCAGGACTGGTGTATAAGTAAACATTAATTGTATCCAGTTGACCCAATTACCATCATATGCGTCACCAACCAGGTCAGTGCCGCCAATGACCTTATTCCCTGGGCCAAATGCACCACCCAGGAGAGGATGTGTATAGTCGATACCTAAATAGAATCTATGAGGTCATGCTGTAGATGATACTGCGGTGATTGCGAACCGGTATCAATGCTATAATGGCATGATCAGTCGTAATTTTTACTCATGAATTTGATGGGACTTACATCCCAATTTTGATTCCTTTGCCGGTGATTCCTTGTGCGTGAAGCTTATCGACGCCCTAAAAGACATTCGACGTAAATGATTGACGGGATATGTAGAAACATCATACCACTTACAGTCATAGTATGAGATGCTTGTGTGTCAGCAGGAACTGCGGGATCAGATGGTCCATTTACGATCCGAAGATTGATAGGTCTTGACGATATCTGTCAGTATTACTCTTTTCCCCAGAGAAAAGAAGTATACTTAGGTGCATCAAACTTTCGAACCGAACGGATAGCCTTCACTCCAGGAGTATTTTGAAGCTCTGCAACATCCTTTATGTCGAAGATTCAACGTTAGTGTTTTTGGTACATGTACGAATAATCGGATAATTTTACCTGCGCATTCTGCAGACCTTTCAGTAAATGAAGATCACTTGTATGTCAAATTCTTACATTGAGCGTTATAGCTGCGCCTACAAAAATACCAGCAGTGTTGAATTCCCTGTTCACATGAAAGCCAACTTTTCGCTCCTCAAGGCTCCTATACAGAACGGGCGTGTGGCTGTTGGTTCGGGATGAGAAAATTAATAACAGTTCTTAAAGAAAAAAAGCTCACCTGGTCTGCCGAACGTCTAGTTTGAATGTTAGATATGTCAGTCCAATTCGACGAATGAATTTGTTAGGGACCACGGTTTTGAAATTCGTCTCTCTCTTGACTGACGAGAGCGGCACGACAGCCCACGCCGGGCATGCTAGCAATAGAGCGTGGAAAATTCTCCAATGCATGGAAGCTTTCGTGAGGAAACAGAGGGCGTTATTCCATGTGGAGATGCACAGGACTTTTTATACTCGAACCGGAGGTAATGGCATGTGGGCTTTATGGACAGGGGATCCCACATTCCCGATTCTCAGAAGCATGATTCCTAGAAGAAGTGAAATATTTAAGCAGAACCATTTGGCGTAGCTCAAAGTGAAAATTTCATGTCATCTTATAAAGCCAGACGAATCCGTTGAGCATAAATTTATTAGCTAGTTAGGAGCAAGATTAGGGCCCACTATCGAAAAACAGCAAAGCCAATCAGTTCATTTACTCAGAACAAAAAAAATAAGCGGTTGAAGCTTTGAAGTAGTGTGAGACTTACATCAGAGTTAGCATGTGGAGACTCATACGATAGAGGGATTTTATCGGTGTTTGACATGTTGACATATTGCCAAAGTACATTTATAACATCTATGTTAGGTATGAGCAATATGTTTGAGAATTGACGCATTAGGATTTGTCTTATTCCAGGAGTTGAGGTTACGCACTGTTAGGTTACATCCTATAATCTGGGGCAGGTGCTTCATATTAAGTTATGTTGGATGAGTTCAAATCTTAAGGCTGCTGTTGGGCCATTGAAAATAAAAGTAACAGGCTGAGAAGAGTTGCCACGAGGATATCAAAAATCTCACGTGCCAGCAATTCAACCACAGGTCTTCTGATATTGACAATGATCATCATCTTCACCATCGGTACTTGGTCGGCTCTGTTCTAACTTCTGAGCCACACCATTCACTTTATCTATTCGCTTGTTTCAGGCTTCTACTGGAAAACAAAGTGGAGTACCACAAATAAGATTTCGTTTCCGACTGACCATACTTGTCCATGTCAAGGGTGGTATGACTACTTAATTCTAATTTGGATCTATCAGCCACCCAACATTTAGATATCTGCCGCTCTCGAAATAATACCCTCTAGAGACCATATAACTCAACTGACAACTACAATACATCCCTTGAGAGTCTTATAAATCTGGAGAACAGAGTCCGCGTTACAAATTACGATGAGGATGTTATCTCTCATCTTGTTAGTGAACACGCAACACAAGTAATTGAGCCTGTATCATCCCCCGGATAACCGATCCAGGAAATATGACCTTGTAAGGCTCCATGATCGGTGATATTAAAATGACTTTCTAGTGCTAGCTGTAAATATATTCCCAGTATGCACGGATATCACATTCACGGGGCACGAAGTTAGCAGAAAAGCTCATAACATCTGACAAAAATACAATTAGGCAATCGATATGTATTCTCCAAATTCCTCCCGCGTAGTACATATGGGGGGAGATATATAAATTTGACGACACTGTCTTTCGTTAATCACCTCTTGGATGTTTAGGTGTTTGGGTCTCATTCAATTGTAGGGCACAGAGATTGGCAAATATCAAGTATTTATCAAGCAGCTAGTAGTAGATATACAAACTTAGGATATACACGTGCTGCAAAGGAAACGGCACATATTGCTATTTTTACTTTGGGGTCAATAGAGAAACGTTGCTTTGATCTTACCATCCTTCTCGTTAATAAATAAGGTGATATCTCCGTTTATTCGTTAATACTTGGCACCCCATGAAGTAGTCGTATTCATGTTCTTTTCCTTATTCTTTAGTAATGAAAGCCGAACTCGGGGCAGTAGGATTGATTTGTATCAAAATCTGGTATGATTATTAGATCTGAACCTCCGCGTGGCTAGTTTTCCTTGTATCGAGTGCCCAAAATCTTTTGGACTGCAAGTCTGGAGAATTTATGCCGTACAGTAGTACTAAGTTACAGTAGTGCACCCGGCGATATCCGAAATATACTTAATGACATCATTAGCGCTGTATCTCCGCCAGGTTATAAAGGTTTCGCGTTGTTGCATACGCGTCCCTCCCAACCTCTCTCTCTCTTGTCGCCCACATTCAAACATAAAATGGCAAAGGGTCGCATAAAATCTTACGGAAAACCCAAGCCTTCCGTTCGTATTCCTCGGTCAGCTTCAAAGTCGGGCTCGCCGTCGCCAACATCATCTTCGAGTCCTCTGTCTCCTCTCACCCCGCGTACACCCGCAGACGAAGGTATCGACTTTTTTCAGTCACAGTCAACTCCAGGGGAGCCACCCATCCATGTTTATGAGCTGCGTCTAGACCAGGACGGAGGCCCTCACAAAGATCACCAGGTTAGTACCTTGACTTTACTACTGCTGTGTATCATTTTAACGTATTGTGTACAGTATATCAGACTCCCACCCGCATATACCCCATATATCTTACGGGTATCTATAGATGCTGGTACTCCTGCTTCCAAAAATGGCGTATTCAAAACAAATTTTCCTCTGGATGGTGGTGCATTTGGCAGGGAACGTTACGCTAAGAGAAAGTACGTATCCTTCAGCCTGATATATGCGCTGATTTGAGCACTCAATTGTGAATGCAGGCTTACCCACGGATTTCTCGAAACCCATACAAGGTTGATCTGCCCATATCGCATGCTGGCGCATTTGTGTACTGGATCGAGTACGATGGGAGCGATGGCTTGCGCATAAAAGGTCGCGAGGGCTTCTTCAACATAGACCCTATTCTCAGATTTAGAGGAAGGACACCCATCCTTGATGAAAATCTGAACACTCTTCCTCCAGGAAAGGGTGCGGTTCTCAAGGATGATTTTGTAAATCTTCCTTTGGATGGACTATCCATCTTGACAGTCGTTTCGAAATGGATGGGACCAATAGACGAATGGACGAAACACTTCGAGGAAGCCAAGAATAGAGGCTATACCATGTTACATTATACCCCTCTACAAGAGCGAGGAGAAAGCGACAGCCCATATTCGATCCGAAATCAAATGAATTACGAGCCAAGCATGTTTGATAAGCCTACTCCCTGGAAATGCAGGAATACGTAAAATCGAGGAAGTACTCAAAATTGCGCGGGATGAGTATGGTTTGCTCAGTCTAACAGATGTTGTGTTGAATCACACAGCAAATGATAGTCCATGGCTAGCCGAACACCCTGAGGCCGGTGAGTTTTTGTTTACAACGCTCAAGAAGGTTGATTAGCGTGCTGAACATCAAATATGTACTCTAGGCTTTAGTCCTTCTAACACACCGCATCTGACTCCGGCTTTTGCACTCGACACCGCAATAATCGATTTTTCAGACACATTGAAGGCTAAAGGTCTTCCTATCTCCATCTCTTCTGAGCAGGATATCGACGTCATTATTTCCGCTTTGGAAAAAGTTGTGAAAAGACCTCAACCTCTGGCAATATTATGTACTGGACCCTGTACGCGAGAAAGATTCGGTAAAAGCAGCACTAAAGTCATCAAAATTCACAGCCTGGACAGGAATAGACGTCAAAGGAAAGAATGTCGTAGAGTTGGCACATATAATACGTGACGATAAGAAGATAACTGGTCTCGGCGCGTTTGCCTCCCGTTATGGAGCCCATGTTGATGGCTCTGTTGCCGCTGGGTTCACCAAAGCGGCCTTCGACCATCTACAGGACGAAGAAGCGCTAGCCGATGCTTGGATACGGGTCGTGGATGTTATCAATGTGCCCTTGTACGCCGAATGGGATGAAGATTATAGCGCTGCAATTGGAAATGTGCGTAATCGCCTCAAATATACTAGATTAGATGCGAATGGACCAAAGCTTGGGGAAATATCAAAAGCGTGAGATTAAAAATTTTATGAATTCAATGAAAAGGTTACTTATTCTTATTACAGGAGCCCCCTTGTCGAACCGTACTTTACGCGGATATCGCCGACGCCAGACTCAGATCCCTTAATATACTCCCTAGCAAATAATGGTTGGATATGGAACGCGGACCCCCTTCAAAACTTCGCACTTCTCCCATCTAAAGCATACCTACGCCGTGAAGTTATTGTATGGGGAGATTGTGTCAAGTTACGTTACGGAAAATCGCCGGATGATAATCCATGGCTCTGGTCTCACATGACAAACTACGTTACCGCTCTTGCGCACACATTCGACGGCTTCAGAATTGACAATTGTCACTCGACACCACTGGAAGTTGGTACACGCATGTTAGACGCAGCGCGTGTTGTTCGCCCCGACCTTTACGTATGCGCAGAGTTATTTACTGGGAGTGAGGAAATGGACTTGGTATTTGTTAGGGAACTTGGAATCAATAGTTTGATCAGGGAGAGTGGGAACGGCTGGGATCCCAAAGAGCTCTCACGACTCCTTTACAGGCATGGCCTTGGGAAAGCCGATCGGTTCCATGGACGGCGCATGCATGACCAGCATGACGGAGCTAGAGAGTCCGACAGGCAAAGGGCCAGTCAGGAAGGCCATTATCACCCCACTAAATGGATCTTTGCCCCACGCGTTGATGTTATGATGTTACGCATGATAACGAGAGTCCTTTAGACAAACGCTCTGCCGAGGATGCTCTATCGACTGGTGCACTAGTTGCATTCAATTTTTGCGCAATTGGAAGCGTTAAAGGTTTTGATGACCTTTACCCGAAGTTGTTAAATCTGGTTCAAGAGAAGAGGAGGTATGAACTCACGGGATTAGGGGAGAATAGTGGCATTGCAAAGGTAAAGCGGCTTTTGAATGAATTACACTTAGAAATGGTGTTGGGGGCATATGAAGAAGGACATGTACATCAAGAAAACGATGTGAGTGTTTGGAGCCTTTGATATTTGACCACCAGCTAAAACGTTAGGAAGTATATTGTACTACATAGAGTACAACCTTCAACGCAGAAAGGGTATTTATTAGTTGCTCATACGGCTTTTAGCAAAGGATCGAAAGATCGAGGATCAAGTACTTGGCTTAAATTTTTCCCAAGCGTCAGCGCTAATAATCTTTTGCAGTCGCACCAATAAAACTGCGCCGCACACGCGCAAAATTCATCATGGGAACAAGTATAGATATACCCTCATACGAAACTCCGAAAGACCCTGAACTGCTTCGTGGTCTTCCTTCAAAACTAGTTGCTTTACCGACTGTTATTGTTCCGCAGGGTCTCGACCACGATGGTTCCATATGCAGGAGATAATTGTACCCGAATATTTTCCTCCAGGAAGCATAATAGGTATTCGAAACGCAGTTACAAGAATTTGATCCGACTGCTCGAATTGTTCTGCAAGACTGGCGTAGATGAAGTGTTCAGCACACTAAACCTCGTAGACCTCAATGTGATACTTCATCGCGCGGACGGCGAGGAAAGGGACGCCACAGCCGGGGTTTTCGGCACTTACTATGTTCCTGGACTTGATAGACTGGTTTATTGCGGTTTGGAGGGGTGGATGCATCCATTAAGGCACATCATGCGTTATAATGACCTCGGGCATCCCTTGTGCCAACATTTACGGGATGGTACTTGGGCAATGGATTATGTTCATCAGAGACTCAGCCAGTCTGTATTCAAGTATTCTTACTTTTCCGGAAATCTGATTGCTCTATAGCCAATTGGAGACATTCCCGAACCTTGAAAAGCCTGCTGAATGGTTCCGAGATCGATTCGAAAGGGTCAAGCAAACTGTACCAACGTTTATGCGTCCGAAGTATTTTGCTATGATCATATCTGAAGCTTACAAGGCAGCGCGACGTGCAGTTATTGAGCAATGCTCAGAGTTCGTAGTCAATGGCCACGATTTTACTCAAGATCTTGCTATGTGCGCCGTGCAGATGCACGGACTCGGTGAAGTCAGCATCGCTTGATCCTGTAACTGTTACACCGTCTTTGGCAGCGGGTCTCCCACACTTTACTTCAGGTTGGGCAAGATGCTGGGGCAGGGATGTGTTCATCTCATTGAGAGGATTATTCTTGACCACTGGCTTGTTCGAACATGCGAAGAAACACATCCTAGCATTTTCCTCGACGCTCAAACATGGATTGATACCTAATTTATTAGATTCCGTGCGTCACCCAAGGTAAGCAGTTTTTCTGTGTATGATCATATGTGCTGAAGGAAATTCATTAGGTACAACTCTCGTGACTCTCCATGGTGGATGTTACAAAATATACAAGACTATGTGAACATGGCGCCCGACGGCATATCAATTTTGTCCGAGCTTGTCAAACGTCGTTTCCCACAAGACGACACTTGGGTATCTTGGGACGAACCCACGCGCATATGCATATTCTAGTAGTCTGGCCGAAATAGTACAGGAGATTTTGCAACGGCACGCTGACGGGATCAAGTTCCGTGAACACAACGCCGGCCCAAACCTAGATATGCAAATGAGGAGTGAAGGGTTTGACATCGCGATCTATGTTGATTGGAGTACTGGACTTATTTTCGGAGGAAGTAAGCACAACTGCGGGACTTGGATGGACAAGATGGGAGAGTCTGAGAAGGCAGGGACGAAAGGTGTTCCAGGTACTCCGAGAGACGGTGCACCCGTTGAAATTACAGGATTGTTAAAGAGCACTCTGAGGTGGTTGGACGGACTTTCCAGTAAAGGGAAATTCCCCTTCAAGGGTGTCCAGGCAGAAAGTGCGTGATCATTCAAGTCCATCCATCCCTTTGCTAACCCTTTGAGTGTGTGAATAAAGTCAAGGGACAAAAACGACTCGTCACGTACAAGGAGTGGTCCGACCTTATTCAAACATCTTTCGAGAAATGTTATTATGTTCCGCTTGGTGAGTGGCATGCTGATATCCCGGAAAGTTGTTAACGAAGTCGTGCAGATGCAGCTGAAGATAGCCAGTACAAGCTTGATCCCAAAATTGTCAACCGCCGAGGGATATACAAAGACGTGTATGGATCAGGCGCTGGCAGAGAATGGTCGGATTATCAATTCAGACCCAACTTTCCTATTGCTATGACCGTTGCCCCAGAAATGTTTAACTGAACGCCATGCACTTGGTGCTCTCCAACTTGCTGAAAAGGCAGTTACGAGGACCACTCGGCATGAAGACTTTAGATCCAAAGGACCTTCAGTACCGACCAGTGTACGACAATTCCAATGATTCGAGTGATGCAGCAATTGCCAAAGGGTTGAATTATCACAATGTCAGTGACTTCGAGTATGACCAAACTTCGTAGGATTGAAACTCCAATTTTTTTTTGCAATAGGGTCCGGAGTGGGGATGGCCTTTGGGGTACTTCTTACAAGCATACTTGCATTTTGACACGAGGGTGAAAGGCGAACAGGTGCGTTATATTTTTCACTTGCAGTTAACCGCTGAAGATGTTTTGTAGAACGTCAAAGAAACATTGCATCATCTGCACCGTATCCTTCTAGTACCGCGTCACCATATCCAGAAAGATGCGTGGGCAGGGCTGCCGGAATTAACGAATGAGAATGGGACAATATTGTGCAGATTCTTGCAACACACAAGCATGGAGCGCAAGCACACTGCTAGACTTTTTACAGAAAGTGCATTTGATGCAGTCTTAGAATTGAAAACTGTAGATATGTAAAATTGTAGTCGAGACAAAGTTGTGGTGTGTTTGGGTGCGATGAGTGATAGAGAAAGCGGTAAGCGATTGTATGTAAGACTGTACTGTTACTAACTAACAACTCACCATCGCCTGTACATTTACATATTTTCTATCTTCTTCGTACTTTGCCCGTTTCTTTCTTAATGCTCGAATGTCTTTCTTTGGGTTTCAAAACAACGATCTAGAACACGATAAACGACGCTTTTTAGATTCTGACTTACATGGCTCGGAAGACCTCGCTGTATACACCTGGGGTGAGGAAAGTTATGATGGGCTAGGGGACGCCCTCCAGGAAGGAGGTGATGAGCTTAACGATGAGACTTTTGGCTCCGTTGGCGCTATCGGTGAGGATATATCCCACCGATTTTCCTCTTTTCATGGCCTCATGAGTCTTTTTTTTTTTGGACCCTTTCCTGCCTGAATGTGATATTTGTCCCGGATCTTTCATTATTCGTTAGGGAAAGACTTCGATTTTGCAAACCCTGCTCTTCCTGATGACAACCGTTCATCCAATGCGCATACACCTCAGTTAAACTCGTACTCGCAGTCTCAGTCTCAGTTTAAAGGTGCCACTGCTGCAGGCAATACGAGGGATCAGTCCTTATCGCATTATGAGTCAAGGCAAGATCGTACGAATCAATCGCACCAGCAGCAACACCAGTCTTCGCCGTCATGGACTGATCAACCTGGTATGTTCCACCACTTTTCTTACCTAATTAGTAGAGGTTTTGGCTTGCTAACTGATGATAAGTAGCTCGTACTAATTCTTTGGAGGCAATATGGGATGACAAGTCAATGTTTTCCTGTACTTCCCTAGATCCAACGGACCTAGTCGTGCATCCGATAGTCATCGTGCATCTCCTGCTCCTCCGCTCAACACATCCAGGTTCTCCCCTTTTACCACTACAGATGTTGGCAGTAGTGCCTCCCCGATGGGAGTTGGTGGTAGTAACACTGGATACCAAGAAATCGGCGGTCAGAAAAGCTCGTCCAGCACTGGTGCCCGAATGCGCACGTTACAAGAGATCGAGGCAGAGATGAGGGCTGCTCAACAGACCCGACAGCTCCAGCAGCAGCTCTTACTTCAAGCTCAGAGGGGAATCGAAGAGGAGGAGCGTATTCGTCAGGAACATCGCCGCGAGGCTATGTTACGTGAAGAGCATCTCAGGCAGCTGCAAGAAAAAGAACTGGAGCGTCAACAGCGTCTATTCCAAGAGCAGCAGCAGCAGCAGCAACAACAACAACAGCAACAGTTACATTTGCAGAGGCTTCTGCAACAACAACGGGAGCTCCAACTCCAGCAGCAACAGCAACAACGTACACCGCCACCTAGAATGATGCCTTCATCTCACTCACCAAGGTTTCTGGAACATCAACGACAAATCCTTCTTATGCAGCAACAGCAAGAACGACAGCAACAGCAAAGGCTCCAGGAGTTGCAGCAGCAATTGCGTAATGAAGAGTTGGAGCGCCATATGATGGCGCTTAACTTGCAGCAGACAGCTGGATCAAACCAATATGCTGGTCGTCGTCAACAACCAGCTGATCTTACTGCAGCAGAACTCCAAGCTCTGCTTAACTTGCAACAGCAGCAGACAGCTGGATCAAATCAATATGCTGGTCATCGTCAATCACCAGCTGATCTTACCGCAGCAGAGGCTCAGGCTCAGGCTCTGATTAACTTGCAGCAGCACCAACATCGTAGGGCACGTTCACAATCACCAGCAATGGGGGATCATTTCCAGGTTCAAGAGGGTTTACAATACATGCCCCAGAATGTGCAGATGCAACAACGGCTTCTGTCGGAGCTAGCTCAGGCTGAATTTATGCAGAATATGCAAGGTATCAGCCCAGCTGAACAAGAAGCTTTGCGAGCCGAGGCAATGCGTAAAATTGTCGAAGCTGAAAAAATGGAAGAGAAGAGGCGTCGGAAAGCTGCTAAGATTGCTCATATGGTAAGCTGCTTGTCACTTCCATACCTTTGTATGCTAATTCTTTATATTTGTAGGCACGATATAATGATCTTATGACACAATCAGACAAGGATTTTATTACACGAATCCAAGTCTCCCAGCTTGTTACACATGACCCCTATGCTGATGACTTCTACGCCCAAGTATATGGAGCAATTCTCAGATCACGCATGGGTCTACAATCTCAAGATGAGAGCGTATTGAAGTTTGGTTCGGGCGGTGGCATTGGGCTTGGGTTCGCACAGAAAGGGGGCAATCGTAGACCCAGTGCTATGCAACGTATGGAACAACAGGTTGAGAGGATTGTGAGTAATGCAAAGCGTCGCGAGGAAGAGAAGGGATTGCATTGTGAGTATTCAATATTAAAATGTCTGACTTTATATAATTGACTCTCTTTTATATAGCCATTCATAGTTTACAAGGTGCTCTCGGTAAAACATCTGGAAGAAGTTACAGGGCTGCACCTCGCCAGTTGTTACAAGTTGACTCCGCGAATGCGTCTTCATCTCCTACGTTGTCCCACGCACATGCTGCCGCGCATATATCCAAACCTAGCATTCATAGTCATGAAGGAGCCGCTATGGAAGCTGCTAAACTAGGACGGCAGGCTCTTGGGAACGCAGCAGATGTCAGTTCTAAATTAATGTTCTCGATGAATAGACCTGCTCATTCTGTTCCTCCATCTAGACCGATAATCTTGTTCTCAAAGAACCGCTATCTCATCGCGAAGTACTTGTAATCTTGGAAAGTTTATACGATCTTGTCCTTAATGTGGAACAACTCCGAAGAGATCAACCATTACCAGATGAAGAGGAGATGACACGCCGGTGGTATGTTTACATTTCTTTAGTAACTCGTCTTGCATACTGAAATATGATTATTTGACAGGCAAGAAGAATATGATCAACTCGTAGACAACCTATGGAATGAGCTGCGAGTCATGGTTCCTCTCGAGACTAGGTATGTTTTGATCTTCCGAGTTAATACGTATCCTCTGACCGAACGCTTCACCCTTTTCAGTAACCCTCATCCTTTCATCTCCCTTCTCACACCGAGCAAAGGGAAGAAAGTCTTACCACGCTGTACCCGACATCTCAACAGCCAAAGAATGCTTACCGTTCTAACACTCCTCGTGGCGTGCTTCAGTCAACTTGATGTTGTCAAACTAGCGCCAATTTTAGATTCCATCGAAGAAACCACAGAACGAGCGGATGTAGAACGTCAGACTCAAGCTTTCCTAGGAAGCGTCATGCAGAGCATATTGCCCGTTGTTTCCGTGGGGAACCTGCGCTTGATGACTGGTCTTTTAGGATTGTTACTTGATCGTAGTGATATTGCTGCTGTGGCGAAGACAAGGGTGTGTGCCGCCTTTTTTGCTTCCTTATCACATAGTTCTCACTGCTACTCCAAATTGCTTGTGAATAGCCTGGTCTGGCTCTCCTCACTCTGTTCTTGAGTCGTGTAGAAGTCATCAAGCAGGGTATCAATGGTACGAGTGATCCTGCAGAAGTTCCAACGACAATGAAAGAGTTCCAGCAATGGTGAATCTTTTTTGCTTTTGTATCCATCAAACGACCATAAATTAACTCGCGGAACTATCAACAGGCAATTGATGTTCGACCACATGTTCCAATTGCTCGCACCGCATCTCATGCAACTCTTCCCTTCAACGCGGATATTGGGCTCTACGCCCAACAACCAAGATCAAAACCAAAAGAACTTAACAGACATTGTAGACCAACCTGTATGGCAATTCCTCGCTGCCGTCGCTCTCCATGCCGTCAGCGAACAACACCATATCCTAGTTGCAGCTTTACGCGAGAAAATTTTGGACAACGTTCTCAGCGTTAACAAAGGTTTGGTACAAAACGAAGACGAACGCCAAACTAAATTGGCAAATGTCAACTTGTTCTTACATGCTTTGGGTTTAGATAGCTCGCTAATTTCTCTCTGATTGGATTGTAGCTAATTATGATTTGCTCTCTCCTTTCTCCTGATTGTTCAAAAGATAATCTGCATCTACTTATTTTGTCATATTGATGTCACTTCGCCAAATTGTGTGCTTTCTGTTGCTGTTGCTGCTACCCTTGGAACATATAGATTCAACAAAATTAGAAAATGATGCAAAGCTTGGAAGTTTTAGGGAGTGGATTATGTCGAGTGTGTTGATTTACAAATGAGGTCCTGGACTCCATAGACCGATCGCTGAGGTTCGCAACCTGTCAACTCTCTATGTCGCATATATCCAGTGTCCAGAAGAGTTTCCAATTTGCTAAGCTCGCCAGTGAGATTCAACACAGGTAGATCACTCCATTCGGGTAAAACGCCATACGGAAGATCAAGTAGATCAACAGCTGTCTTCTTCGTTGCCTTCGAATAATCCGGAAGTTGCATCAGAGGAAGAAGAAAGAGCTCCTGCTTCTCCTTCGTGCGAACCTTCACATGGGAACCAAATTCAAGGTGGTTCGTAGACAGCGAAATGAAGTCTTCGTAGTTCGGGTACAACATAACATACCCACGGAGATACACTAATTCAATGAAATACTTCTTCCACGACTTTCTCCAATGATTAGAGCGGACATTGGGAACCACGTTGTTCTCGATCGTGAGAAGTTTTTGGGATAAACGCAGAGTGAGATACTCGTGGAATTCACGCCACTGTTCTGGAAAGTATACTGCGCCCCAACTACAGGGTATTGGAGAAAGATATGGTGAATCCTGGATGCGGGAGGTGTTCTTTGCTAAATAGTTCCCTCGCATTGAAGGGCTGGCGCCCCGTCATAGGGAGCTCGATGTTCTTCTGCTGATAAAGGCTGACACCAAATAGAAGAGGAGATCTGTTCGATGAACTACCATATCTGTGTAGGGAAGTTCATTTCAGTTGTCAAATGTTCAAAAGGTGAGCACCATATACTATCACCTATAACGTAGAATATTCATCTTGATCCAGGCATAAAACAAGGGGGATAATTCCACGTCGTCCTCAAGTAATAAACCATAGTTGTGGTCAGATTGAGGGTACCAAGATTCCACCACGGCTTGAAGCAGTCCTCCATGTACAACCCTATGATGAACAAATGAACTTCCATGCAGCCATTTCGTTTCATGAACTATCCGCATTGTCTCTTCGTCACTATCTTGTTCTACGTTTATCCTCAAATTCAACGTATCACCGAAGTACAGGGCTCGAGATAGTGACTGCATTAGCCTCTCCAATGATTTCGGTCGATCCTTGGTGATAATACTAATGTCTATGCGGGGAATATTCCAATCTGTTTTCGAAATGTTAGCCACTCTCCCTCTTAGTAGCATACTATCTGCCTTACTTTTCAACTCTTCTAATGACAGAGATGCTAGCCAGTCGCAGTATGGCAGATCAGACCTTGGAATACTGATAACTCTGGATTTGCTGTTCGCTATGCTTGATAAAAGAGGGATACTCCCGTCTTCCACTGCTATCGTGATATCAGGACCATTAGAGCCACCATAGAGCCGCCGAAGGATATCCAAATCTTCATAATGTTTCTCAAGCAACGTTTCTTCATCTTGGATGAGTAAATAATAATGAAGAACACATTTGTCGAGGTACATGGTGCGCTTTTCGCTTCTAAACGCTTTACTACCAAGTTTTCCCGTTAGAAAAATACGCATATAACGACCTTGGTCGAAGAGTTTACACAAAAGCCCAGAGATATGGTTGATATCATTTTCATCTACCAGCAAGATAGCAAAGGATCCATCGGATGGCTGAATGTGAGTTATGCCTTCGTCTCCTCGTTCACAAGTTTTACGCACGTTTAGTCTAAATTCGCCAGAAGAACACAGACTAGGACCCTCTTGTTCGGTATGTAAAATGACCCCACGGAGAGAACTTTCATTCCGAGTTGTAGTCATAAATCCATTAAAAGTGGACCATGGATCCTGGCCAAAGGCGGTAGACCTGTCAGGCTGGAAGGAAGCAGGCATCACAAACGGAGGGCGCATATACGCTGCAGGATGAGCTCCATCCATTACCTCACTATCAGTGGTAGTAGTAGGTTGACCTCGAGGACCTATAGGAAAGGAGACAGATAGAGGATGCAAAAGCATATTCCTTGTGCAACTGTTGAGTCCCATGAGCCCCATTTCATCGAGTAGCAGTACCCAGTCTGTAGAAGCTTCATTTGCAGCACGCATAACACCGCTTTCCATGTTGATATATGCAGCCCACGGCCTAAGCGAGATTTCAGGTAGACCCCTCGAACTATACTTGTCTGTTCCAGTTGATACCAAATCGCGAACGAGACTACGAGCCTGAGAGATGGCAGCACTAGAACAAACAAGCATGATTGACTTCAGATGGGGAGAAGGCCAGTAGAGTAATTTGAGGTTTGCACGTAAGTTGTCAAGAGATTCCAACGTGACAGGTAACACTGCTGTTAGCGAGTGTTCTGGTATTGTGGGTGCATACTGCAGCTCTCGAATAAATTTGGAGTACGATTCGTCGTCGTTATCATAATCCATTTCGCTAATTGGATGAAGTTGCTCCACGGATATGTTCCATTCTGGTCGTATAGCCGTTAGCTCTGTTTCTGGTGGGGTACCAGAATTGAAGAAAAATAAAATGAACAGGAAAAAACACGGAGCAAAGAGGCACCACTGGAATGCGTTTATGATCTTGCAGGCCCTTAAATTAGGCTTAAGAAGCACGCGTTTGCCAAGAACCATAATACCCAGTCGCGAAATGAGGATGTAATGCCTGAGGTGGAGAAAACAAGGATCTAACTACACGAAATGGTTCGAGATAAGTTATAATGTAGTAAGTGCACTCTGAGTACATGCAAAGTCACGTTTCGTCACGCAGGGGATGAAAAAGATGATGGCTCCAAAGGAATGCCGATAATGAAGATCGTAAACTATGCCAGGTACTGTCGAAAAGCGTGTAGATAGTGGCTACAAAAACATAGAAAAGTGAACAAACATTAGGTAGGTAAGTGGCAATTCTGCATTACTTTTTGTCTCGACGATCATGGATGCGTCTGTAAATTAGTTCAATCTGATCGTATGGCTGCCTCTGTTGAAAGGAAGATATGTTTAGTAGGCGAAACTTTAACAGAACAGAATACGAGCTTACTGAAGAATTCATATGATAACCAGCAAAGGGCAGTACTCGGCATAATTGTGAGCACCCGCGGTGTTAACCCTCTACCAAAGCCCTTGAGTCCATCTCTTCTCCATATCACTTGTAGTGCATCTAACATGCCCCGAACTCCTCGGATATCGGCTTCATGAGATGTTCCCCGCGTTTGTAAAATCGTTTTCGCCACATCGAGAGGGGTAGTCACCGCCGCCGCCACCGCGCCCGCTACTCCCCCTGCAATCATATGTGATGAGGGTGAATACTCACCCCGAGGGTTCATGATTTTCTTCACGTGTTCATAAACAGTGAATTGAATAGCGTTGAATGGTATTGAAATCGCTAGTGTAGTTGGATACGAGACATAGAAGGCAGCCAGACCCTCCCTCTGGTAGACACCGCGAGCACATGTAAAGACAGAGCGAAACTCTGACTTGTGAACTTGCATCCGTTGTTTTATAACTAGTAAAAATGAAAGTTTAAAAAAGCAAAGTCTTCGGAAGAGGATCGACGGATGACGTACCATCGAACGGATTCATTAGTGCATCTGCTGCAGTTGTCGCACATGCACCCGCCAAAGCTATTGAAAACACGTTAAAACATCTCCTGGCAAAGAAGTTTAGGAACTCACCAGTGGCCATAAATTGATTCCCTGCCTCATTCCCTCCTGCCAGTTCTTTGACAGCCTCAAGAGTTCCGAAATGTACCGCATGAGCAGGACCTGCACCTAGTACTACCGAAGATACCCCTCTCCACAGAGTTCTCATGCCCTCAGTCGCCGAAATCCTCGTAAATGCGTTCCCCACACCACTATATACTGCTACCGGAGAAGCTGCAAAGACTTGCATCCGAGTCTAGAGAGTGGTATTCAATCTACTGAGCGTTGCCTGTATGGGACGAATTGACTGACTTTGATACTGTCAATGGGATACATGACTGCATGTTCTGATATGCCAGCCTATTGAGAGCCAGAAGCAAGCAAGCAAAGTTATTTAGCCATGCCCAAAACCACAATAAGTTTAGTGACTCACCAATGCCCCAGCCAGCATATTGACCTAGCCAAGCAAAATGCCATGTAAAATTTTAAATACAAATCGTGGCACCAACGCTCTCACCGCAAGTCCAGCATTCGGGGGAAGCGCTTCATAGTCAATCTCGTCAGCCATCTAATTGAGAGCTTGAACCAACGCGGGGGTATCCGGAAGTAGTGAACCTTTGAAAAATGAAAATTTCGAAAGAATTTCAGAGATGGCGCTGGGCCGAAAGGACTGAAGAGAGCGATGGAAGAAAGAAGACAAGAAGCTTCTGGGACGTTGCGAGCAACCAGCAAGGCCGAATGAAGGCCAGGAGCTGAGGGAGATCAGGGTGGGAGCTGAAAGGTGTAATCTGAATTATATATTTGGCTTTAATACAATGAACGCAAACATATCTCATGGGACGTCCGTATCACGATGCTTACACGTCTTTCATGCCATTTATCTCGGACCTGGGAACTCACTATTTATGGCTCTCAACTCGGATATCTCAGGAGTTGTAATGGCACCGGCCAGCGTACTCACGCTCACCTGGCAACTTTTGTTTCATGTATACAACACAATTTTGCCGTTTGCTTTAACCGGAGAGCCGATGAAGAACCCGGAGAGCACTATGAAATATATATACTGTCAACTTTCTGACTACTGTACTGCTCCTACTCCCGACGCCTAATAACCCGGCGTCTTCACATGCCCAATTGGCTTAGCGAAACAGTATGACTACCTCCCGTGCATCTGTAATATGAACCTTCCCGTATCCACTGATATCCTACAGGGCAGACACCCATTTGACGCAATTTTGCCTGCGCTTTGGCCTCTTGTTGTTTCCTCCGTTGTTCCTCCTCTTGTTTAGCCCTCAATGCGGCCATCGCCCTTTCTCGTTCGGCCTTGGCTGCTAATTCCTGAAGGCGTTGTATTTCTCTCTTACGCATCAACTCTCTTCGCTCGGCCTCCTCTTTAGCAGCTGCAATTTGCCTCGCTAACTCCTCCATCTTCTCACGATGTGCTTTTTCTGCGCGCTTTTTTGCTTCCAACTCCTTTTGTAGTTTCTGAATCGCTTGTCTTGCTGCACGTTCCATTTCTGCTTGAAGCCGTTTAGCTTTCTGTAAGCTGTTCCAAACCGCATCAGAAACACCAGGATCGCGATTTGGTGAATTCGGGTTTTGGGGTACTGGACTTTGAATTCTAGGAGGTGGAGACGCAGCTTTAGGTGGAGGCGCTTTGGTGGTGGTGGCTTTGGTTTTGGTTTTTGTTACTGATTTTCGGGGTGGGGATGGAGGGTTTGGCGTTAAACTTTCCATGGGCTGTTTACTAGAAGAAGGTTTCCTTGCGCCGGTAGTGTCCAGTCGCTCTTGACGTGCCTTGAGCATAGCTCTCATACATGCCACTGCTTCATCTTTCGTGAGAACCATGGGACCTTCAACATCTTCCTTCAAGAAAGCAACACTGATGAGATCCTTCGACAACGTAACCATATCTCTAGCATTCCCCCAATCCGATAGCTGAATCATCTCTTCTACGATGGCACTCATCTCCTGGTATGCGTCCGAGGCTGCGTCCTTTAGGTCCTCAAACTGGATATTCTTCTTCCGTAGCTCTCTATATACGACTTCAAGACACTCCTTCGGGCCCATATTCGAGAAAATGACCTGTTCCGGGAATCTGCTCGACAATCCAGTATTGACAGTCATGAGTCGATTCATGTCGTGATCGTAGCCAGCCAGGATGATGATGACTTTTGACTTGAACGTTGGATGCGTTATCAGGCCGACCAACTCGTCAATTGCCTCTTTGGCAAAGTGTCCCTCTCCCAGTCTGTATGCTTCGTCAACGAAAAGAACTTTGCCAAGGGCTTTCTCGAGGAGTTTCTTTGTCTTTGGCCCGGTCTGCCCTACGTACTGGCCCACGAGGTCTGTTGCTGAACATTCTATGACATCACGCGAAGATAAGATGCCCATGTCATAGTAAACTTGGCCCATTTTTCTGGCAACTGTCGTCTTGCCGGTACCTATCATAAAATCAGCTACGATGATGACATGACAAAGGAATATCTTGCGTACCTGGTGGGCCTTTGAAAATGAAGTTAGTTGGGATTTGCTCCCGAGGATCCAATTTCCTCTTTTTCGAAACCTCGGCAATCTTCTGATAGTTCTTCAGTTTAGTGACAATATGCTCGCTTCCTACTATGTCTTCGAATAGCTTGTCAAGATTCGTCGAGGCATTTGCATTACGTTGATAGTCTGGGTCGAAGTCTTGTGGCTCGAAAACAATGTCTATTGGTCTTTGATGTGCTGGGATACGAGAGAACCTTCCCATATAATGAGCCTTTGCCTGCCCAATCGCGTTCTCTACGTCTCCTGCATTTCCGAAGTTTGGTCGATTGCGAGCACGATCTAATAATTCGATGGCAACGTTCTTTGCATCAGCTGTCGCGTCCAGGTTCTGGTCTTTCATTTTTAGCTCGAGAATTTGAAGCAGCTCGGCGTTGTTGAAATCGGCAAAGTTGAATGCATCTTCGATCTTGAAACGTCTTGACAAGCCAGGGTTTACGTTCTGTTTAAATAGGGTTGTATACGCTCGATAAATTGTGAAATTTAATATTTACCTGAAACATCTCAACCATTTGGTCCTTATATCCAAGCATCAGCACGCAGCGATCATCTCCAGGGACGCTTTGGACTTCCGCGACAATCGTATCAATAACGGACGTCTTGTAGATGTTTGTCTGGCTCCCTTTTCCAGTCTCGCCTCCTTCGTATAGCATGTATGCCTCGTCAATAATAAGAACCTTCCCGACCGTCGTTTGCAGTATTGCTTTCGTATTAGTTTCCGATTCTCCCAAAGCTGAACCCACGAAGTCTGAGGGGTTTTTAATTACAACTATGAACATCTTATTAGTATTTGTTCCATCATGAATCCCAATATACTCACCCTCGCCATTGCTAAGAAGCCTCAGCTCAGCTAGTATCGCTCCGTACAACTTCGCGACTGAGGTTTTTCCTGTCCCAGGTGAACCCAGAAAGACGCGGTTCAAGGATACTTCCAATGGCTCTTTCTCGCTCAATTCGCGGTGGTAGTTTGTCTGCATCATGTCGAATAGATTTCGAACAGATTCTTTAACATCGGTTAGACCAATTAGGGCTTGTAATCTCTTCCACGCCTTGCTCTGGGCCATCGCTGCAGACGGCTCTGGTCCGATGAGGTCTTCGGCGGACAGAAGGAAATCATCAGGCATGTTCCCCTTTTTGCGCTCGTTATGGATCCTGACCGCCTGGTTTTTAAGGATGAGATCGAATACTGTTGTTAACTCTCTCGCATTGCCGAATCCATTGCGACCGCGACGTCTTCCAACTCGACGAATCGCGATCCGTGTATACAGTCCTCTTACACCACCTTCTACCTTCATTCTGCCCTCGAATCTTTTTTCGATCAAACCCTCGAGCATGTGGAGTAATTCGTTGTCCTTGTAATCATCAAAGCGGAAGGAATAAGGAACTCGACTGGGCAATCCAGGATTGTGTTCGAAGAACTTCTCCATTTCTTTCGTATATCCCGCGAAAATGAACACCAATTTTCCGACGTTGTTCTCCATTTCTGCCAGAAGGAAATCAAGGACTTGTTTGCCAGACATGTTATGTGCGCTTGTGAGTTGATAAGCTTCGTCGACAAAAATGGCACCTCCGCCTCCACTTTTCACTTGGTCAAGTTGCTTCTTGATGGCGTCGACACCCTCAGATCCAAGGCTAGAACCGGTCGTCTCTATAAACACATCTCCCGGAAGAACACCGACGGAGGACAAGAATTTTGCGTAATGTCTGGCAACCGTGGTCTTGCCTAAAGAACGCAACGTAAGTCGAGGTTAGTCTGGTGATCGCATAAAAATACATACCTGTCCCAGGATTTCCCAACAGAACAGTATTAAACCTATCCTTTTTCAATGAGGTACCCTGGCGTATGGCCGTATCGATTTTAATCTTGATATTAAGAAGTTGCTCCTTCACCGATTCGAGACCAACCATATCCATTACCGCATCTAATGACTGGTTATTTGCTCCTTCCATATCTTTCTGGCGTTGCCATTCTATTTTGGACTGCGATGGGGGAATGATCATTTCGTTGTCGGGGGTAACAGTCTTTGTTTGCGTTGAGTTATTGGGCTGGTTAGGGACAGCATTCGAACCGGCAGCATCAGGCTGTGGAGTTTCATTCCCAGTTGTTAGCGAGGTAAGGTTCTGAACTATCCTACTCAAAAAACTTGTAGTAAACGGGGTACTGGGAGAAGCAGGTGGTGCTGGTGCTGATGATGATGCTGGTGTCGGTGTTGATGTTGATGCTGGTGCTGGTGGTGATGCTGGTGCTGGTGCTGGTGGTGTAGATGTAAAAAATCGAGGAGCAAGTTTGCTATGACCGGCTTCCCGTATATTGCGGTTTCGAGCATCCTCCAGATCACGTTGTTTTTGCTTTAATATATCCTCCCTTTCTTTTGCTAAGGCAGCGTCTTGCCTGATCTGTAACTCCTTGAGAATTTCTGCATCGATTTCCGCAATTCGCTGAAGGTGCGCCTGGTCATCGGCATCTTTCTTCGCTTTTGCAGCGAGGTCACGCTTGCGTTTTTCTTCAAGCTGCTTCGTCTCTCGTTCACATTTTCGACATGTCGCAGGTGTTCCTCTATAACATTGCCAAGTTTGTTCGTGTCCGTTAGAGCATTTGTTAGACATATTTTCCTTGCATTGCATCTTTGAGTGATCGAAGAGCTGGTGGCATTTTGACGGACAAGCGTGGACACCACATTTCAACATGACGCCGCTTAGTATAACAGGTTAGCCCATCCCTTAGTTCTTCAGTTGGCTAGAAACCATACCATGGAATAGTACATCCACCATCGGGACACTCGCGCATGAAGTCATCCGGTTCACGTAATACTGCCTTCTTGTCCCTATGTCGCTCACAAAATACCGGGAGCCCGTCATATATATGTTTCCCATCCTTAAGAAGGTCAAATAACTTTCCCCACATCACCCCTCCCTTTTTGGATTTTTTAAACGTCTCGAAATTACCAATCATGATCATGGCATCCCGGGCTCTCGAAAGTAAAACGTTCAAACGTTCTGGGGAAGACATGAAACCAATATCGCCGGCTGAATTACTTCTTCGTTAATGAGATAATTACAACGTCACTTTCTTCACCCTGATAGTTATCTGTAACGATGCGTTGAGTCAGCAAAAATGATACAGGAAAATATATTCTTTTACCAATGGTAGCAAGTCGGATTGGTTTTTTGGAATACTTCGCATCGGCATGAGTTATTATTCCGGCGCTGACAAGGTCATGCGAATCAAGGTCGTTCAGGACAGGGTCATTGTCCACCTTCAAAAGCTCTCGCAATTTCATCAGCTGTCCCAAATATGGCGTAAGAATAACAAGTTTTTCGGTCCCATAACCTTGTTGTCCAAGATAGCGTACGATCTTCAGTACCATTCCAGGCCTCATATGAGTTCTGTTTAGAGGACGTTGAATTCATGTCGCGTTTGTCTTTTAAGCGATCGTCAGGTACGTCTTCTGGATGGTCATGGCTGATAAAAACGATGTTGTCTTGAACACCTTTCAAATTGTCCCGGTTTTTTGTGCGTGCAGCATCTACTAGCTCTGGATACGTCAAGTGTCTAATAAGTGCCGAAATTTCGGGTCGCATCCTGTGTTGCTCCGAGAGTGTTTGGTGGGGGAACCCCCTCAAAATCAGACGCTCAAAGAGCGATCGGTTGAGATCGTATCCTTCGCCTTTTTCGACAGTTAGGGTATAGTTATTAACTTTTGGTCGTAGTTGTCTGTGACCAAGCATCGTTCATCAATCAGTATCATCCAATAGTTGCAGTAGTACTCACTTGTGATCCCCAATGAGTATGACCTGATTTGTGCTTGAGCTCAGTGCCGTGAGCACATGGCTTTCGAGGATTTCCCCTGCTTCTTCGATCAACAATACGTTTCGGTGCAGCAGCTTGGATATCTTCAGCATATTTTGCAGCTGCGGTCGTAGTACATCCAATAATTCTCTTGCTTTCTAGAATTCCAATTACATTCTGACTGAAAGCCCGTGTTAGCCTATCTTGATACTGGTTGTACTCTTTGGCAATTGAGTAAATTTCGGCAAGCATTTCGTTTAGAATAGTCGCTGTCCACTCTGCATATTTCTTATCGCGTTTACTTTCGGGGTAGGTCCCATATGCTTGATGCCTTGCGAACGAAATCTTGATCATGGAATATGCCCGCGTCACATCCAATTGACCATTGGTTTAGAAGGTAGTTTCGGTCTACATTGCGGCCACCTTTGCCGACTCGGGTCATGCCGTCTGAAGAGGTTGGAACTAGAAAAGCCGCATGAAAACTCGGGCTCTTCAAATTCGAGATAGTCCAGTATATCTTCTTGCCGGACGTTGGAGGCTCAAGAATCTCTTAAAGGCGAGCTCCAGCTGGTTGCACAGGTCCGCTGATGTCTGCTTGAGTCCATCGAACTATAGCCCAGTCCGGCCTTTCCGCGTCGGAATGTAGAGACTTGCTTCTGAAGTGTCAAAGGTTCTGTCCTTGTGGTAGATTTTCCACCTAGACGAACCATAGACGTCCTCAGCGATTCCGATATCCAATAAGCTTGTTAAAATGTCGTCGAGTGCGTGATTCGTGTAACAAACTACCAATATCCTTTGTGTCGTAAAATCAACCAACGATTTGGCAAGTAGGGCACCGATGAAGGATTTTCCGGTACCTAAAGGCCAACACACTCATTAGAATGAACTTGTAGTTAATATGTTATCATACCTGGTGGCCCTTGAATTAAAGATACCCTTTGAGTCAAGCCCCGACAAAAGGGAAGCGCTTTGATGTGTGTCGAGTTTTATACTCTTCGTCCCAAGGATGGTCTGCAGGTCGACTGAAGGATTCCGACGAAGTGCCTCTAGCAACTGGATCGGCCTGGGAAAGGCGGCCCTTCAAGTATATCGTCCTCTTTCCAGTGTAAAAGTTCCTCCGAGAGAGGCAGACTGTTAGCTTGTTGCAGTGCTTTGAGAACGGGACCATACGAAAACATAGGCAGTATCGATTTGTATGAGCTTGACATCACCCTTCATCTTGAGTTTGAGTAGAGCCTTAATAGTTGTCTCTTCACCCTCAAGTTGGAGGATGATCTCTGGTGGTTTCTTGGCAAGAAGTGTTTCGTCTCGGTATATGGTAGGAAAACCAATGATTTCTCCACCAATGACCAGACAGACTAGTGATTGGTGCTTTCAGGAAATTGCGATGCTGAACCAAATACTTCTTTACGATCTTTTTCGCCCTTGAGTTGTGGAAAGTCGTTCTTTCGCCTTCAAGTATGATTCCCCATTTCGTTCCTTCTTCCCTCGTCTCCGCAATGAACATCAATTCAGCTCGAGATCACTGATGGTGACACCTTTGCGGTGTCCCTTTCTTCTTCCCAAACATGACTTGGAAGTTCCTCCTTCATTTCATATAACATAGTCCTCCCTAAGTAGTCGAAACTGATTGTCGAGATGGTCTGCAACCCGTGTGGTCTGCCTTCTCTGGATCTTCTAAAAAATCGCTCGGTGCGAATGAAGGGCTTCTTCAGTACAGCTTATTTCCTCTGCTGTCGGGGAGAGGGCTATCTTCCGAAAATCGACAAAGTCATTATCGTGCCGACCTCCCGGTGATGAACCATTGCTTATAGGCACATTGGAGCTATCGCATGTTTCAAGAACGTGCTTAATCTTCCGGCCGATTGACCTGACAGAGTCTTCTTCATGTGACAAGATTTTTTCCAAGATCTTGGAGTTTTGCTCGTGCTCACGGTAGGGAGCTCCGGAGTCGCCTGGAAGTGAGACAAGCTGCAATAACAGCCACGAAAACGCGTGTTCTGCCGGGGATGACAATGTCCCTTTAACGAATCCAGCGCGATATTCTGACAAAAAAATGGGGGGATCCGATATTTTGGTGATGATAGTTCGAAGGTATTCCCCACCGTTGGTTTGAGCAACATCTTGATGTTGGAGATATTGGAGCAACTTAGTTGCTGAACCATTTAGAAAAGTGGTCGATAAATCATATTTCATCGTTGACTGTATGGCCTGTGGGCCGGCAGGACTTCCTATGATCCTAGCAATACATGCTGAAGGATCTGGTTGGTTGCAAATCGCCTCCAAGAAGTTCGCACTATTGTGAGGAGACAAATTCTGTTTTCCATTTAGAATCCCGTCGAAGTAGTTTGTTGAGCCTGTTAAGTCTCAACAGATCCATTGTGTTTTCGATATGCAAGTGAAGAAAGTACTGAGAAGGTGTGAAGAGGGTGTGGTGGTATCGGTAAAAGTGCAACAAGAGTCAACGAATACCTTCGACACGACTGCACAATGCGGAGACGGCTATCAAGTCTTCTTTATAAGTTTAACAGCATTTGAATTGAAGACAAACAGGTTAGCCATCATGTGACGAATAGCCAGTGCATTGTGCTCCTGAGTGCTTTGCATTAGAATGCGACCTCTTGCCGTTCAAATCTCGATAAAATGTCTGGAATGTTTAGAGAACGTTGCGCTCAAAGGTTGGCACAATGTATCTTAAAAAAATCGAAAAGAACAAGTGTACAAATCATTCGTTTTGATTCTTTTCCGCAGAGCAGACGGGGTCTACCTCGAAGGTCATCACCTAGTGCAAACCTAGTGTGGCGCAATGTGATAAACGAGAGGGTGTCTGTAATAGGAAGGTATCACATCAGAGAAGTTTCTTACTTATGTAAGTAAAGCATGCCCCCTTCGGCACGGAGTCTTTCAAGGGGACAAGATTACATACAATGTCCCAGGTTGCAAGTCAAGGCAGGAAATGCTTGTCTCTCACCAGCACCGTTCAATATGTGTCGTAATAAAATCATAAAAACTGGATTACTATACAAAATACAATCATTATCGAGTTCCTTTCTCACGAATCATAGGCGCGCAAGCTTGTCATGCGCCTCAATATCTCTGTCAAAGTAAGTACATAAGAAAATGCTATTAGAGCAATTTTTTTTTAGTTGCTTACGTAGCCTCCCAAGGGTAATCCAACCTTCAGCGATAGAAATGATCAGTAAACTTCGAAATAAGTTCCTATATACAATTGTATCAACTTACCACACATCGCCCACTTCCGCACCAGCGAAATATCTGCGCATAATCAATCAGAAATCTTGCCGTACTGATACCACAATATTCTAAGTGACTAACGGAGTGCCGTTTGGAAGTTCTGCAAGCTTCGGCTTGGCTTTATTATGAACTACAAAAATAGCAAATTGGGTTTTTCTTTCTGAGGTCTTCGCGCTGATCGACAGGATAATTTGAGAGCTCTTTCTCAACATCCTTTTGCAGTTCAGACAGAGCATAGCTAGGATATACATTAGTGAATAAAACTTTAGCATAATCAGATCAATTACTGTAGGGTTTTCCGCGTGTCATCGACTTCATCCTAGTTGACATGATAGAAATATACAACTTGTTACAATTGAATAACAATCGCGCGCACGCACCACTATGAGATTCTTTTTGCCAAGCAGGAGACTTCCCGATTCAGGCCCCCTTCGAAAGTGTTAATTTCGTGATGTATGAAGATGATTAACGTCACCTACAACCACTGGGTTCGTATCACTTCACTTCCTATCATTTCTTCTGCAAGACCATCAACTGGCTCATATAGTGAGAGTCCGATAGCTTGGATTTGTAGAGCCTTATGTACTGTGCTTTCCCGAAGGAAAGTGCGCTGGAAGTTCGATTAGTAGAGTCACCGACCTAGCATATGGAGCTCACCAAGACACGAGCTGGGAAGAATCCTCTGCATGGTGTTTATAACCCAGGACAAACGTGAACAACTTGAAATACTGACCCTCCACCTAGTATTATAAGACATGCTTAGGGTACATTTTGAGATATAGCTAACAGAAGTTGTACTTGCCGATTGCTATCAATAGATCAGGATTAAAGTTCGCTGCGATTGTTGGTGCTGAAGTTCGAATGAGATTATGAATATCGTTATAAGTGACCCTCAAGTGTTCTACTTGATCAGCCATTTTTTAGGACGTTTACGTTCGAGAGTTGGTGGATTTAGGGCAATGATTATCTCTAGAAAAAAAAAAGCTCCAATCACTAACTTGATAAATTTTTGATCTGTGATTTGATCATGTGAATCACATTCATTGAAACATTTCAACTCAAGAGAGAACACACAACACATGTCGAATCAAAGTATGTCGAGTTTACCTTGCTCTCCAACATACTTCGTATTCAATAATATCTAGATGGTCCCTCGAGCTCTGGCTCATCGATACCTAAAGCCATAGGGAGTCTCGCGAAAAAACAGAGCGATGTAACAAGACAGGGCACACAAAAGTTAAAATTTGTTCCTACTCTACCACAAAGGCGGAAAAAGGAGTGAGTACCATTGATTGTATTATCTGGTCTGTTTTGATCACTAAATGACTATCAAGAGAAGTTAAACCAGTTCGTGTTCAAACGTACTTACACACAAACATCCTGTTATTGAAAATGCAACAAATCAGGAGCAAAAGGCTGAACCAGTCGCTTCTTCTTCGCAAGGAGACAGGGGTCGTGGACGCGGTGCATCCCGTGGGGATGGTGGTAGCACAGGGAGAGGACGGGGACGAGGTGCACCACCCGTGTTAGAGATGACTGCGAGTGGACCTTTTGCAATGGGACCAGCCCTTGCTGGTAGCAGTGCGAAACGATCGATTCCTCGCTCTAACCTTGCTCCAATCGTGCCATCTCCTGGGACAGCTCCACTGCCTGGAGGCGGTCTCACCAAGACTGTCATCCCTTTGCTAAAGAAGGAAGATGTTGATAGCAAAGGGAAAGGCAAACAAAAACAAGAGGAAGACGACGAAATATACTCAGAACCTGATGAAGGGGTGGAAATAATCGACATGGAACATGTCCGCGATATGGACTGGATGGCACCAGACAGTTTGCGTAAAGAGCGGCCCGTTAAGAAAGTGAAGAAAGAGGAGAAAATAGGTATGTAAAAATATTTGTATGTGTAATTATTCAACTCATACATCACAGAGAGTGGGGACATTAATATAGCCAACGCTCTTGACCTGAGTGAGAGTGAGGAAGAAGAAGAGTACGAAGATATCTTCGACAACTTCACTGGCCAACCTGATTCGGATGCTGTAAGTATATTTCTACATTCCCTCTTTAAACTACTAACACCACTTCAGGATCCATCTATGCGTGAAGAGAGATTGTTTTTATTTCAGTTTCCAAAACCCTTTCCCACATTCGTGTCGGGAACAACACAAGACGGAGATGTGCAAATGCAAGAACCACCAATATCACCAAGTGTTAAGAGGGTATCTTTCGCGGCAGACGTCAAGCCAGGAAGCACACCAGAAACCCCTCGGGCGACATCAACTGCAATATCAACAGACCACGATGTAAAGGTCGACGGTGTAATTGGCCAACTAGAAATTTATAAAAGTGGCGCCGTCAAGATTCGTCTTGAAAATGGAATTCTGCTTGATGTATGTTACTTGTCTGAACTTTATGATTACCACTCACTCTAGTTTCTGAAGGTTAATGCAGCGTCACAACCGTCTTTCTTACAACAGGCCGTCCACTTGGATAAAACAGAAAAGCGTCTTATTGTGCTTGGGGAAGTTAACAAGCAGTTTATAGTCTCCCCACATGTCGAAACTCTTCTAGCCGCAATGGAGAAAGCAGAGAAAGTGGCATTTACGCTTGAGGGGGAGGAAATTTTGATCAAAATCGATGCTTAATTCAGAAGACTTGTCACCAGACATCTGCTTGGGCAATCTATAAGAAGTCGCACCTATTTTATAAATCATGTCCTGTTTTGCATTGAAAGAGTCCTCTGCTGAGCCTTATGATACCATTAGCGTACAACCTACAAGGCAAACTACGTCGTTAATAACATCAATATCAATGCAGACACCGAAAGTCTTTTGTCGCCGACTTGCATTGATCGCCGTGCATGTTAAACAGCTGTGAATCAAGCACGACTAGAAATCATTGTCTCCCGTTCTTGGATGCCTCCGTAATTTTCGGCCGTTGATTAGTTTTTGCCAGGTTCCCTACATCAGTAGCAGGAACCATCGTTATCATTCATCTCTAATCGAGCTGTGAACGGTGCGCCAACTAATATATTCTACATCTTGCGCATCACAAATGGGCCATCATCATAAACGTGCAGTAAAGATACATATGTACCCTCAAATTTTTAACCTATCCAGATTGTATGATAGTTTTGTGGGTACAACTTGGCTTGTCGTATTTCACATTCAAAATTTTCAAGGCTTGGACTTGAACCTTTTCCCCTTGTTCAGATAATTCAATGTACTGGTGTACTAATTTTCCTTGCGCCACTCATTGTAGTTAGCGGATCATGCATCATGCATCAGACCGACCACCGCACCTTCTCCTGCCGGCACCCAGTCACATGGAACACCGGATTAGTTCTGATTCCGCTCCTGAACGTGAGGACTCGAATTTAGAAACATCACATGAAGCTCGCATTTGTGCATATGTTGATGGTGCAAATTTGTGGTGCGTACCTCAACGTAAGTTATTTGACATATCTTATTATCTTAGCGCGCAATTTTACGTTAGGCCCTGGTGAAAAGATGGTTTTGTGGCAGAACCTTAAGATTGTATCTAATTGAGTCCTCATTTGTGCAGTTTTGCCAGACTGACACAGGGCGTTTGGTGACAGAAAAAGGTGATGAACGTGTCTTGCAAAGAAGTAAAAAAGGATGTGGTTGTGCTGAGCTGATATCAGATTCGATTGTTTACCTCGTGCTAAATTATCCGGAGATTGGTCCATAAAAGGTAATTCATAATTTCACGGACATGAATCCAATCTGAGCTGGCCGATATCCAACGCCGTCATCCAGTGGCCTTCTTAAAGGTCTCTGCTTCTTTGAGCGCTTTTTTTTTGAGGTTAACAGTTTCTTTCCTCTCGGTATACACTGCATAACTCTGCTCCCCAAGTGGACGGTTCAAAGTTCTTTTTTGGTGTAACATCAGGCATTTCATCAAAAGATGCCACCATCAATCGACAGCGACCATTACATCAAAGATAGCAGGCCTGGCTCGCCAGTGGTAGTCTCTCCCACAAATCAAGTGATTCCGGCACGCCCTCCTATTGTGTACAGCTCTGTGGGTGCTTTCTTCACTAGTGTTGGTGCAAGATGGAAGAGTCTCTGGACCCGTCGTTTTATTTTATCCCTCCTCGCTGGACAAGTTGTCTCGCTATGTATTACATGTACGAATGTCACAACCACCGAGTTGGTTATGAGGAACTGGACGTTGTCTACGACACAAGGATTCTTTTTGTGAGTATCCATTGTTATGTCAAGCGAGGATAACATACTCATTATCTCCACCTCAAGGTATTTCATGTTGTTCATTATCTATACACCTTACACGATATACCAATGCAAGTTATGATTTTACTCAAAACAGCCCTGTCCACTTATCGTGCATATGGATCACAGATGGTTTCAAAGGATGGCTCAACCTAATTTATAGAGATGGCTGGAAATGTATGATTCTCCCGTTGTACTCCTTTACGCTTAGCAACTTAACAATCGCACAGACTTCCTTCTTGCGGCTTGTGACGTGGAAGGAAACTTCCTCGTTGTCAAAGTGCGGAGTTCGGTTGTCAGGAAACAATCGCTAAACTAACCCATTCTGAAAACCTCAGGCATACCAATACACTGATCTACTCTCCTGCATGCTCCTTGACGCGTGTGTACAAAAATATCCTTATTAACAATGTCCTACTTAACCATGGCCCCTTTATCTACAGATGGGCTATCCCATGTTGCATGTTTTTCTCATGGGTCTATTTGCGGACAAAGTATCATTGGACACAACTTTTAGTGAGTTAATTTATTATTATAAATTAGAAACTCAAAAATAAATTGCAATATCTAACTTTGTACTTAATCGTAGGGTGTGTTCATTTGCATAGGAGGGCTTGGTATGCTTGTTGCCTCGGACCAGATCACGCAAAAGGACTGGCAAGCTGTGAGCCGAGGAAAGGGTGACGCTTTTATGATTGCTGGTGCAACTTTGTACGGATTGAGTATGTGACTGCCCTCGTAACTTTACTCGTGTAAAACTGATTATTTTGGGTAGCTAATGCTACGGAGGAGTTTTTCGTTAGGAAACGTCCTTTATACGAGGTAGGATAGCTTAGCCCATGTTTTCGGTTATGCTGATTCGTCCAAGGTTGTTGGCCAACTAGGGATGTATGGTATCTTTATCAATGGTATCCAAGCAGCAGGGTTAGAATGGAAGGCCATGACGGAGGTAACATGGAACGGGGCAACTAGTAAGTATCGATGCATACATATTTACCTGTATTTGAACTAATGACCTGTCAGTCGGCCTCCTTTGCGCTTATACAGCCGGTCGGTTGCTTTTATCAAATAATAGGTTGAATAGATCTTTTAACTTCTCTTTCTCGATAACTAGCGATGCTGATCTTGTACACTGTTGCACCTATGCTCTACCGCCTCGCCTCGTCTGCATACTTTAACCTCAGCCTACTCTCAAGTGACTTTTATGGTCTTCTCTTCGGTGAGCGCCACTTAATTCAAACATGAATTGAATGAATATTAACTATGATTCCCCTTCCCCGTCAAAAGGTCTTTTCCTCTTCGTACGTTATCCAAACCCCTTCTCTTACACGTGATTATATTATTAAATCTCTTGAATATCAGCATTATCACCCATA
Source organism: Floccularia luteovirens (assembly GCA_009739215.1). NCBI lineage: Eukaryota > Fungi > Basidiomycota > Agaricomycetes > Agaricales > Squamanitaceae > Floccularia > Floccularia luteovirens. Next base: position 199,116 of record VSJF01000006.1, read on the forward strand.
TTGGCTCTACTTTATCGCTTTTGCGGTGATCATAGCAGGTCTTATCACATACTTCTGGCACTCCACACGTAAGTACAATGCGCTTTCACATCACTAATCAATCAAACCCTAAAATTGATAACACTCTTTCTTTACTTGTTTATAGCTGAAGAACAGGGTATCCTTGATCCTAAAGCCCCTGCTTATATTAAAAGGAAAAGAGGCGGACAACCAACTCTAGATGTGGAGAGCCCTGAAGGGGTTCCTAGTCTTGCAGTCCAATAAATAAAGGAGTGGGGGGAGGAAAGTTTTTACCAAAGGATCCTCGTCATTTTGTATTTTTGTTGAAAGGTCGGTATGTTTGGGATCCAAATGTAATTTCAGGTTTTCCTTCGGCAAAGAACTGGCTTGTCATAATTAATCCATTGAATAAGCTACTTACATGCTTCTTTTCTGGCAATGCTCGGGTATTATATACTATAATACATGTAAGTTGAGAGGAGTGGTGAAGACTAGTCCGAAGAGTAAGATACAAGGAGTAAGATGCAAAGCAAAGTGACTATTAAAAAATAGAGGATGATCGAAGGTTTGTTGCTCCGTTATGGATGAGTTTATGAATATGTTTTTTACACAATGTGACGTCTGCGCTCTTCTTCCCTTTTCTTTTCAGCTATTTTCTCTTGTTGTTCACGCTGAATTCGATATTCCACAAGTTTCTGCATAACAGGGCAGCATCAGTATAAAAAGCAATGGTAAGGAGGAAATTATGCAGATGCGATACTTACTGCTTTGAGTGCTACGGCTGTATTAAGGACCTGATCAATCGTAACCTCCGAGATCTCAGTCATCTGCACAAAGATGAAGATATCAATACAAAAATCCGGATTTTCCAAAATGATACAGACAGACCTTTTCTGTTGCTTGTCGAGTGAGTTCACCTTCCATTTCCCACTTTAACCCATCTCCAAACGGACTGCTGTTATTGCTGTTATTATTATTGTTCCCCTCCCGGACTTCATCACCATTTGAAGGAGGCGCCTGTACACGATGGCGGATGCAGTGGCCAAAGGAGTGCCCATCGATCTCTTTACGTTTGATAAACCAAGTAGCCGCCAGACCGCCAAAAACAAACCAGAGGAATCGGCTAGGTCTGTGTTGGTAGTAAAATGGCGGCATCATACTGTGCCTGTAAAGATAGTAGTTGTGAATGGTGGATGATTGGTTTGTAGCTGTGGAAGCTGAGGTGATGTATTTGGGTTGAAAACATATCTTCAGTTATTTTATCTGTGTCTGATTGCTGTTGACGAATTGTATCGGCAGGGATGCCCGAGGTATTGAGGGAACGCGTGGATGGCGGGTTGCGCAGTTCCGACGCGCAGACGTTATGAGACGCCGAATTGGTTACGTGCTGTGGATGTCATCATCTGCAGCACACACTGCCGGCCGGTAAGCCGCGTTCCTCAAGTGCCGGAGATCATGTGATTATGAGCTCACATGGCGAAGAAAAATTAATTGATAAGCGAGAATGTATTTTAGTTTGTTTTTGGATCAATCTCTTGTTGTTCGGGTGTCTTTCAATTTCTCTAGATGCATTAGTGACTTTGTAGGCTGTGAACTTTGTTGACGCGTCTTCAAGGCATGGATCTTTTGGCAGCCTGCTCGACATCGGATGTTAGGAACCTGCTCAATACTTCGCTTAGGGGGCACATCACCTAGTTCCTATTGATTGCGGGGAATGAATTTGACCGTTCCGGAGTATAATCGTGAAGGGATCATACAACACAATTATCAATCATTCGCAAGAGAACTTCCATAAAACAACCGAAACGTATACTCATAATGAAATTGTTCGTGGATGTTGGAAAATTATCACACACTCTTCCAATATTCCATGGTGCACACAAGGATTTCATGGTTGGAGAATTTTGGGTTAACTAAACTCCGAGAACAGGGAGGACCTAAGGCTATAGTGAACTTCATTTCGGTCGACGGCCCATGAGTCCGATGCAGTACGTACTAGTGCATATGTATTGTGTGGGATAAAGGGAGCGTTAGCTTGAATGATAGGTGTTCTTCAGGGCGTAGCAACAAACTCGGACAATACCGCCAATCGCATATTCTTCATGTTGGTTACGGAAAATATACTGGATCGAAGACAAAGTTGATGGTTGGTTTGATTGATTGAAGAATGCTGCACAACTGCTATAACCAATATAAAACATTGAATACAGCATGAACGTTGAGGTTGAACGTTGAACTATGGCATTTGATTTCATTATAATAATTAAGAGAGTTTTGGTTTCAACTTGAGTCTGGGGCAGACAGAGTATGTGTCACTGGTGTTACTGTCACGTCTTTGAAGTCACTCAGCAGTGTTTGTCGCTGACCGCTTGGTTTCTTCTCTTCCGCCGTTGCTTTCATCGTCTTCTTCTCCCGTTAATCTTTTTGTCATCGTACTCGTCGACGGTATCACTGCCCTTGGGTTTCTACCATGAGCAGGGAACAAGACCAACTACCAGATCCGCCGCCGTTGCATGGGACCCAACCCCTTCAGAACGGCTCCAATATCTATGGAATGTCACCCGATCTTGATCCATCCCGACAGCCTCAAAATCATCAGCATTTCTCTGATAATCCAAGGTTTTCCCAGACTACTTCGACACAGACTGGTGCTCGCGTTATGGACCGTTCTAATGGCCCTACGGGATCACCTATTCTTGGTCCTTCGGATACCGATCGTAATCATACTACAAATTTTGCAAGCTCAAGTGCGCGCAGCGACGATACGAGTCACGGAAACACTTCCAATTCGACGTCTGGGGGTCTTTCTGTCTTGCAATGGCCCTCCTCTGGCTTCCTATCTACCGCCAGCAGCAGTCGTCCATCAACACCTGCAGCTTCTCAGAAATCCATGCCCCCTTCCTCTTCTGGTCACTCTGATGAGTCAAATAAACGTCTCAGCATCGACTCTTCTTCATCTCATCACTCTGAGTCCTCATTTCGCTCTGCCCCGGTCAAGGCACCACCATCTGCTTCGTCCGCATCGACCAATTTAGCCTTGTAAGTGCCGATCAATCTACATGAAGGTGTTCCAGCCTTCCCGACTCACATGATCTAAATTCATTATCTTAGGCCATGCTCTGCTTGTGGTAAACCCATGCAAGGACCCTTTGTCCGTGCTTTGGGAACAGTTTTTCATCTGAATTGCTTCAAGTGCTTGGTAATGTTCCTCTAATACAAGTCTCTTGGAGCTATTCCCTTATGTTGGTGCAATAGGACTGTGGAGACGTAGTTGCTTCGAAATTCTTTCCAATTGAAGGGATGGAAGGCAAACAACATCCTCTTTGCGAGCGGGACTACTTTCGTAGGCTGAACTTAATTTGCGCAAAGTGCGGTATGGCTCTGCGAGGAAGCTATATCACAGCATGCAGTACGTCCGACATTTCTATCAACCCCTGTCATATCATAACATTTCAAATCAGACAAAAAATTTCATGTTGAACATTTTACATGTTCACTTTGCACGACCCTTTTTGGCCCACAAGATTCCTATTATGAACATGATTCTGACGTTTATTGCCATTTTCATTATTCGACACGATTCGCAACAAAATGTGTGGGATGCAACAGTGCTATCCTCAAACAGTTCGTAGAAATCAATCGCAATATGAAGGACGAATGTTGGCATCCAGAGTGTTATATGATCAACAAGGTATGTTCTCTTTCATCCAAACCTATGGCTTTTAACAATCTCACGAATCTAAATGTATTTGTAGTTTTGGAACGTAAAGGTTGTTTCTAGAAGACCGATAAGTTCAATATCATCAGAGGGTACCGATGAAGATCCAAGTTATGTTGCCGAGGAACAAAGAGAGACCCCTGCATCTCTGAAAGATAAGCAAGTTAAAATGGAACAACAGGTTTATCGGATATGGACGTGCGTATTTTTATGAGCCGAATTAACCGATTCAAATATAATAATACGACCCTTATAGTGTCCTGTCGGCTTTTGAGGAGTCAAGCGCTGCTTGTATTTCTGACATGCTGAGACAAGTTAGCAACGGTCAATATCTCGACGCTATCCGAATGGCCGAAAAATTTATTCTACATGTGGAAGTCCTTTTTGGGACAATAGACGATCTAGAATTCCAGTTTGCGCGGCTCCATATGAAAGGTAGGCTCTTTTGTGCGTCTTCGTTAGCACAACCTCCCTCAACAAACAAACTCGACAGGAATGTCCCATGTTCGAGAAGCCCGAATGTTGTGCAGGAAGACAGTTGAACTGTTCACACTCCTATCACATACCCAAGAAACAGGCGCCCGCAGGATGGGCATGACGCAAGAGCTTCTGGCACTGGTCACTGGATTGGCACATTATCTGAAGATCCTAATTCGAATAGCCTTAACCGGCGCGCTAAAACTGGAGAGGGAGCAAAGTGTGCGAGAAGCTATGGCGTTGTTCCTGGACAAACTTCACCTGCTTGCAGTTCAGGGAGGAAATCCTGCCGCGAGAAGATTGATAAAAGGAGCTAATGGAGAGATAATGTCTCCATCTTCAAACAGTAATTATGGCACGCAGGGCGTGACCTATGGCTTTCGAAGTTTAGCCCCGGAGAATGCCGGCGAGTCCCCCTTCACTTTAAGAGACGGTTCCAATAAAGGTTCATCAACAAATCCACCCTCGGATCTCTGTGTCAAATGCGGTTTGACAGTGGAGGAAGAATGCGTAAGACTAGGCACATACCAGCGGTGGCATTCTACATGCGTGCATTGCTCGGTCTGCGGCAAAGCCGCTGCTGTGCCTATTCAGAAAGATCAGTCACCGAAAAGCGGAGATGAGAAAGAGGGCAAGGAAGTAGCGCAACGCGAACAACCCAAGCTATCTTCGGCACGGCGACCACCGGCTAACGTTGGCATCTTCTTATATGATCCAGACTCAAAGAAAGAGACAACGTCATTTGGGGATGTTCCGTCTATTATTCTCTGTAATGATCACGCACACCCTGGCTGCAGGGGTGGGTTCCAGGCTGTGCAACGCTTGGAACAGTATGCATTCCTTCTTAATGTTGCTCTTCGACGATTGTATCTTCTCTTAAAGAAACAAGGTGTCGTACCACTCTCACCAGGCAAGCTTACTCTTTTTTTCGTCAAATATCTCTGTTGCTCATTCCTATCACTGTTCAGTTCCGACTACTCACGGGGATATCAAGAGTTTTGCAGACTCTGATCCGTATCGTAACTCAGGGGATATTATGCGCATGAAAGTACATCTTGACCGTAAGCTTTCTGCAACAGCTCGTCTTGCTAAACGATCGACTGTCGTGGAAAGCCCTGCCGGGAGAAGCGTGCACCCTTCAGATGCGCGACAAGAGCCGCAAGTGTATCAGCCTGGAATCAATCAGGGCCAGGTACAATACAACCCACCATCACCACAACCAAATCAATACTCTCCCCCAACACCACATGCACGACCTAATCTTGGGAAGTTACCCCTTGATACAGCCCAGGTCATTCGACCTGCCTTCGCGAGGGGAAACACTGAAGTCATGATCGTGGACGACAGTGTGCCCAACTCACCTTCTGGAGCGGAAGATCAACGGCCTCCTGTGCATGATGATGGAATTACTCTTGCCGATATCCCACAATTAATGGAGGCTGCACAGGCGCGTGAGCAGCAGAGGTCATTACCGCGCGAGAGCTCAATTCCGTACATTGCGGAATTGAGTGCACTGGAGCTTGCGATTGTCAAACATTGTGCTGTTCTCGTTTTGACAAAGTCACCTCTGAAAGATCAATTGGACTTGGACGAGCTCCTCGAGATGGTTGAAGCGAAGAAAAGTGGATTTTGGAATAAACTGTTCAAGGGTGACAAAAAGAATGTGAAGAAGAAAGGTCAGTTCACACGACTTATATATAGTAACTTTATTCTTAAGAGATATTGATGAATTTTCAATCAGGAGTTTTCGGTGTACCTCTTGAACTTTTGGTTGAAAAAGAGGGTGTCGATTCGCTGCTTGGAGCGACACGAGCTACACTACGAGTACCTAGTTTCATCGACGATGTCATTTCTGCTATGAGACAAATGGGTATGTTGTTTTTGTCTTTTCAGGGGGTTGATCTGATCTGTAAAAACAGATATGTCCGTCGAGGGAATCTTCCGCAAGAATGGCAATATCCGAAGATTGAAGGACCTTACAGAAGCTATTGATCGTGATCCTTCGTCCGTCGATCTCACGCAGGATAATCCAGTGCAATTGGCAGCTCTTCTCAAGAAATTCCTGAGAGAGATGCCAGATCCGTTGATGACACATAAATTACATCGGTTGTTTGTTGCATCACAATGTGCGTTCTTAACTCTTCTTGTTGAGGTTATACCTTTGTGATCTAATTGATGGAATCAATGTAGCACTTCCACAAGATGAAGATCGGAAGAGGTATCTACACATGATATCGTTGATAATGCCGAAGAGTCATAGAGATACCATGGAGGTCTTATTTGTATTCCTGAAATGGGTGGCATCATTTGCCCATATGGATGCAGAAACGGGGAGCAAAATGGATTTAGGGAACTTTGGCAACTGTCATCTGCCCGAGTATCCTCACCGCTCGTGGTCGTGATGCTATGCGAGATGAGACATTTGGCGCACTGCGTGTTGTCACATCCCTACTTGAGAATCAAGACGAGTTTTTCAGCGTTCCTGGAGAGTTTTTGGCTATTCTTCGTGATCAAGAATACTTTGTGAATAGTTTGGACCTACCAGGGAAAGAGTTTATGAAAAAATGCGATACATATATGCGACTAAAGAACGGAAATGGTCGACCAGCGCCTGCGACACCATATAACATTCCTAACGGGAACCAACCTCGATACCCGCTTAACTCACCACCTATTGACCGTCCTCAACCTGGTCCATCAGGGCAGCAGGATCGATCATTCAGACCTCATCCTGGTATGCCCCAACCGATCGAATCTTATACGCCCTCTGGTTCACCATCTACTTCCCAACCACAGACGCAGATCATACAACGAAACCAGCAAATGGATGAATGGGCGGGTCCTTTGCCTCAACCCCAATACCCATTTAACCGTGGCCCTTCGCCTAGACCGACGTCATCTGCTGCCGGTGGTGGTGGTCCTCCAAGACAGAGCACTGACCAACAGCCCCAAAACCAAAATGCATACAACTCAACACCGAATGGCTACTCAGCTGTACGACAGCGTACATGATGATCTTAAAGGATCTTGTTCCACACACACCCTCCCTCACTATGCGTTTTCTTCATCACTCATTCCAAGTATATATCCTATGACATCACTAACTGCATGATGTCCTTCGATACCTGGCCTGGTCGGCTTTACCGCTCCTTAATTATTTTTTTTTTCAGTCCGTCTACTATCCAAGCTTTCCTTCTTTTTTTCGATCTCCATTATCTGTAGTTTACGATTCCTCGCACGTACGCTTTCATTATATATATATAGGTAGTATGACATGGACGAAATTATTCGCGGTACTTACGATACCCTTACCTCATTGAAATGCAAAATCTGAACAATCAAAATTCCATATACTAGAGTGATATTAATATCATTTTAATGAGTACAGCGAATTTTGAGCATCCGTTTGTTGATTGTAAGCACATGGACCTAGTAATACAGAGGGAACCAGGGGTTATCACACAAGTCCACAATATCTAGTTGTAACCCTTCTCTCTCCATCTCGAGGAATGCCTCTATACAGCTATAATCGCAAGAATCGGCTTTAGATACGGTTTTCATCTTGAATTCCCTAATCTGTATAACATCCTCAAATGGGACACCGTTCCACGACTTCCTCCACCTAAATTCCAACATTTCTCGTACTATGTCTGTTGAAAACGATCCACAGCCATTATAAACAAGGGTACGCAAACTCGGCAGTAGAAAGTCTCGATTTTTCGTGTGAATGGAAGGGTACATCCTCAAAAAGATTTCGTCAGACATGCTATGGCCAATGGCCTTAGTTTGGAATTTGAGTGTTTCAATTGCAGGAACCTGTTGTAGAAACTTGATCATATTGGATTCATCTGCCATGGTTTCGAAGCAAAGACCTCTGATTTCAAGGTGTGTAAGGCTGTTGGCGCACATCGAGCGAGTGACGAAGCGTTCGAGGACTTGTGAATCCATAAACAACCCTTCCCTGCGCATAAGTTGCACATATATGTCGATTTGTAACCTTTGTAAAGATGGCGCAGTGAGCCTCTCCATGAATTTAAGATGACTTGTGGTGTCCCTAAAAAGTACATGTAGGTCTTGGAGGTGTGGCAGGATCACGTTTTGCTCCTCAATTACTTGGTTGTGGTCAAAATCGGGCTCGCAATGGAGCCTTCGGAGGTTTTGTGCACGACTAAGCAGAGGCAGCAATTGCGGCAACGGCTGGAATTGACAACAACTAAGTTCGATGTACTCCAATTGGTGCCAGGGAATTATCTGTATGTCTGTTTTTGATAATTTACCTGGTAAAGCGAGATATCGTAAACTGGGAGTATCTTCGAATGCAGAGAAGGAGAAATTGGATTCCTGGTCAAAGTAATCGCTTTCGATTTCTGCAGATCTGAGGTTGGGTGCTCTTCCAGCTGCAGCATCCAAGAGGCGCGTGAAGTATGGGTTGGGTAGAAAAGTGCTGATGTCACGCCACTGCTCTGCGCGCGCTACGAAGTGTTGAATAACATGCTCGTACAAGGTGAGTTGCTCCTCGCTAATCTTATTTCCATCAAGCTTTACGGCCAGGATGTGTAGAGGAGCGTTTGCGGCCCTAACGAGCCACTCTTCCAAGAGAATGGTACGGGTACGCAACTCTTCAGTGTTATTGGTCTTTAAGCCAAAAAAAACATGTTGCCACAAGGAAGGATCCCCCCATGCAATTGACCGCCACGTCCTGCAGACCGCACCAAGCCGTAATGTTTGGCCGCTGTCATGATATATATGTCGGAAAGAATTAGAGTGTGTGGTCCATGGGTATTTATAGTAGCTTGTGAATGCTTCACGGTCGAGTTGGAAGATGCGAGATATCAATTCTGGGGGTAACCGAGTGGCGGGATCGATGAAAGTGGTAGTCATCGTTTTAAGAGTGCTCTGCTAGGGAGAGATGTGAGACCATACGAGCATGCTTTAGCTAGGTCTTATAATCCGAAACACCAGGGTAACAAGACACAGCCCCAAATTTAGAATCAAATTAATCCATCCCGTGGAGAGCGTTGTAAATTACTTAAAGATGGGATTTCCGTAACGCCGGGAAATATGAGTGTATATGGTCACCTAAGAATATAAAGAAAGGGCATATAGCACATGTGAAGAGTCGTATCACCCCCTTATATCCATCAGTTCTGTCCTGAACTATTGGATTACCTACTATTGCCCAAGTGACATTGGCATAGGTGAGATTTGCATACAACCCTCAGGGATAGTTGACGGCTTTTAAGGAGTGGCCACCTGTTTCCGACTCGTGGGGGATTGGCCAAGAGCTTGGGGTAGTGATTCCATTCAAGGTGCGCTCGACATCAAAATGAAAACCAAGCTGTGTCCACCCGTACATCGAGGCCAGCTTGAAATAGAATTATCGTACCGCTGACTGGACAACCAACTGAACCTGTGAGTAAGAAAGCGGCGTTATTACAAACATCACGGTTCCTAGTTTAGGGCATTAGGAGTAAGGCCAGCATTGCTATACGATACTTGAGTACTTAAGGAGTAAGTATGTTATATTTGTCAAGAACCTTGACAACAAACAACTGATTATGTCAGGACAAATCTGACTAACAGGAATTAACTCAGTCACTTATCATTCTCACTAACGATGCTTGCAGTCCAATCTGCTTCAGCGGTTCCTGACCCCCTTTCAGTCCCCCTCAACGCACCGGAACACTGTCCCGTATGTTCTTCCAAATTATTGTATCCAGCTTCTTTGACAGAGTACTATTTTTATAGGGTACAGAATCGGAACTTGCTGGAAAGTCAGATGCATGTGCAGGTTGCGCAAATCAAGAAATATGTGCATCTGGCGTAACGAATCTTCCGGATCCAGCATTGCCGCTGATCAAACAACGAATGTCAACTGTGAAGCATAAGATCCTCGTACTCTCTGGGAAGGGTGGTGTCGGAAAGTCTACGTTTGCTGCTCAGCTTGGATGGGCTTTTGCTGCGGATGAAGATACGCAGACTGGTATCATGGATGTAGATATATGCGGTCCATCTATACCCACCATTCTAGGTATTGCATCCGAGCAAGTCCATTCGTCATCCTCTGGTTGGTCACCCGTATACGTTCAGGACAACTTGGGTGTAATGTCTGTCGGGTTCATGTTGCCTTCATCGGGTGATGCAGTTATGTGGCGTGGTCCTAAAAAGAATGGACTCATCTCTCAATTTCTCAAAGACGTTGACTGGGGTGATTTGGATTATCTCGTAGTCGACACTCCCCCTGGAACCTCGGATGAACATCTGAGTATAGTCCAATACCTCAAGGAAAGTGGTATCGATGGTGCTGTTCTTATCACGACCCCACAGGAGGTAGCTATACAAGATGTCCGGCGCGAGATTGATTTCTGTAGAAAGGTTGGCATCAGGGTTCTAGGATTAGTGGAAAACATGTCTGGATTCGTATGCCCAAACTGCAAGAATGAGTCCCAAATATTCAAGCCTACGACTGGAGGTGCCAAGAAGCTTGCAGAAGAGATGAATGTTGAGCTTTTAGGAGCTGTTCCTCTTGACCCGAGAATAGGGAAGACTGCAGATTATGGTGTCAGCTTTCTAGATGAATACCCAGACAGTCCTGCTTCGACCGCATATTTGGACATTATTGACAGTGCGTTAGCTTCTCTGCTCATAAAAGTTGCTTCTCTAACAAAAGGAACAGGGATTAAGGAACTCTTAGGCAACTAATCACAATATATCATTTGTATCCATATCACCCATGCCCAACATTACATGGCTGTATCGATTATGTCTACTCAACCTGTATCCTTTCCTATACTAAATAGAACCAGGGCTTCAAAAAGGCTAGCGTTTCCGAAATTGCATTAAAATTAGTTGTGCAGGTCCACCCAGTACACCAGTAGTCTCCATATGATAATAGATAGCTAGTATCCTGTTATACATATAAACCAAATGCGGAAAACAGAAAGCAAGAAAGCATTATTATTTATCAGAGCAGAAATCGACTACCAGGTTTCTTGACCTTTTCTCTGTGATTATTACCGCCACCATCACTACCACAAGATCTAGCATTATCTTCCGACGTTTCATCTATACCAAAGTCTTTCGGCATTTCAGAGGGAGGCGCATCAGCTTCTGTACCATGCCTTTCCATGATGAACTTGCCAATGGGTGCGATACCTGCAAGACCACCTGCCAGACCCTCCACACTCTCATGTATTGAGACCGTTGAGAGCGTTCGTAAAAGTTTTCGCGTGATTCCCTCCCCACCGGCTGTCGAACCAGTGCGCGATCTGGCGGGAACAACATACCCCTGATTATTGTGACTTGGGAACGCAACAGTACCTGGACCAAGCGAGCTAGAATTTTCGGCTTGAGCGTTGGCGTGGGACTCGAGGTGAGCCGGGAGGTGTGGTGGAGCCGGGAGGGGTGAGTTATAATGTAGAACCCTGACGAGACGGTTGTAGGATACTGGAAGCGCCGCGCATACGTAACAACAGGGTCTGTTGGAGTGAGTACCTGATGTGTACGGTACTGATCTGGACTACTTGATATATATCTCCCCATGTGAGCTGTCAACTACGTCCACTCCACCTTTGTCAGGATCTGACAATTGCGCAACCACCGTGTCTGCTTCCGAAAACCGATTCCTCGGTAATAGTTGGCTCCGTTTCGAAAACACTCGGTAATGGGAAATAAGGCTCCTGCTCGCTTCTCATACGTGAACCATTCCCAGGGATCCCAGATAGCGCAAAGTTGATTCCTCGGACTTCCCTTCGGTAATCTTCAATTTCGTTCCAGAGAGCCTCGCGGAATTCATCTAGTGTTTCTAGTTTTTCAATATCCCGCCATTTCTCGAATTTTTCTGAGCAATCGGGCTCGTCTGCTACATCATGATAAGCGGAGAGCCACGGGTGTTCGAGGGCATCCGGTACGGAAACTCGATCACCCGGGTCAAATGCAAGCATTTTTTTGAGCAAATCGAGAGCTGTACCAAATAAATAATAGTGCACTTGGTTGATAAATTCTGTCTTACCTTGGGTATCAGCTGCTGGTAATATTTTCTGAAATGGCACCGTCCTTTTGAAAGGGAGGGACCGCACATATGCTTGAGCCTGTTGACTATTAGCACCGTTATCCACAACCACGTATTCTGTAACACTCACTTTGTCACTTCCTATTTTCCGTATCAGGGTTTCATCGGGTGATCCTATGCCACGCCAACATGTCATGTTAGTGAATCATAATTGAAAAACCAGAAGAACGGACCTAACACATCAAGAACTTTGTTGAGTTGATCAACTAAGGAACCATTCATTAGAAGTATATTTTTGGTTTTGTCGAAAATGTGACTAACCATAACTGTAAAATTAATCAAATCAATATAATTCAAAATTAAATCGAACATATACTGACTCTTTACCCTTGAACAGTGGCTTTCCGAGGAGTAGTTCAGCAAGTATACATCCAATAGACCATACATCAACTTATAAAATATATCAGCGCTTGAATTCGACGAGTAAATAAATTAACACACTGGCAGTATTATATCTCCTGAATGCTAGCATGATCTCAGGAGCTCTGTACCAGCGAGTCGCGACATATTCTGTTAGATGTGTTGCGTTCTCATCAGGTACTGAATCAAAGCCCCTGCTTAGTCCAAAATCACAAATCTTCAATTCACAGTCTGCATTCACAAGTAAATTTCCTGGCTTGAGGTCCCTATGTATGACAGCGGCAGAATGCACATATTTCATGCCTGCAAAAGTTAAAAAAGAAAGTGTGTTGAGCAAACCAAAAATAAAAATTTTGGGGTCTAAATGACAAATCCGACCTCGAAGAATCTGATAGAGAAAGTACTGAACGTGTTCGTTTGTAAGAGGTTGGCCAGACTTGACAATCTGATGCAGGTCAGCTACGTGTCATTGTGAACAGAGGAACATTGAAATAAGGTGATTACAACACTCACCTTCCATGGGCTATTACGTGACATAGTTTAGTGTGAAAATCTCTATGATGATCATATGACGACATCATCCGTACCTCCATGAAGATATAACTGGTAATGACGCGTCAACAATGGTAGAGTACAATCATACGAAGAGAGGTGCTATACATCTCATTGAAATCTGGAGAAATAGCATCCACGTCTATGAGCCCTGTAATGTTTTCATGACTAGAGAAATGGCGGAGTAGCGTGATTTCCCGTAGTGCTCGTTTTGCAAGTTGGATTTTGTCAAATACTCGTGTGACGAGCTTTATGGCAACCGTTTCTCTTGATATCTCGTCTGCCGCAGATCTACAAAAAGTGGTATGTTCTTAGTGATGACCCCAAGTGAACTGCGGACAAACATACATTACTACTCCATAAGCCCCCGAGCCCATTTCCCGCACCAGCTTCCATCGTCGCTCAACATGAAAGACCTTTCCAAAGGACGAAAGGAGGGAATGATAGCCTCTACAAAGAATTATTTTTTAGGGGGGGAGAAATTTTGAAGAAATGAGACAGTTGGACATACCTCCTTCGTAAATTATCCTCAGAAAACGGATTCGATGGTCTTCGCACTCTCGATCTTCCTCGATCCACGTTCCACGAACCAGGTGAAGGCACCGGAGATGATGACTTTTCATCATCACCCTTAGACTTTGTCCTGCGGGTACGACCCCTGGAAGATCTTCGGGGTGATTGTCGAGGACGCGACATGTCGTGGATGTGAAGGCCTGAGAAGGCAAGATATTAAGTATAGCCCAAGATGATAGAGCGTGTTCTTCGTGATGATTAGCCAGTTAAATGGAGATGCAGGTAAAATGGTGATGGAGTCAGATATACGCCAGGTGCTGTGTTTACCGCTAAGGGTCCAGGTGAGGCAGCCACGTCGCCAGAAGCCGGCAAGAGAGGAAGTATGAATGTAATACAAACGAAAAAGTTCAACGTTCAACGTTCAAGTCAAGAAGTCATTGCGCCAGGTAAAAAAGATGTTCGAATTGACGAGTACATTGATGGTCCGAAGTTCATTTTCATCTTGATCAGATCTTTTATTTGCTTCCGACGACTCAATGAATATCATATCAATCTAACTACAATACTATAAATTCAAGGAGGTGCTGCACTATCTACTTGCATTTCCAGTGGTGGTGTCGCATGGCTATCATCTCCCGATGACTCACCAAATATATCAAGTAGCCCAGCAATCCGAGCCCTATTAGTAGTCCTTTTCGTCACATAATCCCGTAGACCTGATTTTAGACTAGGTTGTTTATCAACCAGCTCTCGCAGTTGGTCCTTCGGTAGCTGTAATAATGCGCCAAAGCTCGCCGGTGCAATCGACTTTGCACAGCGTATGAACCCTTCCCAAAGTGGAGGGTTTGTCCATATTTTTTTTGTTATCAGTCGAGAAAGGAGTGTTGTTGAAACAAAGGCGACAAGTGATTTGTATGTTGACACAGCTTGAATTACCTATTTGCGAACAAGTGTCAATTACATTTAGTAGTGCGATGATCTATCTACTTACTGTTCTGAGGAACAAAACAGGTAATACAGGTTCGTCTATGATCTGCTGCATTACTATTGCTAGAACTCCAGAATGGAAGGCATCAGTCATTGAGAAGCATATCCCGATTGCTAATTATTCATAGTTGTCAGGTAATTGATTCCATGTACAGCATTTACACAATATCAATATACTTACCTTCCATTGCGCTCTTCAGACCAATCTCTTTTTCGGATTTATGCAAGAGAACCATAAGCTCTGCAGGAGGTACCCTCGGTCCATTTTGTGCCGAATTTCCGAACGAATGCTGTGGTGTGTTCACTATCGAACTAAATACAGACTTGACTAGATTCTTCGGCTCTGACTGCCCATTGAGGATTCCAACGATCCTCGGCAAGTGCTTCATAATATCAGGCTAAGAAAAGCAAAATATCACATAAGTACCCACGATCACCAAAGATGACCTCACTGAAGAAAAAAAATTTGTGTTTCTCTCACCTTGTCCATCTCCGCGATGATGGGTATTAGGAACCTTGCATCAAGATCTCTTTCACTGATGAGTGCCTTGACCAATGCAACTAGCTGTGAGCTCGCACGCCCATGTTCGGTGAATATAGTCAGCACCCGCAGTGCCAAAGACTCGGCGCCCGGCGGACATGTGCGCATTAATGTCAAAAGTTTTCCATGACTAGGTCCGAGTGAGCGAATCAATGCAGTGATCAAGTCTTGGATAGCTTCTTGAACAGTCACGTCCATATGTCCATACGCGGCAAAGATTCTGTTATGCTGTTAAAAATACTGATTATTCTCATGAGGGAAGAATACACACTCATCAAGGAATTCAGGAACTTTGACCGATAACACGAAGAGTAATTCGACATGCTGTAGGACGTGTGCTTTCTGAGCTGGGAGCTCAATGCGTTCAGGTAAATAAGGTGTATGCACCAGCTCTTCTACTGGTAGTTGACCATCTTCCATTCCCTCTTCCTGGACATCCTGGCTTTCTTCAGGTTCTTGCGTTGTCGGAGGTTTAACCTCCATGCTCTGATCATCAAGCTCAACATCGTCAGTTATCATTCCGTTGGTGCTGTCCTCCTCTCTCCTTGTAACAGGTTTCTTGAGCTGGTTACGAGGATCTGAAGGATGTAGCTGGAGTTTCCGAAGCATTTGCTGGGCAAATTCACGAATCATGGAATCCATCGGTTGGGTATTCGGAACCCACGTCTTTACAGTATTAATTGCAGCCCCTCGTATTTTTTTGTCTTTGAAACCTATTAGACAGCTGAAGCAAAAATAAGAATATGTCCACAAACCTGGATGTGTCGTCAGTTCTAACAGCACATTCAGAGATTCTGCTCGTAGTGACGGTCGTTGTATAACAAGACCTCGGAGTGTTGTAAATCCTACTGGCATTCTATCCGGGCTGAACTCAAAACTGAGCACTCAAACAACAATTTTTTGTCTAGTAAAACTTACTTTGTATGGTCAACACATAATTCTCGGAGCAGACCCAAGACGTCGGGAGGTACCGTAGGTAGATCAAGTAAAAATCGTGCAAATGTACGGTCCTTTCCGTCTAATAATGTTTGATAGGATGCTACGATCTGGTTGAGCCATGTGTCATAATTTGGTCGCTAGGGGAGCAGATTCAGTCAATATTCAAAACAACAATAAAATCATGTACCCAGTTCCTGTCCTTCGCCAACCGTATTTGATCGTTATACCATTCTTCATTCATCCAAGTCGTTGCCAGTCTCATCCTACAACCAAACTATGAGCCATCATCGTCTGTTAAGAAATAGCTAAAGACATATGTACCGCGAAGGGAAGTCAGCCATAATATAATCACATAAAGTTTGACGGAGCTGGTCCTGCCGCGAATAGAAGTTTTCCATAGCGAGTTCATTAGCAACATCACCCATCGCATCATCGTCATCACCAGTAATTAAACTTAAGGGCGGCTCAGCAACACGTGTAATCATCCTGATCAAAAGTAACATCCACATCTCCGTCGCGGAATTACCTCCTGCAAGAGCTGAATCTACCGGAATAGCCTCGCCAAGCGCCTTTAATTCCTCTGAGCCGTTCCATATTCGCGATAATGAGTTATTGATAAGTTTTGATCGTTCATCTTCAGCGATATCTCTTGGCGGAGGTAGCTTAAAGTCTATTAGTTGTAGATTGACTTTTTCGGAGTCAACTTCAATCGAGGTAGTCTCATCCTCTGCAGCTAAAGCGTCCCCTGAGAGCTATCCAAAATTCTCAGTTACTTGGCAGCATTGTTAGGGAGAAAAATTATCTTACTGCTTCATTCAACCTTTCAGGTTCATATTCAAGTTCATCCTGGTCAATGTCCATTTGTAGCGGGTCTATGGGTTCGTCTTTGATGATAGCGGGAGTGGCTGGCTGACTGACAGGTGTCGCAGATTTTTCCATAGCTTGCATTAAACGTCTAGGTCCAGTAGGAGGAGTGGGAGCAGCAGATGATACCTCCCTTGAATCGGGTAAAGTAGATGGTGTGGGGGTTGCTATAGGAATATTCAGAGGGGCAGAGGTAGCGGAGACTGGCGTGGGCGTAGATTCAGGAATCGTAATAGAGGATGTACCTAGACTACGACTTTGTCGGAAAGCTTGTACGAGCGCAGTCAGAGCTGGTTCAGTGAATGATTCAAGATTTGCAACTATCAAGTCGGTAATAAGGGCTGCAGGAAGAGATGTGAAATCGAAAGCAGCAAGGAATGAAGCTGTCGTGCTCGCAGTGGTGTCAGGTTCGAGTTTAGGGGCGTTTGGGATCAACAGGCTGTTCGTTGGGGGCCGTCGATGGTCGTTTTCTACTTTCAGCAGTGAATGACAGTGCTGCAGCTCTGCGTTTCTTTTCGTCTGCTGCAGCCTTGTCCATCCGAATACCTTGTTGTGCGAGCGCCTCGTTGATTTGTGCTATATATTGAGAGTTTCCTTGGATTCCTTTCCAGAATGTGAACGGATGGTGAGACAAAATGGGTGAGAGAAATACCTAGACATGTGTACCAGGAGAATCCGGATGGATTTCTCGACACTTTTGATGCTCAGAGCTGGGAGTCCTGCAAGACTTGACGGTGTCCATTGTTTCAATGCAGTAACTACGAGAGGGACCACAGCTGGCCGCTGTTTGACTAGCGTCGACCAGCTGTTAAGCATGGCGGAGAGGAGATCAACGTCTCTTGAGACAAAGGTTTGAGCGCTCAATGTAACTTAAGAAGAAGTTGGAATATTGTACTCACTGGCTGGTATACAGCGTCGTTATCACACCCTCCAGAAGCTTTTGACCCTCACTCTCCAGCTTCGTTACCGAGATAAACGGATGGTCGGCGGGACAGGAGGAGATATTCGGATCACTCTTGTTCTGGAGCTACATGCCACAAAGGTCTAAACAACGTATATCCACAGCAAGAGTCAAAAACGTACCCGTGGATCGGACATTCCCCGAGTTTGAACCAGTATCACCCGTTGCACAAACTTCACTAGCAGACAACCTTACACCAACATTTACTGACGACGACCAAACGAGTTCGATAACGCGGGTTTTGCATGACGATAGAATGTTCCAAGCGGAAGGGTTATTTCGGTTGGTGCACCTGATACCGCAATTGAGATCATTCGTAATGCAAAGCATTGACGCGGTACTTACAGTTGTCGGAAGAGCAGGGGGTAAACAGGTTGTAAGACATTGAATGACCACTTTCACAATAGCAGGCTTCGGATCGTCAACGAGTTGTGCAAGCGTGTCCAAGGACTGTAAAGCCACTAAGAAACCAAATTTATCAAATGTCTTTATAGATAAAAACATATCAACGTTATTACTAACTCTGAGTTCTTGCTTCCAACGGCAGACTGGAGCGACATATAGCAAAGTGAAGCAAATCAATCACCCATCTCTTGAGCAAAGAATCCCCGGCGTTTACAACGATGCCAATGAGGGTATTGACAAGAATTGGAATTGGAGCAGGATGGTTTTCAAGAGATTCACGTAAAGTATCAAGCAAATCAGCCTGTTCTTTGGAGTTTGCCTGAACTGTTAATGCTGCTTGTAAGGTCTGAAGGGGATCAACTGGGTTGCTCGCCATTTGCACACCCTGACCGCTGTCTGAACACTCTTCAAACAGTTACAATTCTGCTCACAACTCTGACTATAACCTATGGATTATGTAATACAATCGTGTGACTTTGATTTACTTTATTCTAACAATTGCTTTTGTTCTCCAGGACATGTCCATATTACTCTTCCCCGTCCATCAGTTACAAATGGCGGATGTCGAACATTATTTTCCACTGCTGGTACCTCTTCATGACTATCGCCGTTATCTTGCTCAATGTTGAGAACCATGTCCGGTTCGGTCCGTCGATCCACCGTTGTGCTAAACCGCCCACTCACTCGGGGGAGTGCCACTCTTGGTGGCGGCGGCGGCGTACCAAAAACATTAGGAACCGGCACTCCCATTCGCAATTGCGGCCATGAATTATTCATGGAGCTAGGGCTTAAGTTAACAGGGTCATTACTACTATCGCTGTCATTGCCACTCTCGTTTGGTGGTGAGATGCTGGCAGGTCCAGGTGTTTCATTGTTGTCACTCCAGCCAACCCAAGTGCGAAACCAATCGTCCTCGGGTCTGATAGATTCAGCCAAAACAGGCTCCACAGGCGGAGAAGGGGTGTTTGATTGATTGGGAACCACGGTATTTTCAGAGTCCTGCGTAGTTAGAGTTGTAAGTAATTCGTGGACCTACTAGATAACACATCAATGATCAACCAATGTATCAATTTTTTTGACATACCAGCTCTTCTAATCGATGTATTCCCCCGTCTTCTGCGTCAGAACCCTGGTTTAGAGAACTGGAGTCATCTGGGGCACCAGTTCCACTAGATTGCGCATTTCTGCTTCTCTCTCTTCTTCTAGTGCTTCCCGTTCCCTCTGGTCTTTGCCCACCATCAGCCGATCCAAAGCCATCCCTGAAAATATTCACCGCCGCATTCAGACCGTCGAACGTAGTATCTTCGTAGATCGCCTCGTTTAATCTCTCCAGAGACTGTCCAATCCCATTGATTCTTCTCAACACAGACTGAGTGGTCTCTTCATTGGAGGTTCCTGGCTGGCTTGACCCACCTAAGTCCACCGCCTGGCCCCGGGGACGCCAAGGCACACCGAAATCAAAGTGGTTGATTACAAAATCAATACCATCACCTTCAAAATGACCAAAATTTGTAAACATAAGTTCAAATGGGGCGAACCCAGAGCCACTTCGATTACGACGTAAATTCGGACGGCGGTTCTTCTAATTGAAAGTGTAGGTCTTGATAAAATTTGTGATCTGGGAAAGAGACTTACTGCCATGTAAACATTGGCTCCACCATCAAATATATAAGGGGTTCCGTCATCCTTCATGTGTTGGTAGAAACAGTCCTTGCCAAATTTACAAAAGGGTGAATCCTTATGTTTTGTCTGCTGGAAATATCTATCATATGACTCAAGTCAATACAATGATCTATTATAGCTATAATTGAATTGTTCATACCTGCAGGGTATTTTAGCCATACTGGCTTTGTATGCTTTGATAGCATTTTCTTTCTCTTCGTTGCCTTCTTTCCAGAATATAGATGATGGTGTGATAAACCTGGATGTAGTACGGCACATAGGACATTTCTTTGTGTTGGATGGATAACCGATGTCAGAATTCTGGTTAGCAGGATCGCGCCATTTTCTGATGCACTGTGCTTGACTGAGAATATGGAAAGTCAATACTACAAAAGAAACTTACAGCGATGCAGAAAATGTGGCTACACCCAGCTAGAGACATTGGTCAACACAGCCATCCAAGGTCAACGATAGTGAATGTCTTACATAGTAAACCATAGATGGCCGGTTTCTCGAAACAAATGGAGCACAACTCCTCATCTACCTCTTTAACATCAGCAACTCCTTTACCTTTTTCTGAAGAGTCTACGACATGTCGAAACCAACACTTCTCCCCGTGCTTGCAGAAGCCTAGTAAATGTCAGAGATAGTAGACATTATGAAAGAGACTTTGGCAGCTTGCCTTGCGCATAAAAGCGACATTTCTTTGATGTGTCATAACTGGTTAAAAGTGGCAAGGCATCTGGTGAGTCGACAGCCTCTCCATGAAGGAATTTGCAGTTATTCCCAGCCCAACAGCCTCGAGGATGGTTATAATACTTGCACACACCCCTCGCCTTTGAAGTTACTGGCCGTTCAGCCATAAGAGCATTCGTTTGACTTGTAAAGATGGATTGAATGTAATGGTTGGAAAGAGAGTAACGGAGGTCAGACTCTGCTTCGATTTCGGTTAATCAATCCACAATCACGTGATCCTCATCGCTATCATTGTCAGAGCTGCGTGCTTGTCATTGTCCATATCATTCTCATGTCGCTCTCATCGACATCCACTCTCAAGCACCAGCTCACCATTCATCTTGGCCCTAAAGCCCCTGAATACTTTGACACTCTCAAGAACTTTGTGACCGGAAAGACCTCCCGTGCTGAATTCGAGGATGTCGTTAAGCAGCTACTTAGTACTGCAAACCTTGGTGAGTTACATTTTTCGCGACATTGAAGCGAGATAATCTGAATCAAATGTAGTACAACTTCATAATGCACTTATAATCTCTCTCTTTGATGCCACCGCCACTCTCAAGCGCCCACCTACCCCACCACCTCCTGCAATTCCCAAACCTCCACCACGCAAACGAAGACGTGTGCTTCTACCTTATCAGGGTCTTCATGTACCCGATGATGCTCGTGCTCTAAGATCTCATCGTCTCAAGCGGTGGACGTTGACGGTGGGTAAACGTGAACGGGAGCGCTTACATGCACTTCAACACGCCTCTTCCCCAATTGACTCTCCGCGTCCACGCCGTGACACCGACGAGATTGTACGAGAGCGTGGAGTAACTCTACTCCCTGAACGTGGAGGTGAGTGCATTTGCGTGTCGGGTTATTGTAATATAACAAATATATATCTCTTAGAATCTGCGGGGAGCCGTCTCCCAGTTCTAATGCACTCTACCACTCATGCTCCCACTGTTCAACATGTAACGGATCGCATAAATTTGATTTGCGCACAAAATAATTTGGCACCTCCATCACGCCAGGTCCCCGCACTCTTAAATCTTGCATGCGAGGTATGCTCTCATTTTTTTCTACCAAGGTTTTCTAACAAGTAACGCTATTTCCAGACAAAGTTGAAGCAATTAATTACTCATGCATTGACTTTGACCTCCAATTCCCTTGCTATCTCTTCCATAACGCCATCTACAGCCTCTTCAAGTCTTCATCCTACAACAGCCCCTCTCCACCACCACCCACATAAAGTGCCTGTGCTTACTGCATCATCTTTTCAGACACTTTTCACACTTTCTCCTGCGGACTTGCCTAATAAGTCTGCTGCAGCCATGCGTTTAGCGTTGGCTCCTTCAGCACTAGAGGTTTGTGTGCTTATCTAACTGGGTTTATTTGTTTCTTATTTTAACAAAATAGGATGACGAGAGTGAACATGTTGCGTTGTTAAGAGATCGAGAAGTGCGAGATCAACGTTGGCAGATTATGGCTCTTCTTAGTGAGAGAAGTACCGTACGAGAAGCTCTGAGAAATGTTAGATAGACATATATCCACCAAGGAATAAATCCTAGTCCTGAGCTTTTCGCGAGATTGGCATGATCTCAGAATGAAATAATTATCATGAAGTAGGTGTATTGATTATATTTTACACAGCAGCCTCAATCCTCGAAGACGACGTTGTTGTCTTGCCCTTCCCCGAGCTCGCATACATAATTTCCGCCATTGGTAATTGTGGGGGAGTATATGATCTTTCTATAACGTTGCCCTCTGTCCCGAATAAATCACCACTTGGGAAAGTTGAGGTAGGTAGACTAATTAAGTGTTCAGGTGTCCGCGTAAGATAAACTCGATGTAAAGCATCTTCTGCCGCCTGAAAGTAGGGTGTGAGTAGCGTTGTGAGGTATGGGATGATTAGAAATATACCCGATACTCCGCCATCTTTAGTGAGCTACCAAAGCCTTCACCTAATTGGTCAGGTCCAGAAAATATGCCCACTACAAAAACTGGTGAATTTGAAAAACGACCTGTTTCCTTGAGCAATCTAAGAATCACATTGGTTAGATACAAAACGGGAGTGAAGTGGATACAGCTACTTACCTAGATTTTGGCCGCTCCCGTCCAAACTTATTGACCATTTCCAAAAGAGCCTTTTTTTGGATCAGCGAATTTCAGCATACTGCGCAAGTCGATTTCTCGACTGAGGAAATGTGTATGCACAAATTGACATGCGGACGGGAGGGATCGTTTTTGGCAGACTAAAGCGGTGATAGCTCGTGGTATAGATGAAAGTGCGTCAGAATGCAAAGTTTGAGACTGTGTATAAGGTGAAAGTTTAAAAAATTTAGAACTCAAGTGAGGAACGGATTAAACAAACTGTACGATGCCAACGTAATAGTGGTGTAGCACCCATTTCATGCGCTACACTTGCGCAGGTGAGGGGTCCGACATGAGCAGTTACTGCAGCCTTTAATACACGCGTCGGAAGGTATGGGTATTTTGCATAGAGGTATTCTGATGCAAATAAACCCATAAGTGTATTACCCAACGAGGAGAGCTGAGCATTGGTTGTAGGTGCAGCGGTTTGAGGATAATGTTGACGAAAGATAGTCGTAAATGAAGAATGCGTACAAGCTTGCTGTACCACTTCCGGAGTATCCAATACCGAAGAAAGCCCGATCCTATGTGCAAGCGCGGAGAGTGCTGAAGGTGGTGGTGGTTGCAGAGAGGCCCATGTCTCTGGGGAGAATGGTGCTTTTGGAACTCCTTTGCGTACAAAAAGAGCTTCTTTTGGAGGGAATTTCGTCAAGTGGGATGGAGAGACAGAAGCAACTATCTTTGCCGCAGAAGACGCGAGACGTTTGTGAACATGACCCATAGGCAGACGACCACAAAACTATATGAAGATGACGCGAACAACTACGAGAGAAGGCTTGTTAATGGGTTTCGCCAACGTCACTGACGGCCTTGAACAACTATTGGACGTCGGACGAGGTTTTTAATTTTTGCAGACAAAATAAGCGAACAACTGAAATTCTCAAATTTTGGACGTGACATTCGGTAAAAGCCGGTGAAGGGATATTATGGAATTTGTAACAAACTTTTTGTTCTTTGCTTTAATACTTATCCTCAAACTCGTCCTCATCCAATAACAACTGAGCTCGGTATTATTGTGCTTTGTGTTTTGCCACGCTTTCAAAGTTCAAGTTCACGATAACTAGGGAAGTCTGCCGCAACGACTATAACCGGAGTGGCTGTGCCTTAATAGCGCGGAAAGTTCGTTGAAAACACGACTCTTACCCACAACTGGTTCACTCTTGAACACGACCATCACGACATACAAACAAGAACTCGCGTTCACCACTTGACGATATTTACGGATTCCTAGAGAATGGCCGTTCTGTCGTTACCGCTACAATTCAAGAATTCATTCTGGTCGCAGGATTACCGAAGGGGACTTGAAGTGCTGTACACCAAATTGGAGCAGGTAAGTACTTTGGTACTGGCTGTTGTTTTCAACTCCTGAGCTGTGTTCAAAAAGGGTGTTGCTGAGAATGGAGAGATTCTTTCCTTCATCAGGGTAATTATAGTTTTAGAGCCGTGAATCAATTTCGTTATTTTGCTAACTTGAGAAATAAAAAATATAGTCTCGAGCCGTAGCAGAGGGGCATCTTGCCAATAGCCTGACTAATCCTGGACTGACTGGTCGAGCTGGTACATAAAACTACTCTAGTAATCCCTTATCATTCAGCTGACACATTTTCAGGCACTGGATTCGGTGCAGATGATGGAGCTTCGTTACTAATGGCATTTCGGGGTCTGCAAGCAGAGTCCGTTGCACAAGGTCAAATTCACAAGACTATCTCGAGAGAGCTAAGCACTCTTGTTGCCGATCCCTTCGATGAGTGGGCTCAAGGATACAAGGTACGAAGAATGCAATATATTGTCAATGTGATATTGCATACTAACGTATATTTAGGAGCGACTCCGGCACAGAAAAACTCTGGTTATGGATGAGTGGCTTCGTGCATATGAGCAGGCACTGGCAGACGTAGGTAAATTGAGGAACCAGTACCTAACAAAAGTCAGGCGTGCAGATGAAGCTGAAGACGAGTTGGGTCTTCCTTCCCATAATACATATCTTAAGCCTTTACTCATCCACGAACTAGTGCCAAATTTGCTCCTAGTTCTGCAGACAAATATACAAGTTCACCAGTCGTTCGTCCTGTAGACGGCCGAGCCCCACCCCAGAGGACTGCCAGCGTGTCCGAACGTATTGCACAACGTCTTAAAGAAATTCAGAAAAGAAGTGCGAATGCACTCGCAGCGGCCACCTCAACAGAAGATCCGAATGCATCTCCAAAGACTCCTAGCGAGAAGGAATTGCCAGTAATTGACAAGGGCAAAGGCAGAGTCATTGATGTAGAAGAGCTTGCATCCCCTCCCCCAATGTCTCCCGCACTTCCAGCCAAACTTGAGGTCCAGCAGTCGACTTCACCAGATACCCACACCTCTCCTGCCCCCATTCTTCTTGCAGGACTTGCTCTACAGCCTGCGGCTGTATCCCAGCTTCTTACCCGAGCGGCAGCTGAGTTACCCTTGAGACCTGTGCGTTTCCCGCTATTGGGAGAATACCAAGACGCCTTTACTGGTGAAGAATTCGTTGCATGGTTGGTCAATAACGTGCCAGGTTTTGGTAACGACATGGAACGTGCAGAAGTAGCGGCGAAAGATTTGACGGAGACTGAAGGTCTCCTGCGTCGATTGGGAGAACTCGGTAACGAGTTTGAGCAGTCGGATGACGCTTTTTACCAGTTCCGATCTAAAGTGAGAGTTAAAATACTTGTCATAAAACTATCCTAACCGTTATGCTCCTAAGGCATTTGATCTCGAAGGAACAAACACTGATAGAAGTGCGGGAACTAAACAGGAAACTCTAATCAAACGCACTGGAAACCTTGTCAGTCTTGTCAGCAAGGCTCTTAATTCCAATAATTCTGGAGAGCCAGCATTCCTACGCGCCCGACATGATGCTGAAGAATCAGACAAGTTGTACCGTGTGGCTATCAGGAAGCTCGATCGTCAGAGGCTAGCACTCGAAGACATGATTGAAGATACCTTGAAGGTCTTACAACGCTGGGAAGTAGAACGCTTGAGGGCTGTGAAGACTGGTATGTATGAATTGTATCTATGCAGAATACATTCTGATGCCCGTTGCAGTGCTTCTCCAATATCAAGGTACACTTGCTAACATACCAAAGGCTCTCGAGACATCCTTGGATCGCTCTGCTACTCTGATTTCGGCTTATCAACCCGAATCAGATCTCACAGCTCTCATTGAACGTTATAGGACGGGACCATTCCGGCCTGATGCTCATGTATATGAATCACTCTCCCATGACGAATCCGACGTTGTATTCGGCATTGACTTGCGTAAGTGGGCTGAAGGTGGATGGTATGCCCTTACATCTGGTCAAGAGAAGAAAGAGCCTATTCCTCCAGTGCTCACAGCTCTCTTGAATGGGATAACGGAAGCTTACTCTCGTCTTCCAAATGACAATGAAAAGCGTAAGGCTTGGATTTATGACGTCCCTCTTCCTGCTATACACCACCTCCGAGAAATCTTGAATGGCGTACCTCTTGACCAACCTTTCTCTCCTGAGCTATTTACCAAGTATGACGCTCCTGTAATTGCTTCCACCATCAAGTTGTGGGCTCTAGAACTTGATCCTCCCTTGGCTTTATATGAAGGTTGGGACGAGTTCCGCAAATTGTATCCTACTGTTGGAGCCGCAAAAGTTACACCGGAGGGCGCAGAAGGAGCTGAAAACTCAGAAGAACAACGCTTACAGAATATCTCTGCTGCTCTTCTGAAGTTGCCTCGGGTCCATTTATATGTCCTTGACGAACTTGCGAAGCATTTGAAAACGTGCGTTCTTTTTCTTTAACAATGAGCTTGATTTGTTAAGTTCTATTTTGAACTAGCCTTATTGCTACCACCAAGGTTGAAGAGACAGATGAGGTTTACATTACCAAGTTGGCGTTTTCTCTTGGTAGAGGTTGGTTGTCAATATTTTAGAGGGTAAACATGGTATTGACTTTCACTTCAGCGATAATTAGGCCCAAACACGAAACAGAGATTTCAATACAGGACAGGCATCCCAGCCGTATGTTCATTGTTTTCCTATGTGGTTATGCAAAGACCTGATTTCTATACCACATTTTAGTTCTATTCATCGATTTGATCAAGAACTACGATGAACTCCTGCCTCCTACAATCACCCGCAAGAAACGTGAATCAGAACGCAAAATTCCTACTCGAAAACGCACTGCACTTGTAGATATGCGTTTGAGCAGAAGTAGAATCTCTGTCGGTGCAGATGCCCAACAGCTTCTTGCAGCTCAACAAGTCGCTCAGAATCCATCATTAATGAAATCCGTCAAGAGTCCACCTGGATCACCTGCTCCAGGACCGTCACTTCCACCACCCCCACCTCCACCTCTTGTAGCTTCACCGAAGAGCATGGAGCCGCCAGCTTTACCTGTGGCTGATATACCCAAGGTCCCTCCACCACCTCCGCCTTCTGCCCCTAAAGCAAATTTAGCTAAGACTCCACCTCCACCACCCCCAATTACGAGTCCTTTAGCTGCTCAACCCACGTCGCCACCTTTCACTCCCCCGCCACCGCCACCCACAATTCAGAAACAGGAAGGCGGTGCTCCTCCACGACCTGTGTTCAAAGAGCCTCCACCAGAAAACGATGACCTCCCGCCTCGTCCTTCATTCAAGGAACCTCCTCCGGAAAGCGATGAAGAAACCACGTCAGCGCCGACACCAACTTCTCCTGAACTTGCGCCAGTTGCTAAAGCAGTTCCTGCTCCTCCTGCGACGATAACCCCAGCACCCCAGAAACGATTCAGTGCAACCGGTCCTTCCACTACTAAAGTCGCGTCGCGTAGTCCCACTCCGCCTGATTCGGGTGATACAGTGCTTTCTGGTGCAAAGACTACCCTATCACGCAATAGTTCTGGGCAAACTGCCCCATTGCGTGGCCCTCGACTTGCTCGTCCAGCACCCCGGGGTGCAGTTCAATCTATGGTGTCAAATTTGAATAGGAATAGTGTAACAGGGAGTCCACCTCCGACGTCGGCGACAAGCAATACGAGGGTCAATAGGCTGAGTGGAAGTCCTGTACGTCGTCCATCGAGTGTGTTGGGACGGTCAGCTGCATTCTCGCGGAGGACGATGGCGAGTGACGCGGAAGATGAGTTAGTTGATAAGAAGTAGGGACAATATAGTATAAGCGAAGGACCTTTTTTCTTGAGGAAGAGGATGAACAGGAGTTTATGCTTATGTCTGATCTATGCTTGTGTGTCCGTCGACCCTTTCACACCTTTTGTTTTTTCTTCTTTCCTTTCAAAGTGTTTCTAAATATGTTTTTATGAATGTGCTCGAAGTCCAGATGTGTGAAAGAAGCCATTGCTCTTGAGGATCTTGTTTATTATGCAACCCTTTTAGATATCTATTAGGTTTAGTCTGATTGTGTGATGAGATGGGATCCCCAGAATTCTTGAACTAAGATTTGATTCGTTGAACGGCCACAGAGGGTTCTAGATAATTACAAGAAATGGGTAGAATAACTAGTATATATACAAATAATATATGACAAGATATGGACAAGATTTTCAACGACGACGGTTTTTTTTAGGCAAGAGTTGTGTATGGATAAACGGAACTAGTTTTTTCATTATCAGATAATTTGATTTCCTTGAAGACAGTTTGTACTTACCAACCCATCCAGAATTGATGATGACACCTTTGCCAACCAACGTATCTAACCTAAACGTAAGTTTTACGCAGTCAGTACGCGAGAGCTGTAGTGCAGTGAATTATTAAAATACGTACTCGTTATCGTTGCGGATTGCTAAAAGTAGGTGCCGTGGATTGATGCGCTTTTTCTTGGCAGCTTGAGCAGCATTCCCTCCAAGCTCTAAAAGCTCTGCAACCAAGTATTCAAGGACCGCAGCAAGATAAACTGATAGAGTCGTAATTTATTCTAACCGGTGTGCAACTAAATACTACTTACTTGCAGATAATAAAGCAATCCGAAATTTTGATCCACAAGAGGCCTTCAAGTAACAGCGGATGCGCCTGACCGGAAATTCTAAACCTGCTCTCTTTGAATGAGACCTGACATAAGGAGTGCTGTGTTCAAAAGTCTTGCTGTACAGTCCCTTTCCGCCGTGTTGACTGGGTTTAACATAACTATTATATATTAGCCAAGATATCGCGGTCATTGTACACACTCAGAGTTTACACTTGACCAGTAGTACCCTTTCCTTTGCCTGGCTATTAAAATGGATGGGCTACTGAAAAAAGGTATAGTACTACGTGCTTACCATGTTGAAATTTTTTTTTTTTGCAAAGTGTAAGTAAGTAAGATGCAAAGTTTAAATTTCGAACTCGCGTACATTAAATAAGGTAGAGATAAATATAGCTAATATAAGCACGTGATGCACGCGTTCTGGTCATACCTGCACGTGATGAAAATTTTGATTTGTTCGCGAAAATAGCAGAAACCGCGGGCGAGCAAAGCTGTGTGTGATTCACGGTTCAAAGTACCATTTCAGACACGAGGCAAGGCAAGGCTTCATTGCTTTGGCACAGCTGGTACAGCTAACCTCGTTTTTGTACTTTCAACAGCACGAAAGCTGGTTGGAGTCTAATTGAATATAAAGGATAGTCTTTGGCGCACAACAGCATCGTTTCGATCTGCAACCCAGCAAACGTTATAGGGCTGGGCACCCATCCCGCAAATTTTTTTGAGGAAAAAGATATAACTGCTTAGTATAAGACCTCATCGACATCTCACGTCCGCTTACCGTGCACAACACGACCTCACTTGCACTCCCTACTGTACACACGGCGATCGAAAGGCCGCATCCCCCTTTTAAACCATGGCTGCACTTCTAACAAGACCTCCAATTGCACCTCCAATGCCCTCTACAACTATCGTAGCTACTCCGAGTTCCATCACCCCCACAAGTGACCAGGTACGTTATTGTAACATCAACCATGAGGCATTTGAATGTACTTACCTCACTGGAAACAGGTGGTGGTGCTATATGTTGTACGTTCGCTTCCTTGTTGAGGGGATGACTGCGTCACTCACAGCCAGATATGAACTTTTCATTGCAGATAATAGCCATGGCAGTTGTCATCTTCGGCTTTTGGAATGTCCCCATCGTGCGGAACTGTATTAACCCACTCAAGCTATTCACTATCGGGTGGCACGAGTTGTGCCATATCATTGCGGTACGTTGACGTTTCTGATCTATCACGTTTCATACTCGTTTCTTCCCCCCTGACTTGTTCCTGGGTAATGTCATTGACTTACGCATGTGTTGTTATCCCATTCACAGGGTATCTTATCCGGTGGTCGAATATTAAAAGTCACTATAGATCCACATGTTGGGGGTGCCACAATCATCGAGGGCGGCCGTCCATTATTCATTTTATCTGCGGGCTACATCGGATCTTCTCTCTTAGGAGGGGCATTTGTTCTGGCAGGATGGGATACGCTAGTGGCTAAGATTCTGAGTTTTGTGTTGGGGATTGGGCTGATAATGCCATTAGTCCTTGTTCGTGATAAACTGTGAGTGGTGTGTTGAGGTGTTGAGAGCTTGTCTTGCTGATTGCACTCAAGAACGATAGTATTGACTGCGTGCTATGAAGCTCTTCTTATTGGGTTTTGGTTCGTCGACCATGGGTTAGTCGGATTCCTGCTTGTTTTGTTGGGAAGTATGGATTGACCTTCGATGTTAGGCAAGCGCTTCGCTGGTATTGCCTCTTCATCGGTGTTATGAAGTAAGATATGTCTAATTCTTGTTAAAATCCCTTCTAAACTCACATCTTGTATAGTGTGCTCTTCGTCGTTTGTATGCCAGCTCGTTCATCGTGCTTGTAGTTCATTTCATATTTATAATTTTCCAGGGGATGTAGCTGATGATCGATTCTTCCACAAAACAAATGACTCGGATGCAACCCAATTCTCTATTCTTTACCCCAGCATTGGCGCCCATGGTATGTCCTGTGGTCTCTTATTCCAATATTATACCCTGGACTAAACACAATGAACACAGTGTGGGCCACATTTTGGATTATGTTCCAACTAGGGGTACTAGCAGGTTTTTCTCTGCTGGGTATCTTTGCATTCAAGGTAGATATTTAGCTATGTCCCCCAAGTTATGTCTTATGTATACTTTGCAGTTAACGAAAGCAGAGATGGATGCTCAAGCGGGTATGTTTGTCATATTGAATAACCCTCATTATTTGGATGGCTGACTTGTTTTCTAGCAACATTCCTCCCAACATAAATCTATTCACTAAATTTTTCGTTTGATGTATCATTGCATTGTTGTATTCCCTTCGGTTATGAAGGACCTTGGATTCCTCGGAGAGTTGTGGAATCTATACATGTTAAGTCACACTAGATAGCACACGGACGGACCCTGGAAAGGAGGAATGACTCAAAATGACATACCAACCACTATCATGCTATTATGTTGAACAGCTTAATGTATTATTTGTGTATGTGCCCATATATATGTGATTTGCTCTGGTTTTAGTTGAAGTGAAAGATATTGTGATTGGGGGTAATTAAAGATACACAGAATGGAGATGCTGATTACTTCTCGGAGTTCTATCACGAAGGACTGTATTATGGAATAATCAAAAATTTTACATGAGAGCATGCATCGATTTGAGGTTTTTGATGTGTCGAGATGGTCGTGGAGCATGACGTGTGATATGTAAAACATAAAATTAGCAAGAGGGGTGATAAAAAGACTATTTATTTGCGGGTTGCTCGCCGTATGACGCCTGCCAGGAGTAGGGTTCCTAGTGCTGCGGCTCCCCCGACTAACGCCATGCCGACATACCCTTCTACAATAGAGAGGTTATTATTGGCATTGCTGAAACAAAAAGAACACTCTACCTCGAGATATGGCCTTGTCGATGAGCTGGGCTAATGATTGCGACTGCAGATTCGAAGGTTCGCGATCCAAGAGGACGGCTTTGAGTGAATTCAGTGAGGGTCGGTAATAGGGAAGAAGGCCTAAAATACCATTAAACTTCTTAGCTTCCTCGTAATTTCCCATCTTGTAATGCCCTAACGCCATATAGTAGAGACATTCCCTCCGTCTGGATGCTTCCGTCCTGTATATATCTGAAGGGGAAAAAAGGATGAGATCACATTAAAAACTACGACGCAGTGCGAAAATTGCCTTGCAGTATCCTTACGCCCTCCACCTGGTGGTCCCGCACTGGACTTTTCACTAGGCCCCAAGCGTAGTTGAATCTAGTCTGAATAGTGACATGCCCCTGTGCGAGCTCCTTTTCGTATTGTAATCTTAGGACCTATGAATTGATAGGATCAAGGATTGGAATGCAGAAGCAGTCAAAGCACTGACCTCGAGTTCGTCATATGTTAATGACATTTCAGCATCAGCTGCGTAGGGCAATTCTGTAGGCATTGGTGGTGGTAGAATGAATTAATAGTAATGTCCTTAGAGCCAAGGAGCAACCCAAGAACGAGAGCGGACTTTATCGGAGTTTGGAAAGGAGACGCCAAAAAATATTTTTGAAAAGGGAAAGCGACAAATAGCTTCCAACTCGTTAACGTTGGAGTACATTTACAACAAAGATGCCCGAAGACTATGGTGAGTTTGTTTTCATTATTAACATCTTTTCTTTATAACACTGTTGGGGTAGCAAATGGAGTGTACAAAGGTAACTCTCCTACATCTTCCCACAGACTTTATCCCCTCCCACTTCTATTCTGTGTGTTTTGTCAGAACGACGATGAGCTCATGGTGCAATTTTTTTTTGCTTGCTTTTGCACCATGCATCATTTTATAGCTAGCTAGCATCATGATCATGACGCGGTCCCATCTCTCGCTGTTGGGCTCTCTCTCTGGGCTCTACACACTCCCCCCTCGCACTGCTTAAAACAATACGTGGCAGCAGTACCGCAGATTCCGCAGGTCACTTACTCACTCGTGCTCCGGCCCTTTTTCTTTTTCTTTTACAGAACGTGGTGGCTACGGACGTGAAGACCGCCACCGCTCGTCACGGTACGATGATCGCGACGCTGGAGGTCACCGCGATAGACATGGGGATAGAGGAGGTGGTGGTGGTGGTGGTGGAAGGCGAGGTGACGACAGACGAGACCGTGACAGACATTCTCGTAGGGATTTTGATGACCATGGTAGACATAGTCGTCACGACGATGACCGTCGCCGTGATTTTCGGGGACGTGATGATGACCACGGAGGTCGTGGCGGACGTGAAGACACAGGGCCTTCGAGGGGTGATCGTCGGGGTAGGAGAGGCAAAGATGGTTTAGGCACTCCTGAGAGGAGGTCGCCAACCCCGGATGGTGCTGTCCCATTATCGCAGCGCAAAAGGAAAGCGTCTGGTTGGGATGTCCATGCACCAGGTTATGAACAGTACTCCGCAATGCAAGCTAAACAAACAGGTGCGCTTCGGTCGTTATTTTTGCTCTTTCTCATTATTGACTGGCTGCTTAGGTCTGTTCAATCTGCCGGGCGCCAACCGTACCCAGATACCTCCTATACTTGGAATTGCCGGATTACCACCCCCAATGCCTGTGCAGACATTTGGTATGGGTATTGGCAGCAATCCAAATTTGTCACGTCAATCACGCCGCCTGTACATCGGCAGTATTACACCCGACGTCAACGAGCAAAACCTTGCTGATTTCTTCAATAGCAAGATGATTGAAATGAGTATAGGTACGGGTGGTCCTGGAAACCCGGTACTTGCTGTTCAATGCAATTACGAGAAAAACTACGCATTTGTTGAGGTTTGTACAATTTACTGTTCCATTGCCTTTCAACCAATCAACTGTTTTGCTCCCACCAGTTCCGCAGCGCTGAAGATGCTACGGCAGCAATGGCCTTTGATGGCATTATATTCATCAATGGCCCTCTCAAAATCCGCCGTCCCAAAGATTATGGTGGAATGGAAATGGCTTCACCAGGAGTCCATGTTCCCGGTGTTGTTTCCACGAATGTTCCCGATTCGATCAACAAAGTTTTCGTTGGGGGTTTGCCTACATACCTCAATGAAGAGCAAGTTATGGAACTGCTCAAAAGTTTCGGAGAACTCAAGGCTTTCAATTTGGTTAGAGAAAACGGAAATGGACCTTCGAAGGCAAGTGTAAGAAATTAAACTTTGAGTTTTTGTTTTGTTGAGAAACATTATTTTCCAGGGCTTTGCATTCTTCGAATACGTCGATATTAGCGTGACAGATGTTGCTATTCAAAGTCTGAACGGGATGGAATTGGGTGATCGCTATCTGGTCGTACAACGAGCGTCTGTGGGAGCTAAACCAGGAACACCGGGAATGATACCCAATCTGCCATACGATCAATTCCCCGAAATTCCAAGACCAATCATGCCGGCTGGCAAGGATCCAAGTACGGATGCGCGGATCCTCTTGATGTTGAACATGGTCACTGCGGATGATTTGGCCGATGACACTGAGTACGGAGACCTGTATGAAGATGTTAAAGAAGAATGTTCGAACTTTGGTGAAGTAGAAGACCTGCGGATCCCAAGACCAACAAAGAAGGACAAATCAAAGTGGGGGCCAGGAGAGGGAGGACAGATCACTGCTCAGGATGCAATCAGGGCGGATGAAGCATCAGGCGTTGGGAGAGTGTATGTCAAATACGTCAGCCCTTCTAGTGCTACTGCTGCGCTAAACAGTTTGGCTGGACGTTCTTTTGCTGGACGGTCGATTATTGCAACTCTTTTGAGCGAAGACAGTCAGACGACTCCTCCATTGAATATCATATTTGCGCCCCAGCCAGACGCCCCCCCTCCTCTTCCTACTTCATGAACTTGTTACCGGTAGTGATAATACGTTTCTATGAAGGTGCTGCTGATAGTTTTTTGTTGGTTTTATTGATACTAAGTATTGTGCGAGAGTAAATAGTTATCAGTCAGCAGTCGGGACTGTCATTGCTGTGTGATTGTTTCGAATTCAAATTCAGGAAAATCAGACATTTGTAAGTACAAATTTGTGCTTTCCATCAAGATCTCTTGTTAGCCTTCGGAAGGTCCAGATTCCCATCAACGTTACTTAAACAATGTTATAAGCTCAGTTCCGTTCCTATCGCTTCACCATACCCATCCCCTTTTTACAACCCCATTCAACACCAGCCATGTGGCCATTCTCAGAATCTAATACGTCCGTTGTTGCTGCAAAGCGTGAACAACGTGCCCGTGCCCTTGTTAATAATCCTGTTGATGTGTCGAAAGACCAACACCAATATATAAGGGCAACAGGTAAGTTCTGAGTATATGCGGCCTTCCTGCCTATGATGTTAGCACTCTCATAGCGACGGACATTGTTGCCCACATCGAACGTGGTGAATGGACAGCGAGTGAAGTTTTAGAAGCGTTTATTGCTCGTGCCGTACTTGCCCAAGCTAAAACAAATTGCTTGACGGAAGGTCAGCTTGATTTTTATTGAGATTCAAAATACTTTGTTACTCAGTAATTCTTGTCTGTACAGTCATGTTCGATTGGGCCAGACAACAAGCGAAAGAATTGGACGCAGAGTTCGCATTGACCGGGAAATTGCGTGGTCCCTTGCATGGTGTGCCGGTGCGTGGTAATTTTTGTTTTGCAATTATCACAAGGAAAATCTTAAGACCCTTTTTGTCCATACAGGTCAGCATCAAAGAGCAGTGTGAGTAAAAATAACCAAGATCAAATTCACCCAGTGTGTTAATATTTTGTAGTTGAAATCAAAGGATATGATGCTTCGACCGGATATTCCCAGTGGGCTAACAAACCTGCAACTTCCAATGCAGACGTAGGTCATTTTACCAAAACCCAATTTTTTCTTTTTTCTTTTTAGCTGACGGGTTTCATTTTTATCAGGTTGTCGACCTCCTCCTCGCTTCTGGTGCCATAATATATGTTAAAACCAATATCCCACAAACAATGTTTGCCTTTGAGTGCTCCAATCCTGTGTTTGGACGCACGACAAATCCATACAACAACCAGTTTACCTGTGGAGGTAGTTCTGGTGGTGAAGCCGCATTGCTCAGTATGGACGGCTCCGCACTCGGGATAGGTAGTGATATTGGAGGAAGCTTGCGTATCCCTACCGCGTACTGTGGTATCTACTCGCTTAAACCTAGCGCAGATAGGTTATCCCATGAGGGGGCGCGAAGTGAGAAGTTCTATGTTTGGTTTACTAAGCGATTTAACTTGAACGTGGTTTCTGTAGGTCCGTCCCCGGGTTTCGAAGGAATAAAAACTGTGGTTGGTCCTATGGGGCGGTATGTATTCACGCATATATGTCATGGAGAGTTCCTAAATAATACACAAAACAGGTCTGTGAAAGATTTGTCTCTCTTCGCGCGTATAGCGTTTGGCGTGTCGGGTGCAAGCCACACCGTTGCACCTGTCCCTTTCCGTGATGTTCAACTCCCAAAGAAGCTGCGATTCGGATACTATACGTCTGGTGATGAACATTCATGATTATTTGGTATCTTCCTAATCTAATATGAGCTTCTAGATTGTTACATTAAAGCATCTCCTGCAAACAAACGTGCTGTGCTTGAGACAGTTGAGGCTTTGCGCAAGCAAGGTCACGAATGTGTTGAGTTTCAAATACCCAATAGTAAATCCTTCGTTTACTTCTGTTTCCGTGCGGGACTGACCTTACCGTTTAGTAAGTGAAGGAGTAAATGTTTTCGTAGGACTTACGTCTTCGGATGGTTACAAGACGATGCTCAATCATTTAGGTCCAGATACCAAGGTATGTGCATGAAACCTCTCAAAGGAGTGCCAGATTCAGCCTTTTTATTTAAAGGAAAATGCTTTGTTCCTAGTTACCCTTGGGCCTAAACTACCATGTGAGTTGATCTAGTTTGCTTTGCATATAACAACTAATTTGACGATTCTAGCATTTGTGCGAAATATTGCTGGCTGGGTACTGGAGAGTTTTATGGGGGACAAGATATTTGCCGATACACTAAGAATAACCAGAGCTAAGCCCATGGAGGAATATATGCATCTCGTAGAAAGGCGTAATGCATATACTGATTCATTCTATAAAAATGTGAGTATCTGACTACTCTGTTCCCGACCATACTTATCACTCCTATGTTAGGTCTGGGATAAATATAAGTTTGACGCTATTATTGCTCCAGTGCAGGCCGTGCCGCAACTTCCTCATGGGTATGATATCTGCTCTCTTAACTTGCTATGCGCTGATGTTTTGTGCCTAACACATAATAGAGGTTGTGACAACTTCATTGCACTTGCCTCAGCGACAGTCTTGTACAGTCTTCTTGATCTACCTGTAGCGTGTCTTCCCGTCACACGCGTCGATCCCGCCAAGGACCAACTCACAGATGAATGGGTTAAAGGCCCTGGACTTGGATCCGCTGTCATTGAATCAGGTCTTTATAGGTCTAAAAATCCGATATATAATCCACAAGCATCGGCAGGTATGCCTGTGAATGTACAAATCATTGGCAAGAAATGGGAGGACGAGAAGACACTTGCGATCATGGATATTGTGGACAATGCACTTGGGACGGATCGGGGCTTTGGACCCGGGGCGTGGGATGCGCACATGAACAAGGTGGATTGATGCAGAGGTATTGAAGTTCGCAATCCGTTATTAAGTGTGTATATTTATCACACCTGACAAACTCATATACGACAATATTCCATCATTTGGAGTGGACCTCATTTCGGTTTGTTCAAATATCTCATAATCCACCCTCTCTATCGCGTTGGTAATTGGTGTCCTTTCACTAAGGACGTCTACAGACCAAGATACAACTGAAAAATAACGTTAATCTGCTCCACTTTGAGAATGGTTCAAAGAGGAACATTTTGTTATGTCTGCCATCCTGTTCCACTGAGGAGTTTTCAACGCCATCAACGCATCAACTCTCATCGTATCGCTCACATACTTACATTACTCATCATCACTATGGTCTGAATTAGACATCCCAGATGCATTGCTTTCCCTCGTTGCTCAAGTCAATCAGGTGGCGAGAGCAGCCTCTATACTTGGTGAAGTGGTTCTTGGTAGGTAAAGAATATGATTTCAAGTCGACGCGTCCTCTACAATATTAATATCTGTGATGTCCTAGCACCCCGTCGGATCACTCATATATCCTCACATAGCATTACATACAGCTAACTTGTGCATTAACAAGATATAATCGCCCGTTGCAAGTTTGCCCTGTTTTTAAGTGTCGGTGTTTTAGGTGTTGTGCATCATAATCATTACCAGCGTCGCAAGTATATATAAGGGCAACAGGTAAGTTCCAAATATATGCAGTTTTCTTAATTACGATGCTAATACTAGTGCAACATAAATTGTTGCCCATATTGAACGTGGAAAATGGACAGCGAGTGAAGTTTTGGAAGCATTCATTGCTCGCGCCGTATTTGCCCATTCTAAAACGAATTGTTTGACAAAAAGTAGATCTTATTTATCTGTACGAAATTTCTGGGAAGGATTGCTCAATAATTCCTTGTGGTATAGTCATGTTCGGTTGGGCCAGGCAGCAAGCGAAAGAATTGGATGCAGATTTCGCGTCGACTAGAAAATTGCGTGGAACTCTACATGGTGTGCCGGTGTGTGGCATTTTTGCTCTACCTCAAGGAAATTCAGAGGGACCCGCTTGTAGGTCAGTGTCAAAGATCAGTGTAAGTACCAAACAAATTGGATGTGCTAACAGTACAAGTTGAAGTTGAAGGCTATGACGCCTCGATTGGAAATTCCTCTGTGGGTTAACAAACCTGCAACTTCCAATGCAGACGTAAGTGATTCCACCAAAAACCCAAGATTTTTACTTTTTGAATACTTAATGGGATCCAAACTTATTTCAGGTTGTTAACTTCCTCGCTTCTGGTGCCATAATATATGCCAAAACCAATCTTTCTCAAACAATGTTTTTCTTTGAGTGTTACAATCCTGTGTTTGGGCGCTCATCAAATCCGTACAACGACAAATTACCAGTGGCGGTAGTTCTGATGGTGAAGCCGCACTGCTCAGTATGGACGGTTCTGCACTCGGAGTAGGTAGTGATATTGGAGGAAGCTTGCATATACCTGCTGCATACTCTGGTATCTACTCGCTTAAACCTAGTACAGATAGGATATCATTTGGGAGGGGCGCGTAGTGAGTAGTTGGTTCTATGCTTAGTTGAATGAGCAATTTAAACAAGGGTTCCGTAGATGCGATTCCAGGTTTTGAAGGAATAAAACCCGTGATTGGCCCTATGGCACGGTATGTATTTTGGATGTAAATGTCGTGTAGAGTTCCTAAATAATAAACAAAACAGGTCAGTGAAGGATTTGCTCGTATAGCATTTGATGTATCGGGTACAAGCCACACTGTTGCACCTGTTCCTTTCCGTGATGTTCAACTCTCAAAAAAGCTGCGATTTGGGAATTATACGTCTAGTGATTAATACTCATGATTATTAGGTATATATATACTCACATCTAATATGGGTTTCTAGATTGTTCCATCAAAGCTTCTCCTGCAAACAAGCGTGCTGTACTTGAGACTGTCGAGGCTTTGCGCAAACAAGGTCATGAATGCGTTGAGTTCGAAGTACCCGATTGTAAAGGATTTTTCAAGCCGAATGCTTTATTCCTCGTTACCCTAGGGCCTAGGCTGCCATGTGAGTTAGTCAGTTTTGTTTTACATATACTAACTGACTTGGGAATTCTTAGCATTTGTGCGAAGTATTGCTAGCTGGGTATTGGAGAGCTTGATAGGGAACAAGAAATTTGCCGATGTACTCAGGGTGTCTAGAGCCAAGCCTATGGAGGAATATATTCAATTTGTACAAAGACGCAATGCATATAC
This sequence comes from Floccularia luteovirens, assembly GCA_009739215.1. Lineage (NCBI taxonomy): Eukaryota > Fungi > Basidiomycota > Agaricomycetes > Agaricales > Squamanitaceae > Floccularia > Floccularia luteovirens. The sequence goes on from VSJF01000006.1 coordinate 238,830, forward strand.
TAATGTGAGACCCTTCGAAGTATCCGACTCTTCCTTTTTTGAACCATATCACTCCTGTGTTAGATTTGGGACAAATACAAACTTGACACTATTATTGCTCCGGTGCAGGCTGTACTGCAACTTCCTCATGGGTACGACATCAGCTCTCTTCAAATGAGTTACTTTGCACTGATGTTTTATGCCTGACACATGATAGAGGGTGTGATAACTTCATTATACTTGCTTCAGCGACATCATTGTACAACGTTCTTGACTGCCCTGTAGGAAGCCTTCCCGCCAAGGACCAACTCACAGATGAATGGGTTAAAGGCCCTGGACTTGGATCTCCTTATATTGAATCGAGTCTCTACGGGTCTAAAACTCCACTATACAATCCATAAGCGTCGGCAGGTATGCTCGTGGGTATACAAGTCATAGGAAAGAAATGGGAAGGCGAGAAGACACTTGCGATCATGGATGTTGTGGATAGTGTTCTTGGAACGGATCGGGCTAGGGGTGGGTGACGCGTACATGAATAAGGTGGATTGATGTAGGTACCTAGTTTTGCATCCATATTGCATTTTTGTTTGTGGTCTTTGCGCGTTATACAATTAGCTTAAATTAAACATCATATATACTGAGTTGTAATGGTGAATGGGGGGTTTTCATGCGGATGGTCTACCAGCTCTTCTGTCTTCACGACGTTGCTTCAGCTGAATAAATTGAAATACAATCAGATTAATAGAAGAAGAAAAAATGTATTGATTTTATTTACCCAGGCGCTTTTGCAGTCCCTGTATGCTTGGAAGTAGTCCATACATGAATCTCGATCGTAGTTATTACGATTCATACATTCCAATGACGCTTTTGATGCTTCAGCACATGGGCTATGGTGAGAAATTCGTTGTTATTTATTAGTGCCTGTAGGTATATATGTCACGGCAACTTACTCGATAAATTTTGACGCTACGTGTCGGCCCTATTAGAATTGAGAATTACCCAGTTTTAGTTACTTTTGGCTGTTCGACGTGAACGAATTATAGATGGCATACCTCGAATTGTTCCCTATAGTTGAGAGGCTTCTTCCCTGCTTCTGGTGATGGGAGAGGGGAAGGGTTGTTTCCGGTTCCAGCGTCATTGGTTGTGTTGGACATTGAAGAGACTTGAGAACACCGGGATGTGTACATTTGACACACTTATTTTTATTCCCACGAAATTACGACAATCGTCTTGGAGTTTGAGTTTATATGAATGAAATTTTGTTTATGGGAGCACGCATGCAGGTATCTTATGAACGGGTAATCATGCGCACGGATGCATGTTATGTTTAAATAAATGTTTGGAAACTTATATTGTTGCAAAATAGTTGGTATGATACTGAACTAAGTATCAAGATATTACAAAAAACGACTACATATCAACGTTCTGGGGAAAGCAAGGTTCGTCAGTGAAAATGAAATACATGATGAAAAAAAAGAAAAAAGGAAAAGGTTCAGAAAAGCGGGTCAAGTACTACCAAAGCAGCACTGCCCGAAGGTAGCTGAGATAAGTTTCTGCAGTGCAGGGTGCGCTCCTGCGTAAAGCCAAATGCCTCAAACATCATAATAAAAGAAAGTAAGAAGATAAGAAACGAAACTCACAATATATCATGTTTGATCTGGTGGAAACGAAGACAAAAAAAAAGTCGATTTATTCGTTTTTGAAAGTTATAAACTCCGACAAACTCAGCGTTCCACACTGTTATGATCTGAAATAGCACAACCACCAAGAGACATTCACGAGAAACGATGTCGTCTTCCTCTCAACAGCAAACCCCAGCTTTTGCATACCCGGTATCTGCGGGTTTTACACCTCAACCACCATCTGACAATACACAGAGCCAACCAAATGCTTCTGCTGCCGCTTCATCGTCTGCAACTCAACCGGCTGCACCACAATCTCGTCAGGCTGCAGAAGATGCTCGCAAGGATCGTACATTGGCGGAGTTTATGCTAATGCTGGATGATTATGAACCATTGGTATGTATGAATATACTATATTTCGTTTCATTGTTCACCAGTAAATTATGTTAGGTTCCAAATGAGGTGACCGACTATTATCTCCAACGCGTAGGATTTGAATGCGAGGACATACGGTTGTATGTCATACCTCATTTACATATAGAAGTACACTATACTAAAACAACGACCTTCTCCTATGGTTGATAGAAAACGACTTTTGTCTTTGGCTGCTCAGAAATTTGTTTCGGATATTGCTGCAGATGCGTACCAACATGCGCGTATTCGGACAAATGCCGCTGGAGGTCGTGCGCGTGTTAATCAGCCCACGTCTGGTCCTGGTTCTTTAAAGGTTCGCTATTTATTTCTCATCATCAAAGCTTCTCCCTTTTTGATTGTTTTATGTAGGACAAGACACGGACTACTTTAACAATGGATGATCTTAGTGCAGCTTTGGCTGAGTATGGTATCAATGCTCGCAAGCCAGAATACTACATGTAAATTTTTTTTTCTCTTTTGTATTTATACGACAGTTATATTGTAAGTTTAGCTACATAATTTTCAATTACAACCTTGACTGCTTCCTATCATAACATATAGCAACATCGTCCCCTACCAGAGGATAAATATCTAGTCATATATAAAGTAAAGTATGGTTGTGAGCTGGGATTACTTCTCTTTTTTCATTTGGACTTCGTGACCACTTGCACTACATGGAAGCTAACATCTGATCCACACATTCCACGCATTTTCCGTGTTTCATTGGCCTCTGATAGTCTGCCCCACGTCCGCCACCAATCTTCAGCTTCTTCGAAAGCATCATATGCAAAAACGACTCCAATGTTGTCCCACTGATCTCTCAGTTGTTCTTCTGTCCATTTTTGTCCAGCTTGTAGAGAAGCTTGTAAACCCTCGTCGCGTATGTCGCGACCTTCTCCGGGAGGTAGTGTCACGATTGCTGTATTCATTTCTTCCAGTTGATCGACTTGTAAGCATCGGGGACGTCGTAGGTCTTGGAACGCTTCCAAGAGTTGGGGAATCTGATGAGGGGCTCGTATGCGAGACATTATGCCACCTAGAACTACCGCGTCTTCGATGGAGAGACATGGATTGTGCATTGTTGATGGCTAGAATTTTGTTATTTTTTAATTTAGAGACCTGGGTTTCAGAAGAATTACCTGTATTGCGTGGGCGGATTCGCCAACCAGAAGAACCCTCCCGGAACTGTCCACCCAATCTTCAGGGATTGGACGTCTGATGAATTTGTAACGCATTGCTTCTGGAACTTTTGTGAATATTCGTGACATACTGTTTTAAGTTATTATTTAGTTAAAATATTGACCGCATTGTTGTGAAGAAAACATACCTTGGATGACAATCTGAGAGATCTACCTTATCCGTTGGGATCAATACGTCCCAGCCTTCTTCGTCATATCCTTCTGCTGCTGCGTCATCCGGGAATACTAGGGTGAATACGTATTCATGTCCTTTATCTTTCGAACTCTGCAGTGAGGCCCCACGTTGAGTTTTGACTGGAATAGAAACTGGATAGATTTACATACAACAGGGTACCCTTGAGCAAATTAATATGTCAGGTAGTGGTACATCAATAGAATGAGTCTACACACCTAGAGCACAGCGATTATCACCCATCCATACGGGCCACTATATTGATTTCTGTTGAGAATGGTGACAATCTGGCAATTTATCTAAGAAGCATACCTCCTGTTTATAAATCCACTCCGACCAGAAAGGATCATCCTCTAGCTCTTCTGATGGCACAACAACACTGTGTTTAAAGGGTAATTTAGATGAAACCAATCAGTGGGACAGATACAAAAAGCCCATACGTGAAAAATGATTTTCCGCTCGAGACGCCTTCGTCTGGTTGTTCGGTTACAAACTCTCTGATGAGACTTTTACGACCATCCGCTCCGATTACTACGTCGGCGCTTAATGTTGTTCCGTCTTGTAAGGTCACATATGGTAGTTTATTATTGTCAACGGCTATCGAGGTAACTTGACAGTCGAAAGATACTGTTGCCCCCACTGATATCGCGGCTTCATACAAAGTTGTGTGTAGGTCTTCATACTGGTTAAAATTGTTGAACTCTCTTTGGGTTCTCCAAAATAGAGAGAAACGCACCCTAATAAGCAAGAAATCGGCTCCTATCTCTTTTATGAAATTATCGTGCCAGTGCATGTAACCAGTTAGAACATTTTCTTCGACTGTCCCCGAAAATTATTGAGTCAAAATGCAGTGCTCCGTGGGATGTGGTAACTCACTTGAGTATAATGCGGTTGTGCGACATTTTTGGGCGTTGCGGACTAGATCGTGAAAGCCCCATGCTGTGAGTATTTTAGTGAGACTTGGGGGAGCCCTTAATCCCGCGGATGGCTTTAAACAAAATTGGTATCATTTTACTGTTTATGAGAAAAAGTATTAATTATAGGGAGTACCTGGTGCAACCCGTTGGCACTTTCCAGTACGCGAACTGTGTGGCCACTGCATCCGAGCGCGAAAGCGCTTGCGAGACCTGCAAGACCTGTTACAATAGAAGTTACATACAAATGAAACATTCTGCATAGTACAAATGCATACCTCCACCAACAATTAGGAAGTCAACAGCTAGAGGCGCTTTCCTAGTAGGTTCCCTTGAAGATGATGACATGTCTTGTTATTATGGGAAAAGTGAAAAGGCCAATGGCTGTAATTTAGAGTATGCAAGGTTAATGACACGGGACAAACTCACGTTTTATAGGTGTATTTTTCGAGATAAGCAGCCGAACGGCAATCGTTAATTGAGGGAAGACAGAGAGGAATTGAAATGTCCGTAAGAACCAGCACTTAACTAGTCAAAAAAAAAAGAATTGGGTTTGGGCTAGACGGGATCAAAACACAGTATGTTAACCTGATGATAGATCTGGGCAGATCTGGAGAGAGAGAGAAAGATTGATCCTTTGAGTAAGTCGGGGCGATAAGTAGCTGCGCTTAACCAGAAGGCGAAATTACGTGAGACAGCTGATACAGAAGACCATGTTGTTAAACAGTTTTCAATGAGAAACATCAGATTCAACAAGATTTCGATCAATTACTTTTGCGTCCGATTACCTGTACACAGTTTTTATTGCTTTCTATTGGGGTAGCATGTCTGGTGGGAAGATAAACCTCTTCTAAGTAATGTACCACAAGCAGTGATCCGACCACATGTTTTGATTTTTTTGAATTGTAAAAAAAAAAGAAGAGAAAATCAGGGTCCATTGATCAGAGCAGTGTACGTATCTGATAGAATTGACGACGGAAAACTTGATAAATCTTAAGAACCCATTAATAAACGTATCTGTCACACAATTGTGACAGATTGAGTACTGTACCAACCAACCACCTAGCTTCGTCGTAAATATGCCTTTGAAACTCAAGCCAGTCCCTAATTCACCCTCCTCTTTCTCGTGGGATGCACTACCTTCACCAAGTCCTATTGATCAACCAGCTTCTCTGCCATCACCACCGACTTCATGGCTTTCTGCACGCGACATGAAGTTGTTTGGCGCTCAGCCACTCACATCTGCTTCTGACATCGGTCTCGTCAAGTGTAATGAATGCAGCAAACCAGTGTTGCGCAGTTTCATGTCTGAGCATGCTGGTATGACCAACTAATTACATTTGATTGGCATAATTTGTTCACTCATCTACAGACGTGTGCGCTATTATCCGAGCTGCAGCAAACGACGCCAAAAACAAACTGAAAGCAGATGGTAATACTTGATGTTATTGTTTGTAACCACCCAGATAATTGAAGAAGTATCCTGTAAGAACAGGTTCAAAAAAGCGTAAAGCTTCTCCATCCCCAGATGATCCGTCCATGCCTGCAAAAAAGAAAACCAAGCCGACAACCAAAGTAACTAAAGGACGTCTAAAGGGACCGGTTGATTATGACAAACAATGTGGAGTCATCAATGACAAAGGTCTGCCGTGTTCCCGGTCACTGACTTGCAAGTCCCATTCTATGGGTGCAAAACGGGCAGTTCAAGGGCGATCACGCAACTATGACGAACTCTTACTTGAATGGCAACGAGCTAATAACCCCAACTTCGTCGAGCCTGTCAAACGGGAGACAAAGGCTGAGAAAAAAGAGAAACGCGAACGCGAGAAATTAGAAAAAAAGAGACTTGCCGGAGAAGCCGCCGCTGCACTTGGCCTCGACCCCAATACCGTTGGCAAGAAATCTGGCATTCCAGGTACATCAAAAAAGGTCAGCAAAAAAGGGGCAGCTGCAGCTGCAGCCGCTGTCCGACTCGCGGGCGAATTTGTCGATGATGGATCAGAGGATCTGGACGATTTAGATTCAGAAGCGGAGGTTGATGAACTCGTGAGAATCATCAGGACAGCAAGGGATAAAGGAATTGTGGGTGTACCATTGGCTGTGCCTTGCGATGCCGGAAGTTGGTTTGTCCAACGGAGAGAGCGGGCGCGATGTTGTAGGGATTTGCTTGTTGGCGCGTTGGGCATTTCAGGTGCTCCTGGTGCCTCTACTAGCATCTCTGCGCTGGGTATGGTTAATCGCTCATCAAGTTTAGGACACAATGTCGGAATCGGTGCTAGACTTGGTTGATCCACACATCTCTCAAACAAAAAAATTTTCCGAAATGTAAATTCACCTTGTATATACTAGTTGCCTTGATCATTGGACCCGTTTCGCATTGTATATTACCAGCTAGTAAATTATTATTAGTACCCCCAAAACCATATCTGTGGACAACTTTCAAATATGACTTCTTGGCGCGATCCCCAGCCGCGATACGTACTGACCATATAGTTGTTTTTGGTGATATTCGCTTTCCAGCACTGGATATATTTGATATCAACATGAGTTATGGCGCCCGTCCAGGTTGCAATCGGCACGTTATCCGAGATAATCACACCCTAAGTCCACATTGACACTGTGGGTACGGTCTAAAGTACTGCAGTACCTTATTGTTGAGGGAGTCATCATAATTAAAGGGACGCAGAAGTATACATTCATTTATTTGAAGTCATTTGAGCAGGAAATTTTGTAGTGCATATTCCATTCAATTCATGAGATGATAAATATATGTGTTTGTAAAGTAACAAGTCATTTCGAGCATTGGGTGGTCCTCATCTGGAAGAAATCAGGGTTACGCTGACCTCATATTGGCTTTTTTATTCATTTCAATTGCAAAGGGACCTTAACTAATGGAACATGTGTAAGGAGTGTATATACTAAGAAAATAGCATATATAGCATCATATGTAAGCGCTTCAAAGACTCAGCTATACATATGCAGACAGAGGAAAATTTATGGCAAGTTGTTTGTCCAACCCCCTATCTGCATCAATTTTGTTCATCTTGCCAGACGCCGTGCGTAGTTTTTGGCCATTACTGGCAAGGAAGCATGTCCAGGAAAGAGAATAGGAACCGCTTTTGGATCTTTGAGTTCCTGGAGAACTTGGAAGATATCCAACCGTCTTGGGGGACAGTAACGTAGCATATAAGTTAGGACCTTCCATATGGCATGTGGAATCAAACGTTCTTCAGCATCTGTCGGAGGACGTGGGAGAGCGAGGAGTTCATGTAAGGTAAGGACATTCTCAGGAATGCGTTGTTCATTTGGTGGTTCTCCCGTATAAATCTGAAGAAGTATGCTTTTAATTAGAAGTGACAGGTGTTGTCATAGAATTTTTCATCATACCTCGATAATGGTACAGGCTAAAGCGAAGATGTCACTTGGCTTTTTGAATTCACCTTTATAATTATTATACTCTCGATAACCATCAACGATTCGCTTATGCATGAGTTCGATGTCAAAAAGTTCGGGTGCCATCCATTTCGAAAATCGTTGGAGGGTACCGTAAGAAGGGATTGTTTCGAATGAGAATTCCCCGAGGCAGCAAGAACCATCCTGTCTAACTAGTACATTTTCCTATTGTAAACCTTTCAGGTTAGCAATGGTTGAGGGCGACTCTGGAAAAAGACCCACTCCTCTGATGTCGCCATGGACGATACCACTGCCTGATTCATGTAGGAACTTCACCCCTTCAGTGATATCCTTAATCTGAGTAGGCGATATAGATCAGTAGGAATTCTATGAATTTCTGAGATTAAATGACTAACAATAGATAGTTTATCAACCGCAATTGTATTATTTCCTCGTCTTAGATATTCCATGACGTTACCACGAGTTACCCATTCAGAAACCAAGTAGGGTTCAGGGTCTTCTTGGTTCATAGAAAATCCGATTATTTTCAACAGAGGCACATTGTCCGCTCTTTGCTTTTTACGGATGATTTTTGCCCACTGTCCGGCTTTATGGATGGAACGCTAAGTAGATCGATAGCAAAGTAAGCACCGGTATGGAATGGGGACCGACATGATTGAGAAGCCGTCTGGAATAGAAAGAGTGTAAACTTGCCTCGAGATCATAAGCATGTCTCGCAAGGCGAATAGCTTTAGCTCGTGCCTGTTCGTTCCCATGGATTATACATCTGGTATAGTCCTATTGAATGACGTTGGGATTAGTTCATTGCCTTTTTGGTGTGAGGCCCTGCCCTGCACCCAACTCACGCACCTGTGGGATGTTTTCGATATTAATGAAAGTTAGGCTTGAGAAATAATCCAAGTCATATTGGGCGCATAGTCTTTCGACTTTGTCAGTATTGTGCAGGGAGGTAGACATTGTTATTTGCTGCGGTTCAGATATAGATTTGTGTTTCAAAATGAGTATGTGGCGTCAGAACAAAGGCCGTAAAGCAACGACTGGATATGTCAAAGAGGTTGACAGCGGTTATTCTGATCCCCTCTTGTGGCTGTTCTAGAATTCAGCTAGCCGACAGTGGATATGGATGTATGGTGTGGGTAAGAAGTGGGAATGTGGTTGGGTTGAGGTTGCAAGGGCCGTTCATTTTGCTTTTATGAAAGGGAAGAAGCGCAGGCGCCTATAGCCAGGATATTACTTATAGACGCTTGATCTTGATTTGATGAATGGTTCTCTGGGATCAAAGAACATTGTCAGGGCATCAAAGCCTTCTCGACAATCATTTGATTATTCATAATGCTATTCCCCAGAATTTGTCAAGTTTGTCCGTTTCATGTTTCCAGAGTTTCAACATGTGTTTACGATCTTCTGAATGGGCTGTGGGGCTATACATATTCCATGATCAAACAAATTGTGGCAGTCCAGTTTCACAGCCACATAATGTGTCCTTGTTTTGCAAAAGTGTTAGGACCAAACAACCGCCACGTTCGCTGTAACAAAAGTTTGTTACAGCGTCTTACAACCGCTAAAGACAAAAAAATCACGAAACATCCAAAAAAATATGCGGATAATTCCAGCGTCATTCATCCATTCTCGCTTTGCTTGTTGTTACAGCAAATGCTCTGCACTTCTATCTCGACGCTAATGAGAAACGATGCTTCATTGAGGAACTACCCACGGACACGGTCGTTGAAGGTGTGCTATTCTACTTGTTACCATTATAGAATGTAGTATATATGGTACTTACTTTTCCCAAGGTCATTATAGAGCAGTTGAATGGTCAGATTCAGAACAAATATATGCTGAGAATCCTGAGCTTGGAATTGTTGTCGAAGTGCAGGTGCGTCATTCGACATTGTTTACTCTCTATATATACATTCACTAATATCCCATTGTATTTTGCATTTCTCTAGGAAGAACCCTCTGAGCATGTCGTGGTGAAAACAACAGGACCTAGTGAGGGTCGTTTCACATTCACATCACACGAAGCAGGCGACCACTCCATCTGCCTCTCTACGAATTACACAACATGGTTCAGCCACACCCACATCAGAGTATACCTCGACATCGTTGTTGGTTCAGTTAAACCAGACATTGAACATGACAGAACACACGTTTCGGAACTTGCTGCAAAAGTACGAGATTTGAATAACAAGTTGGAGGATATCAGGAGGGAACAGCAGTACCAGAGAGAAAGAGAGGCGGATTATAGGGACTTGAGTGAGGCGACTAATGCGCGAGCTGTGTGGTATAGTATTGCTCAGATTGTGGTCCTCGTTGGAACATGTGCATGGCAGCTACGGCATCTAAAAGTGAGGATTTAAATTTTTGGTTTTCTGCCTCTTGCTGATCTATCATTTCAGCGTTTTTTCGAAGACAGGAAGATGCGGTAACATTTTCTTCACGAGTACCAACGACTGAGGATATCATTAATGATTATAATTTCTTAAAATATAATCTGATGATTCGGAGCTTTCTAGTCGAGAGCAGCATGCAAATGATACCCAATCCCATTAATCACTAGTGTTCCAATTTTAACAAAATCTTTTTCCCATATCGACCCTCCGACAACTTTGTTATCATAGATCTAACCTTTTCCGTTGCGACTTCGTCGGTATCTGTCGCTTCGATAGTTAAAATTTCATGTTCTGGTGCCTTGAGCTGTTCAATCATCAGCTACAGGATGAGGGTGATTTGGGATGAAATATTTTACTTTTTCGTCAGCCATCAATTGAGCAATTGATTTAATCATATTTTCTCTTTCAGCTGCAGATTTACTCGAGTACCAGCAAGTTTGCCAAAATCCATGTGCGGTCAGATTTTTGAATATGAATAAAGAGGTCGGTAGCGATAAGGGCTGTTTCGACATGGCACCATACGACACGAGATGGGAGTCTTTGCCTAGCAGTTTAGCCATCATGGTCGTTTCTTTCCCACCTAAGTCCAAGAATATCACTACAAAAGGCATATAATATGCTCATCCCCACTCACCGACACCATTGAGTCCCAAACGAATATTCTGTAACGCTTCAATGAAGAGTGATAATTGATGACCAGTCAACATACCGCTCGGCCAATCCGTGACATAAGTTGTTTCCTTGTTTCTTTGTCAGAGAGTTCATCATATGTGAGTACTTCCCATGCGCCAAGACTGTAAAGGTGGTCCTTAAGCTTATCAAGGTTTTCCCTAATTCAATTACAATTAGTTATTACAATCAGGCAGACAAGAGACACATACCTGTTTCGTACGAGGTTTATTGTATTGAGACCCCATGCAGATGCGATTTGGATGACAGCTTGTCCAACCTAAGCTTGTGTTATTCTTAAGGAAAGTCGCGAGAATGGAGATGGATAATGCACTGACAGCGCTATTGGCACCGTTCTGGATCACAAAATCACCTTTGGACAGATGTACAAATTCGGATAACATGAGATATGCAGTTGGCGGATTGACCTTTTAACACAAAGCACGGGGAGGAGCATTGATATTCACACAAGGAGGTGTGAACTCGGGTACTCACGGACATGGTAGCACATTGAGCCTCGCTAAGCAAATGCGCATCAGGGACCTTGGCAACGTCTTCAACACTGACATTTTTGTTGGTGGACCAAGTCCCACTTTGGGGTTTGGTCATGACCACCCAATCATCAACTTTGAGAGTTGATACACCACTTCCGAGAGCAGTGACACGGGCGACACCTTCATTCCCACCAATGAAGACAGGGTCAGATTTACTGCCTTTGCCAGAGGCAGCTAGCGCGTCTGTTATTGTAGGCTTTGAGGGATATACGCCCTCGATGACATTGATGTCAGCCGGGTTAATTGGAGATAGAAGGAACCTGATATTGACAGAGTTTGGTGGTGGGGGACGTATGTCAGGGTACGTTAGTACGGTGAGCACATCTGAGGGGTTCCCATTTTGAGAATATACAACAGCACGGTCACGAAGAAAAGCAGACGAAGAGAAGGAGAGTGTCTGGTGTTGTACACGTTGAGCAATGGATCGCGACGTTGAGAGCAAGAAAGATGGTCGTGGAATAAACATAACGAGTGACTGATGATGTCATCTATGTTAAATTATTTAATAAATACTGGACAGAACATACTCCGCGTCAGCGTCGCACAACGTCTGTTTCGATGTGTCTACGCAACAGTTAATAACACACACGGCCCGTCTCTCTCCGCTCAACCCACGTAACTTTCTCTCTTGCAAGGTAGCCAGCGTAGATGCCTTCCATTGCCTGCCCACTTCGTTACTGTCATCTACAATTATAACTCCACGTTTCAGCCACTCGGGGATATTGCCCCCGATGCTGTCCCATCCACACCCGATAAGAAGCGACTCAAGTGAATGCACTACTCGTTCGCGTGAGATAGCCTTCCTCCATAACAAACATGATGCACATGTACTTGAACCTTGTGGTTGTTTCCCTCTCGGTATTGCGAACCATACCACAGCCCCATCTAAATATCCTTCCCCTCCTTTCACAGTGTCATCAATTTCTGCAATAACCTTGGGTTTACTTTCGGACTTCAGTGGTGTTGGCAGGTACTGAAATGTCTTCCTCTTCGGTGTTTTGTGGGAATTCGAAATTTGCGCTTCTTGTGACATATCCACTAATTTGTTTTCGCTGTTTCTGGTCCCCTTTTGGCTTGAACAGTTAACGGTTGCGGTATGCCTGCTACTTGCCAAGTTCGTCTTTGCCGAAAGGGGTAACAACTCTGGCAGGGCTGGCGGACTCAAATTTATCTTCACAACTTTGAATACCCCAGATTGTCGCCTCTTTTGGGATGAAGATCCTTCCTTGCCTCTTCTTAGCCCGTGGTCCCATGCGACCAATTTTTCTTCCCATAATTCAGTGACCGCTTTTCGCTTCATGGAACACTTCGCATTCGGTGACACTGGTTTCCCCCATAGCGCATTCATACTGTCGTATATATCTTTATCAAGTCTATTCCTCCCAACCGCTCCTCGGGCAATCTGGTGCAAATCGTCAAGGCACACACTATCTTCCCATACCCGCTCGTCGTTATGAAAAACCTTGGAAATCCTCGGGAAACGGAGCTCATAATGCTGTATTTGGCCATTAGCAATTTTCATATGGTTTTAAGATGTTCGCAGATACTCACGATGCTCCCAGCGGCCTTTGTAAAACCTGCCCCATAAACTTCAGCGACCAATGGCTTTCGTAAGAGGACTGACGGGCGTAGCTCCAAACCAGAAAACATGGTAAATGTGTATGGGAGTTCTTCTAGGTCTATGACTATATTAGCTGTCATTGAAGGTTGGCATACGACTGGATCAGAATTCTTGATAACAAAATTGGTATCCTCAAGCTGTTCTCGGTTTAGTCCATACGAGGTGGTAAAATAAATCAGGAAATGCGGCCGTGTCGAGGACTACAAGTAAGTTCAATTCCAGAATCGTAACAGATAAATTATAACAGCAAGTACAAACGTTTTCTCGTACATCCCTTGCATTTTTTAGGGCACCGAGATAGAATGTTGTAAATGTGTTTGGCGCAACTGGAAACCAAGCAAAACCGGTCAGCAAAGGCGCAATCTATGAGTGAAAATTCCGAGGACCTCTTAGCTCCCGTGCGCGAGCCTTTTCCCAACCAGCACCTACAATAACAAGATCCAAACAGTCGCCATATCCTTCGATGTAGTCCCTTTTCAGCTTGACCCAGGGTAGTTGATAATCATTGTAGCAAGAATCTTCAGCTTTGACAACAACGCCTTCTTGATGATCACTGATGTGTTCAGCGAATATCCTGGTCAGTTCCGCTTCAGGGTTTTCGCTACGCATGTCAACAGGAAATCTTTCTGACAGCATAGCCTGTCCCCGGATGGGCCGGACCAGGGTTTCCAAAATATTTCGTCGGCTAAAGTAAGGGGTTGAGAGTAATGAGGCTGAGTCAAGAAGTAGGACATCAAAGAACACGAGAGCAAGATTTCGGCTTTCTGAAGCATCACTGAGCATTGAGTCCTGTGAGCACCTTTGTAGAAGAGCGTGAATCAAAATGTCTCTAAGGTATGTGGTAGTACGGGCTCACTGATTTCTCCCTGAATCAACATTTTTGTGTATGCCACGAATTCCATGTGCGGTATTGCTGATTAATGCGCGTAACCTCCAGTATTCTGTTGCGCATATGGAATATTGATACTTATATACTTATAGCGATTGGTAGATAAAGGGAACGGGGACCCTTACCGTCAATTCTAGTACCATTCCATGGAACCAATTCTGCGTCAAGAATAACATTGTGATTGACTCTAGGCGTTTCATTTACGTAGAATGGAGAAGTACTGTCTGCAAGTCCGAGGGTATTTCGAATGACTTCATGAACCGCTTGTCGATCTAAGGTAGAGTCGCGTCCGCTTTTACTGAAGATCCTTATACGCGAGGATTTGTCGGGGAGGATTTCGACGTGAATTTGTGCTCGTTCGCCATCGTATTTGGTTTCAGCCCATACCACAGCAGAATCACGCATATAACCTAATGTATGAAAACTTCCCCGTCCCTTTTGACTCTTTGGAATCTATGCTCTCATAGATTAGGAAACCAAAAACAATTACTCTGACTAAAGAAAGTTACCTTTACCATGCAGCCAACTTGTGGTGTAATCTCTTTTCCTCATATGTTCTGGAGTTTCGACCATAGCAGCGGCTTGGTCCATATCCGACCTGACGCGATACGTTTTTAAGAACCACCCGGATGGGTCCCACGTGTTCATAGCATGCTCAATTTTAAGCATCTGAACAGAGTTGCTCTTGTAGTCAATTAATGCCGATCTATAATGAATTTCCTGAAGAGGGTATAAAATAGGCCGCAAGTCTTTGAGAATGATTTGGGTAAGAAAAGAAGCGTCTAATGGTGGCATGTCGCAGTACAGAGAGCGAAGAATTGTAATACGTGGGCGGCGCTTTCCATGAGGAAACTTCTGTCTTATTGAAGTGTGAGAGTAACCACTATTTGAGGCAAGCTCGTCCAGGAGTGTGTCGACATCTGCGATACTCAAAGGTCCAATATCTCCGCCTTCATACTGTTCAAAATGTCAGCATATATGTGGGTATTTTACATGAGAACGCATACAGGATACATTTTCTCCATGATTGATCTCAATTCAAGTCCAAGGCAGCCCAGGCTGTTATCAGCGTCCCATTGTCCAAGCTTCTCATGATTGATAGCAAGGCAATCAGCCAAGTTCTGCGCTAGCCTGCATTCTTGCATGTCATACTTTCTGTTCACGTCCAACTCAGGGAAGAGCAACCGGAAACAAGCCGCCACGGTTCCAAGAGGTACTGGTGAGAACTGTTTGTGTAGTTCTGATATCCACCGACGAAAAACCTGAATTGCAGGGTAGTTGTTGTATTGGTTCTGAGTGTACTTGTTCGACGCTTTGCGGGGCTGAATTTTCGCGATTTCCCTAAGGAGGGAGCAAAAACTGAAAGACGCATGATTCTTGACAAGTGAGATTTATTCTTGCGGAAGGAAACTTACAAAGAGAATGGTATTTCTACCATATTTTACGGGTTACTTGTACACTCGAAGGTGTGGTCGAAGATTGACTCGATTGCAGCGTTTAATGTCCACACTCTCATTCGTGTGACTGATAAACGCGAATAGACACGCTCAATTGAGCGCGTGGCGTGTGGCACAGAGCGCGTTACTGACAAATCCGAGCATGTGATCTTCCAATGTGATTTTGTATTCGCGAAAGCAAGTGCCAAAATCCCATTGATGGTACATACGAATCAAATTTGTACCATACATAAAAGCTGTGCCGTACTGAATCAAGTATTCCAAGGGTATTGAGAGTATTCCATACAGGACAACAGGAAGGGATTAACCGTAAAAAAATTTATGACTGAAAAAACCAAAATAGAATCAATTAAGATAGTGATTGACACAAATCGAGGAGAAGAAATGGGCATAGGGAAAATGAATCCTTGGTCATGAGAGGCGTTATGCTAGAGAGCGACTGAAATATCAGCAGAATCGACAAAGGAACAGGAGACGCAGGCGAGATAAGTATGTTGGCATAAATTTTTTGTGGACGTAGGGGGGATTGTCGCGCCTAAGCGACTGGCAAGTGGGTGAAAGAAGCTATGAGTACTCTTTCTCATAGCCGGCTCGTACCATTTCCCTCTCTCGCATGCTTTCGTCTCCCCCGTTAAGATCGAGAGAATGTCCATTGATTGCTACCCCGTTGTCGATTCGCAACTCATTCCCAGGTGTCGCAGGTGTTGCCGGTCGTGAGGAAGCGAGACCAGATGATGTTGCCGTCGCTGTGGAAATAAGGTGCTGATTATGGGGATAGTACGATCTCCGCTGCATTTTCTTGAAGTCATAAGGAGTGAATCTTGTGTTGTGCATTAATTTGGCGGAATGGGAATGAATAAATGAATAATAAAAAACTCACTGCTCTTCCATCTGCTTCATCTCTGCGCTGAGATTATCTTGGTTGGCCCTACGCGTTCTGGCTTTCAATGGATTATCTTCCAACAAGAGTTCTTCTAGTTCGTGTGACGCATCGAAATTCGCTTTCTTGTGCTGTAGGAAATCAGTTTCAAGTAGGTTTGGTGCCATAAATGGAAAGCTTACATCAGGTATAAACGGGGGTATCTGTTCTTTCGATTCCAAGGTATCCCAATCCGTAGTCCTTGAACCAAACATGCCTCCGCAATTCTTGGAATCCTTCACCATTAGCTTTACAACCAAAACGTTTTGTTGTATCACGTTCCAGGAGCTGTAAAAAAGAGTAAGGTCATGATTCCAAAAGCAGAAGCGCATTACTTACCCCTTTGATGACCTGCATTCCGGACCGGCTACATCTTGTTTCCGCATCTTCCGGCCATTTGAGAGGATCTTTAGTTATACTGTAGGTTAAATCACTATTTGATCTTCCTCTGAAGGGCCGACGTCCGAAAATTAATTCGTAGGAACATACACCCAATGACCACCAGTCAATGTGGCAGGTGTATCCACGTTTTGTAAGGATTCTAGAGGTGCTACAATCGATAAAACTACCTTAAAAAAGGGCGGAAGAGTGCTTACTCAGGGGCCATATAAGCCATTGATCCAGCCACCCCTGTCAGGCGACGCTCACCAAAGTGTACAGCTATGTTGAAATCGGTCAAATGGGCATTTCCACGTTCATCTAATAATATGTTGTCAGGCTTTAAATCACTATAATAAACGTGGGGTGTTAGCCGTGGGATAATAACTTTTGAGGGGGAAAATGGTGAGCATTGACCTACCGGTGCATGATTCCCATCTCATGTAGAAAGGCAAGTGCAGACGAAAGTTGGGCGACATAAAATCGGACAGTATCTTCTGACATTGAGCCCAATCTTTCCAAGTGAACTGTTCACCATCAGCCAATTTGGGATTAGAGATCAGATGAACTATATGACGACTGACATCTAAGGTCTCCTCCAAGCATCAGATCAAGGACGAAGAAGCAGTTTTCATCATCCTGAAAAGCATATCGCAAGTTGACAATAAACGGGTGGTCAACCTGAGCAAGCAAAATTAGAAAGAACGCATGACTGCAATGTTGCTAAAATAAATCACTTCTTCAAGGAGTCGTCGCTCTTGAATAACATTTGGGACTGCTTTCATTTTGACACACTTAGCTTTGTTGATATATTTGAGGGCATAGAGGTCACGGCTTTGTTTATGTTGTACCACCCGGACCTGAAAGAGAAGATAACGATGAGGTAAAGGAAGTGGTTTGACTGGAATAATAATACCTTTCCGAAGGCACCTTTGCCAACACACCTTAGCAAAAAGAAATGAAAAAGGTTGACTTCTCCATCAAAGTCGATAGGCTGGATGAATTGCAGAGTTTAAAAGAAAGGTTACCAGTGCAGTTGAGATGGACTGACCTGGGGCCTACAACAGACGGCGCCCATGGGTATTTATGCTGAAGGACGGTAAAAGAGTGGAGACCTGGGGCCAACGTGCAGAAAGAGTGCGGTGATGAAAGGATATAAGCTGCAGCTGGGGGATATACGGGAAGTGTGGAGTGGTAATAAGAGAAAATGAAAGATTATGGGAGTATTTGATGGTAGTCACACACTCCCATGGCATCGTCACACGTTCTTGAACAGAAATAACCTTGTCACCTGTCCACTTTTTATTCTCACAAACAGAAAACAAACGTCCCCTTGTTCCTTCCGTATACCGATGGTTGACTTCATACGCCCTCTTGTTCTTTCCGGTCCTTCAGGTGTCGGCAAGAGCACTCTACTACAGCGTCTCTTTGCAGAGTTCCCCGATAAATTCGGTTTTAGTGTTTCGCGTGTGTAGTTTTTCTTGAATCTTCTCTATATATCTCTGTAGCGCCTTCTCAAATAGATACTACTCGTAACCCCCGTCCCGGGGAAACACACGGCAAACAGTACTATTTTGTAACTCAGCAAAAGTTCAGAGATCTAATTGCTGAGGGCGCATTCATTGAACATGCTGAATTTTCGGGCAATCACTATGGGACCAGCTTCCAGACAGTTCGGAATGTGGAGCAGCAGGGCCGGCGCTGCATACTTGACATTGAGGCGCAGGTATGTCTGACGCCTCTACTCCAACTTTCGGTGTCGAACGATGTGCCTAGGGAGTCCGACAAATTAAGAAGACAAATTTAAACCCAGTTTATCTTTTCATCTCTCCACCTTCAATGGCAGCGCTACGCGCCCGCCTGCAAAATAGAGGGACAGAAACTGAGGCTGCCGTTCAAAAACGCCTCAATACTGCGTTGAGCGAGATAAGCTTTGCGAAAGAACCAAATGTCCATGATCTTGTGATCGTCAACGATGACTTGGACAGAGCTTATGAACTTTTCAAAAAGGTTGCTCAAGGAGAAAAAATTATTAGTGATGTGCTACCTCCATTAGATGACTGATAATCACTCGAGATTTAAAATAGCTATCGATCAAGTTTTTTCTTTCTATGATACACGGGACATTTATATATCGACTCACTTGTATGGATTCAACTAGAAGAAAGACATCATTTTTCAGGTTTCTAATATGTTCGTTGTTTGAATTTGGATAATAGCAAAAGGATTGAATGTCGCCGTCAATGACTGCATTGGTGCCTTATTCCGATTGCTTTGTCATTCTAATCTCACGGAAAATACGTAAGCCCAAGGTTAATCAAATTCGTTTCCAATGGAATCAGTCAGACTGTTGCAGAAGCCGGGTTACGGTATATAAAAGGTCTTCTCTGTTTTATTACCTTCATCATCGACAAAGTCTCCTATGGCTTATTGTCGCAATGCTGAAGGCTGGTCTGCGATCTCCCGCTTTCGGGTCTTTGACTTGACTCCCTGTTTCGAGGAGGGCATTGTTCTGTCACTTCTGCTTGGAGTTTTGCTTATGGCCAGTATCTTACGATCTTTAGCGCTCTGCTTAAAGAAACCACTGGAGAGGTCTCGTAGGAGTGTCTGGCTGCTGAGAGGCAAATTAGTGCGTACTACATTTTCTGTCTGAAAAGAAAACCCAGCTGAACTATGTTGGTTTAGGTCCTGCTCTCTGTTTCTCTGTTGGGAAGCATTTTTTCACTTGTTTTTATCATTATTAGGCAACAAACTGTGCCTGTCCTACAATATTATATCCTAGAGCCAATTACCCTTGGTGCAGCCATATCCTTGACTTATTTCAATCATACTCGCAGCCGGAGGTCGTCATCAATTCTCCTTATATTCTGGCCTGCGTACACACTCGGAATTCTGCTCTGGACCCGTACTTCTGTTATTGAACACGCAGAATTCCGATTAGTGCTCGCGAAATGGTTTGTAGTGGCCTTTGGCATACTGTCTTTCGCACTTGAGGTTTTCGGGACTGAAGTGGGAGGCGACAAGTCCGTTTTAGAAAATCCAGTTTTGACTGCGAACGTATTCAGTATATGGGTAATTTCAATCGTTTTCTATGAATTTATGCCAGCCACTAATATTGGGTTCTTATAGACTTTTGGGTGGATGACACCCCTCATGAAGAAGGGTGTCACACAGTTCATTACGGAAAAGGACCTTCCACCCCTAAAATCGAGTGATGAGTCTTCCAATCTTGGAGCGGATTTGGATCGTGCATTATCTAAACAGTGAGATATCTTTTTAGTCTTCGTTCTCACTTTGGCTGAATCACCTTACAGCACGTTGTGGAAAGCTCTTTTCATAGCTTATGGATGGCCATATGCTGTCGCTGCTTTCCTTAAAGTTACGCAAGACTGTCTTTCATTCCTGCAGCCGCAACTTCTTCGTTGGCTTTTGACTTATATTTCACGCTATCAAGACACCCGATTTGCTCCAATTGATGATGGTTCGAGGCCAAGTAAAATCGAAGGTTTTGCTATTGCGGGAATCATGTTTATTGCCTCTGTCATTCAGACCATATGTTTGAATCAAGTAAGCATAACTGACATGCCTTTGTTTTTTTTTTTTTTCATCTTTATAATAGTATTTTCAACGAACGTTTGAAACTGGGTAAGTTCTCGAACATCTTAGTAAGTTCAATGTGCTCATCTGCTGAGCTTAGAATGCGCGTACGTGCAGGACTTGTGACTGCAATATACTCCAAAGCGCTAGTGTTGTCCAATGACGAGCGCACAAGAGCTTCTGGTGATATAGTCAATCTCATGTCTGTTGATGCCACCAGGCTACAGGATTTCTGTACATACGGGCTTATTGCACTATCTGGCCCGTTCCAGGTAATCACATTATTAGTTATTTTTGATATAAGGATTACTGATGGTCAATAGATTGTCCTTGCGTTCATATCACTGTATGATCTTTTGGGATGGGCCGCGTTCGTCGGAGTTGCCATTATGGTTGTGTCGATTCCTGTGAACACCGGTGTGTTACTCATTTTGTATTTATCTGTGATGCTGGATTCTGAATCCATATAGTTATTGCCCGTATTTTGAAGAAGTTGCAAGAACAGCAAATGAAAAATAGGGATGAGAGAACTCGTTTTATGAGCGAGCTTTTATCTAATATCAAAAGGTATTGGTTTTACTTGCAGAATATCTGGGAACGCATACTTACATAACTTGTTTCAGCATAAAGTTATACGCCTGGGAGTTTACTTTCATTAGAAAAGTATTAGAGACGCGTAATAATAAAGAATTAAAGTTGCTGAAGAAAATAGGCATTGTCACTGTTCGTAACATTCCTTCTTATATGTGAATCACTTGCTGAGAATCTTTACAGGCAGGAAATACGGCCATGTGGACTGGTATTCCTCTGCTTGTTGCGTTCAGCTCCTTCGCTACTGCAGCTGCCATTTCTTCAAAACCTTTGACATCGGATATCATATTCCCTGCCATCACCTTGTTCATGCTTTTACAGTTTCCATTAGCCATGGTATTCATTCCCTCTAGATGTCCAAATTGACGCTAATATATATGTCATAGTTTAGTATGGTAACGTCGAATTTGATTGAGGCAGCGGTCTCCGTCCAACGCTTGTCCTCTTTCTTGGGTGCCGATGAATTACAAAAGGATGCTGTTAAATTAATAAAGGCCCCAACCTCACGGCCTGGAGACGAAGTAACTATTATTTTCATCCCTCGCAAAAAAGCACAAACTAATGATCTGGGGATATTAGGTGCTCTCCATTAAGGATGCGGATTTCTCATGGTCAAAACAATCTGTAGAACCTACTCTGGAAGGTATCAATCTGTCAATAAAGAAAGGCGAACTCGTCGGAATTCTAGGACGCGTTGGCGCAGGAAAGGTTTGTCACGTTCACACATGACGGAACACGTTATTTACCAGAGTGTAGACGAGCTTGCTTTCAGCCATAATTGGTGATATGACTCGAAGAGAAGGAAGTGTAATGGTAACTCAAAGCGTATCTTACGCACCTCAGAATCCATGGTGAGTACTAAGATGTCAGCCCTCAATTTTCTAATCTCACAGTTATTTTCTAGGATCTTATCTGCGACCGTGCGCGAGAATATTCTATTTAGTCATGAATACGATGAGACATTCTATAACATGGTTATTGAAGGTAACTATATGCTTTACCTGAATCTTTATTTCATGCTCAGTGGTATTACAGCATGCGCCCTTACGCAAGATCTAGCGCTGCTTCCCTTAGGTGATCTTACAGAGGTTGGAGAAAAAGGTTAGAGAATTGGCCTTACATGTATCAATCACTCTTGACGTTTAATATTAGGTATCACGGTATGTATATATCTCAGTGGTTCTTACATACACCACCATCAGTATTAACGCTCACCTTTAGCTAAGTGGTGGACAACGGGCACGAATAGCACTGGCCCGTGCAATATATGCAAGGGCAGACCTGTGAGTCTCGGAATAAGTTCACCATCCTACGTGCTCATGTACTTATTTTCATTTCTATAGTGTCCTTCTTGATGACTGTCTTGCAGCAGTTGACAGTCATGTTGCCCGTCATGTCTTTGGTAGTGTATCTTTCACATGGTAGAGGTCTTATTACTGACGAGAGATACAAGATAATGTTATTGGTCCTAATGGCCTTCTTGCTAGCAAAGCGCGCATTTTGGTCACCAATAGCATCTCATTTATTCGACAATTCGATCAGCTATGTTACATCAGACGAGGAATAATTCTAGAAAGTGGATCATATAATGAGCTCGTGTTAAATCCCGAGAGCGAGATGTCACGACTCATGTAAGTAAAACAGAATCCTTCACACTTTTTATTATTCGCTGAAACGTAATTTAGAAAGGGCATGGAAGTGGTGCCCATTCTTCTGGAACGTCAACTCCATACACGCTCAATGACGGTGCCAGCCCCAGTAGTGACGATCAATCTCTTGTCGTCTATGACGATATGAAGGCTGCAGAACATGCAAACATTATCTCTGAAAAACTGCGCAGGCATTCCAGCTACCCCGCTGCAAAAATTGCGCAGAACTCGTCATTAATCTCCCCCAGTTCTGACGGTCTTACCAAAGAACATCAAGAGAAAGGAAAAGTGAAATGGGAGGTATATAGGCAGTACATTAAAGCAGCTTCCATGACTGGATTCTTCTTCTTTCTGTTCACAACGGTTGCTCAGCAAGGTGCTTCGGTCTTGGCTACGTTCACGCTGCGGTATTGGGGAGAACATAACAGGGAAACCGGAAGTAACTCAGGAATGTCGATTTACCTAACAATTTACGGATTGTTCTCGTTGTCATCAACGATACTTGGTGCCATCTCTGCGATATTGATTTGGGTCTACTGTGGTTTGAAGAGCGCTAGGTATTTGCACGACTCGGTACGTTTATCCGTTCTTTGAGTTTCAAGTCTTAATGATTTAATGGTGTATTTCCGGGCAGATGTTGTATGCATTGGTCAGAGCTCCTTTGAGTTTCTTCGAATTAACGCCTACTGGGACGGTATGTTCACCTATCTACAAGCTTTCTATCGCCTTTACTCATAGTTTTGCAGGGTTCTCAATTTGTTCTCTCGGGATACATATGTTGTAGACCAGATCCTAGCCCGGGTCATTCAAGGCCTTTGCCGCACCCTTGCTATCACTCTGTCAATTATCGTCGTCATTGGATCGAGTTTCACACCGTTTATTCTTGCTGTCATACCTTTGGGGTGGTTCTATCTCCGCGTTATGAAGTGAGTAGTGTATACTTAACCTATCAGCAACATATTCTAACCATTTACAATGTAGGTACTACTTGGCGACGTCAAGAGAGCTGAAACGATTGGATGCTGTCACCAAATCTCCTATATTTGCTTGGTTCTCGGAATCTCTAGCAGGTCTAACGACCATCCGGGCCTTCCGTCAACAATCTATGTTTATTGAGGCCAATCAACGCAGGATTGACCGGAATCAAGTTTGCTACTTGCCGAGTATCTCAGTAAATCGATGGCTTGCTGTTCGATTGGAGTTTGTGGGGGCAATCATAATCTTTGTTGTGGTGATTTTGGCTCTCTCCGCTCTGATCACTACGGGAGTGGACGCATGGGCTTGTTGGACTAGTGCTTTCATACGCACTCAACACTACCTCATCCTTGGCGAGTCATCGTTCCTTCGTCGTGACTTTGGATTTCTGCTTATCATTGATGGCTTTACAGAACTGGGTCGTTCGATCAGCAAGTGAGGTAGAACAGAACATCGTTAGTGTAGAGAGAATACTACATCAAACACAAGTGCAAACCCGAAGCACCCCATGAAATACCAGAAAACAAACCTTCCGATTCTTGGCCTGTTGAAGGTAGTGTTGAATTCAGGTATGTTATTTTTTCTATTCCTTTCAGTAGTGACGATGCTGGAACGTGGTGTTAGGGATTACTCTACCCGATATCGACCAGAATTAGATCTTGTATTACGGGATATCTCTATTACTATAGTGAAGTAAAAGCCTTATCATCAACTCAAACCGACGTGTGGTCCTTATATTTTCCCAAGAAACCTCGAGAAAAAGTTGGTGTCTGCGGGAGAACTGGTGCCGGAAAATCATCTGTAAGTCTGAATTCATATGCTGACCTGCATATTTTTACCTACTTTGCCTTCAGCTTCTCCTTGCGCTCTTCCGAATCATTGAACCTTCTAATGGTTCGATCTATATTGATGGCGTTGACATCACAAAAATTGGACTTCATGACTGTAAGTACTATTTTCTGTTCTTTGTAAAATATTCAGCCAGCTCAATGTTGGTTTAGTACGATCTGCGATTTCTATTGTGCCTCAAACACCAGATTTGTTCGAAGGAAATCTTCGCGAAAATATTGACCCGGTTGGTATGTATACGGATGCGGAAATTTGGGTTGCACTTGATCAGGTTGGTTAAAGAGACATGTTTTGAACAACAAATTATGACCTCCAATATCTTAGGCACATTTGAAAGAATATGTGGAAAGTCTCCCCGAGAAGTTGGATGCTCCTGTTAGAGAAGGAGGGTCTTCGTTGTCTTCCGGACAACGACAGTTGATTTGTTTTGCGAGGGCTTTGCTACGCAAGGTAAGTAGAGGTACAATTGGTGAACCTACTCCGAACTGACTTTCTCTGTAGTCAAAAATTTTGGTCCTTGATGAGGGTAATGTTTCATTTATAATTATTGTTGGATGTTACTGACCATCTCACAGCTACATCTGCTGTTGACCTTGAAACTGATCAAGCTATTCAAGATATCATCCGTGGACCCGCGTTTTCCGATGTTTCGATAATCACTATTGCGTATGTGCCTATAATTTGAATGAGACTACAGGCTGACAGAACTTAATAGACATCGTTTGAATACTATAATGGAATCTAACCGTGTGCTTGTCATGGATTCTGGAAAGGTCTGTCCATTGTTAGATATCTATTGCTTTGGATTAAGAATGTTGATGTGTTTTCTAATGCCAGGTTGCTGAATTTGACACACCGGAGGCTCTCCTAGGTCAACCGACATCAATATTTTATTCCCTTGCAAAAGAAGCTGGGTTGGTGCCCACGACGCCAAATGATTAAAAGGGGGGTATCGCATGCATGATGATGAATATGATAAAATTGACCCGTAAATAGCCTGCAAACTACTACACACAAAATGTAGATTTACATACTTTTGAATAAACGTCCGTTTAGACATTGCGACTGTGCCTTTGCGCTTACTTAGAAAGCTGCCAGGATCAGCGTGACACTGCTGGCAGGGTAGGATATTTTTGTGTGATGTCAAGATGATACAATCATATACTTTGTCCGAGGACCATTCTTCTGACATGGAAGAATCCAATCTCCTTTAACTCTCTACATTTGCCGAACCTTTCGATTACAACCGGTTACTTTACATGTGATGTAGTTAAATTATCACTGAGATAAGCTCAAACATCCCATTGTACCAAAACGAGCTCCTCTCTCCAGCATTCCTTTGTAGATGTGCCGTCATCATTGACACAACAGTCGGCTGCGCATGAAAAAATCATGCAGGTGCCCCACTCCATTTCACGCTTATCATTTGAATTACCCCCTTTGATAGCAAGCTCCACCGCCTTTTTCCTCTCTTCATCAGTCAGCTTTTTGGACTTGCCGTCATCCTTAGTACGAAGCACATTGATAAGATTCGGCATGAGCTGACACTCAAATACGCGTTTCGACTTGCATTGGGGACAATGGGGAATGGAGTTGGTTGTGTAAGAGCGCTTGGGTGTACGGATGACCATGAAATCAGGTTTAGTCACCGGAAGTGGCGGAACGGCCGGTGCGGGGAAGAGTCTTTCGAAGACGTCGTCGGATGCGAACGGCAACGGGGTGCCATTTAGTTCATAGCTGATGACATCGCGTATTTGATCAGACAGCCAAACAATGTTTAGGACTTTGTACAGAGATGGTAACCGGAGCTCACCGAATACATTGTTCGCCTTCGTATCCAACACGTTTCGTGAAGCGCTCAAACACAGCATCTACTTCCAAGGAGTTTTCGTAAGCTTCTGACATCCACGAGAAATCTTTTGCATTCTTTCCATTATCATCTGATAATTGATCGACAACCTGAACACCGGGTGGAAGTTTGTTTTTGGGCTGCGGAGGAAGATATTCGGATATGGTTGAAAGATATAGCGCTGGATATGCTGGTGCAGCTTGCCATGGGGATTCTGTGATTGTAGTGGAAGCCATTGCGGTTAGCAGTGATTTTTCGGATAATGCGGAGTCGCTTTCAGCGTCGCTTGTGTCATCTTCATCTCCATCTTCTTTGGTTTGGGAAACATTGGCGGGGAGAACCTCGCCGGCGGGTGATGGAGAAGGTGCTGCACTAGTGCCGAAAATTTGGGCGCCCAGCCCAAAAGGTTCCGGCATTTGAGAAGACTTGTTTGCCATCTGTTTCAAGTTTGTCAGACACTGGCTGTCACTTATCGTGGTGCCATAATACATACAGAGAAGGGGTTGGATTTAGTGGGGTTTTTGGCTATAGCTCCAGCGGTGATTTGGGCATGCTTCTGTTCTTTTTCTTTGGCTAGCTTCTTCTCAAGCTTGGCAGCGTATTTCTCATTAAATCTTAAACCCCTCCAAGCTCGCACACTAATATACTGGTGAGAATTTGCTACTCACATACTGGTTAGTGTGACATACCGGGCTATGACTCACCTGCCTGGTTTTCCTTGACAGCCGACTCTTGGGCAGCCCCAAATATACAAAGCTCTGTCCATGGGACTGTTCTCAAACGGACACCACAGTTGGACGAGCATTTCCATTGGACTGGAGCATACTCTACATTGGGATGATGAGAAATGAGGTTGACGCGATGGTAACAAAGCCTTTTAAATTGAATAAGTTTATAAATTGCGGTATGTAAGATACATATAGATCGCACAGGAAGACCACCGATACGAGATACAGCGGCATCGGTAAGATCTGAATTGACATGGATGAAACCATCTGGGACACCTAATAACACGGATGTTTCTACTTCGGAAAAGGCTTCATCGTCAGAATCTGACCAATCATTGTCTGAATTGCGAGACATCTGTAAGAAGATGGGTATCAAAATGAATACTGGTTGAAGTCAAGTCAAGAGGATGAAGGGTCAGAAAAGCATGAATGGTAAAAATTTGAAAGGAGTCGTCAAGTTCTGAGAATACAGAGAAACTCTGGTATTCCAGGTTCAGACTCGTCATCTAAGGAGCTCATCAGAAAGTTGTATAAAAGATTGGGTACTTACAACCAGGATGGTCCGGTACAAGTTGGATGTGAAGAAAAAAAATGAAAATTTCTAATGATAGTTCGAGTATTACGTAATGAAAGATAAATAGTGTTGTAACGGTCAATAAAGTCCTCCGAGCTAGCACTTAAGTACGGTTTCTCCACTTCTTCTCCTTGCTTCCTCTCACATGTCGTCTTCTCCTGCCTTCTCCCAACGCGACGAACCCTCCTCTCTCGTCTCCCGTCACAAGCGTCGTGGTGTAGCTCTTTCATGCGCTGAATGTCGGAGGTATGTCCTTATCATACCGGAAACAGTATCATTCTGAAATCCTATGTAGGCTAAAACTCAAGTATGATTTTTGGCCGTTTTCTTTCTTTGTATTTACTGTCCTCTGGTGTAGATGTAGCCGCGTATTTCCATGCAGGTATTCACATCCTACTCTTTCTAACTGATGTCATCTTTAATCCTCGTACAGCAACTGTGTCAAGAAAGGCTGTTCGGCAATCTGCCCAGAAGGTTGATAAGACTTTGATACATTGCCCCCTCATTTATCATAACTCGCATCTAGGTTCTCTCACAACTGGAAAGGGCAATCGGTATTTCCACCATTGAACATAACACCTTTCATTTTTTTCACATATCATCAGATTTGTTCTTGCTAATACCGAATCTCTGCATGAAAAGATAAACCAACTGGCCACCCGTGTCAGGAACCTTGAAGACGCTCTCGCACAGTCTCATTCTCTCAACTCACCGCATCCGCATCCTTTACTAAGCGAGGAACTCCTTCAAATCAAACGTCCTCTAGAACGAGAGAAGCTTGATCTACCAAATCCACGTGATGAAAAATTAGAAGCAAACGATACTATTGATGCATTGGGTTCATTGTTAGAGCCCTCTTCTGCGATGTGTCCACTTGGACTTTTTGCTCAATTCAGACATATAGGTCCATCTCTCAAAATGGCAAATCATCCTTTTTTGGTCAAACAGCCAATTCATGGGTACGTATCATTGGATTTTCTGAATTATTCTTCATTTGAAGTACCTCTTTCATAGTATCTTCTTCAAGTAAGTTTATATTTTTGTCTAGGGTGGGCTCTTGGCCATATAATTTAAATGTTCATCTCGTCGCCAGAATATTGAAGGCTCCGATCCAGAAGATGACACACCCTCACAAGAACATATTATGCCGCTTGATGTGCCATGGCTCAACTACGCTTTTCCCTTCACCTCTTCCGTTGCCAGGACTGCTGAAAGTGTTCGGGGATCCATAATCAGTCTCCTGCCACGTGCATCCACTGCACGCAGTATTTGCGATATCTATTTTCGGCATGCGGCATGGATGTACGTGGTATCTTGTTCCACTTAAACCCGTCCATGTTGACAATTGTGGATCTGCGAACTGTATTTTTGTAGGTACACCCCTATATCCGAGTTGGACTTTTACGAAAGCATATTTCAGCCTGTGTATGACCCTGATGGCACTTACCATGAATCAGTTGGCTCGCATAGTCTCGCCGTCCTTTTCATGGTACTTGCCATCGGGATACTTCTTGACCTAGACCGGCCTGCACATTCATCAGAAGCTCTAGAATATTACCAATTAGGTAGAGCTGCATTGGCATTGGATTCAGTTCTGGAAGAACAAACTATTCCTGGTGTACAGGCATTGGTATGACTTGATCTATACTTTTTTGGTGATTACCCTTACCGAATAATATAGTTGTTGATGTGCCATTTTATGTTTCTAAATGACATAGGCAATCCTCGATGGATATTGATGGGAATAATCGTAAAAATGGCACATAGCGTAAGTCCCCACTAGTCATATCTGTACGGTTTGTACTCAAGCTCCTTCCAGATCGGATTACGTGAGGTTTTAAATAATCCAGCCGTTGCTATTTGCTCAGTTTCTCTTTTCTGTGAAAAGATCGTGACAGTGGGAAATGGAATCTCAATAATGAAGAAACACAGAAACGACGCGAACTATTTTATGAGCTATTAACTTACGATTCATGGCAGGTAAGTTTTTTAAGAACTGAAGTGTTATATCCGTGGTTAGGATATATTTTGCAGAGCCTAACGTATGGACGTCCACCGTCCCTTTCCACTGCACATATCGATAGTAAATTGCCCCATGAATCCACAACTAATTCTTCAGGTGAAGTAGAGATGTCATGTACGCCATAATTTCTTGACGGCTGAAGAACCTGTGGATGCTGAGTTTTCCAAATAGTCGCTGCTTGGAAACATAAATTTTCCTACCAATGTCTCAGCTTTGTCCACGACCAGGCTTTTGGAACTCGTACACCTAATTACAGAGTCATTCAAGAACTAGATAAAAAGGTCCGGATCCTGGTATATTCCCCCGAGCTTACAGGTCCCAGGGTTCGGTGGTGCTAAAGTTGGGACGGAGGTTGAACAGCCTTCGATTCAGCTTACTATGCAACGATATGTTGCTTTTGCGATCAAAGAAATCAGTAGGTCAATGTTTACTATGTTGGGACATTGTTCTTAACCGGCCTATCACCACATAGCATTGTTTTATATGCATCGTGGCTTCTTTGCACAAGCTATGGAAGATAATCCTGTTGACCCCATGGGTAGTAAATATGCACAATCTGTGCTCGCAGCGTACACAAGTGCCTGTTCTTTCGTAGGGTTAATCGAAAGTCTTTTCAACCAGCACCCTGCTTTGACAGAAAGAATGTGGTTCCTTTTCACACACGTCTTTTCCTGTGCAGTGAGTGATTTCTAGTTCTGTACAGTTTTAAATTTCTGACGTGATATTTTATAGATCGTTTTGGGATCCATCGCAGTCAAATCTCGTATGGCCTTAGCACCTTCAGCTCTATCTCATCTGGATTCAGCCTACAATCTTTTTGCAAGGGTCTCAGATAACACCCGGTCGGGTAAAATTTTAGTAAGTAGCAGTAAAACCCTCTATAACTAGCGAAATATTAATAACATTCTTTAGCCAATATTGCAAAAACTGAGAGAAAGAGCACATGCCTCTCTCTCAAGTCATCATCAACCAAGCACACCGAACGTAGCCGGACGGCCTATTAAGAGCGAAGCTGATGAGTTATCTGCGCTTGGTGGAATGACTCGACTTGTGTCTCGTCGTTCACCATCATCACCATCATACTCAGCACCCAGTCCTCCTTCTGGAACGTCGTCGCCTAGGCCCTCAACGCAGACTGGTCCTACTGCATATCAGTCCGATGGCGACCTCTCGGCTGGGTGGCAAAATTATACCCATATCCAAAATTTTAATGTCAACATCAATGTTGATCCTTATTCGCAGCAGACGCCAGCTCCGCAGCAACGCCCTGGAGTTTCGTATATGTACCCCGGACAAGCTCCATATAACGTTCCGCTAGATGCTATGACAGATTACAATGGATTTGCAGGTAATGGCGGCTTTGTCCCAATGCAAATGATGCCACAGGAACGGACAACACCTCCGAATGATCTTCAGGACTCATGGCAAAACTTTATGGCTCAGTTTAAACACTAATTGTACATTTTGTTTTCCCGTCAGTTCTGCATTTCTTCGTTTCTGTATGTATATATAGTTCATTGCTAGATATACCCTGTTTCTGCACTGTATTATAACTAAATTCCTTGGTTTTTGGTCATCGTTTGGGGGTATGATAGGAAAAACGGAAATATGGCATATTTTATTGTATCATTATTTGTTTGTCATTATATATACTAAAAGCCTTTACACATTGCAATAATATAGAAACCCGTTCAAATACATACTCCGAAGAGTGATATTGTATGTTTTACAACTCTTCACTCTTAACATAGTGGTGGCTTTAACAACAAGCGGCATACACCTTCTCTTGATAAACATTATAATCCTACTCTAATGCCTATACCTGACCATGATGGTCGCACTCGAAACAAGATTAGTCTAAAACCATCAACGGTCCTTTCTACTTCGTATGTCATTCCCTTCCCATTTCACACCAAGAAGTGATTAATTTGTGGGTGCTGTTCAATTTCACACATTGTAGCATCCCCAAACGACTCATACCGTATCTGTTATCGTCGAACGTTCTATATGTGCTGGCGCTTCAGCTTAGTAAAGAATGGTTGTTGGATTTTGATGTTGGTATTCTGTGGGTGGTTATGCGGGTGTTGGCATGTGGTGGTCTTGGCGCACTGATATGGGAGAGTCGAACTGGTCAATTAGCGAAAAGGAATACGTTTGAGGTATGTTTTTTTGGATGTGGTTTTCCCGGACGCGGTTTGGAATTATTGATGCGTTTCATTTTAAATAAGTGGTCAGTGTTGGGAACTGCGTCTCTTCTGCTTTTTGTACAGCAGGTTTGTCTGTTCACGGCTTTGCATCGGTTATCGTCGATTCGGTAAGCGTGTGCAGTATTTCCACCTGACATGTTCTTTCTGATATGTCGCGCGGGCGGTATATAGTGTTATATTATTCTCTCATTTTTCAACGCTGTGGCTTGGTTCTCTCGTGAGCTTAGGTTCGGTGGGTATTATTCTGTTTCCTGGAAATTTTTGCTAGTCGCTAATGCAAAACTCTCGCAGACCAAGAAAACCTCTGCTGTTCTTTCTGCAATGGTCTTTTGTGTAATATCAGATACACGATTTTCCGCTGCTGCTTTCTGGCATTATCTTCCAGGATATGCTGCACTAGTTTTGCACGCTCTCTCATCTGCTGCGTTGAAGCATACATTTGGGCTACTTTATCCGTCTTTGGGAAGCACCTTCACCACCGCCATCGTTACTGTGGGAGCATGTATCTTCTGTTTGCCATTCTACGTCTTTAGGTCTGTAGTGGTATGTGTGATTATTTGATTTATCTTTACTTCACCGATTTGAAATATCATTCTCTGCAGCTTGGGTTCCCCACTGGTCCCGTGCTTTCATTGGTTTCCCTTGGAAGTATACCCTTCGTCTCATTCTCTCTGCTGTATTTTGTACCCATCTCATCTCAGTCATTGGGTCATCTCTTCCACACACGTCAACAGTTTGTACTGTCATACCCAGTTATTGCCGCTTCTTCTGCAATATTTGGAGCACTTGCATTTACCTCTTTGCCCACATGGACAGATCTTATTGTGGCAATTCTACTATACGTTGGTGAGTACTCACGTTTATTATTATGTTATTTTGTTAATAAAGAAATTTATAGGAATGTATCCCGAGAAATGTAGACGCTTTCAAAGGGGTACCTCGTACACCTACATCACGGCTCATAAGGTCATATATCAAAACCATTCTCTCAAATCCAGAATCCAGAAAGATTTTCTACTTTCTCATGTTGAATTTATGTTACATGCTGGTGCAAATGTTGTATGGGGTGTGGACAAACAGTCTTGGGCTAATTTCTGATGGTAAGTTGTTATCATATTCTTATGCCGTTTTGTGTTAAGCAATCGCCTCTAGCTATACATATGGCGTTTGACTGCATGGCAATTGGAGTTGGACTTTTCGCATCTGTTATGGCGACATGGGAGCCAAATGAGCGCTTTACATATGGGTCGGTTCATTGTTGATCATACCTAAGACTAGACTCACATTTTTTATTAGTTACGGCCGGATTGAGACGCTGTCCGGTTTTGCAAATGGCATCTTTCTTATCCTGATATCCATATTTATCGTTTTCGAAGCTATTCAACGAATGTGGGTACCCCGGTTTTCGTTGATGCGCCAACGATATTGATAAATAATAGTCTCGATCCGCCAGAGATGAATACTAGCCAGTTGTTACTCGTGAGTTCTTTGGGGCTAGCTGTTAATCTTTTCGGGATGTTTGCAATGGGTGGACACCACCATCACCATCATGTGAGACCCTTTATATTGGGGTTTGAAGATACTAAACATTTATCAGGGGGGTCATTCTCATTCCCATTCTCACGGAGAAACTCACTCGCACGAGCATTCACATGGACATTCTCATTCTCACCACGATCATGAGCATGACTGCAATAATCATTCAGAAGTTCACAACTCAGATCATCATTTGCATCTACATAATCATAGTGATCAAAATATCATGAATAACCATTCGGCGCACGATTGTGACCATTCGCATCATCCCCACGAACATGATCACACTCACACACACGATCATACTCATTCAACATCCCCACATCAACACGGACACTCACATCCCAATAATGACCATCATCATCACCATCATAATTCGGAATCACCGACTTTGGAGACTCCCTCTTTTGCGCGGTCGCATATACATTCATCGCAAATACATGGTCATTCGCATTCGCACTCTAATGTTACACTTCCTGTAGGTCATTCGGCACCCCAACCTTTTCCGCATGCACACAACCGCACACAATCTTTTTCCGTGAACGCTTTGCATCCGCAGAATACACAGCATCTTGTACCACCTACCCCGCCTCCCCGGCATGTGAGGTCTATGTCAACAAATACTATAATGGATCGCCAGGCGGTTGACAATGTGCGACACCAGCTCCATGGACAACAACACACAAACCGTGCTGGCCTTAGTCCGATCGTCATGCATCCCCCCGATGATCTTTCGAATAACACTGAGGCAGAATCACCACTGACGCCAGGATATAGTTTTGTGCATGACAAACATCTGGAGAAGCACCATCATCAACCCCATCATCATTCACACTCGCATTCACATGAAGGGCATAGTCATAATATGCGCGGTGTCTTTTTGCACGTTATGGCTGTAAGTTGACGATTATTGTTATGATGCTTTTATGCAGGTCAATACTCATGTGATGAAAGGATACTCTAGGTTCAGTTGGTGTTATAATATCTACGCTGCTCATTCAGTTCTATGGCTGGACTGGATTTGACCCGATCGCATCATTGTTTATTGCCATTCTGATTGCGGCCAGTGTATTTCCTCTCGTAATAGATACAGGAAAAGTACTATGTCTCGATGTTGGAGATCGAGATGAGGTAATCCAAAAGACTCTTGGAGAGGTTCGTAGTTGTCCTTTAAGCAACCGTTATTCGGATAATCTGAGTTTCGTAAATATCCAGTTACAGTCCATCCCTGGTGTTCAGTCTTACAGTGACCCACGGTTTTGGCCGAAGGACTCCGCGAGCCTCGTAGGTTCTGTTCATATTCGAATTACACCTTCTACAGCGACGCATGACCCTGCTGGACCGCACTCGAACGAGCGCACCACTTATGTAAGGGTAGCTCGGGTTGTTGAACGTGTGCGTTCGCTTCTTACAGAACGGATATCCGGCCTGGAAGAGGTGACTGTGCAGGTTACAGGCGGTAGTGTTATGTTGTGAATATTTATCAGATTGGCATGTGACATAGACTATTGAGTTTCGGTCATTGAAGGAGATACAACGTGGGAGGCGTGTGAAAAGGGGAATACGTGTTTAGTATGTACACAGCCACTGCAGGGGGGGCTAGATCGGGATATCTGGATAACCCCGAATACTTATATACCGAGACGGTTCCTTCAATTTCGTGACATTTCTGTGACACTGATAAACTCTTCCACACTGACTTTGTCCCTCTGCCATCTTCCCCCATGTCCTCTCCCCACCTCGAACGTCGCATTTCTATGAGTGCTCAAGCAGTTCCGAGGAAAAGAAGAAAAGGAGCCACTCGTTTGAGCTGTGCAGAATGCCGGAGGTGGGTCAATCCTGGGAAATTCCGAAAAAGTTACTATATGAGCGCTCATAGGCTCAAACTACGTTGTGATCGAGCCATTCCGTGCAGCTCGTGCGTGAAGCGGGGTTGTGGGGCTATATGTCCTGATGTTAGTTGATAAATTTATGCATTGTAATGACCTTTTAACCCAAATGTTGTGTGTCTAGGGATCATTGACCACTGGCCAAGGAAATCGGTAAGTCATACATGCTGTAAACTTTTATACCATTTGCACTGTCTGATACGCAATCCGTACATGGAAGTTTCGTACTGGCATCCACACAGGAGCTGCATGAAAAGATATCAGAGCTCGCCACTCGTGTCCGTGAACTCGAGGATGCACTTCGGTCCTCACATTCAAGGCTTTCTTCCGAGCCTCACCCACTTCTGACAGAAGAGCTTCTCAAAATCAAAGCTCCGTTGCAGCGTGAGGCTCCTTCTGTAAGAAATACTGCGGTAAACGGCGTGAAGGAAGAGGAAGGCAATCCAGATATTGTTGATGCATTCGGCTCGTTATCAATAAGTCTTTCTGGACGCGCCAAATACTTCGGGCAAACGGCTAATTCATGGGTATGACTTGGTCTAGTTGCTGAGAGAAATGACCTACTGACGAACCGTTTCTAGTATTTCCTCCAAGTAAATTATAATCTCTGACTATTGCCGTATTCTGATATTATATGTTTATCCAGAATGAGCTACCCGAAGATGATGAACAGGACGATCAAATTTCAAACCTCACGAAGCTCAAAAGCATACTGCCTCCGGAGATCTTGACCCGTGCCGCATCTTTTCCTATATCGTCGGCTTCGCGCATCGAGAATATAGGGCTTCAGACCCTTTTGTGGTACCTGCCAACTGCACAAGTAGCGTTGGAACTGCGTTCCATATATTATAGTCATGCTGCATGGATGTACGCTCTTTTTTCTCCTTGGCTCATGTGCTACTTGCTAACGACATCGTCGTAGGTATAATCCCATATCGATGGATACCTTTGATAAACAAATCTACACCCAATTCTATGATCAGAATATCGGACCGTTCTCCGATGACCCGCTGCTTTCCCATCGGCTTTCTTTGATGTTCATGGTTCTTTCCATCGGGTCACTCATGAATACTAACTTGCCCGCTTACAATCTCGATGCCGAAAAGTACCATCAGCTAGCAAGGGCGGCTCTGTTCCATAACTCGTTCTTCGATGAGCCAACAATCAATGCAGTTCAAGCACTTGTGAGTAATGGATCTCTACAATAAGGGTTATACCTTCATATAATTTTGTTCATTCCACCCGTAGTTTCTTATGACCTATTATCTATTCTTGGCTGATCGGCATGGTACCGGATCTGGGGCACGTTGGGCCATTATGGGTATAGCGGTGAAAGTCGGGCAAAGTGTAAGCAATCGTAATATTATTAACCCGAACAACTATCAACGCGTCGATTCCTTTACAGATTGGTTTGCGTATGTAGTTTGTACTCCGTTCCGTTCGGAAAATATTCACATTTTGCAGATCGTGATAGTGGCCGCTGGAAAGTTGATGCGGTTGAAACGCATAGACGTCGCGAATTATTCTGGGAATTGTTTACTTACGATTCTTGGCAATGTCTCACTTTTGGCCGGCCACCATCTTTTGCTCTCCCTCATATTGACTGTAAGATGCCCCATACCAATGATTCATCTGACGAACAAAGTTGTAAGTGATTTTTATTTCGTTCTTCTACTTTCGAGGTTGCGGCTAATGTGAACTTTACTTGTTAAAATTATAGTCCACTCATGGAAGCATCGGTTCTCTTCAGAATGCATGAACTTACTACATGACCAAGCATTTGGAGCCAAAATGCCAACATACGCGACTGTGCTTCAACTTGACCGGAAGATGCGGGCATTCCCTGTTCCGCCTGTGCTGCAGGTTGCTGGTTTTGGAAGCTCGGAGCCTCGACCAGGTGGTTTCCCTGAAACAATTATGTTAACCTTGCAGCGACATATCGTTCTAGCGATCCGTGAAATGAGTGCGTAACCCTGCTTGAAAGACTGACGACACCAAGTTCATAAATACTTTCCTTTGTAGATCTACTCTATCTTCATCGTAGCTTTTTTGCCCGTGCTATTAGTGATCACCCCAAGGATCCTCTTGGAAGCCCATACGGAACTTCCGTTATTGCGGCATATAGAAGTGCTGGTTCCCTTGTGGCACTCATGCGGAATTTACATACCCAACTCAAGGAGCCAAGCGAAAGGATCTGGTTTTTGTGGACTCATATGTTTTCTTGTGCCGTGAGTCGAACAAATGTGAAGCCGTCGATATAATTCAAACCTTCTACAGATTGTTCTAGGGTCGATTGTCACCAGATGTCCCTCTATGAGTCTTGCACCGTCAGCACTTGTCCAGCTTGATTCCGCATGTGAATTGTTTTCCAAAGCTGCCCGCGGTTTCCGAGCGTCGAAAGTTCTGGTAAGCGGTTTGTGACGCCCATTTATTTAGTCCCCATCACACCTGTTTCACAGGATATTATGCTTCATCTTCAAGAAAGGGCACATTATAGTCTTGGAAGAATTCCGTCAAGGCAAAGGCTCACCACTTAGCCGATACAATCCTTCATCTGGTTCAGAATCACCAACGACCGTCGACGAAAATGACGAACTTTCAATTCTAGGTGGTAAAACGCGCCTGGTCGAGAAGAAAGAACCGGCCTCACCACGCTTAATGGAACTGTCACCCACCTCCCGTAACCCTGTTGTTCCTCTTCCCCTCTCTCCAAGAATACAGGGACAAGTACATCCTAGTGTCGTCGAATATCTACAGTCATTTCAACACACATTCAGGCGATGTGAACTCCCATAGACATCAGCAGCACCAGTTGCAACATCATTCGTCCCATAATTCATTTTCGGACGTCGAAATCTCCCCTGTTTCGATTTATGGCATGACTTCTATGTCTACAGCGCCGTTCCAGAATGAACCAGCTCCCTTCTTGTCCCAAATATCACAACAATCACCGACTAATATCATGCAAGGTATTCAGAACAACTCGAACTCAAACTCGGAAATGATTGATGGCGTTGCACAAAATTCTTCTTTTCCGCAATACTTCTCTGTCTACGATTATGGCTCAGGTGCAATATCGAATTCGACAGGATTCTCTACGCCAGTACTGGATACACCGCAGCACCCAGCCCAAAGGCGTGGTACTGGTTCTCCGGAAGGCAATATGCATACTACTTGGCAAGAGTTTGTTAATACCCTGGCGATGTGAAAGGTGAAAGTGGATGTGAGACATTTGTTAGCTAACAATCTGTGTTTGTGTATCTCCATCTGTGTATTTTGTTTTTGCTATCTTTGGCAATTGTCCTTGATATTTTTCTTGTTTTTGTAATTAGTACATCTAACTTTCTTTTTGTTATTATAATATTGTCTTTTGCATTTATACAATTTATCTTGCTGTAATGTTATTATTATACAAATTTGCATTGAAATTGTATCTGTAAGAGTAACTCCAAAACCTGATCAACTCTGGAGTACTCTGGAGTTCCTTCTCACCATTCTGGACTACTTCAACTCCAAACCACTATAAATAATATTATTATGATCCAACTTTCCTATTTTCTATTAGTTTACAAAATCTCTATGTTGGAAAAATATCTGGTTGATTAAAATGGTCACTTGTCACAACTACTCATTATAACACCTGGCTTACCCATTGTTATGACCTTATCTGGACTTCTGATATATTCCCTGGACTTTAGTACATGCATATGCTGCATTTCTGCCTCATTTTCCTGCTCCTCTTATACATTTCATAAATGTTCTTCTATATGACTTGTATTGTCTTCTATATGACTCATGTGATGCTTCCTATGACTAGTACTTGACTCAATGCTTATTAACTTAGCACACAATCCCTAGTCATTAGTTTATTATTAGTATATGCAGTTGTGTATTTAAGTAGCATGAAACTATAGTCAAGCCTCAGCTTGATCTTAGTTTCAAGTATCCCTAATACTACTTGGCATTACTCTGTTACTCTTGTAATAACTCTCTCCCCAGTCTAGGATGGCTAGCAAGTTGTATATAAAGGATATGAGTGATACTGTATAGTCTGAAACACCTGACTGTTTATCCACTATAACTGACCTCAGTGAGGCCCCAACAGGTGGCAGTTAAAAATCTGTGTAAAGGTATCTCTCTTTACCATGCTAGGGAAATCCAACTAGCAACTAGATGAAGTTGTCAACTAAATTCTCCCCTTAATCATGCTGTGGGAAACCCCTACTACCTCAGAATAGATATGGTAAGCCTGGGACATAGTTTATGTGAGATTATGACAAGTATATGTCTTAATAGTAAACTATGCTAGCTCAGTGTTTGCTAGGGTCAAATGACTGAGGTGTTCAGAAAATATCAAGATGTTTAAATATTTAAAGAGCAGATAGGCTATACCTTTTTGAGGTAGCATAAAAAGAGAAAACAAACTGAATCTACTTTTAAGTAATCAAAGGAGGAACATGAAAAAGGAATGGTATAATTATTGACACAGGATATTAATAAAAGGAATGGTATAATAAAAAGAAGGTGCAGTTATGTCCAATGAATTTAGGTGCACATTTGGACTTGCACACACTTGTTATTTCAATAGTTTAAGCCTAACATGCATTAAAGAACATCCCCAACTGATCACAATGTGAAGTGCAACATTTAGTCATTCTTATACAATTGACTACCCAACTTTCATATTGTGAAGCCCTAGACACCACAAATGCCCCACTCAATACTAGTGATAGCCAGGACACACACCCCTATTCTTAATTCTCACAGCATACTCTTCCAGACACCACATAGCTTAATGAGAACTACACAGGCCCACTGATGTCATCAACCACCAACTTTAGCTCACAAGCCCCTCAGCTGCTGCGTTTCCTAAAATTAGCTGGTAAAACCCCTGTATCAGCATCATCACTTATCTGATCATCAGTTTTAATTGGGATTATCATGCAGATTTGCTTTTTGGACTGAGAAAACAGCACTCCTGCTAATATTAGTGCATAGAATCACGACTATCTTGGTCACATGTGATGCAAGTGCACAGCAATGCTCAGCATTGCTGTGTTTCTGCAAGGCAGACCAGATGGCCCTCCACCATTGCTTAGCTTTTCTTTCTCTTTTATGAGTTTTGTTACCATTTGGGGTTTAGGCTTTGTTGTTTACTGGTCTTGTTGTAGGTATGTCCGGGTTAGGGAATAGTTGGGGTTTGCTAGTCAGATTTCCCTAGCGCAATGGTAGGTTACGCTACCACACAGGTTACAAACCACCTGTTGGGGTCTCTCTGAGGTCAGTTACAGAGGTAGGGACAGCCAGGCATTTCAGGCTGTACGGTGTTGTCCGTGCCATTATTTACAATGATCTTGCCATCCTAGACAAGGGAGGGAGAGTCACTTAGTTGTCACTAAGATAACAGAGTAATCGCTTGTATTAGGAGGTACTCGAAACTAAGATCAAGCTAAGGCTTGACTATAGTTCCGCACTACTTAAATACAAGTACGCTACTTCTAATAATAAACTATTGCGTGCTTGCTCAGTAAGCTTCAAGTCAACGCAGAGTCATACAGAAGTATCTACAAGTCATTTAGAAGCCTACACAAGTCACTATGAGTTAATAGAAGCAAAACGTGAGTCATATATAAAACATGTATGGGAAACTAATAAACGAGGCAGGAACGCGTTGTGCTCGTGTTCTAAAGTCCAGGGAGATAGTGCGTATCTGGATAAGGTCATAACACCAGTCATGTTGCTCATAGCAATATCATCCTATTCATAATGACCATAGTTAGGAGAGTGAGGGCATTGAAAGGGCTCTTGATTTAATTCTATGGTGTCTTGTTTTTGATCAAGCCATATAATCTCAGACTAATCTGGGCACTATGCCATCATCATTATGTAATGTCTGGATTATGTAATCAATACCTCAGAGTAAAATTCCAACCAGACTGAGGATCAAACCTAAGATCTTCTAGATATTTACCAGATGCTCTAACTAACTGAGCTATCTAGCCTTGTTATAGATTCTAATTGGAAGTAATATTTAAGTAGCTTTTTCACTAGATTACTTTTATGCCAATATGATGTGGATACATTGTTCTTTGGCTAGGTGATCCAGTACATGCTATTTGTCTGTGCAATTTCCTAAGTAGTGTCCAGGTTTGTATTTTCTGCAATAGGTGCATTGGTGT
The DNA here is from genome assembly GCA_009739215.1 of Floccularia luteovirens. Taxonomy (NCBI): domain Eukaryota; kingdom Fungi; phylum Basidiomycota; class Agaricomycetes; order Agaricales; family Squamanitaceae; genus Floccularia; species Floccularia luteovirens. The sequence continues at coordinate 280,070 of VSJF01000006.1, forward strand.
TACATTCTAGACTTCCGAACCTAACCCATGGACTTCCATGGACTTATCTCTATATTCTTAGAATGGACTTCTATCACCTTCTACAGTGTTCTAGGACTCATATATTATTAGATTACTCTACTATCATATGAACCTTCCACAGCAGCTTAGATAATCCACAGTAGAACTCTGTAGAACCTTATAGAAGACTACTACCATAAGTAGTCGTGGCCTTTATATATTTAAGTAGACTCGATTCTGAGTATAATCTCAGAATTGATCAATACAAGTTATTCCCCTACTATTACTGTTAGGGGTTATCATCATTATTTATCTGTCCCATTGTTTGGCTGTCCAGATTAGGAAACAGTTGAACACTTGTCAGATTTCCCAAGCATGGTAAAGGGAGATATCTGTTGAGCAGTACCCTGTGTTATACACAGTGGAGTGGAACTACCTTACCTTAGAGCTTACTTTGTGCTTACAGGCTAATACTGACTACTATCAATGTAATTGGACAAGGAGCATAGTACAAAGTACAAGGTCCTTATATACAGTTCTACTGTATGTGCATATTTGTAAATAGTGGTCTGTGCTAGATAGTTCCATAAGTCACATGTTCCTTGTAGAATGTTGTAGAACATCAAAGAACATGCTTAGTCATAATGCACGTGACATATAAAGCATATGATGAGTGAGTCACATGACTAGGTTATATGACATATCACGTTACATGAATCATGTGATCCTTCATGTGATAGTTGCTGTCGCAACAGATACACTTGCTAAGTACAACTCAAACCCCAATCCAACTCATTGGAAAGCTGTCAAGCATATATTTAGATACTTGCAAGGCACATTGGATTATGAGCTTGTGTACAAGTCAGATGATTCCAAAGAGCTATTCATTATCTACTCTGATACAAACCATGGAGCATGCAAAGATACTAGTAGATCAACTAGTGGCTATTGTGTCAAGATTGGGACTGGTGTAGTTAGCTGGTCTTCCAAGCTTCAAACATGTGTTGCATTGTCTTCTACTAAAGCAGAGTACATGGCAGCTGTTGAAGCAGGCAAGGAGTTGAAATGGATGAGAAGTCTACTTGGGAAATTCGGATATACCTTTGATAAACCCTCTACTCTTTGCATTGACAATATGTTTGCAATCAGTATGTCCAAAAACCCAGAGCATCATAGTAGAATAAAGCACTTAGACTTGAAATTCCTGTTGCGACAGCACGATCACATGATGGATTACATAATTCGTTAGGTGATGAGTCAGATGATATGTCACATGATGTGTCACATGACTACACTCACATATGCCCCATACATCACGTGCAGTATGACAAGCATGTTCTATAACCTTCTATAAGGTTCTATGAAGTAGACATGTGACTATGATGGACATAGCACAGACCATTTATGCAAATATGTACATACAGTTAGACCTGTATATAAGAATACTCTTATGCAGAATAGATCCCTTGTCCTATTCTATAGGTAGTAGTAGTAACACTAACTGTAAGGTGTGATTCAAGTAAGCACAAAGATAAAGCTTGAGTTCCTCTACTGTGTCTTGCACACATGGCTGCTCAACAATTCCATTGGCTTAGAGAGAATGTTGAAGCAGGCATTATCACACCTATTCATGTTGGCACAAATGATATAATTGCAGACTGTCTTACCAAATCTCTTGCCAGAATTAAATATGATAATTGTAGAATAGGACTAGGACTTGTGTCCAGCAAATAGTCTAGGATATGCAGGACTAAGGGGGCTATGTTACAATACTCTAGTCCTACACACCCAGATACTACTACATAGATAATACATAAAGATATAATAAGTAGAGTAGAAGTTGTAGTAGTGAAGTGGGGGAAAGGAAGAATGGGGAGTGGCATCAGACCAGTGGCCTTATATATTGTACCAGGGACACCTGGTACACAAACAAGGCCAAACTACTGGGTGGTCTGTGCACACTCTCCAAATATATATAAGGAGGCACTTCTGTCTACTTTTCCCTCCAACCAAATATACACTGTTTTTACTCAAACATCTGAGTAATGTCCAGGTTTGTATTTCTTGCAATAGGTACATCAGTATTTGGGGCAATTCATTGCCCAATGGTAAATGGATCTACATTGGAAGCATTTGTCATCTATGGCTCTGAGGGTGACAGGAGTAGGTTTCTGAGGTTATGGTGGAGGGGACATCCTTGGTCTGCCTATATTGCATTCTGTGTACTATGAGGTATGAGTAAGGTGTGGCAGATGAGGAGTAGTGGATCTGGCTTCTGGTTTGATGTATATAGACAATTGATCAGTAAGACCATTGTTGTTAAGGCTATTGAGCTGGAGAGTGCTGAGTTCCATGACTTTAGTGATGAGTTCTTGTAGTTTCTGGTAAACCTCAAAAGAGATGTGGAGTTCTCTGAATTATAGTGTTACTGTTATGACTCTGGACTTTTTTCACATCTCCCTGGACTTTCCTGCATATATTAATAGTACAGAACAATTACTTAATTTCTAGAACAATGAATTCTCTATTCATAGTAGAATTATGCCATTGTTCTCTCACTTCTATTGTTCTCTTTGTTTCTCCATTGTTCTCTGATCCCCCATTATATTAGTCACCATTGTACTTTGAGTAGTATAAATAGGCAGGATACAAGATCAAGTTTTTTAGCTTGATCTTAGTGTCAACTTGTTAGAGTGTAAATAGTGTGTATTCACTTGGGGGGAAAGTATGCTATAGAGGCCTCCTTATATATAATACAGGAAGGCCTAGACTACTGTTCTAGACTGCTCAGGGTAGTGCTTCTAGCTTACTCTGACAGCTTCTAGTCTACTTCTGTTGCTATGATACCAGTGCTTCTAGACTACCCTGAGTGCTTCTAGTCTACCCTGATAGAAGCACCTCTGGTATCTATATAAGACCACTGGTTTCCTACCAGAACCCATTCTTCCTTTCCCCTCCTGTCTATCATTACATACTATACTATTCTATCCTCTTACTATCTTCTATCCTAGTATATCTGTACATGTAGGAGTAGACTATTGTAACATATTTTGGAGGTAGGATGAAATCTGGCCCACTGAAGTGCACAGACCCAACAGTTCACTGAAGAGACCACCTGGGAATGGTCTTTTGTCTCTACTAACTACTATGGACTGACTACTATGGACTGACTAGTATCAGTAGTCAAACTTAGAGTCAAAAGAAAAGAGGGGCAAGAGAGCAGTCACTGGTGTATCAGAGGTGATAGGTGATAGGTGAGGACAGGATAAGGAAAGTGATAAATAGCACAGTCAAAGCTGAGGGCCCATAACCTGTTTGAGTGAAAACAGTGTGTATTTGGTTGGGGGGAAAAGTAGGCAGAAGTGCCTCCTTATATATGTTTGGAGAGTGTGCACAGACCACCCAGTAGTTTGGCCTTGTTTGTGTACCAGGTGTCCCTGGTACAATATATAAGGCCACTGGTCTGATGCCACTCTCCATTCTTTCTTTCCCCCACTTCACTACTATAACTTCTACTCTACTTATCATATCTTTATGTATTATCTATGTAGTAGTGTCTGGGTGTGTAGGACTAGAGTATTGTAACATATTTGGATGTGTCTGTTTCTAGTAAGAATTGTTTCTTAAAGTCTGGCATTTGTAATACTGGTGTAGTAGTAAATGCTTTCTTTAATTTCTCAAATGATATTTGGCATTTGTTTGATTAATTGAATTTGGTGTTTTTCTTGAGGAGTTCATTTAGCAGTTGTGCTAAGTCTGAGAACTTGTGTATAAATTTTCTGTAGAAGTTTCTGAATCCTAAGAAACTTCTGATTTGTTTGACTGTTGTTAGTGGTGGCCAATCTTTGATTCCTTTTAGTTTGACTGAATCCATTGAGATCTTATTTTCTGAAATGATGAGTCCCAGGTATTCTACTTGTTTCTTGTTGAATTTTGCATTTCTCTATTTTTAGATAGAGGTCATGTTCTTTTAGCCTTTTTAGAACTTTTAGGATTCTTTTGATTTATAGTTCTGGTGTTTCTGAGAATATTAGGATGTCATCCATGTAAATGGTGACTTATCCTTCATCAATCATATCTCTGAATATGTCATCCATTATGTTTTGGAAAGTTGCAGGGGAATTGCACATTCTGAAAAACATAACTGTGAGCTCAAAAAGTCCCATTTTGGTCTTGAATGCTACTTTAGGCTTATTGCCTTCTCTGATTCAGATGTTGTTGTATCCCCATTAGATGTCAAGTTTCATAAAGATCTTTCCTTCTCTTAATTTGGTTAAGAGTTCTGAAATTAAGGATAAGGGATAAGGTTTCTTAATTGTTTCTTCATTGAGATAATGGTAGTCTTGGCAAGGTCTTAGACTTCCATCTTTCTTTGTGACAAAGAAGAATAGAGATGCTATTTCTGACTCGGAGAGTCAGATATACCCTTTTGCAAGATTTTCTTTGATAAATTCTTGTATCTTCTGATCTTCAATTGGGTTGAGGGGATAGATTTTGCTATTCTTGTTTTGGTAACTAGGTTTGAGATTGATCTTGTGATCCCAGGGTTATCTTGCTAGCATTCTGTCAGACTTTTGTTTACTAAATATATCTTTAAATAGATGAAACTCTTTTGGGAGTTTTTCTTCTATTGTTGTGGCTTCTTGAGGTGTGGCATTTGCTGCCATTGTTTAGGCTTGAGTTGTCTTGACTCAGATTGGAAAGGTTTCTTCTTCAGTGTTATGACCTTATCTGGATATGTGCTATCTCCCTGGACTTTAGAATGTGTGTGCAATGCATTTTTGCCTCGTTTACTACTTCTTTTATATATGACTTGCATTTATGCTTCTTCTAACTCATAGTGACTTGTACAAGCTTCTAAATGACTAGTAGATACTTCTGTATGACTCCGCACTGACTTGTAGCTTACTGAGCAAGCACGCAATAGTTTATTATTAGAAGTAGTGTACTTGTATTTAAGTAGCACGAAACTACAGACAAGCCTCAGCTTGATCTTAGTTTCGAGTACTTGCAATATACTTGCTTATTACTCTGTTACCTCTGGTTAATCTCCCTCCCCTATCTAGGATAGCAGGACAAGTTGTAATAATGGCATGGGTAACACCATACATGCTGAAAGGCCTGCATGTTCTTCCTCTGTAACTGACCTTAGAGAGACCCCGACAAGTGGTTTGTAACTCGTGTAGTGGAGTAACCCCATTATCATATCAGGGAAATCTGACTGGCAAAACCATCAACTGTTCCCTTACCCAGATGGCCAAATGACGAGACAGTAAACGACAATATATAAGACCCCTAACGGTAATAGCCACTATTGATTGGGTGAAAAATTCTTGTTTTCTAATTCTTCAAAGAATTCTTCTTGTTCTTCATCAGGTAGTTTAGTTAGTAGGGCTCTTACTATGGCCAATAGTTCTTTAACTGTTTTAGGTTTTTGAAAATTGTATTGTGGTGTGCTTCTTCTTCTCAAGGTTTTCCTTTTGGGACAATCTTTAGATTGATGTCTCTTTTGATGGTATATGAAGCATAGTGCATTTAGAAAATGCCTATTTCATTCTTCAAATGATATTTTGTTAATTTCTTCTAGTTCTTCCATGTCTAATAGAAGGTCTTCAGTATTGAGGCCATCAATTTCCATTGTGTTGGGGTCTCTTCCAGTCATTCTTGCTAGGAATAAACTTGGTCTTGCAAAGAGTTTCTTTCTAGACTCAGAATCAAGTCTACTTAAATACATAAAGGTCACTACTACTTATGGTAGTAGTCTTTTGTAAGATTCTACAAAGTTCTACTATGGATTATCTAAGCTGCTGTGGAAGTCCACATGGTAGTGGAGTAATCTAATAATACATAGAACAATTGTTGTGATAGCAACTATTACGTAAAGGATCACATGATTCATGTAATGTGATATGTCATATGACCTAGTCATGTGACTCACTCATCATATGCTTTATATGTTACGTGCATTATGACTAAGCATGTTCTTTGATATTCTATAACATTCTACAAGGAACATGTGACTTATGGAACTATCTAGCATGAACCACTATTTACAAATATGCACATACAGTAAATCTGTATATAAGGACCTTGTACTTCGTACTATGCCCCTTGTTCAATTATATTGGTAGTAGTCAGTATTAGCCTGTAAGAACAACAAGTAAGCTCTAAGGTAAGATAGTTCCACTCCACTATGTGTAACACAGGGTACTGCTCAATAACAATGAGGATGGTGAGTGAGGTGGTATGGTTCATATCAGTGAGGTGTGGGATTGCTCTAGCTGCAATGGCAAGAATGACAGTATAGATGGCAGTAAGGGAGGAAACAGTGTAGGGCATTGTAGTAGGGGTAGTAGTGGTGAATGGTTGTTGCAAGTGGTAGTTAGACAAATTGTGTTTGACTAGTGGAAGTAGAGATGGTGAGGTTTTTATATCAATGTGGTTTGTTTGGATGTTTATAATGGAATGTTGTGAGAAGTTGTTTTGAATAAGTCAGGTTTGATAGTGATTCCCATATGTCCTGTTCATGTGGTTCTCCCTTCTAATGCACAAAGTATAAGATATGACATCCTTGGCATTTGCTATCAATAATTTTGTCCAACTTCATATTCTAGTTCTCTATTGATCAGATTCAGAGGTAGTGCTGGTGAAGGGTTCAAGTTGTGGTTAGACTTAGAAGTCCTTGGGGTGCAGCACTTCTGTCTGCAATTCCTAAACTATCACTTGTAGAATAAGAAATAAAATGTTTAAAGACAACGGCTTTCGAAACAGAATGTTTTTAAGTTTTTAAGTAAATAAAACTTATCGAGGTAATATTTTGTTCTACTTTGAAATGTTTCTTTTGTAGATCCAAAGCAGTTAGGTCTTGGTTTCAAAGTTTCGAATTCTATCTTCAAGATTTGCTGGACTTGTAAATGAGGTAAATAATGATAGTAGTGGTTCAAAGAATAATTAATAAGGTTCTTTAGAATAGAATGAGATATCAAAACTGAGGTTTTGTCTTTTGGATACTAAGGTGAAGGGGAAAATTAACTTATTTTATTGTTCTGTTTTGAGCCCTATTTATACCTACTATGATACAGTAAGATACTCGAAACATAAATTTTAACCATGAAATTTTAAAGTGATCATACTAGTGAAGAATTTTGAAACAGGGGAAGTATGTAAAAAAAATGAATAAAATGGAAAGTTTTCTTTGAAATAAATTGCACTCCCTTCATAACCATTTGCGGCATCATTACTTGTAATCATAACCACTAAGTACTTCCTAATGCAGTGTGATGCATTTGCTGATGTGCTGTTTTGGATTATAGAAATTTTCCAGGCTTGGTGGGAAGACTGAGGTACTGTTGTTAAAGTTAGTAGATGCCATAACATAGGCATTAGTAAAGTATTAGTTCGCACTTTGTGCACTTTAATGTAAATGCCACAATAGTGGCATTAGTAAAATACTTTCATTTCACACTTTTACACTTAGTTTACATTTCTTAATGTTTCTGCTTTTGTTTTATAGTTGTAGGTCCACTGAGTGTTGCAAAACACTCAAACGCGATATAGTGGACACTATTTATCATGCCTTATGGTTTCCTGGGTACAACAGGGCCAAACAAGTGCGCTTTTCTTATGTATCTAGAGATAGATACTAGATACTTGCTGAAAACAAAGTTAATCATATTACACTTGTTTGAATGCATTTTAGAGGGTTTCTTGCATTGTATCTGACTGCTTACAGTAGTACAATTGCAGAGTTCAGTTTGTGTTATGACCTTATCCGGATATGCACTATCTTCCTGGACTTTAGAATGGGTGCGCAACATGTTCCTGCCTTGTTTCCTAGTTTCCCATACACATTTTGTATATGACTCGCGTTTTGCTTCTATTAACTCATAGTGACTTGTGTAGGCTTCTAAATGACTTGTAGATACTTCTGTATGACTCTGCATTGACTCAAAGCTTACTGAGCAAGCACGCAATAGTTTATTATTAGAAGTAGTGTACTTGTATTTAAGTAGCACGAAACTACAGTCAAGCCTCAGCTTGATCTTAGTTTCGAGTACCTCCTAATACGAGCGATTACTCTGTTACCTCAGTGACAACTAAGTGACTCTCCCTCCCTTGTCTAGGATGGCAAGATCATTGTAAATAACGGCATGGATGACACCGTATAGCCTGAAACGCCTGGCTGTCCCTACCTCTGTAACTGACCTCAGAGAGACCCCGACAGGTGGTTTGTAACCTATGTGGTAGTGTAACCTACCATCGTGCTAGGGAAATCTGACTAGCAAACCCCAACCGTTCCCTAACCTGGATATACCTACGACGAGACCAGTAAACAATGACGCCTAAACCCCAAACGGTAACAGTTTGAACTTCAACAACTATTTGGTCTGGGCTCGCCATAGTGGTTCCTGGATCTAGAACTGAGATCTGGTTCAAAACTGCACATCCATGTTAATATCTTCTGAGTTCCACCTGATAAATTGTGTTGATAAGTGTGTTTCGAAAGCACTAGGCATGAGTTGTTTTGAAGGAGGGTGTTATGTGTTGTAGAAGAGTGGTTTCGAGCTATATTGTCAAAGAGTGAGGTATTACTATATCTGGTTCAAACCCATGGGGGTTTCCCACACTGGTGTGGAGTGTTAACTGTGGAACTGTAGTTTTGAGTATTTTTGGAGAAGTGATGAATGGAATACTGGATGTATTTTCCACATTGGTGGCAATTTTAGTTTGAATGAGGTTTCTCCAACTTGTTTCATGATTTTGAATGGGCTGTATCTTTTTTGGAATAGCTTCTTTGAGGGTCTAGTAATGTTAAGATGTGACCCATCAAGCCAGACTTGGTCACCTGGTTTAAAATTGATCTTTGGCAGAGTTGATCTGGTGGACATATATTCATTGTTTTTATGGAGATTAGCAGTGATAGTGGCATGGAGTTTGTTCATGCATTTCAAATACTTGAAGATGGATTCATTGGAGATGTCCATTGTGACTAAGTCTCCTTTCCATGGGTGTTGGCCTGAGTTGGCCATGAATGGAGATATTAATAATGCAGAGTGAGTATTATTGTTGTAGTGAAATTCTGTGAGAGGGAGCCATTTGGTCCAGTTATCTTGATTGTGTGATATGAATTTTCAGAGATACGAGATTAGTTCTTAGTTTGTGTATTCAGTTTATCCATCTGTTTGTGGGTGATAGGTGGAGAAGATGTTTTGCTTGATATTGAGAGTCTTGCAGATGGAACGGGTAAATGAACTGGTGAATTGGGGGCCTCAATTGGAGATAATCTTTTTTGGTAGGCTGTGGTGTTTCCAGACATTATGAAGATATATTTCTGCAAGTTCAGGAGCAGAAGGTGTAGTGATAGTTGGGATAAAGTGGACCATTTTTATGAATTTGTTGGTTATAATGCAGATTGATTTCTTTCCATCAGATTTTGGGAGAGAACCAAGAAAGTCGATGGCAACAGTATGCCATGGATGTTCGGCAACATCATATGATTGTATGAAGAGTGGTTTCTTTTGTCAGGAAGTGTTGTTTCTTTGGCAAGTTTCACAGCCATTTACAAAGATTTTACAGTCAATAGGGAGGGAAAGCCACTAGTAGGAGTGTGATATTTGTTCTATGGTTTGTTTGATGCCAGAGTGTCCATCTAGAGGAGAATTATGGAAGTGAAGCATAATTTTTTCTCTTCATATGATGAGTGGGATATACAGGTGGTTTTGGTATCAGATAAGGTGATTGGTGAAGTTGAAGTCATTGGGATTGTCATTCATGAGGGTTTTGATGGAGTTTGGTATGGATGCAAGGTGACTATTGGCAAGTAGAGCTTTGTGGTCAAATTCAGTTGTGATTGCATTGACAAAGGTTGGTAGCATTTGGATTGGTGGTTGTGACTTCAATGGGAAGAGTGAGGAGGGTCAAAAAAGGGCATCAGCTCAGAAATTAGTTTTTTCTAGGGTGTAACAGAGGGTGAAGTTGAAGTCTATGAGAAATTGGTGCCATTGGATTTGTTGGGCATTGAGGTTACAGAGTTCTCTGAAGTAACTAAGGTTTTTATGGTTAGTTACAATTTCGAATAGTTCATCTGTCATGATGAGGTAGTGGTGCCACTCTTTTAGACATGCAATTATTGTGAGTAATTCTTTATCATAGATTGGGTAATTGGTTTCAGCCTGTTGTATTATATGGGAATAATATGTGTTGAGATGCCATGTTTTGTCTTGAGGGTTAAGTTAAGAAAGTATCTCTTCAATAGCTTGGCCAGAGGCATTTGTTTCAAGATAGAATTGTTCTTTTGGTTGAGGAAGGTGCAAGATGGGTACAGACAAAGCATGTTTGAGTTGGTTGAATAAGTGTTGTTCTGCAAGTCCCCAGTTCCAGGTTGTTTTTGGAGATTTCAGGTGATGTAGGGGTGTTGCAATTCCACTGAAGTTAGGGATAAATTGTTAGTAAAAGTTACAAAACCTAATGAATTTTTCAATGTCTTTGACTTTTTGTGGAGTGGGCCAGTCAGTAATGGCTTTGATCTTTTTTTCTTCTGTGCAGAGTGAGTCTTTGAATATGATAAATCCCAGAGCAGGTACTTCAGTAACTTCCTAGAGGCATTTTGCAGCTTTGATAAAAAGATGGTTCTTCTGGAGGATATTCATGACTTTTATGGTGGTGTTTTGGAGGTTGGTGAAAGAAGAGGAGTGGATAATAATGTTGTCAATATAGACTGCTACTTTTCATTGGTAGATGAGATCATGAAAAAGTGTGACCATTATTCTGGAAAAGGTACTTAGTGAATTTGTGAGGCCAAAGTACATGATTATGGGTTCAAAGAGCCCTCTTGAGATGACAAAGACAGCTTTTTCTTCACTGCCCTTTTTGATTTGGACATTGTTGAAGCCCCAGACAATGTCAAGTTTTGAGAAGTATGTGGATCCTTTTAGCAAGTTGAGGAGGTTTGTGATGCATGAGATGTTGAAATAAATAGTAGACTTTAAAAGAGTGGATGGAGTTTATGCTAAACTGCCTTGAATTAACATGTGTAAATTACTAACAATTTATACTACTTGTTTATGTAAGCAAAAAGTAGAGTGAAACAACTAAACATGATAGATAGAGCTTATACTGCCCTTGGTTATTCCAACATGGAAGTGGATATTTATCTTTTATTGTGTATTTGTTAATTTTCCAGTAGTTTTAGATTGGTTGGAGGGAGCCATTAGATTTCTTTATAAAGAAGAAATGTATAGCATATGGTGATTTTGATGGTCAGATTTTTCCTGCTTTGAGTTCTTTATCAATCCATTTGTTGAGTTTTTTGAGTTCTCTATCACTCATGGAGTATGGTCAGGATGGGATGGAATGTGGTGTATTGGGAAGGAGTTTGATTTCATGGTCCCATTCTTGGCAAGGAGGAGTTCATCAAAGTCTTTTTCTTTGAAAAGGTGAAAGTAAGGAAGGAGATATTTGGGTAACTCTGAATTGTTGATTTTTCTGAGTTCAGTGTTGGTTTTTCAGATGAAGTATGATCTCTGTTTAGAGAAACATTTAGTGCAATTAGGAAATTCAAGGTATCCTTTTTTCCAGTTGATTTCTGAGTTATGGGCATAAAGCCAGTTATGTCCAAGAAATACTTGTCCTTTACCAAGGTCATATATAATGATGATGATTATTTCTTTATGCTCTCCAAAGTTTGCTTCAAAGATGCATGATCATGTTGCTGATCCAGTGTTATTTGGTGATCTATCAGTGTTTTTTATGGAAATTGGGTTATTGAGTTGTTTAATTAGTAGTTGCAGGCATTTTACTGTTTTATAGTTAATACATGTGGTTATACAACTATAGTCAATGAGGAAGGCAGAGTGGTGTGTCCTAATTTGCTTAATTTTACTCTACCTTTCATAGAGAATTCCAGAGGTTTATTCTAGATGAATCTGATACATATAGGTTTTGATTGAGCTGGGATTATTATTTTCCTAGAAAGTATACATGAGTTTTCTTAAGATAAATAATCAGACACCTTGGTGTTGAGTCATGACTTTGTGCTTAGTTTGACTCTTTAGTAAAATCCTGTTCATTCTTCTTTGTCCTCTTTTGTGTAGGGGTCATAATATTATATTTGTCATCTTCTGGATGGTCAAGATCATATTCATTGTTGGTTCCATCGTTATCTTGGTAGCAAAGGTGGTTATATTGTTTGAATGTACATGGTTTGTTTCAGGAGTAGCAATCTTTGCTACAATGTCCTGTTTTTCCACAGGTACAATATTTAAGTGATGCTTTACATTGTCAGGCCTAGTGTCTGAGTTTTCTGCAGTTGTGGCATATGCTGGTGCAGGTGAAGAGTCAGGTTTGTATGGCTCTGATTTCTATTGGAGTTCCTATATCTCCTCAGGTGGTTCCTGTTGATGTTTTGAAGGTGTTGAAGTATGGTTTTCCACTCATGACTTGGGAGCATTGTTATGCTCCTTCAAGGGAGGTGCCAATATCAGTGAGTCATTTAATAAGTTCTTTGTAAGTGGTTAGTGTATCTCCAGAGTGGAAGACAATATCTGCAATTTTGTCTTGTACTGCTTGTTTAAGCACCTAGCATGCCATGCTATCTCTAAGATTGGTTTCATCTTTGAGTAAGTAAAACTTGTCAAGGAAAAGAGTGATGGGTGTATTCTTTTGCTTCATGGATATGATGCATGCTACTTTGACTTGTTTTGTTGAGTTGTCATAGTATCATTTGTTAAGTTCTTGATTTAGATATGCAAAAGAGGGCCAGATGTCATTATTGAGAGTTGATACAGTAATGCAACAGATTTCCAATTTAGAACCTGAAAACTTCACTCTGCAACAGCTAGATGAGGAGTTGTTATACATGGCTATGATTAGAGCTTTGCCAGAAGAGTACAGTCACTTTGTGTCATCCTTGATGCTTAGTGACAAACTGGATAAAGCTTCTATCACCCAGGCATTCCTGTAGTATGTGACACATGTCATGTCACAGCCACATTAAGTTGTAGCAAACTATAACTACATAGTAGACTTAACACAACTAATACACATATTATAATAAATATTCCCTAATCATATTTAATCTCCAATATGTTGAGCAACACCCTATATCATATAGTAGAGAGGACTGTTCTTACCTTAGAGCTTACTTGCTTAGGGAGACTTAGATCTAGTACTGACTACTATGAATGAAATTCAACAAAGGACATAAGGTCCAGTAGCTCTTCTTATATACATAATTGCTGTTTGTACAGCAGGAGATCTGCATCTCAAGTCTCAGAGGCTGCAAATAAAGTGGCTACTAATCAAAAGAGCAAGCAGAAATAGTCCAGCTCTACTACCACCACTTATCCTCCTTATTTCTTTTGTGACAAAATAAGTCACTCTTTTAAGAGATGCAATCTATTTCTAGCTAAACAGGCAAAGGCAGCAAATTTATAGGAATCAACAAGAAAGGCAAGTATCTTTTCATAAGTATAATTAGATAACCCTCTTTCCCATCATGCTAATTATGATTGGAATGCAGACTCAGAAGCCACATCCCACATGACTCCACACAAATATTGGCTCAGAGATTATAAACCCTATCATATACCTATTAGACTGTTACCATTAGAGGTCTTTGTCATTGCTTGTCTTATCATAAGGGTTGTCTGGGTTAGGGAACAAAGGGTTTTTGCTAGTTAGATTTTCCTAGCACAGTAGTGGGATGGACCACTATGCAAGTTTCTAACTGCCACTTGCTGGGGTCTTGCTGAGGTTAATTACAGTAAAAAACTAGTTAGGCATTTCAGACTAGACAGTGTCACCTATGCTATTGTGGGAAACCCCTATGGATTTGAACCAGATATGGTAATACCTCACACTCTTTGACAATATAGCTCAAAACCACCCTTCTACAATACATAACACCTAATAAATAGCTATGACTTTAGATAGGAGGAGAGTACTGGAGAGGAGTTAAATAGATTAGAGAATGTTTATTATAACATATGGATTAGTTGTGTTAAGTCTACTATGTAGTTACAGTTTGCTACAACTTAATGTGACTGTGACATGACATGTGTCACATACTACAATGCTCTTCTTCAAAACGGCTCATGCCTAGTGCCTTTGAAATACACTTATCAATATGATTAATCAGGTGGAACTCAGAAGATATCAACATGGACTTATAGTTTTGAGACCAGATCTTAGTTCCAGATCCAGAAATCACTATGGAGAGTCCAAACTAAACAGCACCCCAGCCTTCTCACCAAGCCTGGAAATTTTCTATAATCCAAAATGGTGCATTAGCAAATGCATCACACTACATTAGAAAGTACTCAGTAGTTATGATTATAAGTAATGATGCCACAAATGGTTATGAAGGGAGCACAATTTATTTCAAAGAAAAATTTCCATTTTATTCATTTTTTTACATATTTCCCCTGTTTTAAAATTCTTTACTAGTATGATCACTTTAAAAATTTTATGATAAAAATTTATGTTTTGAGTATCTTACTGTATCATAGTAGATATAAATAGGGCTCAAAACAAAACAATAAAATAAGTTAATTTTCCCCTTCACTTCAGTATCCAAAAGGCAAAATCTTAGTTTCAATATCTCATTCTATTCTAAAAAGATCTTATTGATTATATTTTAAATCACTACTATCATTGTTTACCTCATTTACAAGTCCTGTGGGTCTTGAAGATAGAATTTGAAACTTTGAAATCAAGATCTAACTGCTTCGGATCTACAAAAGAAACATTCCAAAGTAGAATAAATATTACCTCAATAAGTTCTTATTACTTAAATTTCTAAAAGTAAATATTCTGTTTTGAGAGCAATTGTCTTTATACATTTTATTACTTATTTTACAGATGACAGTTTAGGAATTGCAGATAGAAGCACTATGCCTCAAGGACTTCTTAGTCCAACTACAACTCAAACCTTTCATCATTATATATGACTTGCTTGCCATCCTAGACAAGGGAGGGAGTTATCACTATGATAACAGAGTAAAGCCAAGTAGTATTAGGATACTCAAAACTAAGATCAAGCTGGAGCTTGTCTATAGTTTCACACTACTTTAAATACAAGTACGCTACTACTATTATAACCTATTGCATACTTGATAAATAATCCTATTAAGGTTTGCAGGTTAACTACTCAGGCAATCACTAGAGATGCTGGGTCAAGATGCATAAGTGTATATCTGGTAGATTCACTGAGAGGTGAAGGTAGAGAAATAACTTGTATTGATAGATTCTGAGGTTACACTCAGAATCAAGTCTACTTAAATACATAAAGGGTGCTACTACTTATGGTAGTAGTCTTCTGTAAGGTTCTACAGAGTTCTACTACAGATTATCTAAGCTGCTGCAGAAGTCCACATGGTAGTGGAGTAATCTAATAATACATGAATTCTAGAATACTATAGAAGGTGATAGAAGTCCATTCTAAGAATACAGAGATAAGTTCATGGAGGTCTATGAGTCAGGTTTGGGAGTCCAGAATGTAACAAATCCTCAAGTCAACTACAAGTCATTTAGAAGTACTACTAGTTATATTGAAGCTAGTACAAGTCACTTGAAATCACATAAGAGTCAGAATGTGAAATATACAAAGAGAATAGGAAAATGAGGCAGAAACACATTGTATGTGCATTCTAAAGTCCAGGGAGATAGTGTATGTCTAGATAAGGTCATAACATAGACTAGCTAATAATACTACTATTTATTCTTCTAGTATTGGAAGCATTTTATTCAGACTATTTATTAATGGTGTGGAAACACAATCTCTTTTATTCACTAGAGTTCTTTATATTCCATAATTACAAAACAATCTTCTTTTAGTTCTTTTCCTTATTAGGCATAGAGACTATAACATTAATATTGACTTAGACTTTATCTATTTTTATCAATCTAGTAGAGAACTGTTTATAGCTAGTATTAATAGCCAGAATGCTGCATTTCTGGATGGGATCACTATACCTGTCTGTCTTGAAATTGCAAACCTCTCCTCTACTCTCCTACTAGACCTTGAACTTTGGTATAGGAGATTTGGTTACTACAATCATGCTGGTATAAAGCAACTTCATTCCATGCACATGGTAACTGGCATGCATCTTGGCAATAACTCCAAACTAGACCCAGTCTGTGAGCTATGCCTTTTAGGCAAAATACATGCCAATCCATTTCCTACTTCAGATTCCAAAGCATCACAATCTCTGGAATTAGTGCATATGGATTTGAAAGGCCCAATCCAAGTCAAGTCCATTGGTGGTTACCAGTATTGGATCATCTTTGTTGATGACTGTACTAGATTCAAATGTGATTTTAGACTTAGAAAGAAATCAGACACTCTTGATGCCTTTAAGCAGTTCAAAGCTTATGCTGAGAACTTGTATAACTCTAGCATTAAATATATAAGAGAGAACAAGGGATCTGAGTTTATATTCAATGACTTCAATCAGTACTACATTGATAATGGTATCCAGAGATATCACACAGTTAGAAATAGGTCACAGCATATCAGCAAACACCATTTTAGTCTGTAGTAGCCATAGTATCTATAATGTTCCATAGTATTCTATAGAGAGCCATAGATATAAGTCTTTTTTCATAGTGACCTATAGTGACCTATAGTAACCCATAGATATAAGCTATTTTCCATAGTAATCTATAGTGATTCATAGATATGAGCTATTTTCTGTAGTAACCTGTAGTAATTCATAGATATGGGCCATTTTTCATAGTAATTTGTAGTAAGCCATAGATATAGATTATTTTCCATAGTGATCTATAGTAACTCATAGATATGGGCTATTTTCCATAGTGACCTATAGTGATCTATAGTATTTTGACTTTTTCTATAGTATTCCATAGATATGACCAATCTGTATAGTACTCTATAGTGCTTCATAGATATTATAAAAAATTGATAGTATTCAACAATAAATATATAGATAATAATAATAAGAATTTATCTAATTAGATTAGATTAGATTTGCTATCTTTGATTGAATTACATAACTATATACTTAGTGTATATAGCAAGTATGTAGAATTTGACTTAGAAGAATATTCCGCTTTTTGGATTACATAAGCAAAACATTGGACTTGTTGGACTTGGAAAAAAAAAATTTTTTTCTACAGGTCACATAACTTCTCTAAAAGTCGAAATTAAACTCAAGAAAAAATTTTTTTTTTCTATCTCTTCTCTTCCTCAACTTCCATCTACTAAGTAAATACTTATTTCTTTTCTTTTCTCTTACTAATTTATTCTATATCTTTCTAGGTTCATTTACTCTTCTTTGTTAGAGCCTATGGTGGAAGAAGTTGTAGGAATAACAGAAGAGGTAATCTGGTATGTTAGTCTGACTTTATGTCTTTTTTATATGTTTTTTTTCTCTTTTCTTCTTTATTATTATGTTTGACTTTTCTATATATTTTTTTTTTTTTTTATATGTTAGTCCAACTTTTTGTTACAATAGTCTACTCCTACATATACAGACATACTAGAATAGAGGATAGTAAGAGGATAGTATAATATAGTATGTAATAGTAGACAGAAGGGGAAAGAAAGAATGAGTTCTGGTAGGAAACCAGTGGTCTTATATAGATACCAGAGGTGCTTCTATCAGGGTAGCCTAGAAGCACTCAGGGTAGACTAGAAGCACTCAGGGTAGACTAGAAGCACTGGTATCATAGCAACAGAAGTAGACTAGAAGCTGTCAGGGTAAGCTAGAAGCACTACCCTGAGCAGTCTAGAACAGTAGTCTAGGCCTTCCTGTATTATATATAAGGAGGCCTCTGTAGCATACTTTCCCCCCAAGTGAATACACTATATTTACACTCTAACAGGTTATGGGCCCTCAGCTCTAACTGTGCCCCTCATTCCTTGTCCTACTTGACCACTGTGACTGCTCCCTTTACCACTCCTCTACTGCCTCACTCTTTTCTCCTTAGTTAAAATCTTTCTCCTTTTCACTCCGAGTTTTTGGCTGCTAAACTTAGCCAGTCAATAGCTAGTCAGTCCATAGTAGTTAGTAAGGACAAAAGACCATCCCCAGGTGGTCTCTACAGTGAACTGTTGGGTCTGTGCACTTCAGTGGGCCAGCCTTTAACCCACACAGCAATATCTCAGGTAGTCATCCCTGTGAGCTGTGAGGTGGTACAACTGCACTGTAGTTAAATTGTGTTGACTTGCACACACTGGTGGTTGAAGAAGACCCCAGGACTTCATTATCTTCCCCACCAACTCTCTTTCCTTTTTTTTTTAATCACCTTTCCCACACCTACCCTTTTCACTTTCTCAGCAGTTACTAGAACCCTACCTTTTTCAAGGACTTGGTTGCATTCTAGTTGACTTGCTTAGTTTGCATCTTTTACTCTTCCCTTTTTCTGCCTGTTTTTACCACATCCCTTTGTTTTCTCTTGCAATGGGAGGACTAGATATTCAAAAACTGGGACTTACCAACTATAACCAGTGGAGTGGAGAAATCCAAGCATGGCTCAGGTCTGAACAACTTTGGCACATTGTTAGTGGCCAAAAGTCTAGACCTGATGCCAAGGAGTCTTCCCCACATTATGAGTTGCAATTGCAGAGACAGGATGACTGGGACAATAAGGCTCAGAAAGCTGCTGGGTGGCTATACCTCACAGTAGAACCATCTCAGAGAGTGCATCTGAAAGGGATAGAGCATGACTCTCTTGCTATTTGGGAAGCCTTGAAATCTGTGCACCTTCAGCAAAAGCCTAGTGCCAGATTCAATGCATATGATGACTTGTTCAGCATCAGAAAGACAGATAAAGAGTCTTTGCAGTCACTTGCAAATAGGGTTGATGCAGTAATGCAGCAGATTTCAAATCTGAGACCTGAATCCTTCACTCTGCAACAGCTGGATGAGGAGTTATTGTGCATGGCTATGATCAGGGCTTTACCAGAAGACTATAGTCACTTTGTGTCATCTTTGATGCTTAGTGACAAACTGGATAAAGCCTCTATCACCCAGGCATTCCACACTGAGGAAACTCAGAGAACAAGGAGATCTGCACCTCAAGTCTCAGAGGTTGCAAACAAAGTGGCTACCAATTACAAGGGCAAGCAGAAGCAGTCCAGCTCTGCCCCCACCACTTATCCTCCTTGTATCTTTTGTGGAAAAATGGGTCACCACTTTAAAAGATGTAATCTATTTCTAGCTGAACAGGCAAAGGCAAAGGCAGCAAATCTCCAGGAATCAGCAAGAAAGGCAAGTATCTTTTCACAAGTACAATTAGATAACCCTCTTTCCCATCATGCTAATTATGATTGGAATGCAGACTCAGGAGCCACATCCCATATGACTCCACACAAGCATTGGCTCAGGGATTACAAACCCTATCACATACCTATTAGACTAGCTGACAACACCACTATTTATTCTTCTGGTGTTGGAAGCATTTTATTCAGACCATTTATTAATGGTGTGGAAACACAATCTCTTTTATTTACTAGAGTTCTTCATGTTCCACAACTTCAAAACAACCTTCTTTCAGTTCTCTTTCTTGTCAGACATAGAGACTACAATATTAATATTGACTCAGATTTCATTCATTTTTACCAAACTAGTAGAGAACTGTTCACAGCTAGTATTAATAGCCAGAATGCTGCATTCCTGGATGGGATCACTGTGCCTGCCTGTCTTGAAACTGCAAACCTCTCCTCTACTCTCCCACTGGACCTTGGACTTTGGCATAGGAGATTTGGGCACTACAATCATGCTAGTGTTAAGCAACTTCATTCCATGCACATGGTAACTGGCATGCATCTTGGCAATAACTCTAAACCAGACCCAGTCTGTGAGCCATGCCTTTCAGGCAAAATGCATGCCAATCCATTCCCTACTTCAGATTCCAGAGCATCACAACCTCTGGAATTAGTGCATATGGATTTGAAAGGCCCAATCCAAGTCAAGTCTATAGGTGGTTACCAGTATTGGATCATCTTTGTTGATGACTGTACCAGATTCAAATGTGGTTTTGGACTCAGAAAGAAATCAGACACCCTTGATGCCTTTAAGCAGTTCAAAGCATATGCTGAGAACTTGCACAACTCTAGCATTAAATGCATAAGAGAGGACAAGGGATCTGAGTTCATGTCCAATGACTTCAATCAGTACTGCATTGATAATGGCATCCAGAGACATCACACAGTTAGAAACAGGCCACAGCAGAATGGGGATGTTGAAAGGGCAAACAGAACAGTTGCAGACTTAGTAACAGCCATGTTAACAGAAGCAAACTTACCAGTGCAATTCTGGTTTCACTGCTTCATGGCTGTGCTACATGTTCTCAACAAATGCCCTACTGTCTCATTAAAAGACAGAACTTCCTATGAAGCATGGCACTGTAAGAAACCTAATGTATCTCATCTCAGAGTATTTGGATGTTTAGCATATGTCCATGTGCAGAAGGACAAAAGGAGATCATTTGGATCACATATGGAGAAGTGCATTTTTGTTGGCTATCCAGCAGGTTACAAAGGGTGGCAGTTCTATAATCCAGTAACAAGGAAGTTCATTATCTCAGAAAGAGCTGAGTTTGATGAGAGATATCTTCCTGGGATTAAACCCACTGTGATGAACTCCATTCCTGTACCTCATGACATAAATCCTGTCAATGGTAGTGACATGCCAGATTTAGGGGGGTATGACATTCCTAGAAATCAGTCAGCCACTCCCTCTATCTCATCTTCAGTGGTTCATTTGCCAATGGTGTCAAATAATGATAGACCTCCTTTTATTCCTATTGAAGTAGAGCTTGATGCTCCTTCTCCACTTGCACTTCCTATACCTCTACAATCCCCTAGTCCAGAACCAGTATCTCTACCACCATCTCCTAGTCCACAACCAGCCTCTTTACCACAAACTCCAGTCAGACACTTTACACCAAATCCAGTTAGTCCTTCTTTAGCTCAAAGAAGAACTAGGAGGAATATCCAACCTCCTGGTGAATGGTGGAAAGTCAGACACTCCCCTGCTATCCCTGAGACTTCTTCTGAATCTGAAGCAGATATTGCTGATGATAAAGAAGAGTTCAGTGGTGTTGCCTCTGGTGTTACAGAGCCTAATACATACAAACAGGCAATGAAAGCACCAGATGCAGAACTATGGAGACAGGCAACTGCTGATGAGATTAAAGCACTCATGGACAATGGTACTTGGGAATTGGCCTTGTTGCCAAAGGACAGACAGGCAATTGGTAGTAAATGGTGTTAAAGTTAGTAGATGCCATAATACAGGCATTAGTAAAGTATTAGTTCGCACTTTGTGCACTTTAATGTAAATGCCACTATTGTGGCATTAGTAAAATACTTTCATTTCACACTTTTACACTTAGTTTACATTTCTTAATGTTTCTGCTTTTGTTTTGTAGTTGTAGGTCCACTGAGTGTTGCAAAACACTCAAACGCGATATAGTGGACACTATTTATCACGCCTCATGGTTTCCTGGATACAACAGGGCCAAACAAGTGCGCTTTCCTTATGTATCTAGAGATAGATACTAGATACTTGCTGAAAACAAAGTTAATCATATTACACTTATTTGAACGCATTTTAGAGGGTTTCTTGCATTGTATCTGACTGCTTACAGTAGTACAATTGCAGAGTTCGGTTTGAACTTCAACAAATGGGTGTTCAAAGTAAAGAGGAATGCAGATGGCTCAGTTGAAAGATACAAAGCTAGACTAGTTGCAAAGGGGTTCTCTCAGAGACCCGGCTTAGACTTCACTGAAGTTTTTGCACCCACATTCAGAATGGCTTCAATCAGAACCATTATTGCACTAGCAGCTAAGCACAACTACCACTTGCATTCCATTGACATCTCATCTGCCTTCCTGAATGGAGACTTGGAAGAGGATATTTATATGCAACAGCCTGCTGGCTTTGAGCAACTTGGACCAGACTATGTGTGCAAACTCAAAAAGTCTATTTATGGTCTAAGGCAATCTGCCAGACAGTGGAATAAGAAGCTTCATATAGCTCTTAGTAGCATGGGATATAACAGATTGGAATCAGATAGGAGTATCTATGTATATGCCAAAGAAGGGGTTCTAGTCATTATTCCTGTGTATATTGATGACATTACTCTTGCATCAAACTCTACCTCTAAGATTGATTCCACAATCAAAGAGCTAGAGAGTCACTTTAAACTCAGGAATATTGGACCTACTACTTGGCTGTTAGGCATGAAAATCAGTGTTGATTCTGCCAAACACACTATCTCCTTATCCCAGCAACAGTACATTAATGACATGCTTGTTCAGTATGGCTTTACTGGTTGCAACCCAATCTCTACTCCTATGGATCCTGGACTTGCACTAGAAAAGACTCAAACCCTCTCTGATGAGGATGTAGAGTTTATGTCTAAAGTTCCATATCTGTCTGCTGTTGGCTCTCTCACCTATTTGGCTCAATGCACTAGACCTGACATCTCATTTGCTGTTGGTACACTTGCTAAGTACAACTCCAATCCTAATCCAACTCATTGGAAGGCTGTCAAGCATGTATTTAGATACTTGCAAGGCACCAAGGACTATGAGCTTGTGTACAGGCAAGATGATGCTAAAGAGCTGTTTATCACATACTCTGATGCAAATCATGGTGCATGCAAAGACACTGGTAGATCTACTGGTGGCTATTGTGTTATGATTGGCAATGGTGCAGTCAGCTGGTCTTCTAAGCTGCAGACTTGTGTTGCACTGTCTTCTACTGAAGCAGAGTACATGGCAGCTGTTGAAGCAGGCAAAGAGCTCAAATGGATGAGAAGCCTGCTTGGTGAATTTGGATATACCTTTACTAAGGCATCTACTCTTTGTATTGACAACCAGTCTGCAATTAGTGTGTCTAAGAATCCAGAACATCATAGTAGAATGAAGCATCTTGACTTGAAGTTCCATTGGCTTAGAGAGAATGTGGAAGCAGGGATTATTACTCCAATTCATGTTGGCACCAATGATATGGTTGCAGACTGTCTTACCAAACCTCTTGCCAGAATCAAGCATGATAAATGCAGAATAGGACTTGGACTTGTTACCAAGAAATAGTCTGTTACATATAGGATTAAGGGGGCTATGTTACAATAGTCTACTCCTACATGTACAGACATACTAGGATAGAGAATAGTAAGAGGATAGAATAGTATAGTATGTAATAATAGACAGGAGGGGAAAGGAAGAATGGGTTCTGGTAGGAAACCAGTGGTCTTATATAGATACCAGAGGTGCTTCTATCAGGGTAGCCTAGAAGCACTCAGGGTAGACTAGAAGCACTCAGGGTAGACTAGAAGCACTGGTATCATAGCAACAGAAGTAGACTAGAAGCTGTCAGGGTAAGCTAGAAGCACTACCCTGAGCAGTCTAGAACAGTAGTCTAGGCCTTCCTGTATTATATATAAGGAGGCCTCTGTAGCATACTTTCCCCCCAAGTGAATACACTATATTTACACTCTAACAGAAATGGACTGGCATGCATTTTGCCTGAAAGGCATGGCTCACAGACTGGATCTGGTTTGGAGTTATTGCCAAGATG
The DNA here is from genome assembly GCA_009739215.1 of Floccularia luteovirens. Classification (NCBI taxonomy): domain Eukaryota; kingdom Fungi; phylum Basidiomycota; class Agaricomycetes; order Agaricales; family Squamanitaceae; genus Floccularia; species Floccularia luteovirens. The sequence continues at coordinate 303,622 of VSJF01000006.1, forward strand.
CATACCAGTTATCATATACATAGAATGAAGTTGCTTTACACTAGCATGATTGTTGTTACAATAGTCTACTGCTATATGTACAGACAGTATAAGATAGTAGTAGAATAGAAGGGAAAGGAAGAATGGGTTCTGGTTGGAAACCAGTGGTCTTATATAGATACCAGAGGTGCTTCTATCAGGGTTGCCTAGAAGCACTCAGGGTAGTCTAGAAGCACTAGTATCATAGCAACAGAAGTAGACTAGAAGCTGTCAGGGTAAGCTAGAAGTACTACCCTGAGCAGTCTAGAATAGTAGTCTAGGCCTTTCTGAATTATATATAAGGAGGCCTCTATAGCATACTTTCCCCTCAACTGAATACACACTATTCACATACTAATATATTGTACTAGGGAAATCTGACTAGCAATACCTCTGTTTTTTAATCCGGATAACCCCTATGATGAGACAAGTATAGGACAACACAAACATCACAAACAGTAACAACTAAGGGGGCTATATTACAATACTCTAGTCCTACATACCCAGACACTACTATATACATAATATATAAAGATATAATAAGTAGAGTAGAAGTTGTAGTAGTAAAGTAGGGAAAAGGAAGAATGGAGAGTGGCATCAGACCAGTAGCCTTATATATTGTACCAGGGACATCTGATACACAAACAAGGCCAAACTACTAGATAGTCTATGCATACTCTCCAAATATATATAAGAAGGCACTTCTGCCTACTTTTCTCCCCAATCAAATATATACTGTTTTCACTCAAACAAGTGAATACACACTCTTTCACTATAAACAATGCCATAATACAGGCATTAGTAAAAGTATTAGTTCTCACTTTGTGCACTTTAATGTAAATGCCACTATTGTGGCATTAGTAAAATACTTTCATTTCACACTTTTACACTTAGTTTACATTTCTTAATGTTTCTCCTTTTGTTTTATAGTTGTAGATCTACTCAGTGTTGCAAAACACTGAAATGTGATATAGTGGACACTACTTATCATGCCTTATGGATTCCTGGGTACAACAGAGCCAAACAAGAGTGCTTTCCTTATGTATCTAGAGATAGATACTAGATACTTGCTGAAAATAAAGTTAATTATATTACACTTGTTTGAATGCATTTTAGTGTTGAGCAGTGTCTGTCACATACAGTGATAGAGAACTATCTTACCTGGGATTCTTACTGTGCTTAGAGGGCTATACTACTGACTACTACCAAGTTAATTGGACAAAGTATATTGACATTACTACTTTGTATATATACATTATAGTCATGGCTGTGTAATACCTAATGTAGTTACTAGCATGTACATAAAACACCTCATGTCTACTCCAGGTAGGACATGAGTCATACATATTCCATAACATGAGTCATACACATATCTGCAGTAAGCTCTAGAATGCTCTAGACTGTGTGTGTCATTACATCTTAGTCATTATACTAGTGTAACCTTATCTTATCTTATCAGGTCTACAACACATGACTGACAAGCATGTGACTAATCACATGACTACTAATCAATCATGTGGAGTTGCTGTCACAATATTTAGAAGGTTTCTTGCATTGTATCTAACTGTTTACAGTAGTACAATTGCAGAGTTTGATTTGAACTTCAACAGTAACCTGTAGTAATTCATAGATATAGGCTATTTTTCATAGTAACCTGTAGTAAGCCATAGATGTAGGTTATTTTCCATAGTGATCTATAGTGATCTGTAGTATTTCATAGATATGACCAATCTATATAGTACTCTGTAGTGCTCTATAGATGTTATAAAAAATTGATAGTATTTAATAATAAATGCATAGATAATAATGATAAGAATTTATCTAATTAGATTAGATTAGCTATCCTTGATTGAATTACATAACTATGTACTTAGTATATATAGCAAGTATGTAGAATTTGACTAAGAAGAATATTCTGCTTTTTGGATTATATAAGCAAATATCAGACTTGTTGGACTTGGAAAAAAAATTTTTTTTCTTGAGTTCAATTTTGACTTTAGAGAAGTCACATGACCTGTGATTATGTAACATACTTTAGACTTCAACCTTTTTTTTTGCTTCAAAATTTTCATCTCTTCTCTTGTTGGAATAACCAAGGGCAGTATAAGCTCTGTTTATTATCTTTAGTTTGTTTTTACTCTGTCTTTTGCTTACATAATTAGTAGTATAAATTGTTAGTAGTTTATACTTGTTAATAACAAGGCAGTTTGGCATAAACTCTGTCCACTCTTTTAAAAGTCTACTATTTATTTCAATACCTCTTCTCTAACTTCCACCTACTTGGTAAGTATCTATTTCTTTTCTCTTTTCTTACTAATTCATTCTGTATTTTTCTAGATTCATTTGCTTCTCTTTGTTAGAGCCTATGATGGAAGAAGTTAGTAGAGATAACAGAAGAGACAATCTGATATATTAGTCTGACTTTGTTACTGTTTGGGGTTTAAGCATCATTGTTTACTGGTCTTGTCATTGGGGTGTCCAGGTTAGGGAATGGTTGGTTGTTGCTAGTCAGGTTTCCCTAGCACAATAGTAGGTTACACTACTACATAGGTTACAAACTACCTGTCAGGGTCTCTCTGAGGTCAGTTACAGAGGAGGGGACAGCCAGGCATTTCAGACTATACAGTGTCATCTGTGCCACTATATACAATGATCTTGCCGTCCTAGACAAGAGAGGGAGAGTCACTTAGAATGTTACAATGGTAACAGAGTAATCACCTGTATTAGAGGGTACTCGAAACTAAGATTAAGCTGAGGCTTGTCTGTAGTTTCGTGCTACTTAAATACAAGTATGCTACTTCTAATAATAACCTATTACGTGCTTGCTCAGTAAGCTACAAGTCAACGCAGAGTCATACAGAAGTATCTACTAGTCATTTAGAAGCCTATACAAGTTACTATGAGTTAAAAGAACCAAAATGTGAGTCAGATACAAAATGTGTATGAGAAAGTAATAAACAAGGCGGGAATGTGTTGCACACACATTCTAAAGTCCAGGAAGATAGTGCGTATCTGAATAAGGTCATAACAGACTTTTTGTCTTTTTTATATTTTTTTTCTCTCTTCTTTATTATTATATTTTCAACATATTCCTATGTGTCCAACTTTTTTTCTCTTTTGTTATATTGTCCAACTTTTCCATATGTTTTTTTCTTTATTTATATGTTAGTCTAACTTTTTATATTTTTTTTATATGTTTTGTCTCTTTTTTTAATATGTTTTCTAACTTTTTCTCTATTTTTTTTCTATCTTTATATAGTAACATATAGTACTATTAGATAGTTATATAATATATATAATAAAAATGAATATAATAGTAATAAATAATCTAATAAAGTATTCCAAATATAAATATATAAATATTCCATTTCATAGTTACTATAGTCATCTATGGCATACTATGGATATCTATGGAATACTATAAGTATCTATAGAGTACTTTATAGTACTACAAACTATTATAGACTACTACAGTTATCTATAGTATGCTATGAGCATTTATGAAGTACTTCATAGTACTATAGACAACTATAGTAGCTTTGTGTAGTACTATATAGTATCTCTATATACTATAAAGCACTATATAGTATTTCTATATACTATGGAGCACTACATAGTACTCTGGAGTAAGTAACTCTATGCTATAGCCTCTACGGCCACTATGGACTATTATGGATACTGTGAAGTGCTGTGTAGATGTCCATAGATGAACTAGTATTTGCTAATATATATGTGTACAATCTCATTGTACCTTGTTTTCTATTTGACTTGTATGTTTCATCTTTTGACTTATTTGTACTTCTATATAACTAGTACTACTTCAATATGACTTGTAACTGACTTAATGCTTATTCACACAGCATGCAATTATGAGTCAGTAGTTTATTATTAGTATAGTCACTCTTGTATTTTTTAGTTTCAAGTATCAATCTATTTTGATTACCACTCTATTATTGTGACCCCAACCTCTTTCTATAGTCTAGGACAGCTATAGTCATAGATGCCTGCAAGATAGCAGCCTAGTTGCTCATGACTCTATCCTTCTAATTGACCTAAAGGAGGCTCTGCTTGGTGATGGCTAAATACCAAGGTTGTAAGCTCTACAATGTGCTAGGAAAATCTACTAGCCATCTGAGATATGAGGATTGTATTATATTATCTTCCTATATCAACCTCTAAGGAACTTACTCCATATAGTCTCCATCCTCACCCCCACAACCACCATCTTAAAAACAATCTAGTGCATTTGCTAAGTTATACAATAGACTCACAGAACAAGCAAGCAAACAGTAAACTAGAGAACTGTGGACAAGATCTGCCAAATCACCTAGTACACTAAAACAACAACCACTCCTACTTCAAATTATCAACAAACCAGAAGAAAATTATAAAGAAGAACAAGAAGTAGAACAACAGATCTATGAAGAAGCTCAACAATCACCACTATGCATCACATACAAATCAGACATTGAAATGTCTAATAATACAAAAGAAATCAATGTCAGCAGACCAATGCTATTCAATGGAAAGAAAGAACATACACAACCATTCTTACAAGATGTCCAGATTTATCTAGACATGAACAATGAGATTTACAATGACAACAGAAAGAAAATCTTATTTACACTTTCATTTATGAAAGAAGAAACAGCTACCACTTATCATGCAAATATCATTGAAACTACCAATAGAAAATATGGTTCATGGTCTCAATTTAAAAAAGCATTCTTAGAAGTATTCCAAGCAGGCAATGTAGCCATGCAAGCAAGAATCAACCTCACAAACCTACAGATGACTGGCAACAACATCATCAAGTACATCTCAGAATTTAAAATATTATTCTCATAAGCAGAAATATATGAAGACATGTCACTCATCAATATATTTATGAGAGGACTAACTGATGAAATAGTCGAATATTTCTACAAATTAGATAACTTCCCAACCATCATGGAATAAACATACAAATATATGTTCCAATTTGTAGATAGAATGCAGCACATGAAAGACTTCCTACACTCTAGAAAAAAACTCTTTGCAAGACCAAACTTATTCCCAACAAGAATAACTGGAAGAGACCCCAATGCAATGGAAATCGACTGTCTTAACACAGAAGACCCTCCATTAGATATGGAACAACTAGAAGAAATCAACAGAATGTCATTTGAAGAACAGAATAACTATTTCCTAAATGGGTTATGCTTCATATGCCATCAGAAGGGACATCAATCTAAAGATTGCCCAAAAAGGAAAACTCTAAGAAGAAGAAGAAACACACTGCAATTCAAACCCCAAAAACCTAAAATAGCTAAAGAATTATGAGCAATAGTAAAAACTATGTTAACTGAATTAGAAGACAAAGAATAAGAAGAATTCTTTGAAGAATTAGAAAACAAGGATTTTTCACTCAATTAATAGTGGCCATGGCTATTGATTATTCAATCAGAGTGGTAGCTTCTGTTGAAGTTCAAACCGAACTCTGCAATTGTACTACTGTAAGCAGTCAGATACAATGCAAGAAACCCTCTAAAATGCATTCAAACAAGTGTAATATGATTAACTTTGTTTTCAGCAAGTATCTAGTATCTATCTCTAGATACATAAGGAAAGCGCACTTGTTTGGCCCTGTTGTACCCAGGAAACCATAAGGCGTGATAAATAGTGTCCACTATATCACGTTTGAGTGTTTTGCAACACTCAGTGGACCTACAAACAACTACAAAACAAAAGGAGAAACATTAAGAAATGTAAACTAAGTGTAAAAGTGCGAAATGAAAGTATTTTACTAATGCCACTATTGTGGCATTTACATTAAAGTGCACAAAGTGCGAACTAATACTTTACTAATGCCTGTGTTATGGCATCTACTAACTTTAACAGCTTCTACACTTATGACACAAGATTCACTATATGTTCCCCTATGCTTTGAATTGGCTCTGGAGCCATAAAGAGCTTCATATACTCAGACTTTGTACTCAAACTAAAAAGAAGACCTAAACTCATACTTGGGAAAAGAATAAACATAACAAATGCAGATGGATCTCCAAATAAATAAGTCACTCATTATATTGAGACACCTCTCATACTCAAAGAAGAAACAAACCATAAAGTAACTCTATATATTGCAAATATAGCATGTCAAGATATCATCTTAGAAATGGATTGGCTTAAACCCCTAAACCCCACAATTAATTGGAAGAAAGAAACCCTAGATATTCTAAACAATTCCCCACTTGCGCAAATAACCACTAAAGAAGCAATACTTTGAATTATTCAAGAAGATCATAATGAAGAACTTCTTGACCCTGATGGGATCGCACACTATCTAGAAGACTCTGGTACTGAAACTGAAGAAGAAATCTTTCCAATCCAAGTCAAGATGACTCAGGCCCAAATAATGGCAGCAAATGCCATGCCTCAAGAAGCTACAATAATAGAAGAAAAACTCCCAAGAGAGTTTCATCTATTTAAAGATATATTTAGTAAACAAAAGTCTGACAGAATGCTGGCAAGATAACCCTGGGATCACAAGATCAATCTCAAACCTAATTACCAAAATAAGGATAGCAAAATCTATCTCCTCAACTCTATTAAAGATCAGAAGATGCAAGAATTTATCAAAGAAAATCTTGCAAAAGGATACATCCAATCCTCCAAATCAGAAATGGCATCCCCATTCTTCTTTGTTGCAAAGAAAGATGGAAGTTTAAGAACCTGCCAAGACTATTGTTACCTTAATGAAGGAACAATTAAGAAACCTTACTCCTTATCCTTAATTTCAGAACTCTTAATCAAATTAAGAGATGAAAAGATCTTTACAAAACTTGATATCCAATGGAGATACAATAATGTTAGAATCAGAGAAGGTGATGAGCCTAAAGCAGCATTTAAGACCAAAATGGGACTCTTCAAATCCATAGTTATGTTTTTCGGAATGTGCAATTCTCTTGCAACCTTCCAAAACATGATGAACAACATATTTAGAGATATGATCAATAAAGAATGGGTCACCATTTACATGGATGACATCCTAATCTTTTCAAAAACACTAGAACTATAAACTGAAAGAACCCTAAAAGTCCTAAAAAGGCTAAAAGAATATGACCTCTATCTAAAAATAGAGAAATGCAAATTCAACAAAGAATAGGTAGAATACCTGGGACTCATCATTTCAGAAAACAAGATCTCAATAGATCTAGTTAAACTGAAAGGAATTGAAAACTAGCTGCCACCCAAGACAGTCAAATAAATCAGAAGTTTCCTGGGATTTGGAAACTTTTATAGAAAATTTATACACAAGTTCTTAGACCTAGTGCAACTGCTAAATAAACTCCTCAAGAAGAATACTAATTTCTCAAATGACAATTGGCATTTATGTTAGAGTGTAAATATAGTGTATTCACTTGGGGGGAAAGTATGCTACAGAGGCCTCCTTATATATAATACAGGAAGGCCTAGACTACTGTTCTAGACTGCTCAGGGTAGTGCTTCTAGCTTACCCTGACAGCTTCTAGTCTACTTCTGTTGCTATGATACCAGTGCTTCTAGTCTACCCTGAGTGCTTCTAGTCTACCCTGAGTGCTTCTAGGCTACCCTGATAGAAGCACCTCTGGTATCTATATAAGACCACTGGTTTCCTACCAGAACCCATTCTTCCTTTCCCCTCCTGTCTATTATTACATACTATACTATTCTATCCTCTTACTATTCTCTATCCTAGTATGTCTGTACATGTAGGAGTAGACTATTGTAACATAGCCCCCTTAATCCTATATGTAACAGACTATTTCTTGGTAACAAGTCCAAGTCCTATTCTGCATTTATCATGCTTGATTCTGGCAAGAGGTTTGGTAAGACAGTCTGCAACCATATCATTGGTGCCAACATGAATTGGAGTAATAATCCCTGCTTCCACATTCTCTCTAAGCCAATGGAACTTCAAGTCAAGATGCTTCATTCTACTATGATGTTCTGGATTCTTAGACACACTAATTGCAGACTGGTTGTCAATACAAAGAGTAGATGCCTTAGTAAAGGTATATCCAAATTCACCAAGCAGGCTTCTCATCCATTTGAGCTCTTTGCCTGCTTCAACAGCTGCCATGTACTCTGCTTCAGTAGAAGACAGTGCAACACAAGTCTGCAGCTTAGAAGACCAGCTGACTGCACCATTGCCAATCATAACACAATAGCCACCAGTAGATCTACCAGTGTCTTTGCATGCACCATGATTTGCATCAGAGTATGTGATAAACAGCTCTTTAGCATCATCTTGCCTGTACACAAGCTCATAGTCCTTGGTGCCTTGCAAGTATCTAAATACATGCTTGACAGCCTTCCAATGAGTTGGATTAGGATTGGAGTTGTACTTAGCAAGTGTACCAACAGCAAATGAGATGTCAGGTCTAGTGCATTGAGCCAAATAGGTGAGAGAGCCAACAGCAGACAGATATGGAACTTTAGACATAAACTCTACATCCTCATCAGAGAGGGTTTGAGTCTTTTCTAGTGCAAGTCCAGGATCCATAGGAGTAGAGATTGGGTTGCAACCAGTAAAGCCATACTGAACAAGCATGTCATTAATGTACTGTTGCTGGGATAAGGAGATAGTGTGTTTGGCAGAATCAACACTGATTTTCATGCCTAACAGCCAAGTAGTAGGTCCAATATTCCTGAGTTTAAAGTGACTCTCTAGCTCTTTGATTGTGGAATCAATCTTAGAGGTAGAGTTTGATGCAAGAGTAATGTCATCAATATACACAGGAATAATGACTAGAACCCCTTCTTTGGCATATACATAGATACTCCTATCTGATTCCAATCTGTTATATCCCATGCTACTAAGAGCTATATGAAGCTTCTTATTCCACTGTCTGGCAGATTGCCTTAGACCATAAATAGACTTTTTGAGTTTGCACACATAGTCTGGTCCAAGTTGCTCAAAGCCAGCAGGCTGTTGCATATAAATATCCTCTTCCAAGTCTCCATTCAGGAAGGCAGATGAGATGTCAATGGAATGCAAGTGGTAGTTGTGCTTAGCTGCTAGTGCAATAATGGTTCTGATTGAAGCCATTCTGAATGTGGGTGCAAAAACTTCAGTGAAGTCTAAGCCGGGTCTCTGAGAGAACCCCTTTGCAACTAGTCTAGCTTTGTATCTTTCAACTGAGCCATCTGCATTCCTCTTTACTTTGAACACCCATTTGTTGAAGTTCAAACCGAACTCTGCAATTGTACTACTGTAAGCAGTCAGATACAATGCAAGAAACCCTCTAAAATGCGTTCAAATAAGTGTAATATGATTAACTTTGTTTTCAGCAAGTATCTAGTATCTATCTCTAGATACATAAGGAAAGCGCACTTGTTTGGCCCTGTTGTATCCAGGAAACCATGAGGCGTGATAAATAGTGTCCACTATATCGCGTTTGAGTGTTTTGCAACACTCAGTGGACCTACAACTACAAAACAAAAGCAGAAACATTAAGAAATGTAAACTAAGTGTAAAAGTGTGAAATGAAAGTATTTTACTAATGCCACAATAGTGGCATTTACATTAAAGTGCACAAAGTGCGAACTAATACTTTACTAATGCCTGTATTATGGCATCTACTAACTTTAACACCATTTACTACCAATTGCCTGTCTGTCCTTTGGCAACAAGGCCAATTCCCAAGTACCATTGTCCATGAGTGCTTTAATCTCATCAGCAGTTGCCTGTCTCCATAGTTCTGCATCTGGTGCTTTCATTGCCTGTTTGTATGTATTAGGCTCTGTAACACCAGAGGCAACACCACTGAACTCTTCTTTATCATCAGCAATATCTGCTTCAGATTCAGAAGAAGTCTCAGGGATAGCAGGGGAGTGTCTGACTTTCCACCATTCACCAGGAGGTTGGATATTCCTCCTAGTTCTTCTTTGAGCTAAAGAAGGACTAACTGGATTTGGTGTAAAGTGTCTGACTGGAGTTTGTGGTAAAGAGGCTGGTTGTGGACTAGGAGATGGTGGTAGAGATACTGGTTCTGGACTAGGGGATTGTAGAGGTATAGGAAGTGCAAGTGGAGAAGGAGCATCAAGCTCTACTTCAATAGGAATAAAAGGAGGTCTATCATTATTTGACACCATTGGCAAATGAACCACTGAAGATGAGATAGAGGGAGTGGCTGACTGATTTCTAGGAATGTCATACCCCCCTAAATCTGGCATGTCACTACCATTGACAGGATTTATGTCATGAGGTACAGGAATGGAGTTCATCACAGTGGGTTTAATCCCAGGAAGATATCTCTCATCAAACTCAGCTCTTTCTGAGATAATGAACTTCCTTGTTACTGGATTATAGAACTGCCACCCTTTGTAACCTGCTGGATAGCCAACAAAAATGCACTTCTCCATATGTGATCCAAATGATCTCCTTTTGTCCTTCTGCACATGGACATATGCTAAACATCCAAATACTCTGAGATGAGATACATTAGGTTTCTTACAGTGCCATGCTTCATAGGAAGTTCTGTCTTTTAATGAGACAGTAGGGCATTTGTTGAGAACATGTAGCACAGCCATGAAGCAGTGAAACCAGAATTGCACTGGTAAGTTTGCTTCTGTTAACATGGCTGTTACTAAGTCTGCAACTGTTCTGTTTGCCCTTTCAACATCCCCATTCTGCTGTGGCCTGTTCCTAACTGTGTGATGTCTCTGGATGCCATTATCAATGCAGTACTGATTGAAGTCATTGGACATGAACTCAGATCCCTTGTCCTCTCTTATGCATTTAATGCTAGAGTTGTGCAAGTTCTCAGCATATGCTTTGAACTGCTTAAAGGCATCAAGGGTGTCTGATTTCTTTCTGAGTCCAAAACCACATTTGAATCTGGTACAGTCATCAACAAAGATGATCCAATACTGGTAACCACCTATAGACTTGACTTGGATTGGGCCTTTCAAATCCATATGCACTAATTCCAGAGGTTGTGATGCTCTGGAATCTGAAGTAGGGAATGGATTGGCATGCATTTTGCCTGAAAGGCATGGCTCACAGACTGGGTCTGGTTTAGAGTTATTGCCAAGATGCATGCCAGTTACCATGTGCATGGAATGAAGTTGCTTAACACTAGCATGATTGTAGTGCCCAAATCTCCTATGCCAAAGTCCAAGGTCCAGTGGGAGAGTAGAGGAGAGGTTTGCAGTTTCAAGACAGGCAGGCACAGTGATCCCATCCAGGAATGCAGCATTCTGGCTATTAATACTAGCTGTGAACAGTTCTCTACTAGTTTGGTAAAAATGAATGAAATCTGAGTCAATATTAATATTGTAGTCTCTATGTCTGACAAGAAAGAGAACTGAAAGAAGGTTGTTTTGAAGTTGTGGAACATGAAGAACTCTAGTAAATAAAAGAGATTGTGTTTCCACACCATTAATAAATGGTCTGAATAAAATGCTTCCAACACCAGAAGAATAAATAGTGGTGTTGTCAGCTAGTCTAATAGGTATGTGATAGGGTTTGTAATCCCTGAGCCAATGCTTGTGTGGAGTCATATGGGATGTGGCTCCTGAGTCTGCATTCCAATCATAATTAGCATGATGGGAAAGAGGGTTATCTAATTGTACTTGTGAAAAGATACTTGCCTTTCTTGCTGATTCCTGGAGATTTGCTGCCTTTGCCTTTGCCTGTTCAGCTAGAAATAGATTACATCTTTTAAAGTGGTGACCCATTTTTCCACAAAAGATACAAGGAGGATAAGTGGTGGGGGCAGAGCTGGACTGCTTCTGCTTGCCCTTGTAATTGGTAGCCACTTTGTTTGCAACCTCTGAGACTTGAGGTGCAGATCTCCTTGTTCTCTGAGTTTCCTCAGTGTGGAATGCCTGGGTGATAGAGGCTTTGTCCAGTTTGTCACTAAGCATCAAAGATGACACAAAGTGACTATAGTCTTCTGGCAAAGCTCTAATCATAGCCATGCACAACAACTCCTCATCCAGCTGTTGCAGAGTGAAGGATTCAGGTCTCAGATTTGAAATCTGCTGCATTACTGCATCAACCCTATTTGCAAGTGACTGCAAAGACTCTTCCTCTATTTTTCTGATACTGAACAAGTCATTATATGCATTAAATCTGGCACCAGGCTTTTGCTAAAGGTGCATAGACTTTAAGGCTTCCCAAATGGCAACAGAGTCATACTCTTTCCCTTGCAGATGCACTCTCTGAGATAGCTCTACTGTGAGGTATAGCCATCTAGCAGCTTTCTGGGCCTTATTATTCCAATCATCCTGTCTCTGCAGTTGCAACTCATAATGTGGGGAAGACTTCTTGGCATCAGATCTAGACTTTTGGCTACTAACAATGTGCCAAAGCTGTTCAGACCTAAGCCAGGCTTGGATTTCTCCACTCCACTGAGTATAATTGGTAAGTCCTAGTTTTTGAATATCTGGTCCTCCCATTGCAAAAGACAATAAAGGGATATGAAACAAATAGGCAGAAAAGGGAAGAGTAAAAGATGCAAACTAAGCAAGTCAACTAGAATACAACCAAGTCCTTGAAAAAGGTAGGGTTCTAGTAACTACTGAGAAAGTGAAAAGGGTAGGTATAGGAAAGATGATTAAAAAAAATAAAGAGAGTGTTGGTGGGGAAGATAATGAGGTCCTGGGGCTTCTTCAACCACTAGTGTGTGCAAGTCAACACCTTTTAACTTCTGTGCAGTTGTTACTCCTCCCCAATCACTAGAATGACTACCAGAATATTTTGGAGGTAGGATGAAATCTGGCCCACTGAAGTGCACAGACCCAACAGTTCACTAAAGAGACCACTTGGGAATGGTCTTTTGTCCCTACTAACTACTATGGACTGACTACTATGGACTGACTAGTATCAGTAGTCAAACTTAGAGTCAAAAGAAAAGAGGGGCAAGAGAGCAGTCACTGGTGTATCAGAGGTGATAGGTGATAGGTGAGGACAGGATAAGGAAAGTGATAAATAGCACAGTCAGAGCTGAGGGCCCATAACCTGTTTGAGTAAAAACAGTGTATATTTGGTTAGGGGGAAAAGTAGGCAGAAGTGCCTCCTTATATATGTTTGGAGAGTGTGCACAGACCACCTAGTAGTTTGGCCTTGTTTGTATACCAGGTGTCCCTGGTACAATATATAAGGCTACTGGTCTGATGCCACTTCCTATTCTTCCTTTTCCCCACTTCACTACTACAACTTCTAATCTATTTATTATATCTTTATGTATTATCTATGTAGTAGTGTTTGGATATGTAGGACTAGAGTATTGTAACATCAGGTAATTGCACAGATAAACAATGCATACTAGACTACTGTTATGACCTTATCTGGATACATGCTATCTCCCTGGATGTTAGAACATATGCATCATATTACCATTAGGAGTTTTATATGTCATTGTTTGCTGTCTCATCATTTGGCCATCCAGGTAAGGGAACAGTTGATGATTTTGCCAGTCAGATTTCCCTGGCATGATAATGGGGTTACTCCACTACACGAGTTACAAACCACTCATTGGGGTCTCTCTGAGGTCAGTTATAGAGGAAGAACATACAGGCCTTTCAGTGTGTACAGTGTCGCCCATGCCGTTATTACAACTTGTCCTGCCATCCTAGACAGGGGAGGGAGATTAACCAGAGGTAACAGAGTATAAAGTAAGTGTATTGTGAGTACTCAAAACTAAGATCAAGCTGAGGCTTGTCTGTAGTTTTGTGCTACTTAAATACAAGTATGCTACTTCTAATAATAAATTATTGCATGCTTGCTCAGTAAGCTACAAGTCAGCGCGGAGTTATATAGAAGTATCTACAAGTCATTTAGAAGCTTTGTATAAGTCACTATGAGTTAGAGGAAGCAGAAATGCAAGTCATATACAAAGAAGTAATAAACGAGGCAAGAACACGTTGTGCACACATTCTAAAGTCCAGGGAGATAGTGCGTATCTGGATAAGGTCATAACACATCATGCATATTAGCCTTATTTCCCACTCCTATCATATGTTTCATTGTATAACTTTTTACTATCTTCTATATGACTTGTACACACTTCTAAATGACTAGTAGTAGCTTCTGTATGACTAGGTCTTGACTCAATGCTTATTCAGATAGTACACAATCATTTATAATTAGCGTAGCATACTTATATTTAAGTAGTACAAAACTACAGACAAGCTCTAGCTTGATCTTAGTTTTGAGTACCCTCTAATACAGGCAATTACTCTGTTACCTTGTTAACGACTAAGTGACCACTCCCTCCCCTGTCTAGGATGGCAGAATCATTGTATATAATAGCACAGGTGACACTGTACATGCTGAAAGGCCTGCATGTTATTTCTCTATAACTGATCTCAGAGAGGCCCTGACTGGTGGCAGTTAAAAACCAGTGTAAAGGTATCTCTCTTTACTATGCTTGGGAAATCTGACAAGTATTCAACCATTCCCTAATCCAGATGGCCAAATGATGAGACAGATAAACGATGATGATAATCCCTAATGGTAATAACTATCTTGCCAAGGAATGACATATCAGAACTATTGAATTAAACCAGGGCTCTTTCTGCTGCCCTCGATCTCCAGACTATAGCCATTATGAATGGGATGACATTGCAATGAGCAACATGACTAGTAAGCCCCACCATTAACAAACAGACAAACAGAATCTTGTATGAATATTAGAAATACTGGGACTTCTAACATATAAATAGGGTAATGTTATGACCTTATCTGGATATGCACTTATCTTCCTGGACTTTAGGATGCATGTATAACACATTTCTGCCTCATTTCCTTCTATCTCACACTTCAACTCATATGTTGTTCTTTCTGACTTGTACTAGCTTCTCTTGACTCATAGTATTTCTTTATGACTAGTAGTTGACTCAATACTTACTTAGTAAGCATGCAATTAGTTATAATTAGCAGTAGCATACTTGTATTTAAGTAGCGTGAAACTATAGACAAGCCTTAGCTTGATCTTAGTTTCAAGTACCCAATAACATTGGCAATTACTCTCTTACACTTTGTGATAACTCTCTCCTCTGTCTAGGATGGCAGAATTGTTATATATAACAGCACAGGTGACACCATATATACTGAAAGGCCTGCATGTTTATCCACTATAATTGACCTCAGTGAGGCCCTGGCAGGTGGCAGTTAAATACCTGTGTAAAGATATCTCCTGTTGAGCAGCACCCTATGTTATACACAGTGGAGTGGAACTATCTTACCTTAGAGCTTACTTTGTGACTTAGAGACTAGTACTGACTACTACCAATATAATTGGACAAGGAGCATAGTATGAAGTACAAGGTCCTTATATACAGTTTTACTGTATGTGCATATTTGTAAATAGTGGTTCATGCTAGATAGTTCCATAAGTCACATGTTCCTTGTAGAATGTTGTAGAACATCAAAGAACATGCTTAGTCATAATGCATGTGACATATAAAGCATATGATGAGTGAGTCACATGACTAGGTCATATGACATATCACATTACATGAATCATGTGATCCTTCACGTGATAGTTGCTGTCACAACACACCCCCTCACTTAGTGCAGCATGTAATGAATAAATCAAATCATTTGCGCTCCTAAGTAGATAATCTTAAAGATTAATTAGATAGCAGCATTCACCACATTCTTGATTTACTATGACCAAGAATGAACTTGTGGATATATTGCATGTCTATATGCTTAAATGGCATCAAACTTACTGCGAATAAAATTCAAGCTGTAGTTGAGCTCTGGACTTTAAAAATAACTCTCATGACAATGGCTTTGTAAGCATGTCAGCAGGATTGTTGACCCCTTCAATGAAGAAGACCTTGACATGACTGTTTTTGATACACTCATGTATATAGTGGTAACAGATATCAATGTGTTTGGTGTGCTGTTTAGCAACAGGATTGGAAGCAATAAAATTGGCTCTCTGATTATCCATATAGATTGGGATGGCTTTTACAAAGAGTAAACCAATCTCACGAAACACATTCAGTATCCACATCAACTGGTGGCAACAGTCTGAGCCAGCCATGTATTCTGCTTCAGTGGAACTTAATGCAATTGTTTTTTGTCTGCGAGATTGTCACATGACAATGCCAGATGCTAGCATCATGTAGAAACCTGTATGGGACTTACACAATATTTCATCAGAGGCCCAGTTAGAATCAGTATACAAATATAATCCTTCACCACTTTTTCCATTGTATAAGATGGAATAGTGTTGCATACCAACCAAGTAATGCATTATATGTTTTGCTTGATTCACATGGTCTTGTGTTGAATTTGCTGCAAATGTGCTTAACCTAATTACTGCATAAGCAATATCAGGTCAAGTTCCAATCATTAGGTACAGCAAGCTCCCGATGATTTGTTGAAACTCTGTTCTTAACGCTGGTGTTGCAATTTCCTCATTAGGGACTGGTTTGTATCCAGCTGGAAGTGGAGTTTCAGCTCTACAAGCATTCTCCATGCCGAAGCATGCAAGTACCTTCTTTAAATAAGCAACTTGATCTATTCTATAGGACTGACCTGTCTGCTGTATGCACATGCCAAGGAATTCATTGACATCTCCCAAATCACAACATTCTCATCATCTCATGAAATCCTCTTTCTTCTTGGTTACGAGTCTGGGATCTGACCTGGTCCAGATAGCATCATCTATATAGATTATTGCTATCACAATATCTCACTAATCTTTTGACCAATGGACGAATATTCCTGCATCTGACTGAGTTCTTTAAAAGCCAAGTTCTTTCATAGACTCAACAAGTCCTTTCCACCATGCTAATGCAGCTTGCTTTAAGCCATAGATAGTGTGTTGCAGGTGGATGACTTTCTTTTCTTGTCCTTTGACAATAAAGCCTTCAGGTTGGACCATATAGATCTCTTCTTCAAGTTTACCATACAGGAAGGCAGACTTGACATTCAGGCCAGTAATAGCCCAATTGTTGAGTGCTGCAAGCACTAACAGGATGCGCACTGTTTCAAATCTCACAACAGATGAGAATATCTCCTTGAAGTCAAGTCCTTCGATCTGAGAGAAACCTTTGGCAACTAGTTGTGCTTTTTTGTGGCCATTGGACTTGACCACAAATACCCATCTGTTCTTAACTGCTCTTTGACCTTGGGGTAGATCTACAAGTCCAGACATGATATTGCGCTTATAAAGAGCATCCATCTCTTCACAGCAAGTGATCAACTATTCTTTTTTTGCAGCCAGTGGAAGGCACATTATATCTCTAAATTGAGTTAGGACTAGATCATCAGAATGTGAAACTCGATGTGCTAGTAAATAGGCAATGAATTCTACACCCCCTTCCTGTGCCAATTTAGTCATATAAGTCATTTGACTTATATCCTCATCTCTAGTGCTCATATCAAGGTGCTCATTGTCAGTAGGCTAAGGTGGCACTATTGGGATGGGAACCCAATGCTGCCTATTTTCTGGCACAAAGTGCTGGTCAATATTATCTCACCAATAAGCATAATCTTCCTGATTCTACAATTGTTGCAGTGGATCATCTCCATAAGCATTGTCTTGAATGACATTTCTAGGGATCCTTCTCTATCTCTCTGAGCATCTTAGTGGTTCTTGTCTGGATACAAACCTTCTTTCAGATGTTCCCTCCCTTTGACATTGCAAGTACTCAATGTTGTCTGCTGTACTCCTTGGTCGAGGTGTATGAGGCCTCTCCACTGGAGGTAAGCAATGTGGTTCCCTGTTAGGAGACAGAAAGGGAGTTGGGGCTTCGTCAAGCCCTTCACTACTAGGATAAGGAATATGAGGTGCCTTTGGATTTTGTGGAGGATTTCTTGGTCTATATGTAGGTACTGGTCTTTTTCTTACATCATCCAAAGGATTCCAAGAGTTTGGTTGGTCTAGTCTATCAGAATAATTTAGTTTAGATAGTTCATGAGAGGGCAGTATAGAATCATTGCCTTCACTATCCTCATCATCTGAGTTATATGGACTAGGAAGTGGGGGATCTTGTCCTAATTCAGTGATACCATGCTGTTTCTGATCTAGACATTTTGGAAAGAGAAGCTCATCAAAGATTATGGTGGCAGCCATAAAGACAGTATTGTTGTGGAGTTGCATAAAGCAATAACCCTTTACTCCTTCAGAGTGTCCAATGAATACTATCAGCTCTGATTTAGGAGTGAGTTTATTTACCTGTTTTTCTTTAGGGAGGTAGACATAGGCTCCATAGCCAAATACTCTAAGATGGTTAACTTCCAGTTTAACTTTGTGCAAAGCCTCAAAAGGTGTACACCATTTTAGACATGCCATAGGAGTTTGGTTATAGACATGTACTGCTTGTTCCATGCTAAATTCCCACCAGCTGTCTGGTATGCAGGTGTCATGTTGCATAGCTTCTGCTTTGTCCATTAAGGTGTGATTTAACCATTCTGCTCTATCATTCTGCTGTTGCTCATAGGGGACAGATTTCTCAACAATAACTCCCATATCCTTCAGCAACACTTCCATCTGCTGGAATTCACCTCCTCCATCAAAATGCCACTTTTTTACATCAGTGTTAAATTGTGTTTTGACAAATGCACTGAAACGTTTCATTGCTGCCTTTGAGTCATCTTTATGGCACAAATTCATTGTCCAGGCATGAGACATAAAGTCATCAAGGAAAGTGATTATATAGTGATATTTGTAATAACTTGCAATAGGAAACTGCTTTAAGTCAGAATGAACCAACTCAAATAGTGCAGAAGCTCTTGAAGAGCTCAGGGGGAAAGACTTACTATGTTGCTTTCCTCAGAGACAACCTAGGCATAATGGGGTTTCCTTAGGCAATTCTAATGAGGTTGGAAAACCTTGCACATTCTCAGGAGCTTTCTGGAGTACCCATTTAGACAGGTGTCCAAATCTCTTATGCCAAGTGTCATAAGTAACTTTGTACATTACAACACTGGCCTTAGCACTGGGTTTGTGAACAATTCAAGCATCACACTAGTAAATAGTATCACCTCTCATGTGGGTTTCACAAGACAAGATAGGCTCACTTTTAGAATCAACAATATTGATAAGGAACCCTTTCCCTCTAATGCTGTTTCCCTTTTTAGTCAGGAACTATCCCATAGAGAGCAAGTGGCCACTCAATCCAGGGATGTAGTAGATTGGTGAGATTTGAGTTATCCTACACGTTCTTCTCTCTTTGTTTCTATTGAGAGGTATAACTACTTCATGACTTATCATGACAGTCCCAAGTCCCTCGACATAAATAACTTGTTCAGAAGCTGTCTGGATGGGAATTGGTTTCTTCAGAGTATGATATGTTGTGACAGCAACTTCATGTGATCAATTAGTAGTCATGTGATTAGTCACATGCTCGTCAGTCATATGTTGTAGACCTGATAAGATAAGATAAGATCACACCAGTATAATGACTAAGATGTAATGACACACACGGTCTAGAGCATTCTAGAGCTTACTGTGGATACATGTATGACTCATGTTATGGAACATGTATGACTCATGTCCTACCTGGAGTAGACACAAGGTGTTTCATGTACATGCTGGTAACTACATTAGGTATTACACAGCCACACCTATAATGTATATAACAAAGATAGTAATGTCAATATACCTTGTCCAATTAACTTGGTAGTAGTCAGTAGTACAGCCCCTCTAAGCAACAGTAAGAACCCCAGATAAGATAGTTCCTATCACTGTGTGTGACAGGTGCTGCTCAACATGATACTCAATGAAGTCTGTTTGTTCATGTGTAAAGTGCATTGATGCTCCTGAATTCATAATCCACAATGCATGATTAGGATCCTTTGCTTTTTCCTTACACTTCAAACAAGATGCAAAATGATTAGATATTATCCCCTCAGAGGGGCCAAGAGATACATGTGACAGTGTACATAATAGTCCACAACTACTGCTATGAAAACCATTCAACTCTAAAAGCTGAAGAGGGCACTGTAGGTTACTATCAATCTTGGTCACTTTACAGTTCAAAGGAGATACTTGCCTTTTACTCTCATACCCAGTTTCTAGAGCTGCATTTATGCACTCTATCCCTGCACTGTCCACAATAGCCTCATCAATCTCCATTTCAGTCCATCCGTTAGCAGGACATGGGTAGTCCCGGTTCTCCTCTGATCTAAGAGATACAGAATCACCTGAGTCAGATTGAGCCAGGTGAAGCTCCCAAGATTCAGGTGTCTTGAACTTAAAATGTTTTGGTGGAGGTTCACTTACCTCTTCTGGTACTGTTACAATAGTCTACTGCTATATGTACAGACAGTATAAGATAGTAGTAGAATAGAAGGGAAAGGAAGAATGAGTTCTGGTTGGAAACCAGTGGTCTTATATAGATACCAGAGGTGCTTCTATCAGGGTTGCCTAGAAGCACTCAGGGTAGACTAGAAGCACTGGTATCATAGCAACAGAAGTAGACTAGAAGCTGTCAGGGTAAGCTAGAAGCACTACCCTGAGCAGTCTAGAACAGTAGTCTAGGCCTTCCTGTATTATATATAAGGAGGCCTCTGTAGCATACTTTCCCCCCAACTGAATACACACTATTCACAATCTAACAGGTTATGGGCCCTCAGCTCTAACTGTGCCCCTCCATTAACTCCTTGTCTTACTTGTCCACTGTGCTTGCTCAACTACTATCTCCTCTACTCCCTAACTCTTTCCTACTTAGTTTATCTTTCTCCTTTGTACTCCGAGTTTTTGGGAAGCTAAACTTAGCTAGTCATTAGCTAGTCAGTCCATAGTAGTCAGTAAGGACAAAAGACCTCCCTCCCAGGGGGTCTCTTCAGTGAACTGTTGGGTCTGTGCACTTCAGTGGGCCAGCCTTTAACCCACACAGCAATATCTCAGGTAGTCATCCCTGTGAGCTGTGAGGTGGTACAACTGCACTGTAGTTTAAAGGTGTTGACATACACTTACTGGTGGTGAAGAAGACCAAAGGACAACAATCCATTCCCCATTCCCCTATTCCCCTCCCTACCCCTCCCTACCCCTCCCTACCCCTCCCTCACTTTTTTCACTTCCTTTCCTTTCCCTCATCCTTTAATTTCTTTTGGCTGTCCTAGAACCCTACCTTTATCAAGGGCTTGGTTGCATTCTAGTTGACTTGCACCTTTAATTCCTTTTACACACCCCTCTCCCTTGCTGCATTTACCATAATCCACCATGTCTAAAGGACCAGATATTAAAAAACTGGGACTTGACAACTACAATCAATGGAGTGGAGAAATCCAAGCCTGGTTCAGGGCTCATCAGCTGTTGCACATTGTGTGTGGCATCAAAAAGAGACCTGAAGCCATGGAATCCTCTAAAGATTATGAGTTGCAAATACAAAGACAGGATGACTGGGACAGTAAAGCCCAGAAAGCAGCTGGATGGCTATACCTTAGTGTAGAGTCATCTCAGACTGTGCATCTGATTGGGATAGAGGATGACCCTGTTGCAATATGGGAAGCCTTAAAGTCTGTGCACCTCCAGCAAAAACCTGGTGCCAGATTTAATGCCTATGATGACTTGTTCAGCATCAGAAAAACAGAGGAGGAGTCCTTGCAGTCACTTGCAAATAGGGTCACTGCAGCAATGCAGCAGATTAACAATCTGAGACCTAGGGACTTCACTCTGAAACAGCTGGATGAGGAGTTGTTGTGTATGGCCATGATTAGGGCTCTTCCAGATCAGTACAGTAATTTTGTGTCAAACCTGATGCAGAGTGACAAACTGGATAGAGCTTCTATCACCCTAGCATTCCACACTGAGGAAACTCAGAGGATAAGGAGATCTGCACCTCAAGTCTCAGAGGTTGCAAACAAGGTCTCCACAGACAAGGGAAAACAGAAGCAATCTAGCTCTGCTACTACCACTTATCCTCCTTGTTACTTCTGTGGTAAACAAGGTCATTCCTTCAAAAGGTGTTCTTTATTTTTAGCAAAACAGGCAGAGGCAAAGGCAGTCAATTCCCAGGAATCAGCAGGAAAGGCAAGTATCTTTTCACAAGTACAATTAGATAACCCACTTTCCCATCATGCTAACTATGATTGGAATGCAGACTCAGGAGCCACATCCCACATGACTCCACATAAACACTGGCTCAGAGATTATAAATCCTGCCAGATCCCTATTAGACTAGCTGACAATACTACTATATATTCTTCTGGTGTTGGAAGCATTCTCTTCAGACCATTTATTAATGGTGTGGAAACACAATCTCTTTTATTTACTAGAGTTCTTCATGTTCCACAATTACAAAGCAATCTTCTTTCCATCCTCTTTCTTGTCAGACACAAAGGCTATGATATATCCATTGATTCTCAATTCATTCACTTTAATCAATCCAGTAGACAGCTTTTCACAGCTAGTATTAATAGCCACAATGCTGCATTCCTGGATGGGATTACTGTCTCTGCTTGCCTAGAATCTGCAAACCTCTCCTCTACTCTCCCACTGGACCTTGGACTTTGGCATAGGAGATTTGGCCACTACAATCATGCTAGTGTTAAGCAACTTCATTCCATGCACATGGTAACTGGCATGCATCTTGGCAATAACTCCAAATCAGACCCAGTCTGTGAGCCATGCCTTTCAGGCAAAATGCATGCTAGTCCATTTCCCACTTCAGATTCTAGAGCTTTAAAACCTCTTGAACTGGTGCATATGGATTTGAAAGGCCCAATCCAAGTCAAGTCTATAGGTGGTTACCAGTATTGGATCATCTTTGTTGATGACTGTACTAGATTCAAATGTGGTTTTGGACTCAGAAGGAAATCAGACACCTTTGATGCCTTTAAGCAGTTCAAAGCATATGCTGAGAACTTGCACAACTCTAGCATTAAATGCATAAGAGAAGACAAAGGCTCTGAGTTCATGTCCAATGAATTTAATCAGTACTGCATTGATAATGGTATCCAGAGACATCACACAGTCAGAAACAGGCCACAGCAAAATGGGGATGTTGAAAGGGCAAACAGAACAGTTGCAGACTTAGTTACAGCCATGTTAACAGAAGCCAACTTGCCAGTGCAATTTTGGTTTCATTGTTTCATGGCAGTGCTGCATGTTCTTAATAAATGCCCTACTGTCTCATTAAAAGACAGGACTCCCTATGAAGCTTGGCACTGTAAGAAACCTGATGTGACACATCTCAGAGTATTTGGATGTTTAGCATATGTCCATGTACAAAAGGACAAAAGGAGATCTTTTGGATCACATATGGAGAAATGTGTCTTTGTTGGTTATCCAGCAGGATATAAAGGGTGGCAGTTTTACAATCCAGTAACAAGGAAGTTCATTATCTCAGAAAGAGCTGAGTTTGATGAGAGATACTTTCCTGGGATAAAACCCACTGTGATGAACTCCATTCCATCTCCAGATACTGTAAATCCTGTCAATGGCAGTGACATGCCAGATTTAGGGGGGTATGACATTCCTACAAATCAGTCAGCCACTCCCACTATTTCTTCATCTGTAGTTCATCTGCCAATGCAGCCAGACAATGAGCATTCTCCTCTTGTACTGCCTGTTCAAGCAGAATATGAACCTCCTCCTTCTCCACTTGTACTTGCCACTCCACTACAGTCACCTAGTCCTCAACCAATCTCCTTGCCATGCACTCCTGTCAGACAATTCACACCCAATCCAGTAACTCCTCCTTTAGCTCTTAGGAGAACCAGAAGGAATATTCAACCTCCTGGTGAATGGTGGAAAGTCAGACACTCCCCTGCAATCCCTGAGACTTCTTCTGAATCTGAAGCAGATGTTGCTGATGATGAAGAAGAGTTCAGTGGTGTTGCTACTGCTACTGGTGTTACAGAGCCTAATACATACAAACAGGCAATGAAAGCACCAGATGCAGAACTATGGAGACAGGCAGCTACAGATGAGCTTAAGGCTCTTATGGACAATGGTACTTGGGAATTGGCCTTGTTGCCAAAGGACAGACAGGCAATTGGTAGTAAATGGGTGTTCAAAGTAAAGAGGAATGCAGATGGCTCAGTTGAAAGATACAAAGCTAGACTAGTTGCAAAGGGGTTCTCTCAGAGACCTGGCTTGGACTTCACTGAAGTCTTTGCACCCACATTCAGAATGGCTTCAATCAGAACCATTATTGCACTAGCAGCTAAACACAACTACCATCTGCACTCTATTGACATCTCATCTGCCTTCCTGAATGGAGACTTGGAAGAGGATATTTATATGCAACAGCCTGCTGGCTTTGAGCAGCTTGGACCAGACTATGTTTGTAAACTCAAAAAGTCTATATATGGTCTCAAGCAATCAGCTAGACAATGGAACAAGAAACTGCATGCAGCTCTTAGTAGCATGGGTTATAGCAGATTGGAATCAGATAGGAGCATCTATGTGTATGCCAAAGAAGGAGTCCTAGTCATTATTCCTGTGTATATTGATGACATTACACTTGCATCAAACTCAACCTCTAAGATTGATTCCACAATCAAAGAGCTAGAGAGTCACTTTAAACTCAGGAATATTGGACCTACTACTTGGCTGTTAGGCATGAAAATCAGTGTTGATTCTGCCAAACACACTATCTCCTTATCCCAGCAACAGTACATTAATGACATGCTTGTGCAGTATGGCTTTACTGATTGCAATCCAATCTCTACTCCCATGGATCCAGGACTTGTACTAGAGAAAACTCAAACCCTCTCTGATGAGGATGTAGAGTTCATGTCCAAGGTTCCCTACTTGTCTGCTGTTGGCACTCTCACCTACTTGGCTCAATGTACTAGACCTGACATCTCATTTGCTGTTGGTACACTTGCTAAGTACAACTCCAATCCTAACCCAAGTCATTGGAAGGCTGTCAAGCATGTATTTAGATACTTGCAAGGCACTAAGGACTATGAGCTTGTGTATAGGCAAGATGATGCTAAGGAGCTGTTTATCACATACTCTGATGCAAATCATGGTGCATGCAAAGACACTGGTAGATCTACTGGTGGCTATTGTGTTATGATTGGCAATGGTGCAGTCAGCTGGTCTTCTAAACTGCAGACTTGTGTTGCACTGTCCTCCACTGAAGCAGAGTACATGGCAGCTGTTGAAGCAGGCAAAGAGCTCAAATGGATGAGAAGCCTACTTGGTGAATTTGGATATACCTTTACTAAGGCATCTACTCTTTGTATTGACAACCAGTCTGCAATTAGTGTGTCTAAGAATCCAGAACATCATAGTAGAATGAAGCATCTTGACTTGAAGTTCCACTGGCTTAGAGAGAATGTAGAGTCTGGCATCATCAATCCAATACATGTTGGTACCAATGATATGGTTGCAGACTGTCTTACCAAACCTCTTGCTAGAATCAAGCATGACAAATGTAGAATAGGACTTGGCCTTGTATCCAAGAAATAGTCTGACATGTAGCATTAAGGGGGCTATGTTACAATAGTCTACTGCTATATGTACAGACAGTATAAGATAGTAGTAGAATAGAAGGGAAAGGAAGAATGAGTTCTGGTTGGAAACCAGTGGTCTTATATAGATACCAGAGGTGCTTCTATCAGGGTTGCCTAGAAGCACTCAGGGTAGACTAGAAGCACTGGTATCATAGCAACAGAAGTAGACTAGAAGCTGTCAGGGTAAGCTAGAAGCACTACCCTGAGCAGTCTAGAACAGTAGTCTAGGCCTTCCTGTATTATATATAAGGAGGCCTCTGTAGCATACTTTCCCCCCAACTGAATACACACTATTCACAATCTAACAGGTACTTCCTCTATTCTGGAGGTAGAGGGTTCCCCATCATCATGATTCAACAAAACCTCCTCATGTCTTCAGAGGTGTTGAGGATGACATAATAGACCTTCATAGTCTACAAGTTCCCTGGAGCGTTTTGTGCTTGTATATGTTTCAGAGTGCTTCAATGCTTTCATGCCAGTGTATGTACTAGCAATCGGCGAAGTGTAGAACTTGTGGGGATTTTTCTGTAAGAAAGTAGGTGTTGGTGCCGAGTGAGCTGATGTACTCAACCTGGCACCAAATGAGGTGGCCAGCATGGCCATTGATGTGACGTGGGAGTAAGACCCACCACTTTTTTCTACCTCAGTTGTCTTAGCTTTTTCTTTCTCTCCTTTTGACTTGCCACCCCGTTTACTGTGCTGCCTCTTCTTCTTCTGATCAGCTGGAGAGTCTTCTTTTTTGGACTGATCTTTGTAAGAAGGGTTTGTGTTGGATTTGTGTTTTATGTTCGACATTTTTTGTGCATGTCCACCACTTCCAGAGGCGTTAGCCTTCTGTATGTTTGTACCAGTAAACTAGTGGGTGACTACAGCTTTAATATCTGTAAGTTTCAATGTGGTGGCATCTTTGTTTTGCAACAAATTTGCTGTTATAGTACTCCATTTTTCAGGGATCACAGATAATGCAATCAATGCCTGCAAGAGTTCCAGAATAGGACAGTCATTTTTGTTGAGCAGCCATGTATGCAAGACACAGTGGAGGAACTCAAAGTCTTACCTTGTGCTTACTTGGATTACACCTTATGGTTAGTGTTACTACTACTACCTATAGAATAGGACAAGGGATCTATTCTGTATAAGAGTGTCCTTATATACAGTTCTAGCTATATGTACATATTTGTGTAAGGGTCCATGACATAATGCATAGGGCATAGGGCATGGGGCATATGTGAGTGTAGTCATGTGACACATCATGTGACATATCATGTGTGACTCATCACCTGATGAATTATGTAATTCATCATGTGATCGTGCTGTCGCAACAATTTTCAGATAGTCTACCAAATAGGTCCTTGAGGCAGAGGAAGTCAGGTTCAGGGTTACCACCACCAAGTTATGTTTGAAGTCCTTGACTTTTTTATAGAGTTCATAGATGGTACTGAGTTCCTTTACCTCAAACCTGTCAACAAGCCATTGCCACAATTCACTTGAATAGTTACACTCATCTTGCACAGCAGCACAAATTAAGTCGGGGGATAGCCTCTGCTTTATTGATCCCATGGCACTGTCATCCTTATCATCCCAAGACTGCTGCAACAATATCATCATTTCTGAGATGTTATCTAGATCTTGGAGGGATGGGCGAGTTCTGACTCCAGAGATGATTTGCCACAACTGAGCAGTTTGAAGGTATGTCTCCATCATTGTCTTCCACTCAAACCAACGAGCACCAGAGAAGACAAAGAACACAGCAGCGATAACAGTGGTGGTCGACATATTGTTTCTGTTTAAAGAGTTTGTTGTTTGAGTTGCTGCAAATAAGTGCAATCAGCACAACGTTCTCAAGAGCAACCACAAGGGTGCTACAACATAAGACATATAGCAGGAGTAGACTGTGGAATAGGAGGAGAGTACAGAGAGATAGTTGATTATATGATTATAGGGACATATGTTAGATGATATAGTTATATGTATTTTTGTTATGTATACATGAAGTTACTGTTTGCTACGACTTAATGTGACCATGACATGTGACGCGTGTCATGTCCTACAAGGCACACATGGAGTCATCAATCAGAACAAGGTTCATGACAATGTCATTTTATAGAGTGGTCATATCTCAAAGCTCAACTATTGAAGGGAACAATGAGAGAGACACTTCTCCAAGGGTAAGAGCTTTAGTTCCAAGTCATTATTGTCAGTGACAAGCATGACATAGAGACTAGCACCAGGGCCCATAACCTGTTGAGCAGCACCCTGTGTTATACACAGTAGAGTAGAACTACCTTACCTTAGAGCTTACTTTGTGACTTAGAGACTAGTACTGACTACTACCAATATAATTGGACAAGGGGCATAGTACGAAGTACAAGGTCCTTATATATAGTTTTACTGTATGTGCATATTTGTAAATAGTGGTCCATGCTAGATAGTTCCATAAGTTACATGTTCCTTGTAGAATGTTGTAGAACATCAAAGAACATGCTTAGTCATAATGCATGTGACATATAAAGCATATGATGAGTGAGTCACATGACTAGGTCATATGACATATCACATTACATGAATCATGTGATCCTTCACATGATAGTTGCTGTCACAACATCTCCCTTTACTGTGCTAGGGAAATCTGACTAGCACCAACTCTATTCCCTAACTAGACAATCCCTACAATGAGACAAGATAATAACAATGCAAACATCACAAACAGTAACAATGCCTGACTGTTTATCTGCTGTAACTGACCTCAGCAAGGCCCCAATGAGTGACAGTTAAATACTCATGCATTGGTTGTTGAGCAGTGCCTGTCACACATAGTGATAGAAACTATCTTACCTGGGGTTCTTACTGTTGCTTAGAGGGGCTAGCTACTAACTACTACCAAGATAATTGGACAAGGTATATTGACATTACTACCTGTACTTATATATATTATAGTCATGGCTATGTAATACCTAATGTAGTTACCAGCATGTATATGAAACACCTTGTGTCTACTCTGGGTAAGACATGAGTCATACACGTTCCATAACATGAGTCATATGCATGTCCACAGTAAGCTCTAGAATGTTCTGGACTATGTGTGTCATTACATCTTAGTCATTATACTGGTGTGACCTTATCTTATCTTATCAGGTCTACAACACATGACTGACGAGCACATGACTAATCACATGACTACTAATCAATCATGTGGAGTTGCTATCACAACATTGGTATCTCCCTTTGCCATGCTAGGGAAATCTGACTAGCATTACAACAAGACCAGATGATGACGAAACACCTCTAATGGTAATACAATTGCTATTGTGACAGATTACATAGATTCAAGAATATATAGTGATGCAGATAGAATAGAAAGAGAGTTTAAATATGATTAGGGAATGTTTATTAGAACATAGTAGGTAGTTATGATGAATGTATTGGAATATGTTGGAATGTGTTGAGTCTACAATGAAGTTACAGTTTGTCCGACTTAATGTGACTGTGACGTGACGCGTGTCACCTCCTACATATAGTACTATATAGGTGATTATAGTACAGGCTCATATATATAGTCTTTTTTAATTGGGTAGTAATACTATATAACATATCTATTCTATGTAGTACTATGTAGAACTAATAAAACTACATAGAGCTATATAGTGTGGGAGTTTTTCTTGATGAAATGATTTTGAACAATCTAAATGAGACTAGTAGGAAGGGCTGCTAGAAGATTCTAATAAAGAGCCTGAATTAAGTATTACACATCAATATAAGACCTTTTGTAATACCATTCCACTAATATATATATGCAAGATTCAATGTTTTACCTGGACAGATGTAGATGTTGATGATGAAGAACTGTTTGTTGACTAGCTTCGTTTAGTATACAGTGTGACCCTGGAGTATAATCTTCCACGTTCTCGCCTGAACTGGCTTTAACCAATTTATGCATGATCCTTGTCGAACATCTCCTGGTCTATTATCATTTTATCAACACAACCGCTGTCTTGTGACCTTCTAGACTTTTGTAATGCTGACGATGGCTCAGCATTCCATGGCGTCAAACGACGCCAGTTCAGAGCTATCAGGACTTTCGCACGAGCTTGGTTCCTCCAAGTTTCCACACACTCGCGCTCAACTTTCAGCTATCGCTAGGCAATACAAACCTTCAGACGGCTATGAGGGCGAAACCGATAGCGAAATTCCAACATCATTAGTCAACAAAGTCGCGTCTTTACTTGTAGATGAGAATGAAGATGATCTGAAGGTTTTGTTGAGGCAGACTTATGGAATGGACGATGAGACAGTTCGTCAATAACCACTAATTTCTAACCTAAAATCACTGACCTCTCACTCAGCTGGAACAGAATGTGCTTGATCTCATGCACAAGCATCGCGATGATATCGCTGGTGTTCCATTCCTTTTTCTAACACCAACCAGACGACCTACTTCCCGTCCATCTTCTCGCGCATCAACCCACTCAGGCCGCCTACACACTGCACGACCAGATACGCCCATCTCTGCGCCAGCATCTCCACTCGGCCTTGTATTTCGCCGCCCACATACACCCGTTACATCTCCACTTGCAGGCGGACAATCCAGTTCATACATGACCGCAAAAAACGAATACTCCCCTCAGTCTTCGCCTGTCCTCCCCCACTCGAGTGTTGCGCACGTACAAGCACAATACACGGCAAGTCTACCAGCTTCCCCAATATCCTCCTCTCGCCATCTTAATGCAAAAGCTTCTGAATTCAAACCAATTCCCCGCCCTCTATCTGCTGCCTCGTCGAACCCTGGAACCCTGCTCCGAGCAGATACCCCCTCTCCTGATATGTGGGCTCACAACTCTCCTCGTGCTACATCTAATCTAGCTATCGCCGCGCCTCTCATCGCTGACCAGTCACGCGCTGCGACTCCAAGCTCCTCGTTGCGGTCTTCCCTCCTCCCAACTGACGACACGGATGAGGAAGATCCGTTTGATCCGTTTGTGCCTCACGCAACAACACCTTCATTTCATTCAATCACCGTATCTGATTTTGATTCCCAGTGGTCTACCTCACCTAGCTCATCCGATCCAAGGTCGCTTGACAGTCAATCACACTTCCAGACTTCGTATCAATTTGGTTCCCCAGAGTTGAATACGAATGGTCAGCACCATCGCGCAATTGATATAGACGTAGATCAAGATCTACTCACTGACGGGATGACGCCTTTCGATGTCCTTAGCTCCGTCTTTGGGTCAACTTTGGCACCTTCTGAACTAGAAGATGCTCTCGCATCTAATGGATACGATTTTGATCATGCAATGGCGTGGCTCGTTGATCGTGCTTTGCCAGTCTCGCCACAAAGTTCCCAAGTTCGCATACAACCGGTTGGAGGCAGAGTAACTGTCGTTTCAAGGGATCCCACAGCTCCCACGCGAGGTGGCAGAGGATTGAGTCCCACCAGCCAAGCGCGTGGTGCGACCCGATATGTGAATGGACGTCCTATGCAAGGAGCAAATAGAGTTTGTAGATACTTTGTGGCTGGTGAATGTCTGAGGGCAGATTGTCGTTTCAGGTGTGTAATATCTCCTCAATATGTTGATAAAAAATTGAACTCCACAATAGTCATGACTTGGAACGTGCTTTGTGTAGGTTTTGGCTTCGTGGAACATGCGCGAAACAGGATAGCTGCGAGTTCCTGCACC
This sequence comes from Floccularia luteovirens, assembly GCA_009739215.1. Classification (NCBI taxonomy): domain Eukaryota; kingdom Fungi; phylum Basidiomycota; class Agaricomycetes; order Agaricales; family Squamanitaceae; genus Floccularia; species Floccularia luteovirens. Next base: position 334,726 of record VSJF01000006.1, read on the forward strand.
ATCTCCCAAAAGATGCAGATGTTGCAAGTCTAAATGTTGCAATGTCCCGTGCAAACGTGCAGCCAACCAATGGCTCTCATTCAGTGACACACAGCCCGCCTCAAGATGAATTCCCAGCTCTTGGGTACGAAACAAATGGATCAGGAAGGGGTAGAAAGTATAATGACCGCTTATACGACCCCAGTAGAACACGATTTGCTGCTGCAGTCAAAAAAGCTGTACCCCGACTGGACGAGTCAACATTAGCAGTTCGACGGGAGGTGATGGGCACCGCAGCAGAAAACATCCACCACCAGTCAGCTATTATTGCCCCACGGCCCTCTCCACGCCTGAAACTACACCCCCCTACCCTCCTCCCCACACTTCAGACAGGCGATTCCGTGAACAATCTTTATATGGCATACCGCGCCCGTGCCTTACAGCTTGGTGCTGCGCGCAATGCTTGTTTATCCCGTGCAGCAGATGCATGGCGCCGTGGGGACGGTGCTGCCGCGAAAAGGTTCAGTCGGGAAGGACATGATTTAAATGCTAAAATGAGCGCTGAGATGGCAACAGCAGCATCGAAACTTGTGAAGGAACGCGTTAAGTTGGTGGAGCACGCCGTACGATCACGAGACGCTGGATGGTCCGATGATCCATATGACCGTGTCAGTCGAGGGAAAGTCTATGGTGGCGGACTGGGAGTGTGCTTGGGCGTTGCTAGGAAAGACACTGGGGATAGTAAGTTGTCGAGCGATGAGAGGACTGAATGTGTAGTTGATCTGCATGGTCTGCACTCTAACGAGGCTACTGAAGTCTTGGAAGAATTCTTGCTTGCAGTGAGTGTCTCAACGTCAAATATATCCCACATTCTATCAATACACTTACTTTACATAGCTGGAGCATGAAAACTTTTATGGTTTGGGTCTGTATTCTTTCTACATATTATAACACATGCTCATCTTCAATTCTAGCATACGCCATTGTTGGCGAAGAGAAACATACGGGAACTCAAGATGTCGCCAGAGGTGCGTCCCGGGCCCGACTTGCCACCGGCGTCCGTGAATGGGTCCACCGTTGGGGGTATCCCTGGAGTGAACGTGACGGAATCATTTGTATTGACCCCCTAACACACGCTACAGAATAAGTTTGGGGCAGTAATAGCTCTACTGGGCCAAAAAAAAAATCTTCTAGTTTGTTGAGAATCCGGGTTAGCAGTGACGGTAGAGATACTGACTTTCTCTGTTATTTGATTGGGCAGAATTTCAGATTCAAAGATATGTACTTTTGTAAACGCAAATAAATGTGTTTTTATACACACCTTCCATGATTGCCAATTTGACAGCTAAAAAGAGGTAGCAATCATGATCATATATCCTGTAGTTAAATCATTCAGGTATCTCATTTTCTGGAATAACCACATCAGCACTTCATATTTTTTTGCGGTCACAGACCTCAGGCCTCATGTTCGACATGCAGTTTGTGCATTGCATATAATGCATTCAGGTAAAAGCCTGGAAGGCACGGAACCTATGTGATTGAGTCGAACTGGTGTAAACTCGCAAATCGATAATGGAGATCGATGTATAATAGTTCAACTCTGTGAATTACAACAGAGCCGCACCCCCTTTCCACCACCTACTTCCATCATCTGAGTCCCCAAGTAAGCATCATGACGTTACAAGACAAGATCTCATGGGAGACCAAAAAAATATTAAACAAGACCACAGTAGGCCATAAGTCATCCAAGTCTTTAGGTATGATTAACCTCGGAAAGCCATAAGCCAGGACTGAACACATCTAGATACCAACACCAACATCAATGCTAACGGAGAGTTACTCATTCTGTAAGGACCCGAGTATGCTACATCCCAGCTGGCTGTAACCAAATCCACAGAGTCCTTGGCACCAGTGGTTCCGGAAAAACATCAGTGAGCCCTAGAAAAGAACCTGTCACAACTTGGCCTGACAACTTCTTAATTCAGTTCATTAACGCTGCTAGTGGATCCAATCTTACGGTCGGAGAGCACCTCGCACCATGTACTTTGGATGTCGACACATCAGAACCCTTCGATGTCAATGGCCATCAAGTACGTCTAATAGACACTCCAGATTTCGAGGACATCTGTATTGCCGATGTTGAAGTAACATTTAAAATCAACATGTTCTTGACAAAAACGTGAGTGTCTTAGTGGGTATAAGTTGTTCAGAGGGTCCTCAGATCCCGAATAAATGGACCCAGCTTCAGGCGCCGGAAAGCAGACGGAGCTATATACATGCATCCCATATCACAAAATCGGGTGGGAAACCACTCTAGCAAGAATTTCCTTATGGTGAAGAAGATGTTGGAGGAAAGGGAGGGACATAAAACTGCAATTGTAACAATGGGATGGGATTCCCTTGAAACAGTCGTTGGGGACAAACGCGAAAAAGAACTCAAAGAGGGTAGGACGTACCTCGGGGCAGCACTCCAAGCTGGAAGTATATATTCTAGATATAATCGCGGCGCGAATCCTCATGAAATCCTGCAACGAATCGTTCCTCTGAAACCTGGACGTATCGACTTCGACAAAGGACCGAATTTCAAGGATTCCATTACCTTAGCAGCTTTACCTCATCTTCGTAACTCATATCTACAAAGCAACAGTGCCATACCATTATTCGTTAACCGACCTATTCCGAGGGATGACGGGACACCTGGAATATCCAATGCTATCAAGGAGCGGAATCAAACAAACAAATCCCTCACATATCCACTTCAGCCCAGCTCTCAATTTTTTGACACCTCAACCCCAAGATACTACCCGAGTGTACTAGACATGCAGAGTAGTGTTATCACTGAAGGTAACGAAGTCGAGTCCCCAGACGAATACATCTCCACAAAAAAACCAAGTTCCGAAAGGCACAGCGCTGTGAACCATTCGGACGAGGAGACAAGCAAGGAAGGAAGAACCATGTGTGCTTCAATGACATCTGATGAGGGAACCAGTGTTCGGGACCAGCCATCACTGGGAGTGCCAATCTCAGAATCCCGTACTGAAAAGCCTTCAGTAGATATACCACAAAGCAGTGGCGAGCATGATTCAGAGGAATCGCAGACTCGGAGACAATCAAGTGTTATGGTCCGACCTCGATTCTCGGAAGTCCGTGACGAAACGCCATCTATGATCTTGGTAAAAAATGGTGATGAACTCCTGGAGGAGTTACGGGCTCTTAGGCAGGAAATCAAAGCAATTCGGGGAGAATTCAAAGCACAAAGAAAAGAGGACGCACGTTGGCGGGAGATATTGAAATTACTCCTGCCCTGGGCTATGCGTACCCAGCGCATGCCGCGAACCAAGTCATAGTTATTCTGTCCTTCAAAATTATTGTTAGCCACCTTGTTCATCAAAAAGTAAAAATATTACCATTGTTGAGTCTTAGAATAGGTTGGAAAGCAACTATCTCAAAAACAGGAAAAGTAGAGGTTCGAGCATCTTTGTGTAGTAGGCGTGTCATATTATCGGAAACTGGTATTGTTCAGGGGGTATTTATATCTAATTATAGGAAAAATCTGTGGACGAAAAAGTTTCGGTGGTCGAAGGGCTACAAATCGTGGAATATGTATACACGAGAATTAAGAGTAATAGAGATGACAAGAGGCATATTTCTGCAACACCAAGGTACACAAGGAGAAAGAAGCACAAAAAGTCACCGAGCAGATCACCAATACAGATCAATCAAGGACGAGCCGAGGTTGCGTACCGGCCTTCCCAGCTTCCAATGCTTTGCCAACGTCGTTGTCGGACAAATTGGTTACATCTCGACCCATTACTATAGTACGTCCTGTGCCAAGGCCATCGATGTCGCTTCCAGGACTGATAGGTTCGGCTACCGATGAAGCGTCTGAAAAGCTATACATTGAGTCTCGATGAGCAGCATTTGTCTGCAATTGGGGAAGACTGTTGGCATTGGAAGACACGCTCGATGTGCGTGAAGAGAAAAAGCCACCAAGCTTACGGGACAGTGGTGCTTGCGGACTTGACATTGCAGATGCAGACGTCGAGACTATCGGAGAGGGCGTGACATTAAGAGTAGTAGCTGACGAATTATTATGCATGCCTGGAGGAGCGCATTTTGGTGCTTGGGGCTCAGCCTTCCAAATTTTGAAACCCCAGCCTGAACGTGTTTCTGGCTCCTCTGATGTTCTTGATCTGGCGGTAGTAGGCGAAAGGGGTGTTTCACCAGCAGCATTCGACACTCCAACATTATTATCAGCAATGAATGACCGCAGTGTTTGCACACACATATCTGAGGCTTCACGGGCCTCCACAGCCTCAGACAGCTCATGTCGTGTCTTCTCTAGATCTTCACGCACCTCGCGCAGATCCTTACGCAAAGTTTCGATTTCAAGAGCAACCGGATCAGGGTGTAATACATCGGCGTTAGGTGGGGATTGGCGGCCGAAGAGCCCAGAAAATCGTCGAGAGCTAACCGGGGGCGCATTGAGCAAGGGAGTACCCGCATCCTGGAACGATGCCATCTGAGCATTCGGACTCAAGAGAGCATCTGGCATGTGAATATTTGTATCAGAAACTGATGCAATACGCCTGTGACCATTCGGCCGACCGGCTAGCGAGCCAGTGAGCGGAGTGAACGAGTTGCGTTTCGAAGATGGGCTACTAAGGATTGTCATCCCAGCTCTTGAATCTGGCTGGTTGATAGTTTGTCTACGACTCTCTGTCTGCAATCTCATCAGCCCCCGTCTGATAGGTGATGATCTGGTCAGTAGTGATCGAGAAGGTTGTCACGGTTAAATGTACATACCTGCTCTCTTCCACCTTTGCTCGAAGCATTGTTATAGCATCCTCGTCGTCTTTCATTTTCTTACGAGCTTCAGTGAGGTTTTCCTCCACCTCAGTGGCTTTATCTGTCATAAGCTGCAACGCGTCCTTGAGATGGGCCTCCTGGGAATGAGCTGTAGAAAGTAGCTTGACAAGTTCGTCGCGTTGATTTGTCATATCTGTTAGGGATTGTTGAAGTTGGCGGACAATGTGGGCAAGGACACCTGGGTCAAGGGAGTCTTGACTTTTGTGTGTGGAATGAGCAGGTGTTGCAGGAGGTGACTCCATATCCGTTAGCTGCCTCTCTAAGGCGAGACTGAGATCAATTGAGAAATGTTTCTTTGTTGGACTAGACTGTGATACTTGGGAATTGGAATCTGTAGTCGACATGACAGGGAAAAGGAAAGGAACTAGCAGCGGTGTTGACAGCCTGACATGTTTAAAACATTCCACTCAATCGACCGCAAGGCACAGCCACAAATGGTTGCCTTCCCGTCACGTGTGGCCTGTCACTGTCATCACTCAGTACTCAGTACTCAGTTCTTGGTCTTGTATCCTTGAGCATCTGTAGGTAATTAAGTATCCAGTACTTTATTATATTTTCACATCTCTGGAAATATGTAATCATCGTTTTCCTAAATATACCAGAACCATACTAACCAAGAACCAGTTTAGAATTGCCAGCCATTTTTTGACCATTTTACATTCTTCATAGTTCATAAAGGAATGCGCACTTTGTTACTACAGGTGAGAACCATGTTCTGGTGAACTGAAATGAAACCAAGTGTCTGTTGAACAGTCAATGTGAATGTCATGATAGCCCCCGAGGTGCTGCCATAAGTTCCAAGAAAACGACGAGTCACCTATTCCGCCGAAAATCCACGAGCCACGAATGGTCTATTCGTGCCCATTAAAGGACTACTGGCAGATCAATGGAAACAACAGTGGCCGATTGCAGCTTGAAGTTCGGAGAAAACGGGAGACTTTGCGGAGACTACTGGCGCTTATGGCTTACGTCAGAGATGCCTGTATCAACGTAATTTAGAAACTCAACGCGTGCATATATGTATCATATATCCGTTATGTCAACGAACTCCTTCGTATTGACAACAACTCCACGCTCAACTCAAACCAGTATAGGTAATGTGTATCATTTGTAGACTAATAACTTTGATGATCATCATATACGTCTACCACAGACTAAATCACACGTTTCAGGTGACTGTGGCTGGGCCGAAACGCAGCTTGGCAGTTTCCATGCAAAACACCACTATTTATAGATCTAAAAAAGCAATTACAGCGCCCAACAAATGTTATCCCATATAGAATCTTTATCCAGGGTGGCTTGCTGATATATATATGGCTTTAAAACAAGGATTGGTTCCTTTTATAACCACGCGCCGTACAGCAATTGGTCAACATAAGTATCACCATAACGCCTCCAGGTTCGAGAAATTCCGGTACATATATAAGCAACATTCTCCCCCAATTTTTGGCCCCAATTCACACCATCAACAATGGCGACCTCTCTCAAAACCAAAATAGCGCGAGCGAACGATAGAATGAATAGTCTGCCTCAATATAGGCAACGAATGTGCCTCCTAACATTCGCGATAGTATCTGTAATAACAATCATTGTTGGAGTTTTGGTTGGATGGTTCCTTCGAGTTCGCAGTTTCTCAGCGGTGGATGTAATTCACGATAACTCTACAAGATTTGTATGTCCCTCTACGGAAACTCAAATTTTCACCCGTCCTAATTCAATTGGCAGCTATCTCTCTCTGCTGAAATTCTGACTGTAGATCCATCTTCGTCTACAATGGTTATTAACTGGGTCATTGAAGATGACAGCTGTTATGGCGGGGCAGATGACGATGATAACTTGGATGTATCACAAGTCCCAGCAAGTTGTAATACTGTCAACATTTACTTTGACCAGTGAGTGGCCAATGGCTTACAGTTCTACGATATGCTTTTTCTTATCGATTATTTCCTTAGAAACTTGATCAAACAACTTGGAGACAATGCTGAGACAAATCGTACCAACACTGTTCCATCGAATCCGGTATTCATTTGGGATCCTGTGGCCAACCTCTACTCCGCCAGTAGTTTGCCAGCATTCAGAGCCACCATGAACATGTATACAAAAGGTGGAGATACAAAAGACCACACGCTTCAGGACTACCCAGAAGACTCGTGAGTACCTCCTAACTTCTTTTATCTCGTCCAGCACGTCGAAAAAAATCATGCTCAGTAGATACATTTCCGTACTCATAATGTTCGCAAACGACACGAATAGCAATCCCGTACATCTGTATAAGGTTGACACAACCGGTATCGCAGTGTACGTTCAACTTTTCGTCATTTTTTTAAGGAATTTTCTGTCTTATACATGCTTCCACTTTAAAGAGGATTTAATGCAGAAGTTACATCAGACCCAGACCCATCATTAGAAGGTATCATTTTCGATACAATAGTATTCACTCGAAGCCCGCTGGTCAAGGCTTACGTGTATCTTATTGTAATCGGAGTCTGTGAGTAACGTGTAGCCATTTACATACGCTACTCACTAATGGCACATACAGGGCTCATCACTCTGATCTTCCTTGGTTCTGTGGTTAAGGAAATGTTCGGATATCGCCAGCCTGTAGAGGTTTATGCAGTTCCTATGGCGACTATCTTTGCAATCACTAGTGTTAGAGGTTCTATGCCTGGAGCTCCACCAGGTTTCGGTAAGTCTATACTCCCGTTAAACAGTGCATAGCATTTATCAACGATTTCCGTCTCAAATAGGTGCCATTGTTGGTAAGTGTCTTTCATGAACAGATATGGGCATTTTCTCAATGCCTGAATACGTAGATTTTACCGGAATCTTGCCTTGCCTTGCCATTATTATTATTACTGTGAATAACTTCATCATTATACTTACTCGAAGCGTGGCTCAAACAATCTCACAGGGTGTCATTCTATTCGCGGTACTGGTCCACCTCGATGCAGAGGGCGGGGAAGAATAAGCAAGCTAGGCCACTCAGACTAAGCTGGATGCGACGATGGTTAAAGGTCATTTTTTGTGTGCGAAGGGCCGTGTGGAATGCCTAACCCACAAGGATGCTGAGCTCAATTTAACATAATAAAAATATCACCTAATACAAACGCTGCAAGGGTAGCATTTGAACATATTCATTAACAAAATACATACTCCAACATGTCGATTTCCATTATAAATGCCTCTTTCAATTAATAAGATCGCATTCACAAGTGCCTTACTTAATGTGGCTGTACAGATAGATCTTCATCTAATCAAACGTAATTCTCAGTTGCCCAAGTGTCTTAAAGAACTCCAAGAGCGACTCGAACAGTACAAAGACATAAGATTCGTATCGCATCTCAGCAACGAAATGGCATCTCGTTGGATCCCTTTAGAGAGCAATCCAGAGGTAAAGATTTCCCCAAATATGGCATGGAAATATTCCACTGATACCCAAGTGATCTTAGGTTCTGAACTCTGCAAGTTTCAGACACATGGGCAGTCAACAGATTTGTGGGACTGATTAGATTTTTTTAGTGGTCAAACAAAATGGGTCTGGTAGCTTCTGAAAACCAATTCTGCGATATCTATGGCTTTGATAATGACGTATGTGCTTCTCCTTGCTCACAAGGATTCGACCTGACATTGCTGTAACTCACAGTTACTCCAAGTCATACCGAAACCCGTAAAAGCTCTAGTTCTCCTGTTTCCTATATCAGACGCATCAGAAGCCAGGAAAAATAAAGACGACGCGGACATCAAGGAGAAAGGTCAGGCTAGCATTAATGAGAATGTCATATGGATCAAGCAAACAGTAAATTCATCTCTGTGGTTGTCACTCACCTCGATCTCACATCTCTTGTTAGATTTCCAACGCATGTGGAACTATTGGCATGCTTCACGCTCTCATCAATGTAAGGGATATTTTAGACCCTTTAGCCCTTATATTTATGAATAATATGATATCAACGTTAGTCGGATGTCAGCATCGCACCTAACAGCCAGCTGCAGAAATTTATTGAGGAATGCAAAAGTATGTTCCGCCAAATCTTTACATGAACATATGCGGACCTAATTTTTCTTTACCATTACCACTTCTAGACAAGACCCCCGAAGAACGCGCTGTTATACTCGAAACTACACCTCTGTTCGCTAGCGTCCATGCTGAAGCTGCTTCCGGTGGCCAGAGTGCTGTTCCAACGAACCTTGATACGAACTTACACTTTACCTGCTTTGTCAAGTCTCGAGGTGCAGATGGTGATAGAATCATCGAGCTCGATGGGCGGCGCAATGGCCCTGTGGATCGGGGGGCTTGCACTGACTTCTTGCCGGTATGTATTCTCAATGTGGTCATTGATGTTTGTCTCACGTCCTACTAGGATGTTGCTCGCTTCGTCAAGCAAACATACTTCACTGATCCTAATGCACTAGAATTCAGCATGATGGCGTTGGCTCCCCCTTTCTAGCACGATTGATTATCATTAACATAATGTCAAATACGTAAATTGTACAATAAAATTTAGCTATGTTTATACTCTGAATCTTAGGTATGCCATCAACAGTGCGGAGCATCCGGTCACTATTAAGTATGAGTTAGATATTGTTAGATGCATATATAATGGGTCAACAACTTACCGAAGCCGACTAGATATTGTAATGTTGTTGCCTGCAAAGTACTGTGAGTGTGGTGGAGCAACACATTACAAGTAGGTAACTGTACCTTTGATGCTTGAATTGCAGTCTTCAGGCCGGCTATCTCTTGCTCAATCCGCGTGTCAACCTCTTTAATCTTCAATTCCTGTCCACTACTCTCCTCTCGCATTCGGCCCTTTTCGAGGTTAAGATCTAGTCGGACGCCTGCCTGCGTTCTAGTAATTTCTTCTCGCAATCGTTGCTTCAGCTTCTCTATATCTGCTACTAGCCGATCATTCTCTGCTTTGATCATGGCCAAGTCGTTCTTCTCCATTAGCTGGAGTTCAGATTTGACCTGCGCAAAGTCTACTTGTTGGGTATATTGATGCTGTATGCATCCACACCAATCAAATTCATATTTAAGGCGGTAAGTGGGGTAAACAAACCTACCTTCTCTTGATCGGCCTTTGTAACCATGTTGCTGGTCATGTTCCTGATACTTTCATCTATAACCTCTGCCATTGCAGACATGATACCTTCTGCCTGCGCGCGGTTTAATCCTTCTCGTTCCAACCGTTGAACAAAGTGATGGGTATCAAAATGAAAGTCATTTGTTCGAGGGGTAGTACCGAAATTGCGTGATTGGGGGAAAGGATGGATAAGTTGGCGGCGAAGGAGAGAGGAGCGCAAAGCTGACAATGTCATGCTTATTGACTCGTCGGGGTCGTTGATTAAATAAGAAGAATAACGATGGTGTTTTCTGGTTACGTAATATATCTGGAATTTGGTGCGGAAGGGTTTGGACGCGAAACCAAACAAAAGGTTATTTTGTGCCGACACTTCAAATATTACACACAAAAAAACACAAGTCTTGAGTCGAACTGATCCATAAATCATGCAGAGCGATGATGTGATCTGGTCGGTCATCAACCACCAGTTTTGCTCTTATAAAGTAAAGTAAGGCGCGTCCTGAACCAGCAATATCTTATGTATGTATTCACTTCTACTAGAACAACCACTCAAAACTTTTGTCGGAATGAGTATAATGTTACTGGCTTGTGTAACAGACAATCATGTCCCCTTGCGAACTCCAGATATGCTACTGTACGGGAAAAAGAAGGTGGGTGATCCTCATATGTATAATTATATCTCACTCAAAAAAATTTCTTCCAGGCATCTTATATCTTTACGTCAAGACAATTGAAAGGGCTCACTCACCTGCGCACTTGTGGGAAAAGATTAAATTATCAAATAGCTATGCCAAAGCATTGGAACAGGTTGGGCTTCTCCTTTCCTGACTCCATCGCACATTAACATTTAATCAGATCGATAATGAACTCATTCACTGGCCAAATTTCACAACCCATAAATGCAAACAGCGTGTAACTAAAATCACGCAGTATCTAATTAAAATGCGACGGATGAAACTACGCCAACAGTAACTTTACCTTACATATGTGTATAACTTCTCCTAATCTTTCGCCGCAGACCAAAACTTGTTGGTGTCAAAAAGAAGTTAGATCGTCGGGAAGCTGTCCGCGAACGCAAAGCTTTATCTGCTGCACACCTCGAACGCTCCATAGAAAAGGAGCTAATTGAACGACTAAAATCAAAAGCATATGGCGACTCTCCCCTAAATGTTAACGAGAGCATCTGGCAGGCAATTCTGGATAGGGAGAAAAATGGAGGCGACACTGAGAGAGCGGAAGCAGAGCTTGACATGCTGGATGACGAAACAGACGAAGAAGAGGAAGAGGAAGTAGAAGATGAGATGGACGGCGAGTGGGGGGATCGTGAGTTTGTCAGTGACATCAGTGGTGATGAGGATGATGGTCTAAGTGACCTGGAAGAGGCGGCCGTAAGTTTTAATAAACTTCTATTCCTTTAGCAGAACTTTATGGTTTCATTTAACTTCAGGACCAGGGCTCAGGAGGGGAATCTTCAGAAGACGATGAAAGCGAACCCGAAAACCAACCCCCCAAAAATACCCTTGGGAAGAGAAAAGCTCATACAAATGGAGCACCAAAACCTGCTCGAAAACGACCAGAAAAGAAGCCACGACGTAAGCTATGTTCCTATTTTGAACTGCGGGCTTTTCAATAACTTATTTTTACAGAGGGACCGAGAGTGGAAGTAGAGTACGAACAGGAATTGGAGAGTGTACCCCTCACCAAGTCAGCTCTCGCAAATTGGTGATAATGGTTCCGTTGCACATTTATTATTATATACTGTACCGATGTACATATATACACTTATTATATATAGAATGGTCAAAGTGTATGACCTGGAAAAACAATTACAAGTTCAAGTAAGATGGTGAGCAATCCACAGGCAAGGAAAAGAAAATAAGGCGAATGAATATTTGGTTTCGGTTATGTAGTTTTGCCAAACTTCTCTTTACGGTCTTCAATATCTTTCCTTGTCATCCGAGTTCCTAATATGACATCCCAATGGATAAAGAAGGGTTGGGAAAAGTTGGATTTTATTCCAATAACCTAAATGGTTAGGCATGCATGAAACACCATATTACGTTAAAAGTGTGACATGGAAACATACCTGATGATGGATGTCATGATAATCCGCATTATTACTTGTTAAAAGTTGCAAGGGGTCGAAAGGTAAACTGTAACCACAATGGTCGTCGACTGTCTTGAATGTTGAGATAATGAACAAAACCATTGCTTGACGGGTTGATAGGCCGGTTAGCCATTCGGCAATAGCAGCCCCGAGTGTGTCCAGCAGGAAGCCTTCTACAGGGTGATTGTACAGCGATCCAAATGCATACGGTACATAGAGACGATGGTGCCATGAATGGAATTGCTTATACAGAAACTTGTTAACATGCATAAGCCGGTGGAGGAAGTATTGCCAGGTGTCTATCCAGAACCTTGTAATAAAAAATGAGAACCAAAAACAAGTATCACTGAGTAATGAAGACATACATGGCAGCTAAAAGCTGGAACAATGGAATCCCCCACCAATACATAAAGTGTGCAATGTTAAAGAATAACTCCTCAGCAACACTCCCTCCGCCAAACCACATTTGGAGCTTCAACACAATGGTGCGCAGATGTTGTACATGATCAACCTCTTGCTTTGCATCCTCGAGCCATATGATCCCAAGGAGTGTCTGTATGATCTGCTGGAACAGCACTGCCCACACGACCTGTGACCTGGTCGCGAGGTTCCGTGCTTGCACTTCGGCCGAATCATGGATGCGGTATTTTTGTAACCATTTCCAGCCAGAGATGTCGAGATAATGGAAGAAAAGCGACAGAGACCAGTATGCGAGTATTGGTGAAGCTAGAGTGAGGATGTAATCTGGAACACCCTGAATGAGCGCTGGTTTTGTTGAATAGTAGAATGGGTAGGGATAGGTGGTAGAACCAAAACATAAGAGATCATCATCAAGCAAAGGCGAGCATGTTGTCCGGTTCATTGACGATGAAACGGAGCGATAATGTGAGTAAGAATGTAGATGTTGAACGTTGAACAACGATGCGAAGAACTGACAACCCTGTGATTAAGTGGAAACATAAAACTACCCCTTTCCTCACACTTCCCACGAACCCTCGAGTCAATAAAATTCTGATGAATGCGCAGGAACACAATTTTACAAGACATCCCAACTATACAATTATATATTAACCAATGCTTCCTTCAAACAGAACTCGTACAGTTCAGCTTCTACCATGCAACAGGCAAAATAATTAGACAAAAGAACCATGCAAAATGACCTTGTCAGTGGATATGAAATATTAATATGAGCAACAAGTCCATGCGACAAAGATAAATCGAACTAGGGTTCATTGAGATTATTGAGAAGAGTCGTGAGGCACCTTTTCGTGACCATGTCACCCTGAAAGATTGTCATCTCAGTAAGGGTCGGACAAGGAAGCAACTATACATACTTTCAAAAGTGTACTGAAAGTCTGGTCACGCAATGGCTCGGGCAAACAAGCACGAAGTGCTTCACGCGCCCTGTATAACAATTAGCTAAATAAGGATCCGAATACGCAAAAAGACGTACCTCATGTTATCGCTGAGGCGCAGATAGCAACGGACTACATGTTTTAATAGCCTGACAGCTTGTGTCTCCACAAGCTGATTGACCATATTGCTGAGAACAGTGCCAACTGCATAAAATCTTTCATATGTATGGCAGATATAGGTAAGACCGGTTTCATCCAAGAGAATTTTTTGAACAATGAATATTGCAACTGTTTTTGATAGCTCCGAACCAGTTTCCATGATTCGGAGGCAAAGGGGAATTATTTCTGTGGAAAGAAGGAAATGGATCACAGTATTGTTGTCATTTTGCTATATAACGAGAGAATGTCAACGTAGGTATGAAGGAGTCTAATGGTCTACACACTTTCACAAGAGCTCCAATAACCCCAAGGGACGTTAAACGGAGATATTCAAATGGCCGTGTTTTTGATGTTGTATTCAAGAACGGATATAAAAAGAGTGGTATGTGGGCTGTACATTTGATTGAGATCAAAGCTACATTGTAGAGCATGTCGTCTTACCATTCAAAAAGAGTTGTCTGGTTTCAGAATGGGATGCCACACATTGAAGAAGGGCCAATGCATTGCATACCCGATTGGATACGTGTGCAGTGAGATTTGGAGGCGCGAGCAGAGGGTAGACGGATACTATCTCTTGTAATAAGGCGGGCATAATGCCTGTAACGAGGTGGCAGATAAGATAAAGCATAGTCGTTTCATCATCGCGGTGATGACGCACCAAAAGAATGCCACAGCACAAGGGCAAGGTCATCATACTGTTCCCGCTTTTTGCTCAGCTCCAATAAGGCACCCTCTCTTGTTACAGGATCCAGCAAGTCAATCACCAAGCCGTATATTTTTGCATCTTCCTGGATGGCAGGATGGTTTCCACCATTTGTGGTGTTCATGAACTGACCCACGGGTTGATGTGGGATTGGGTGCGCCAAAGGGGCGGTTGACAAGGGTGGGGTTTCAGGATAGTTTGGTAGACCTCTGGAATACTGATTGTAGATACTGTTATTCTGTTGCTGAAGATAGGACATGGGCTTTGGGGATATGAGGCCCGCCATGGCAGACGGAGGCGGAGAAAGAAGCGAATAAGCGAAATATCACAATGGATGACAAATATCGTATTTTATTAATTTATTATTATTCAAACGATTTGTATTTGTTTATACCACATTTGTACATATACAACTTATCCCTTCATTGCAGACCTGCTGCTCGCTGCAATAATGCAAGAAGTTTATACTGTCAATACAAGTCAGAAAATATATAATCAGTTAGTATGGGTGGGTGACATTACTTTTTCTTCCTCCGAGTCAGAAAACATCGACCAGACCTCCTTGTCTGCAAACTCGACAGCAAAGGAATGAGGAATGGCTTTCAAGTCTTCAGTGGCCTTGATCCCACTCCTTCAATCCCCGGACCCGTCCTTTCAAGTTGATTATCTTGTCCAGCTCGTGGTTTGCATCCTAAAGATGAGATCAATCTGTGTCCACATAGCACTAGCATGCAAACCTACCTCCGGAGATCGCTGCAAATGCAATGTACTTCCCACCAATCTGTAGAACCTTCTTTTCCAAACGAGCGAGTCCTCCCATTGCACGGTGACCCATCCAGTTAACAACATCTCCTCTCGTGCACTGCCTTTAACCTTTGCTTCCGCAAGTTGTATCTTCTTTTTCCGTTCATACTCCTCCTGCTTCTTCGCCTCCTCTCTCAATCGTGCAGCCTCGCTGGCAGTCCGTGCTTGTTCATTTCGCCACTCCTCTAGCTTCCGATGCTCCTCTGATCTTCTCTCTCGTTCAACCCGCTTTCTTTCCTCAAGCTCTAATCGCATGCGTTCCTCCTCCTCTTTTTCCTGTTGTTCCCTTAATCGTCTTGTTGCAGTAACTCGTTTTACTTCTTCCTCTATTGACGCTCTCCGCCTCGCATCTTCTTCTTGTTCCAGCCTCAGCTGCTCTTCCTTCTGACGCTTTATCTTTGCTTGCCGCCGTTGCTCTTCCAATAAAATTTCTTTTTCTTCTCGTTCCCTTTTCTTCTGTGCTTCTATCCTGAGTCGCCTCCTCTCTTCCGGATTAGATATTATCATCTTTCCTGGGGCCCATTTACCTCGTAACGGTAGCGTATATTGAACCGGTTGAAGACCCTTGTCCAGTGGTGCAGTAACTCTATGCGGTTTTATCACGATTTCATCAGAACCATGTGCATGTGATATAACAGCAATTTCTGAAACAGAAAATGATTGTTCCCGTTGTGGCTCCGGTCGGGGTCTCTCGTTAGATGACGTTTTGTTGTGATGGTGTGATTTAGAATCGTGTTTTTCCTCATCTTTCGGAGGCGTAGGAGGAGGAGGTAAATCCCCTGAATGCTTCTTGCGTCTCAGCAGATTAGTGAAAATATTGCTAGGTTTGTTAGTCCCAGGTGGTCGGGGCAGTGCCTCAGAAGCATCGTTTTCCGAGGATGATCGCCGAACGGGCTTCAGGGTGGATATTGGCGAAGTGACCTTATTAGTCAAGTCTTTGGGTTGGGAAAAGCTACGACCCATGGACACCGAGTGAGGAACGTCTGGCTCTGCCAGTGCTCGTTGTAGGTTAGTAGTAGTAAGTGAAGATAGGTCTTCGACAGTCAGAGAGGCTTGATGTTTCTATGGCAGAGAACAATGGCATTTCAGAACAATAGAAAAATGCCTGCGTTGTAAACAAACCTTGAACATAGCCCCGACCCTTCGTGAGTGCACTAGTGCACGGGCTGTAAACATTCTGTCCTTGAATATATTTCCCACAAGAGAACTGACGGTCCCATACCTCTCTTTACTCCAGAGATGGAAGGCGGGACATAGTTAATTAGGACGTATCCAGGGTTTGCTTGGCCCTCTTCGTGATAGAGCGCAATGAGCGCAATGAACGCTCTATCGATATAAACGCTTTGTTTCAGCCCTTCAAGTCCCTCTCGTCCATATGCAAGCAGTGCCAGCTCGTCGTACTCCCAAATCAGCCACACGTGTTAGTATTTTACATGACAAAAACCCCTACTCCGTAGGTGATGTAGAATCACTTACGCTATCGCTGGTATAACTTAGTACCAACCTATAACCAAAACTCGTCAATCAAAGGCATGAGCCGCGGAGTGGAATTAAGAACGCACCAGCCGACTCCGTCGTTTATCATTGATTCATAGGCGGACATAACATTGCCAGGATCTCTCAGGTTGAAAGCCATCCTGATGAATTTAGACAAGCCGCCAGGGCAAAGCAAAATAATGATAAGGATAGAGAACAATGGGGATTGAAGGAAGTGAGTAAGTGATGGGCAGACGTGGAATTCGACGAAGTCCCTTTGCAGATGGACAGCATCATCATTGTTGTAACCATCTCATCGGCTTTGCAGGGCCGGTGCATCATATGCATCACCATCAATAATACTTATATCATGATCTTCCTAGATTCTCAAACACTGCATATGTCATGATCACACATGTACATGAAAATCCAATGTCAAAATAAAAGAAAAGCCAGGATAATTTCGAACAGTATGTGTTATTTTCCGAGTGTATAAAACTCTCATTGCTATGGCGATCCCCCCTAACAACTTGAACCTGTCCTTGAGTTTCTAGTTATCAAACGATTACAAGTTTTATTATAAATATTGCTTCTCCTTCAAGGATCGTGACTAGCTGCGTTTGGAGTAAATCCTATCTGGTTTGTACCGGTTTAAACATGCTTCAAACACTCTCAAGCACCGCCGCCATCGCAAAACCATGGAGCTTCATCGTCCCTGATTCTCTCTAGTACCGCCGCCGCCGAGACCATGTCCGTAAAACGAGGTACATGTAAGTATAGATGTTGGTATCAAACACCTTTGATGTGATGTACTGACAAGTACGCGCTGAAACAACAAGTGCGTCGCCGCTGATAAGCCGGTAGAACCAGCATCACACGAGTTAGCTTATAACATACATACTTATGTATTAAACTGAAATAAAAATGCCTAGAGTTATTGCATAACTTTTATCGTCGTTAAATGTGGTGGCCCCTTGTTTCTGGATATGAATTGAACGCGTTTTATGCAGCTAGGGCACCCAGATATTCACGGGATCATCTCGAATTGAATTTTTCCCCATATCGCGGGTAGAATTGCACCGAGAAGTTGATTGAAGTGCTGTAGGTATATAATTACAGCCGCATTTATTCGAACCTCCATGTAGCTGTCGGAGATACAGACGGCCGAATACCTATCGAGTGCTTGAAGTATTAGCTTGACTAGCGACATGAGACTTTGATGCCTTGAGGACTTGTATATAACTTCTTGCTTCCTAATCTCTCCCTGTGATATAACTGTTAATCATCCATTAACCACAAAATGCATTTGTTCTATAATCAGTTACTGGGCCGAAACTGTCACCATTAAGTACCAAAAGATTTTAAAAAATAACATGGAGAAAAAATGACAATAGGGAATAATGTTTAAATTAATTGGAAATTCATCATAATTAATAGTCATGACATAAATTATAAATCGCAGAAATACCAATACCCGAAAGGTACATTGTTCGCATACTACCGAGGTGGCTTACCCCCGAGTTCAGGGAGCAAAAGAAATATAACCTAAATCCATTTTTAAGGCTTATATATCCGTAGCTTAACATTCCATTTTTATCGTACCCTGCAACTTTGTATTCCACTTGTAATGTCGGTGAACCGAATCAGTTTTTGAACGTAAAAGACAGCGAGTAGTCAGTGTAAATACTAGCTATCTTGTCGAAAGCCCAACAGGAGCGTACTGATACTTCCGCATAATCTACATTTCTATTTGATACTACGTAAAGTCCTGAACTCATTTCATAGTACGAATAAACAAAATAGAAAACCTCATACTTCTATGATAATATTCTGATTGATGTATCCACTCAAATTTCAATAGCCTGAAGATTCTTAACTGTTCACAAAGGGGTGAATATTCAGCTGATATTAGAATCCACATTATATGAACTCACCAGGCAGGCATACTCAGGGGTATCTTCACGGTCGTCTAGGGGAAAAGAAGAATGTAAATGGTCAAGTAAAAAAAGGAACATTGTTCCAAAGAATCTAACTTACAGCAAGCCCCTGAAGATACATAACAGAAAATGTTGAGCACTAAATTCCCAAATAAAAGTCATCACTCACAGAGAGACTTGTTTCTTTGTACTTCACGCTCATATCTGCAGCAGTCAGACGCATAGCTTCGATCGCTTCATCGAGAGTAACACTGTAAACGCCGTGACTAGCCATTGACAGCTGTGCAGCTGTAACGGCTTTTACGGCTACAAAAAAAATACATAATTTTGTTTAGTTAGCCCGAAACACTAATAGGCTTGTTTACCTCCAAGACTATTACGTTCCTGAGAAAAAAGTATGAGCGCAGAGGCCCCTGGCAACGACCAAAGAATGGAAACCACTTACAATACATGGAACTTGTACGAGCCCGTCAATGGGATCACATGTAAGACCCAGGTTGTGTTCTGGAAAAAAGCGGAGAAGTCAGTCACGGAACTGTCGTACGGCAGGGTTCCCACCTATTCCAATCTCTGCAGCCTGCGAAAAAAGCTAGTCAGGCATGTAATAGGATGAATTATGTGTGTGATTGGATACCTGGAGCACTATTTCCGGTGATGCTGTGGGAAGACTTAATCGATACAAGTGTATATGTCAACTATTTTTACTCACCTCCCATACAGGCCGCAAATCCAGCGCTTGCCATGGAGCACGCAACTATAATTCCGATGATGAGGTGTCATGTACCATCCTATATAGAATAGAGGGGATAATCTTTCTCACCCCCAACTTCAGCTTGACAGCCCCCTTCAGCGGCAGAGATGGTGCTGCCACGCTTGAAGAGCATCCCGACAGCCTATGTCAAATAGCAGATAAATGAATTGGATGAAAGATCAGCAGTTTATAACACATACCGCCGCAGTCAATAAGAAAGTTTCAATACTTTTTTCGTGGTCATCAGTAACAAACTATTATTAACGCGTGAACATGAATATTGAAGTAATTGACGAAAGCGGATGCACCTCAAGGATGTATTTCAATACCGCAGGGATCACGCCAGCCGCACCATTAGTGGGCGATGTAACAATACGACCGCCAGATGCATTAACTTCATTGACCGCGATCGCATAACACGAAAGGAAATCCATAGCAGGTATAACGGTCTTCCGCTACTCCAGGCCATTAAAAAGGTAAGCACATATAAATAACATGTATTCCAAGTTGGAACAGACCCACAGGTGGCATAGGAAGCACTGCATGATCAAAAGAACCCACCACTCTAGGTGCTCGTAAAGCACTAAGATTAATGCGATTCGGTGCCCCGTGATTATTTTGAGCAGCGTTATTCTCGCTATTACCATTACCGCCGTTTTCATCACCGGAATCAGCTGGTTTTCCAATTGCCTCAGGGTTAGTTCCAGAGCCAAGAGCAGCATACGATGGAGCAGCTATGCCAGGATAAAAGCTGGATGATATCTTAACCCCACAACACAAGAAAAATAATCGTATGCACACACCCACGCATCAGCCTTCTGTAAAGCATTGGAGCACGTCTTCTAAGACCTAGGCGACCAGGTAACGTACGTTCCGGTGTAGATACGCCTGTGCGAATACAGCCATCCATGACTTCCCATATACGCATCAACTGAGGATGTGTTATTTTATGCATTAAGAACACTTTCAGCTCTTGCACAATTACCTTGGAGTGAATCTCCGCGTCGGTGTACCCAAAATATTTCTGGAGAGGGTAAATATTTAGCTGAGAACTATTAAAATTTCAAATGTATGAAGATACCTCATTATCATGGACAATTTGAGCAATCGTCATCTAGCCCAGTTTTGAACACAATCTACAATTGGAGAGAATAGTTTGCGTACGTTGTGCCTTCTCGTTAGAGCCAGCAAGCTATTTCCTGACTCGAATGGGTATGGCGGATGTCCAGTATCTTTCTTATTCTCTACAGTTACGTGCTCTTCCTCATTAACATGATTACCATTTGGCGGTGGTATATGCCAATCCGGTTCTGACAAAGAATGCGGGACCTGGTTTAGCCTGGCACCGTGAACAGTGCTCTTATCTACGCCCTTGTAAAACAAGTTTTCATCGACTACAAGGAACAATTCATATTTGAGACGTGGAACGTATATCAAATGCAAAGAGACACAGACCCTTAGTTTTCTCATTTACTACAAATCCTCCTCCTACGCTAAAGTATTCATTTGTTGCAAGTAAGTCACCGTTTTCGTCAAAACAACTAAAGCGCATTCCGTTTGGGTGGGTTTTCAGTACACGATCCCACCTCCATAGCATGTCACGATCCATATCATATGTGATACGATGGTATCCCCCAAGCAATAACGATTTGTTCTGGAGGATATCCTCATAACGTGATGGGATGGTTCCAGTATCAATAGTTTCCGGATCGGAACCTATTATTTGAGTGGGTAACGTAAGAAACTGAGGATGAATTTAATTTAGCACACCTTCTAAGCCAAGTAGTATTGCTTGAGGAGTATGGTGTCTAAATGGAACTTATTGATCAGACGTCTAAAGAAGGGGGAGCATGTGCAACAAAAATACCCTTTCCCTAGAATTAAATGGGGATGAAGCACAAGCAGACGTCGATATCTTTAATAGAATGCTTACCAGTTGCTGCAAGAGAACCATACCTGATATTGTAAATGAGTCACACTTAACCCATCTCGTTGACGTGAGGCTCACAAATTAATTTTAACTGTGGTGACCTTTGCAGAAGATGAGTCTATGAATTTTGCAGTGAGTGTAGTTTTGTTGACATACCTTTTCCAAGATATCTAGTTCCCGGAGATCATTGATAAATATCTTTCCAGCGCGCATTGGTCCAACAGTATGTGATGACGATGGGCCAACTGGTCGGGTCTTCAGATGAGTGAAACGTCATAACCACAATGGCCGCAGACAAACCTCCAATACTAAACAAATCGAACGCCGATATGACTGCATGTTCTGGAGTTGAGGGTGGCGATTCTCTACTCGTGGCTAGTTTGCCAAGGTGGCGCGTTGTCCCTGCTAGGGTTGAGGTGCGTGGTGTACCGAGCGTTCCGTTGCGTGCACTGAAAGAGAAATGAAATGAGACGAATCTCGCAAGAACGTGTCTGGTCTGATTCCATGGGACCATCTTTCTGAATTGAGACGTGACTATATAGCTAGACTCCTTTATGAGTCGTCTAGGCTGTAATAAAGAAATGTGGTGCACAAGTGGTGAAAACGTACTTCGTAAGTACTAGTTGATTTGTGGCTCTACGTTAATAGATGGCAATTGCCGTATGCAGCTATGTTTTCCGAGGATTGTCCTGGTTGTTCGAGTTCTTCGTTAATGTTTGAACTCTGGACAGCCAACTGTAACGGTATGCCGCGGGTGAACTTGAAGTCCAAGTAGAAGTGCTATCGAGAGACCTGCTATTTATATTTTAGTAGATTGTACACTTTTTACTTTAAGCTTATGATGGACCGGCGTCTGACTCTCTCTTGTGAAATTCCAAACACTGAATCACATGATATCAAATTGTTAATTATTTAATTTAATTTCTAAATTCTATTTTAAAAGTAAAAGGGTCACATGACAGTGGGTCTTAAGCGTTCGTTCTATTGGCTTTCGTCGTCGTCGTCGTTGTCGCCGTTTTTTCACCTTCGTTTGTCACTTTCATCGTGTAGGCTGTTTTTACAGTCCATATACCATTGTTCCAGCTCGCATATTTTCTGTGGTAAGGCTGCTTCCGGGACTGGCTGCGACCCTTGATATTTCTTTAACCTTGAGCTTGCCGTCAAAGGTTTTGGAATCTGGGGTTTCAGCGCCCAACAGCCATGTCTACCTCTATACCTCTTGAAGCGAAATCTAGTCTCAAATTGCAGAGCACACCAACTCGTGATAGAGACCGTCTTCCATTTCCTCAAGCAGCCAATCCTTCACCAGGTCCGTCATTGCGCCTACCTACCAATTCATCCAACACGTCCCACTCAATGGCGACACCACCCAAAATATCCTCATCCCATCAGCCACTCACCGTCGAGTCAGTTCTCAAACAATTTGCAACCAAACCCGACCCCAAAGCTGCAGCCCTCGATCATGTTGTAGCGGATCGTAATGTGCTCTCAGCGCAGAATGCGCAGCTCTGGAAGCTTATCGAGAAACAGCGAGCAGGATACAATCAGATACTGAAAGAACTTGAACGCATCAGGGGTGAACGCGATTCATATAAGAGTAAAATCGTTGCCATGACTGGGTCTGCATCTGGTAATGGAGAGAAACGTTACAAAAGTGGTGATAGAAACACAAGACCTAGCCTGGACAGTGATATTAGCCACTCCTCTTCTTTTGGTGGAAGTAGTTCCTCTCATCTGAATACCCACAGATATTTCTCTGATGCAAGCTGTGAGTTCTTTGTGTTTTATGATATGGTCTACATTCAACTCAGACGCGACTATCGTAGCCACTCATAAAAACCTCCCACATCTACATCTCTCTCGATCACAAGAGCCTCTAAATGCCCGCAACAACGAAAATGGTACCGCCTCAGCTAATTCCGCGACAAACACAAGCCCTTCCAGCCCCCAACTTCCCCCTCCCCCACTCTCCGCACCTTCATCAATTCTTCCGGAGACACCCAACTCTCGAACACAAGGATCTGCCCAAACAATTGTCTTGTCACCACGTTCGAGTGCAATGTCGAATCTACCCAATCAGGACGATATCACGCAGGTTAGAAATGACAGTGGTAGCAGTACAACGGGATCCAACAAGAGCGGTGCTGGTATAAATGCTATACCAGCATCACGACCGGTAGTCTACCCTCGTAAAGCCAGCCTTGCTGAAAGCGTAAACAGCGTCATGACGACTGGTAGCAGCATGAGTGTTTCAACACCTGCATCCCCCACATCCACACAAATAAACCATAACTGTAATCCCCAAAGTGTCAGCCAACAGCCGCTACATACGGGCAGTCAAAACTCTCAAAGTCTTTTGACGGGAGTCAGTTCATCTACTTCTGACATGTCAAACCCCAACCTTCGGCAAGGAACGTTGACAACCTCCTTACAATCAAATGCGATCCCATCTTCTGAAATTTCACCACATACTACGTCTTCATCACAAAATCACAATCAACCTCAATTCCTATCTCCTATCCTTGAATCTCGCAAGAATATGTTGTCGCGTGATTCCCATGTATCTATCCCAGACGAGGCGAAACGATATATAGCTAATATGGGGGAATCACCTATGTCCAGTCCCCAAGTGGAAGCTTTCGTCCGATCCCAGTTCAAGCCATCTTCTAGCATAACATTACCTTACATCAACACACCAGATGTAGATCCAAAGGAAAATGAATTTTTGGATATGGGCGAAGATGATGATACTAACGACGAAGAAGATTTATATAATGATGATAGTGAGGGGTATGCGCAAGATCAAGAATCAACTTTGTTACACGACCAAAAGGTCGGGGCAAACAACCAAGGTTTTGATCATGGGACGGGGTTTAAAGCATCTGATGGCGATATTTTGGGCGCTGGGGATCAAATAACGAATGAAACGAAGCAACACAACTCTCACAATCGCCTCTCATCACATTCGCATCGAAACGCTACAGATCAAACGTCAGGACAGGCGAGAAAGTTAAGGAAAGAAGAGGCCAGAGCTGCTGTTGACGATTTCCCCCTTCCTCCTTCTGTGGATATTCATAGCCAGCGCCAACAGGCTATGCCCGTTCAAGAGCCGCGACTAGAAAAGTCAAAACAGCCTCCGTTAGTAACCCAACCCTTCACCCCCTCATCAAAGTACTCTCAAGCGATGTATGAACAACAATCGCCGTCTTCGTCATCCGTCATTCTAACGTCGGACACGAATACACTTTTCTCTGAATCAACATATATTAGCAGAAGCGGCATGTCATCTTCTTCTACAGTGCCGGGAGTGTCGGACAATTGGCAAGAAGATCCTCAACCATATCGTTCTGAGCCACATCATTTGGAAACAGAACCTATACTGAAACAGGGTAGCTACCGTGCCTTACCCCTCCTCCCCAGAGATCTGCCCCATACGAGAATCGTTGTCTCCCACTCTTTCGTCCGTCCCAATGAACGCGGTAAAGAAGTTTTATCCTTCGTTATATCCGTGAACCCTGGTGTAGGAAAGGAAGGATGGCGAGTTGAGAAGATGTACTCTGACGTGCTGAACCTCGACCAACGAGTAAGAAGCAGTGTGGGGAAGGGCGTCGGCAAGAAAATCGCCAATCTTCCTGAAGGGAAGCTTTGGAGAGACCACGCTCCCGCAAAGGTTGACCAACGGAAGGTTAGTAACACAGATAGAATTTTATTAGCACTTTGATTGACTACAGGAATGATAATATCAGGCTGTCCTCGAGCACTATTTGCAGACACTGATTGACTTGCCTATCAAAAATAATGACGAAGTTATTGCGTTCTTCACTTCGGATATTGCTAAGGAAGCCATGCAACCGGTCATGAAGGCTGGTCACAAAGAGGGATATCTCACGAAAAGAGGCAAGAATTTTGGTGGATGGAAAACGAGATATTTTGTTCTTCAAGGTCCTGTATTGGAGTATTATGACTGTGTAAGTTGTCATTCTTAATCTTTTCTTGGTCCATTCTTCAGCCAACTCAACCAAACAACAAATTCCAGCGAGGCGGTGCACATCTTGGCTCAATTACTGTCACTGGAGCCCAGATTGGACGCCAGCAGCAACAACAACCCAAAAGTGATCGTGCACCTTCAGCAGATGAAGAAAAGGAGTACCGACATGCATTTCTCATTGTGGAAGCCAAAAGGGCACAGGGAGGCAATCATCCACGTCACGTTCTGTGTGCAGAGAGTGATGAAGATCGGGACAGCTGGGTTGAGATGCTTGTCAGGTACTTCACTGGCACATATAGCGAGGAACCTATCAATTACGGATTCGGTTCCAATTCAAGTTTATCACGAGCAAGCACTAGTTCGAATGATGTTCTAGCAACTACACCCCGCAAACAACCTCATAGGGGAATGTCGAAGGACGACATTTCAATATCTAAAGGGGCAGCTGTACCAATTTCTTCCCTCAATCCAGATGCAAGCAATGCAAAATTATTCCAAACACCGCCGGTCTCTCTTGATGATCATACATCTGCACCCAGCCCATCCAAATCTATTGAGCCATCCCTTGGTTCTAACAGCTCTCCCATTGACTCTCAAAATCAGAACCAAAATTCAAACCAAAACCTAAACCAAAATACGCGAAGACTCACGGAACGTAATCATGGGCTGCCATCCAGCCTTCCTGATTCGTCACCTCTAGCTGGTGTTCAAACTTTCTCTTTGGAAGGCTCTGGAGTAAATCAGCGTGCCAGTTCCGAACTCGGCCATTACTCTGATCTACATGACGCGCGCCTAGCTAATTCTGGAAACCGGAGCCAACAACAACTGTACTCACCAGAGAAACATCGGGCTCGGGAACCACATGACGGACGCAGATCTTTTTATCCGACGCTCAATCCGGTTACTTCGCCTCCGGCGGCCATCCCACCAGAGCGTGTTCCATCACCAGAGAAACATGACGCTAATGGGAAGGTTAAAATTTCTGGTCCGCTTAATGGCACTCCTATCCCGAGTGGCTTCAAGTTTGGTGGAAAGGATGCTCCGTCCGCTGATGTTATGAATGATAGACGCGAAAAAGCAAAATCTCGATCATTCTGGGGTTTTGGGAAAGCAAATGGTAAACATCCTTTTATTGATGATTCATTCATTCTGGTTAACACCATTTTTAGGTGATAAGAATTCACTTGTGGTTAATGCCTCAAGATACGTTTTTGGTGTTCCGTTGGATTACGCTCTTGAGGTTGCACAAATATGTAACCTTCCTGCAGTTGTTTTCCGTGCTATTCAATATCTGGAAGCAAAGAAAGCTGACCAGGAAGAAGGCATATATCGGCTAAGTGGGAGTTCTGCTGTTGTCAAAGGTTTAAAGGACCGCTTCAACAATGGTATGTCCTTTTACATCAATAACAGATATGTACTCGATTATTCATTTTGTTCGATGTAGAGGGTGATGTCGATCTTCTCGCCTCGGACGAGTATTGGGATCCACACGCTATAGCTGGACTATTGAAGAGCTTCTTGCGGGAATTACCCGCAAGCATTTTGACTAAAGAACTCCATCTAAAGTTCATGGCTGTGATCGGTGCGGATTTTTGATATTACTGATATTGTTAGTGATGTTTACCAACGATTTATCACGTAGATCTTGTCGATGCACAAGACAGGATCAGAGAATTATCACATCTGATAGCCGCACTCCCACTTGCTAACTACAGCCTGCTTCGCGCACTCACGGCTCACCTGATTCTGATTGTGCAAAATTCAAGTGTCAACAAGATGACTATGCGCAATGTTGGTATCGTCTTCAGCCCCACCCTTGGAATTCCTGCAGGTGTATTCAGTCTGATGTTGGGAGAGTTCAATCGCGTGTTCAATGTCAACGCTGAGCAAGAAGATGACCCAAGTTTGGTGGCCAAACTGGATGAGAATATGTTATCAGACCATACATCAGACGCCTTCCGGAGGAATAGTCGACAATACTCAGACGGAGCTGCTGATCAATTCCTCGGATTATCCGGGCGTACTTTAAGTGGTGCGTTCACACTCAACTTGTTTTACTCCAAAGAACTCCGTTTTTTCTCACAAATCTTTTTCCAAAATAGCATCCGCGGAGGAGTTACAATCAGAAGGTGATGATTCCTCTTTGCAAGAAGAAAGTGGAACAGAAACAACAGAAGGTGATGCAACCGTGGAATCCATGTCTTCACTAAGCCCCATTTCTGGAACTCCTCAAATTGAATATACCGGTGTGGGTACACCTCCCGATACGCCTGTGGCAACGAATCAATCGAAAGCGTCAAGTACGGCAGCTAGCAGAGGACTTACAGTTGCAGTGAGCCGTTCTGACCGAGGCAATCGACATTCCAGAATGATTGGTTTACCCTCATCGCCGCGGCCCACTTACTCGCCGTCACCAGAGGTTCCAACTTCCTCAACACCACGCTTCCGTAAGGATTGATGAGTTTGACGGCGTGTAATATTCTTTTTCTCTTCTTTTCTTGTAACATTATTTATCATCTTTGGAAGATGTGTTCTATGTTCTATATCTTTTTTTTGTTTTGGTTCGTTATATACCATATCTTGATACCACACGACCCATTGGAGAGCTAGCATGGAACATATATACTCTTCTAGTGCGATTGCAATGTGATACCTCTGTTCAACCAACTATTTGAATAAAGAACATTTTATTTTAATTTTATGAAACATTTTCGATGCCACGTAGGCACCAACCTGAACCACGCCGTCGATCAAAGTTATCAGGTCCGATCATGTAATTCACAGAATACAATAACTTTCAACCACGCACTTGGTTTTTATTCACAACTTGTCCATGGGCTTCTCACATGCAGCCGTGCTGGCTCCTATTTCTTTCTTTCTCGGTGGGTAAACAGGAACTTCTCTCACGACTTGTCACCATCGCTTTTTTTTTCTTTATCTTTTTTCTAAAACAACATCTATTATAGGTGTTTTAATCATCTGCTTCAACGTGGACCACAGAATTCTATGGTCTCAGGTTAATGAAGACATCATCAACGATGGATTTACCTTTTACACGACATTCTTCAATGCACCACCTGCAATCAAAGTACGCGAAAACCCAATGGTTCAATAATAATGTGTTAATCTCATCCCCATAGGCATTGCTCCATGGAATGGTGGGAGTCGGTTTGATCGGCCTTTTGTCCAAGTTGCACAAGTGGGACGACAGTGCGATGTATTTTGATGGTTCCAGCCTTGGTACGTATTCCCTGGTTTCTCCCACTGCAGGAAAAAGGGCAGAGCAGCTTAGGAATGAAACTTCTCTTCTAGCGACTTATATCTTTGCCATTGCCGTATACTTAACAGTTACGATACCCACGTTGCAAACGATCGTAACGCCCCTTGAGAATGTCGATACCCGGCAGGACCAAGTTGAAGCCATGCGCGTTCTCTCCGCTGGCAACATCATTGTGGCTGGATGTCTCTGTCTCATTCTTTTCCTGCAGGTGCGTTTAACCCGGGCTTCTTCTGTCTCTCTTGTTCCTTGACCCATCTCACATGGTTTTATGTTTCGGGTTTTTCCTTAGGCTGGTCAGGAATACGCCAGGCGTACAGAAGTAAACTCATTGGCCAGGCTCGAAGATGAGAAGAAAAAGAAGGCGGTTCAGGCCGCAAATGAAAAAAAGGATCAGTAATTTGACTGTTGCTTGATTTTCCTTTGCTTACCTAGATACCAATCACGACTGCCTGGGCATTTCTGGATAGTTACGCCGATTCAGTGTCCCACTGATGACAATATGATTAAATTTCTCAAAAGGGTCAGGCATAATTCTCCATTAACTGTGCGATTGTGTCGGATTACCTTTTAACCAGACACAACGGGATCATTTATGTACTTAGAACCGAGTGCCCTGTAATTAGACCTTGTTGCGCTACCGCACTCCAGTACCTAGTACAATCGGAACTAAGTTATCAAAAATGATAACATTTCGTCGAGGAATCAAATTATCGGGAATATAGTAGAAAACCGGTCAAAGGCAAGACTAACCCATAACGTAGCACAATCTTTTCATTAAACCAGTTGGTCTCATTTCCAGCCGTTTTATTTTAGAGCCTAGACACGATAACAAAGTGAGTGAGAAAAAACAAACGAGAAAGCGAGTGACAGCTTTCGGCGGAATTTACTTCGAACTACCACGAACCAGGGCGTTCCAGTGCAGTAAATCCCAGGTTATCTATTTTTCTATTATCTCCCAGGTTCTCCCGCGAGGGTATCCGTCCGACAAGAAACATTCATTCTGTACATTTCCCAAATATGAAAAACATCAGACAAAAAAACTACTCGTACACACAGCTCATAGCGTGTGACGGCGTATCCATATGCAACTTGACACTTTTTGTTTGAGGTTTGAAGTCTGTCTGTTCAGGCTGGAACCCGACGAAAATCAAAACACCGGAATCGGATTTCTTGCTTCGACCCTGACTTAAATGCCATCGTGTCGTTGCTTATCTGCGGGTGTCTTTTTCCCACCAATGTTAACTGGAAATCGCAACAATTTTAGCAAAAAGCATTGCGCATGCTTTCAACAGCAACAATAACAAAAAAGTCTCTGCGACCCTATGCTCCTTGTGACAATAATGATTTACTGCAGGAAGAATGAACAAACGTCTGTCATTCTCTGCTCGTGTGAGACATGTATCGTTCTTCCCTGGGTGCAGTGCCATCGGTTATTCACTCCCATTCACCCTCCCACCACCTACCTGCTGCGACGAACGTTTGAAAATAGAATTTGGATCACGCTCTCACGTTACGTTCACGTTTGCACGGCTCGTAAGTTGCGACTTTCCCCGTCGCAAAGAGTACCCACGTTCTCATGAAGAAGCCACAGCAAAGGTATAGTCATTGATGATAATCAGAAAATGGCAGTGCTGTTTTTGAAAAAATCTTTTTTTGTTCACAGGCAACGGTCCCCAACTCCGTGATGATCATCAATGTACCGATAGTGAGTAAAGTAATGACGAGAACCTATTATCCTATTGTAAATCGGAACATGAGAAGGAATGGTATGTAAATTGGGTAAGTAAGGTAGAGTAAGGCTAGGTAAAAAGAGTTTGATAGAAATTTCTTTGCCGCCGCCGCCGACAGATACTCCGCTCTTCACAGGTGACTGCCATCGAAGCGCTTCGCGTGGGCGAGCTTCATCAAAAATAGCTGACTAACTGCGAGGGTTAGAAGAAAGGCAACCAGTACGTTGCCCGAGTTCTACATTTTCTGATATCTACTATCTCTTTAGGTCTCGCCCCCATCCAGGTCTTAGGTGAGGCGGTCCGTGTCGGTATCCACTTTTCTGGACTTGCGTGGGCATTTGGTATTTTCTTTTCTTTTTCACAAGTGGAATCCTAGAATCTCTGGCTTTTCTCACCTTTTGTAACCGAAGGTGGTATAATAATAATAATTATCAGACAACCCTGGCCGGATTTTCTACTAAGCGCATGCTTCTGTGTGTGTGGAGATGCGGACTCACTTCCATAGCCCTTTATTACCTACTTTTTTTTCTCCGTATCATGCCAGTTTTGAATGATGATGTGTAAAGAAGATGTCAAATCCCATTCCTGTCCACTGTCTGTTATACAATCGTGCGAACTCGAGCTGTTTCCCGTACGCAAGCGTGCGGGATCAACACACGACGGGGAACAAAGGACACCTACCCTGACAGCGTATTATAATTTTTGGTTCACCCGCCTATGTTTTATTTTTCCTTGATAGGGAAAATTGCCGTACATCTTAACAGCACGTTTGGGAAGAACTCCTGAAGGTACACACTAACGCATGCACCCGGTCCATCAATGGTTAGGGAGAAGTCTATCTCGGTGTACGTGATCGGACCGTACAGTTGTATTTTCCCTTTTTTACTCATTCCCTTGCACGCCACAAAGAGGCTCCTGGCCTCATCGCCTATCCAACATCATTAACAGCAGAAGTCAACACAAATTCACATCAAAAAGATCAATTTCCCTACCAAACAGGACCGTCCATGACGTCGTTGGTATACGGTCGGAATTGTCAGCAGGAGTCTCTTCACAGCTTGTTACATTATTCGCTAGCAGCTCGTGCAACAGACTCATCAAACCGTTATTTTCCGGCGGCTCGCAGTTTGCTTCGCAGGAATAGTACTATCCCACGTAGTTACAAGTATGGTACGTGGAGAGAAGACCCAATACAGAGGCGAAACAATGGATAAACTACTCCGACTAAATCATTGATTGGAAGCATGCCAGACGACCCATCTGTGAGAAAACCAGACCAGCGTCCTCGGTTCGGGGTGTGGGAGGGTCCCTTTTTACTGC
Source organism: Floccularia luteovirens (assembly GCA_009739215.1). Taxonomy (NCBI): domain Eukaryota; kingdom Fungi; phylum Basidiomycota; class Agaricomycetes; order Agaricales; family Squamanitaceae; genus Floccularia; species Floccularia luteovirens. The sequence continues at coordinate 366,198 of VSJF01000006.1, forward strand.
AGAAGGTATCCGGGTTCTTGTAATCAATATGGGCACATGTACACACCATTCGATTTCATGTAATCACATAGAATTTGTCATGATTTGCTAATGAGATGGCCTTTGGTTAAGATGGAAACAAACTAAAACAGCTCATGTACAAGGTCAGGGAAAGGAGTGTCATGGTTCGGTTGAGTAAGAAGCTGAGCAACAGTGAGTCAGGGGAAGAGCTAGGTTCCGATCTAACAGCAAACAGAACACCTCCCTGTGAAGATGGTGATTTTTAGGCCTCGATCTTGAGTGAGAAAAGGTGAGCTGTCGATGTACTCCAAAGGCAGAGGAGACGAGGATGGAACGAACGAATAGGCAAAGTTCGCATCAGAGTGGGATTACTGCGCAATGGCTAATTTAGGAAGAAGAGGACCTTGGCTGGGCGCTATTCCGAGGTTTTGGGGTTCACAGTCCAAACATGGTTTGAGTGCCAACTGCTAAGTGGCGGATTTGCAGAGCTGACGATCAGAAGCATATTATAAGGAGTGCAGACCCTGTTTCAATAGCAATTAGAACAAGTTGATGTGTACTTTTGATAACTGGTTTGTAACTAAGGACTAAGAAGGTTACAAGTACAATAAAGAAAACAAAAGATGAAAGGTAAGAACGAGCATAAGATAAGAAGGATGAGAAAGGAGGGTCGCTCACCAGAAAATTAAATTCGTTGAATTCCAAAGAAGATTTCATATGTGTTACTACAGTCACGACAGTCACCAGCCAGACAGCTGGGTACAAAGCGCCATTTTAAGGCTGTACATTCTGATCCCAGCGATGTACTCACTCCAAACACATGATTGGTGGTCAATACTCATGAATGATACGATACGTACTCGACTGGAAATCGTGATGGTGGCAATGGTTCCTTTTAGCGAAGGGAGTCTTATCAGCATCGAATGAATGCAGGTAGGCTCATGAATATGATCTGTAACGATTCACAAATGCGTTTTTGGTACGAAAAACTCACACGGATGGTGTGACAACACGGTGTTACCTCTAACCACCGAGCCAAAGATGACCCATTTCGATTTGAATCAGAACATGGCCAAGTTACCAGTACAAGCAGCTGAGTGATATCATGAGAAACTGGTAGATAAATTGAGCACAACTCGGGCGGAGGTTGGCCCCTCCCCCCCACGCGGTGGAACTTTTCCCATCATAGGAAGGGGTTCTTTGGAACTGTGGAAAATAAAGAAAAATGGGACGAGAAGAAAGACAAGGCAGCGCCCGACTGCAGCCCTAATAGTCTAGAGGCGAGGGAGAGAGGAACGAGGCTGGGTGGGCCGAGATGGACGGGCGGTAGCCTGGTGGAGAAGAATCGGCGAGAAGAAGGACGAGAGCCGTCGTAAGTTGCAAGATAGGCATCGGTTGGCAAGAATTAAAAAATAATTAAAAAATAGTCAAATAAGGGCGGAGATAAGTGAATGGGGGTGGTGCTTGTTGATGGTTGTGCATGCTTGTATATCGCATCTGTCAGGTATGTATGCAGGGTTGGTTGTTTGTATATGTAGTGCCTTGATCAGAGAAGCGAAATGAATCGAATCTGAGATGAGTGAGGAGATGTGAGATCTGATCTGAGAGAACCTAAAGAGGAAATGAGAGGATTTTACTAGAATCGCTTAAAAGAATTCCACAAAACACTTTATCGTGAACCTTCGTATCCCCCTCGCCCTCTTCACTTTCTTCTTCAAACGCACACTTTCTTCAACAAACGCTATGGACACTGACTGGTGCTTGACTTGCGACAGACACTTTGTATGTTTATTTTTACTTTTATCTTCAATTTTTATTCAATTTTTTTCTTCTTCTCGACACAGGATGGCTCTGGCCCCTACTGCTCTCCAGACTGCCACACAAGGGCAGGTCCTTCCTCCCCTCCCTCCCCTCTCTTCTCCATCGCTTCAGAGTCTGAACAATCCCTTCAACTCGACGACCTTGAAGACTTTCCCCGATCTGATTCTCAGTGGTTTGGAAATAGCGAAGCTGGCATTATTGCTTGGGCCGCAGAAATCCCTTTGGGTGCCCTTGCTGACGATCATGAGGCACTCACCATCTCCTCAGCCGCCTCAACTACAAGTTCCACTTATCGCCCTCCAAAATTGCTCCAACCACACCGTCCAATTCCACCAACTCTCTGCATGTCCACTCCCCATCCTGCACCGTCTTCTCCCTCTCGTCCAAAAGTGACCCCGCAGCAACAAATAATGGCCGTTCACCCATCCGTTAACCGTAGCGAACCTGGAAGTGCAGACAAATTATCCCTACTTTCGGGTGCAACTGACTCATCCCTCGCAACTCCCTCATCCGTCCACCCTGTTCCTATTTCAGCAAACCGCAAGTATTCAGTACTTGACTCCATTGCGTCTCATGTTCGTTCATGGGTCACCCCTTCGCCCCTTGAAGCAAAGCCGTCAGAATTAAAGCAGCGTATTACTTCTGCAAAAGATGCCAAATTCGCCGTTTTAGCACATTCACGAAAGGCCTCGGCCATGCAGCTAGCCTCATCCTCTGCGTCTTCTCTCGATGCCTCGGATGACGATGCTCCACCTGTATGGTGGGTTTCGCATGCTTCCGTGAAACCAGTCAACAAAACGCGCCCTGAGCGTACACGAGGCCGCCAGTTGACCCTCGAAATTCCCATTCACCTCGACGAACATGCGTCGTATAGAGCCCGAGGTCGAAGGGCATCGCGTGCTGTTGCATGAACAGTCGTCTTCGCATTATTTTTATCATCTCCCAGCCTCTACTCTTAGACGTATCAGCAATTCTTCGTTTTTTATCTTTCGCCCTTCACCCAGTTCCCATAACCCATACACTACTCCATCGGAAATCGGAAAGACTCAATGACTCCCCCCAACAAAAGTACCCTTTCTATCACTCCACGAAAGGTCTTCCACGGCCATGCCTCCTTGTTGCACTGCTCTTGGACTCCTGGTTTTGCATCGGATTGCATGAATCTATTTTTGCATATATATAACACGCAAATATATTCGCTATTCTTTTTTGTTCTCTCTCCTTGTTTTCTTTCTTTCTCTACCCATCAGCATCCTTCTCTAGCCCTATCTACACACACCACATACCCCTTCGCCTTCGAACAACTCCACATCCTGTGACCCATACCAAAAAAGAACTTGACGCTTATAACGTCGCATGACAAACATTCATTTCCTTTTTTCGTCCCTCCATCTCTCACCTCTATCTCTGCATTACACAACTAGACACCGGTTTTTTTCCTCGAGCTCATATGTACATTGATAGTCACATACTGCATACTGTACTTCTGTATTCAGACAGCCTGCAAACACAGTCGTTTTGACACGCATGATCTCTTCACATCATCACCCTGAGCCACACCGAGCGTGGAGTTGCCTGAATTTAACGTAGGCCCTGAGCGATATTCCCGTTTCTCGCAGGCGGGTAACGAAGTTTGAAGTGGGTTGTGGGAGAGTCATTACCTAAACTTGACATGTACCTATCCACTCTGCACCACATGATGGGTGTGAGTTCCATCCAGTCATAATGGCCCTCACAATCAGATCTTAGCTTTCCTTCTCGCCTTCGAGAAGATACACAACAATTGGAAACAATGGCTTTTGGTCTTGGAGGAAGGGTGTCTTGTTGCCGCTGTGACAAGCTCGAACACACAATGTCATAATTATTCTGGGCTGCTTCCCTTCAGCAATTCAATTGCCCACGCAAATACCGTTAATGGGAGAGCCCATCATCGAGGCCTCGAGGGCATCATGCCTTTACTCGTATCATAACTCCAAAGCTTCATGGAAGAAGCATGTTCCAATGGCTTCCCAGAGATTTCTCGCTTCCTTAATCTTTGTTGGATTGGAATTGGTAACAAAACAGAAAAAAGAGAGGAGACGCAATGATGGATCTCTAAGTGCGTTTCTCCGATCCACCCGTCAAAGTTCTCTTCTCTGCACATTGTTCGGAGTTCCAAGGTAAAACACGCTGTGAATGTGAACTGTGCAGCTAGTGGATTACAAGAAACGCAGAAATAGGGTCGTCTTATTACTACATTGTACATGGCAACTAGAATATTACCCTATTTATTGACACCACCAAATGTAGAGAACTTTGCACAGCGCTTCTGCCGTCTGTGCTGTTTAGTCAGGTTGGACGTACAGGAAGCAGGTATACGGTAAAACGGGATATGAGATCAGACTAGATGTCTCCTTGGCTACAAGAGTCGCATGGCCAGACTTTGACTCGAAGATTCTACGAATGTAATGGCGACCAAATGAAGTCAAGACTTTGACTGAGTAGATACAGCACGACTAAGTCCTGTCGACCTTCTCATGCCTGCAAGATGAAGATGAAGATCAGATGCCACTCGTGACCAATACATAACAACAAGTGTGTACCTGTTTGCTCAGTCTCTGTTCGAACAATAGATTACTCCATTTCCAATTATTCATGTTTCAATGGATCAATTATCCCTTTTTGGTTTCAACGCCCCCCCATGTACATATATCCCCTTCAGTTCTCAGTTTTTCGGTGCCGCAAGCTCTTTAGGTTGCTCTCCCCCTGTATTTCTTGTGAAGCCAAACTTGTATTGCGGACGCACCACGATCCCTCTCTGCCTTTCGGGCTGTAGTTCAATCTTATCCCCCGGTCAGTCGGATGCGCGCAGAGCCGAGTTATCTCTGACATCATAGTACCCTTGGAAGAACACGTCTGGAAATCACGCATGTTTCCAAGGGAATACAGTCTGGATCTTCGACATTGTATATATTATTAATACTGTAAGGGTGTCTCTGGTTGTGTCAATGATACCCATCCCGACGCATAGAAATAAAGATCACCTGCATGTGTCAGCCCGCCCATGCCGGCATGCTTATGTTTTGATATGCTCCACAACTCAGCAACCCGAAGATGCACACTCAGCTTCATGAGCCAAGTCAATGAGTAAAACACTTCTCGCGGCCAGTACTTTTTCTCCAAGGGCCAACAAAACCATTAGCTCCATAGTATCCATGTATAGTCAAAGTGCCTGAATAACCCACATTTTCCAGCGAAGAGACCAAATATCAAGAGCGCCAAGACAGACGATGTATCCGCGCATTTCTCAAAACATCTACCTTGATGGGGATTGTGCGCGATCGTTATATATTTTAAAAACGCCGAGTTTTGGAAAGGACCTTCACAAAGATGCCTTAATTGGTAGTCACCTGCGACAAGACAGTCCAGCTGCGATCCTTGTGAAATATGAGTGTCCGACGAGCGTGGGGCCGTAAATTACGGGAAATGGAGTGGTTACTCTATTTTACTCTATTATAATGGCATTTGGCTGCGCTGCTGCTACCACCCTCCAAAAAATTTACCCCTTGACACTCGCTGACTGTATTCTTGCACATGTATCAGTATCAGTATATCTCTATCAAGTCAGTCAAATTTTTTTCTCAGTGGCGCAATCTGGCGACAGCGGGAAGGAAACTACTACAAGTTCCATGACATTGCATTTGGAGGCAATATAAAAAAAATTACGGCAGCCGAATGATTCATTGATCTAATCACCGTTTGAATAACCGGTATTATTTTTTTTCAGATTGTTTATGAAACCAAATCACGTCACCTGGATTCAATTCAATACTAAGATCAGACATATCTTGGTGATTTTTATGTAAGAAAGAAAGGAGGGAGAGATGTTGAATCGTTAAATCGTTACAGTAACCAAAATTAAATATTAAAAACAATTTCTTACTTTCGCGGACTTCCTACCTGCGCAGCCGAGGGATTTTGCTTGCATGCTGTGTCTCATTGTCCGCGGTACAATCGGTTAATTTTAAGGGCTACGCCTCTTTACATCAGAACCCTACTCTCCAAAAATATACATAGATTGTCAACCAGGCGTATAGGGTCCAAGGTTCTCAAAGCTCGGACGACGTGGACTGATTACAACTCATAAAACCACCCTCGCTTTGGCTTGCCACATGCACCATTACCGCCGGCACGAAGTCACTGCAAGGGGTAGGTTCCATACTCGAAGGAAAAGGAACCTCATCCTAGTTCTCTACCGCGGCTTCGCAAAGCATTTAGATAGGTGATTCATACAAAAAAGCATGTCAATTGAAAGAGTATAGCCGCTTGATCCATACATGTTTTCTGATGATCTCAAGGTGATAACAAAAGTGCCTAACTTTTTCATAGCAAAAAAATATGCTTTTCGGATCTTAATGATTGTATGCTCCTAGCCACTCCACAATCCAAATACGTTCATGAACGGCTACAATTCAAACGATCGTTGTAACCCTTTTTGTATTGCAGAAACATATGGATGGCAGAATTACATGGAAATACAAGTTGTGTTCCCCTCATTCAATTTATTGGGGTGGTTGGAATCTGCCAAAAAAAATTTGATTAGCGAGGCTTCTCTTCTCTTCTCATTAGGTCATCTCACCCAGGTGGAGGGGCACCAAAGCCAGGTGGAGGAAAAGGCATTCCAGGGGGAAAACCAGGAGGCCTGAAACCAGGAGGAGGCCCTGGCATCCCAGGCGGAGGGAATGGTACAGGCGGACGCGCGAGGGAGGGTGGTCCCACTAAAATAAACCAAGTCAGTATGATCAAAACACAAGATAGAGGTCTAAAGGGCTCACTAGGCGGCATCATTCCTATCCCGCGGCCCGCAGGCATACCACGTCCAGGACCAACTGGAAGCTAGAAAGACGGCAAAAAAAAATAGTCAGCTCGCGTACCACGATAACGACAAAAATAACGGACCGCATTCTTCTTATCGTCATCCACAATAGGAGGGGGTCCTTCGACACTCATACTGACAACTGTTTCTCCTCGCAAAATTACTAACCCTAGCGTCCGCTTCATCTCCTGCTCAGGTGCCGTCTCCTCGCCTGCCTTCTTTTTCGGACGTACCCGTCTAAACTCCTCGCACTCTGCAAGGACCAAATTCATGTGGCGGTCAAATGCCAGCATTTGGCCAGTTAGCGTGCGACCGTCGTTTATCGTAACCTTCATCCGCCAGTTTATCAAACTGAGCATTTTCCCGCCTTTAGATTTTGGTGGAGGCTATCATGAGTCAAATATGAAGTATCAGAAAAAATATCTACATAACATGATCAACTATCGGGAAATCGGTTCATTACTCACCATTTTGTTTGATGATCTTGCCTTGAACGACGACGGTGGAGGCAAGGACAAGAGCTTTTCAAAAATCAGTACACAAACCACAACAAAATCCATAATTTTATTTCTCAATTTTATTAATTTTATTTTTGCAAAGGTTTTTGACTTGTGTTATCATCATGATAATGATACAGACACCCCGTTCTTCCTGTTCTCTCAACGGTCAGCTTTGTTTCTGAATGCGCTGATCTTTGGTCTCACCAAGACTCATTATATTACTTGATTGGATATTAGTCACTTGACCGAGTACCGGAAAACCGGAATATTCGATGAATAAAGACCAAGCGCCAGTTTGTAACTTCTTTGTCTGATACACTAACCAACGTAGGATTGGTCTGCTGTTTGTGTTTTTTGACACTGATTACCATAGTAAATCTAGTAAACATGGTGACCGTTCCAATCAACAACCGATTTACCCGTTTTCTCGGTATGTGTGAATTTTCTTACGCATATATGGACATGCAATGATTTCCTTTTCAATGGTGACTAGGGATTAAGACACCTATCATATGTGCACCGATGGCTGGGGCAGGTGGAGGTACCATTTATGTCTTAATTGTGGTTATTGTAACAACCAAACGAAATCATTCTAGGTGCTCTGGCCGCTCAAGTATCACTCGGCGGTGGCTTTGGTTTCATGGCTTCAGGTGAACAGTACCGCAATCTCCAGTGTTTCTGAATGAATAAACCCAGTATCAATTGCCAATTAATTTATCACAAGTCTCTGATCCCATTCGGTTTCAAAGTGAAGTTTCCCTAGCCCGTTCAAATCTCTCCATTCCAGAAGATTCCTGCCTACCTATCGGCGTCAGTTTCCAATGCTGGCAACTTGAACAGCGTGTTTTCTCCATAGAGCCACTGCTTCCAATCATATTCAGGAATAATATGCAGGCTGTGTGGCTTTCATTTGGAAATGACATAGGAAGGTGGGTTAATCTCATACGTGAAAACGATCCGAGGGCTGGCACAAAGAATGCAATCGTCATTTTTGTACTTGTTTCATCCGTTGAGGAAGCTATTCGGGCTACGAAAGACTGGAAGGCCGATGTGATTGTTGCACAAGGTCTTGAACCTTTCTGCCTTCTGACCTGACTAGACATCCATCTTATGTTTTTCCGAAGGTATCGAAGCCGGAGGTCACGGTAGCAAGCATGCTCCACCAGTTTCGACTCTTTTGTCTCAAATTCTGGCCATCACTAATATTGACGGTCCCCATGTAGTCGGGGCAGGGGGCCTAGCGACGGGAGCACATGTAGCATCACTACTTACCTTAGGCGCAGCTGGAGTGGCTTTAGGCACGCGGTTCCTCCTTAGCCCCGAAAGTCTGTATTCGGATTTGCAGCGCCAAGCACTCCTGGCTGCCCCTTCTTCTTTGGCCGTGCGAACCATGGCTTTTGACGTTGCGAGAAATACTCTTGGCTGGCCTGAAGGCATAGACGGCAGAGGTTTGAGGAATGGTTTGTGTTTACCAGTTCCTTCGCAGCTCCAGGAAAACCGTATACTGACAAATTAATACTAAGAAACTGTCGACGACTACGAAAGAAGTGAAAATGTTGACGTTCTTCGCAGCAGATTTGAAGAAGGTCTCCGAACTTCTGATACCAACCGTATCATTGTGTGGGCTGGGTCAGGTGTTGGTGTGATGAACTCAATCTTACCGGCAATAGTGAGCTTGGAACCTGCCCCGCCTTTCTCTATTAGTATTGTTCCCTGACTGTAACGAACAAAATAGGAAATTGTCAAAGAACTCCATCAGGACTGTCTGGATCGTCTTCAGGCCGCCAGTCAGTTGATCAATACTACTAAGCAGTGATGCGTCACTTTAGGTACTTTTTCAGTCTCATGTGTACATCACATGCGAAGATGGTGGTAACCGCAATTCAAATATAAATCTAAAGTTCAATATCTTTGGCTATTGACATGTCTCTACACCACCGTCACAATAATACGCACCGAACAACAGATGCCCAGAAATTCTTTGATCCACTGATGTTTTTAATTGGAGTATATCAGATGCGCTTTCAAAGAAGTTTTTGACATTTTGTTATAAAACGTATCATCAACACCTCTTCATCTCAACAACGAAATGATAGTGATGTATCTTGTCTCGTGAGACAGATAACGACATACCCGAAGCGATATTTTTACCCTCAAAAGTTTGCATCCCCGACACATCGCGTAACATGTGCCCCTATGACCCAAAAAAGAGTTGATGGACATTGCACAATATGAGTTCGATCAAAAAAATTAAATTGAAATCGATAATCATCGGCTACGGACATGACTTTTGTCATGTATTAATCAAGCAAGAGAAAAAAAAACTTAAACGCTACCCCGTTCCACAAGAACCACAACTTAACCGTGTGGGTTCAGTGATTTTTACACCTTGGGTTCTTTGCTCATGGACAGCTTGTATAACAAGGTTTCCACAGCACTATCATTCATCAATATAAATGTTCTGGGTTCGGTCTTATTTATCTGGCAATCTTGATAATGCTAGCTATTTAAAAGAAACACGCCTACATTTGAAGCATTGGAGTGAGATTACAAGTACAAATTAGTAAGGTTAAACATTTGAATTCAAAGAATTTCCGGAATCAAGTTCTGTGATCATCATTTCGGGGTGATTCGAACTTGTCAAGAACTCGGATAGACATTCAAATTTTTTACATATACAAATTTACTGATGCATCCAGCTGTACAGAGCACTTTAAACGTGCAACAGGGTATGTATATTCACACACATCCCTTCGACCCAAAATATTTTTTCGCCCTCCAATTCAGGCCAGCCTACATATCACCACAATATAAACTGTCTATTGATGAAATAAGACCCTTCCAAGGCGCACGATCGAGGTTGCTCTTTGCGGCGCTTAGTGAACAATTTCCACAGTAAGATCACCCTGGTTAATCGAGTCCCCTATCATAGAAGACAGAGTCAGAAACAAACGGAAAATGATCCCAATTCTGACGAACCTTCGTGAACAACGACCCGCTTAATATGTCCGGATACGGGTGCTGTGACAGCGGATTCCATCTGTTGAGAGCAGTTTCTTAGCTGTTGCATGCTATTATTTCGGAAAACAAAGATTCTTACCTTCATAGCGCTAAGAACTGCAGAAAAAGAAAAGATGTCCTATCAGCTGATGTTCTAGAATTTAACAAATTCCAAACAATATACATACCACAAACAGGGTCGCCCTTTTTGATCTCCTGACCTTCTTTGACTCTGACTTCAACAACCACACCTGACATTGGGGCACCAACCGATCCAGGATCAGAAGTGGCCTTCTCCCGCGACACTGTCTCAACGGCTGAGTTCTTATCTTCAACAGATACCGCCCGGACCTAGTTGAAGGGGAAAAAACATGAGACCTAGTGTAGCCTAGAGTCATCCAAATATCTACCTCTCCATTTACTTCGAACCAAACATCCCGTTGTGCACGACCTTCCACAACAGGACCGACAGCCATCAATCGAATGATAAGTGTCTTTCCTTTCTCGATGGAAATGTGCATCTCCTCGCCGATATCGGGACGGCCTAGGAAATATCTGGTGGGAATAACACTGAGGCTATGTGTTAGTAACCACGGTTGTCATCAGAAAAAAAAAACATCACCTCAAATCACCATACTTCTCGATAAACCCTTGGTATTCTTCGAAGACCTGCATCTCGCTTAAAATAGAACTCCTAATTTTGCGCGAGAAATCATACCTTGGGATACATGACATACGACGTTACATCAGCATCTGTGATATGTTTTCCAAATTTGCTTCGTAATTCCGCCTTGATCTTCTTGAAGTCGAGGGGTTCCATCGTTGCACCGGGACGACCATCGATCCTAGGTTTATTCCTGATAACTTTGGAGCGCAGAGGTTCTGGGAAGCCTCCCACAGGCTGTCCGAGGTAACCTTGGAAGAATTCGACAACTGATGATGGGAAATCGAGTTGCTCCGCTCGTTCAAGAACATCTGTCTTTGATAGCGAGTTGGAAGTCATCCATTGCGCAAAGTCACCAACAACTTTGGAAGATGGTGTGACCTAGAAGGTGTGAGAACCTTATCTTGTTCAAAGTTAGTAGACATTACCTTGATGACATTGCCACACTGATGAAAATACATCAATCTTCTCATAAGAATCTACTCAAAGATGAACTTACCAGTTCATTGGCTTCGATATATTTCTGCTTGATAACTGATACGTCCCATCTTATTACAAATCATCTTCAAATTTCTTAACAACACTCACCAGTCCACTGTGTTCCAAGTCCAAGTTGCGATGCTTGGAACTAGATGAGCCATATAAGGTTAGGCTGTGCACACTATAATTAGCAAGAACTTACCATTAGGTTGGTGTATTGTCCTCCTGGCATTTCGTGGTCAAAGACGCTAGAATCCGAGGCCCTGACGTTTGCCTCGAAGCAGCTGTACAACATGCGAACCTGACTCCAATAGAGATTCAAAGCTTGGATATCTTCGTAACGAATTCCTGTCCCTAATGATGTCTGCTCTAATGCCATACAAACGGCACCCATCGATGGTTGTGAAGTTAAACCTGACATGCCTGATAACGAAATTGTCAGAAGCCAGAGATTCTCTCAGCGAACGAGATACTCACTATCTATGGCAACGTCAACAACGTCTGCACCAGCAGCTGCGCAAGCGAGCATGCTAGCTGTAGCAATGCCCGCAGTATCATGAGAGTGCACATGGATAGGCAGATCTGGGTGTGCTTTCCTAATGGCCCCGATAAGACTGTCTCGGAGGAACGGATGTAAGTGTCAACTCGTAATACAGGAGAAAGGAGATAATCACAGCCTGGCAGCTTCTGGTTTCAACAAACCGGCCATGTCTTTGACACCGAGAACGTGAATGCCCTCCTTGACCAACTGATCGACGAAGTCAAGGTAATACTGAAGGGTGTATTTTGTCTCTTTCGGACTTGCAACATCCCCGCTGTAACACACAACTGCTTCACAAACACCTCCGGCCTTTTTCGCGGCATCAATACCAAGTCTCATCTGTGGAAAATATCAGAATCGTGGCGTGCAACATTACAATCTTGGCCATACATTTTCTGGGAACGAATAATCAGTACATGGTTACCTGAAATAGATAACTATTCTGCTCACCGAAATAATTCAGGGAATCAAAAACTCTGAAAATATCAAGACCGTTTTCAACAGCTTTCTTGGAGAAGTCGTAAATCGCATTATCACTATACAGGTGTTAGAAATCTAAACCTCGTCAACGAAATGATACAAGAAACATACGGGTAACTAGTATATCCAACACCATTCGCGCCACGAACCAAAGCCTGGAAAGGAATATTTGGAACCAATTTCCTCAATGTGCGCTAGAATTTTCAATTCGTCAATAGTGAATCCTAGATCGAACTAATCTTTGACTTACTAGACGCTCCCATGGATCTTCATACAAGAAGCGCATGGCGACATCAAAGGTCGCACCACCCCAGCATTCGATACTGTATGCGTTTGCGAGCGCGTAACTAGTCTCCTTTGCGATGTTAACCATATCAATTGTGCGTAAACGGGTGGCAAGTAACGACTGGTGGGCATCGCGCCAGGTAGTGTCCATTATGAGTGTGCCTGGATATTCACGGACAGCCTTTGCAAATGCTTCAGGCCCCTTTTCGACAATAATGTTACGCCAGCCTGTTGTACAGGGGAAGGCGGGATCAAGTGGAGGTCCGTTAAGGGGATCTTCACGGTTTTGGAGTTTCGGAATGACGATATCTTGTTTGAGACCAGGCTCTCCCTGTGCGTCCAATGAAGTTAGGTGTGTCTCAAAGTATTTCAGAGACATCTAGACATACGACTTGTCCCTTAATGGAACTGCCATTGACGGCCAGGTCTCCCAAATATGCGAGAAGTTTTTGAGCACGGTTTTGACTTTGCACCAGTTTAAATAAGTCTGGTGTATCGTCGATGAACTGAAGAATTTATTAAATCACATGGAAATGCAAAAAAGCTAAGTCACATACAGTTGTCCAGGTCTTTCCACCAATGAAGACATCATGAGTCAATAATCTGAATAAGAATGGGATGTTTGTCTGCAATTTCTTGTGGTAAGGACATGGCATTGCATCTCATAGAACGGGAACAGACCTTGACACCTCGGATGCGGAATTCTACAAGAGCACGAAGCATTTTACGACGAGCGACTTCATAAGTGGTTCCGCTAACTGTGCATTTCACCAACAAACTGTCGTAATGAGGCTATTGGAGAGTTTGGTAAGTGAGACAATTAAGAAATATCAGGCAATCGCGCTAACAGTAATTTGTGCGCCGGCAAACCCAGAGCTGGCGTCCAGTCGAACACCATTTCCACCAGCACTGCGGTATACTTCAATCTTTCCTGTGTCTGGCTGGAAGCTTTGAGCGGCATCTTCAGTTGTGACACGGCACTGAATCGCGAAACCGCGTTTTGTAATGGCTTCCTGGGTCAAACCAAGTTGTGGCAATGTGGCACCAGCAGCGATCTGGATCTGGGCAGCGACAATATCAATTCCAGTTATCTCCTCTATGATATATGGTGAATGGGAAATTTAATGGTACAGATGGTGGAAACAAACCAGTGATTGTATGCTCGACTTGAATACGCGGGTTGATTTCAATAAAGTAATGTCTTCCCATTTGGTCTACCAAGAACTCGGCCGTTCCAGCATTTCTATAACCTACACTCTTTGCCAATTTGATAGCATCTTCTAGAATAGCTTGTCGAATTTCTTCCGGAAGGTGAGTTGCTGGTGCTACTTCGACAACCTTTTGGTGCCTGCGTTGCACGGAGCAATCACGCTCGAAAAGATGGATAGTGTTGCCTTCAGCGTCAGCCAAGATTTGGACTTCAATATGACGTGGGCGTTCGAGGAAACGTTCGATGAACACAGTTCCGTCTCCAAACGCGGCTTTTGCTTCACTGACTGCGCGTTCAAAGGAAGACTTGAAGTCGGATTGCTCTCTCACGACACGCATACCACGACCTCCTCCTCCCATGGCAGCCTTGATAATAACTTACAACTGCTTTCAGCATATAATTGACCAGAACAAATGACAAACTACCTGGGAATCCATACTCCTGAATAAATGACTCTCCGTCTGTATAGGTATCTACAGGGCCGGGTGTACCTGGTACTACGGGCACACCGACCTGCATTGCTAGAGCATATGTTCAGTATAAAATGCTCATTACAACACGCTCAACACGCGCTCACCCAGAGTCCTTGCTTTAGTCTTATCACCAAGGCCATCAATAACCTCAGGGGAAGGGCCAACAAATGCGAGACCGGCTTGTTCGACCTTCCTAGCGAACTCTGCGTTCTCAGATAAGAATCCATAGCTGATTGTAATCAATCAGATTAAATGGTCAGGAAACCTGAAATCAGACCCTTACCCAGGATGAATCATATCAACACCATGCTCAAGAGCGATTCTGATAATATCGTCCTGGGCAAGATATGCACCGACTGGGGTTAAACCCTTGCCAACTTGATAGGCTTCATCGGACTGAACAAGATTAACGGATTTGGTCTCAGAATACGTTTCCTTCACATACCTTTTGACGATGGGCTGATAAGCGATCCTCGTAAGAGAAAATCGCGACAGTGTGCATAGCCAATTCATGGGCTGTTCTAAAGACACGGATAGCAATTTCCTATATAGAGATGGAAGAGCGTTGAGATAACGATGATCTTAAAACGTCATCAACGTCACATACACCACGATTTGCAACGAGGATCTTTGTTAAAGGTCCACCATGACCAGCAGCCTTTCTTCGCATTGTTTGGATGGAATGGACTGGCGTGCCAGGAGCACTGGGTGTCCCAGCGAACATGGCGGCCAGCCGTGGAGGATGGAGCGTGGATGTGGATGACGGTGAAGCCATTGGGTGAAAGGGGAAGAATTGTTGAGATGGTAGGATGAAGGACTGATTAAATTGCAAGAGGTGTATTTAGGTCAGATCGCCCCAGGAGAATATCGGAAATCAGAAACCGGAAGCAGATGAATGGAGCAGAAGTGAATCACAAGGGTACGTTGTAGGGTCTACGTTTGTGGGAAAGGACAGAGAAAGAGGACCTGAGGTTAGTGAAAGGTAAGAGATGATAAGGAGCTGGTTTGGATACTGATAAGTATCGGTCTTTGATCGACTGAGGTCATTTATAACGTTAACTCAGGTATCTTTGTCCTCAACACGGCTTTAAGGCGGTTTACCGCACCGTATTTCCACCCCTCATGTGTCTTTGCCTTGTCTATAATGTTTTATCATTTCTTGTCTCCAGTCATGCATGTCTAGCGCCAAGCATCATTGTTCTGATAATTCATAATCTAAGCGAGCGGCTTTCATGTCTCGTATGCTCATGTGACTACATAAAATGCCAATCTAACGCTGTTCCGTCTTCCCACATGTACTATGCCTTCCGATTTGCCATGGGAATGATGGATCCGGGTTGCCGACTCTCTGCCTTTTTCTGGTTGTTCTTTGCCACCGCATATAAGATTCCGGCAAAGAATCCTACGCTGATGGCTGACACTGAACCTACTGTCACTGCATCCCCGAAGAACAACATCCCTGATGCCGCGACAGGGAGTTTATTCAGAGCCCCCACCATGCTGCTCGTTTATAAGCAACTACCTCAGGCCAATAACCAATGGAGGAAACGAACCTGTACGTCGTGCTACTCGTGGTACGCACACACCACGCCGTTGTGTACGAGATGCCAACGGCTGCTGCTCCTGAGAATGCAATAGCGATCAAAAGGAAGTTGCGGGTTTCGGGAGGGCTAAAACACGTTGCTCATTAACCTGTCTGACAAGCATAAAAGGAACCATCATACAAGTTTCGTATTATGTTTTCCGATCCCCAGTCTTCTGCAACTAACGAAAAGAACGCGAGAACAGGTATACTCAGAAGGTTGTTATAGAACATGGAGTCCCAATCGGAGAACCCTGTGCTCTTGATCCTTTTCCGCATCGTAAGCACCTATAATCATCAATCAGCGAAATCGCATAGCACACAGTATCAACACATACATATGCTGCACTTGTCAAACAGTTGACAAGCATCCAAAAGTATCCTATATTGAGTCCACTGAAGGCACCAGCGAGTGCTTGTAAACCACTTAGGCTGACACCATTACTAACGACGGGTATAGAGTCCGAGAGTGCACTTGTAACATCTGACCATGCTGCTATAACTGAAGATATTACCTGAATTCATAAACGTCAACATGGGAACAGATGTCATAGAAACGTTGTTTGACATACCATAAAGATAAACGAAACAAATGTCAGAGCAGTGACCCTCCCGCCAAACCAGAGGACTTCTCCGTATGCCTGCAAAATATGTCATTATTAATTATTCGCTAGGATTGGAACACAGCCTTACAATCAAAATTATTGTCAAATTCTTGAATATTGTGTAAACGGGTATGCTTAGGTATTGCTAGGGTAATATCAGCAACCATAACGACATACTTAATGAATAATGACAATCATACCAGACTTTTTGAACCTGTGTATATCACGGACACTAGCAACAAGCTGATCGGGAACCATGCTTTTGCATCTTTCTTGTCAAAATCTCTGAATGAAATTAGGCCAGCCTTCTTCACTGTAGCGACGCAAGCAACGCAGACTGTGGATTGAATACACAGCAGCAAGAAATTCATGGAAAAATGGGCTCCTGATACAACAAACTATGTGAACCAATATATTAGTACAGCGCTCGTAAACATGTTAATGGCCAGCATTTTGCTCACTTTGTTTACAACAGTCATGAGAATTGAAGCAAGGCAATAGCAAGCAATTGGATACACTGAACCCGTCTCTCGTCAATTAACGCTAACGTGTCATATGAAGAGCGCTCTTACCTGCGGGTAGTGATGAATCTTTCACCGAACCAGTTGCCATAGCTTTCTTCATTTCAGCAATGTCAGTCTCATCTCCACTATTTCTTGTAGGCTTGGAGGCCATGATACGCCAGTCAATCTATAGTTGTAGTAGTGTAGCAGCTTGAAAAGACAGAACGGAAAGAAGGTGGAAGACTGGCTGTAGATGAGTGGTACTTCTTGCCAGTAAGAGTATAAAAGAAAAAAGTTCGGGACAAGAATATAAAGGCGCCCTGCAAGGTCTTGGGATGAAGTCGTTTGGTAAGTTTTTGTAGGTGCAATACGAGTTGGCTGTCAATACACTTTCCACAATGGGTGTCAAGCGGCATTCGGCATCAGAATTATGTAATTGATATGTACAGCTTTTAGCGCTCAAATAACATTAAAAGAATACATTGCCTTCGCTTATTAGACGCCTGACAACTTTAGTACTCAAGTCGTCCTATCTATGTAGTTGAGTTTTTTAGATGCTGTTCTCATCAGCATGGGAGCTCGGTGAAGTTATATGTAGCAATGAGGCTACAGGACTCCGTTCGGGTTCTTTGAATCTCCAGAAAAATCATTTGGAATCTCGACGTCCCATGCTTTTCGCGTTCGCTATATAATTACGAGAGTGGAGCATTGCGCAATTGAGGGGAATTACTGAAAAAGGTGATCCACTGACAAGAAAAATGGAGGGGTGTGTGCATGTGGTGATAAGCTCTCTAGGCATCCGAGGTGGTCTCTCGCTTTTCCCAACGCACATGCTTGGCGTAGTGATTAATAGTGTGTTTTTAGATGAAACATGCCGAGTACCCTGATAAATTAATTGCATTCGTGAAATACGTTCCTTGGGAAAAAATGATATAAAGGGACGGCATACGCTCAGCGCTGCTAATTTGACAAGTGCTTAAAGCTTAAGGGAAAAGAACTAATCAACACTCGACCATCAACATGATTGGATTACCTGGGCAAGAAGCGCGGTTCTGCTGAAATTTATTAGCACTACCGACTCTGAGTCGTGATCAGAACAGAGCTGGGAAGGGTTCTGCGTTTCCTTGAAGGAGCTGGTATGGGAACGGCCGCAAGGGAGTCGTGAAGGTCAGTGATATGTTGCGCCCATCGTCGCTCTTCACATGCACATTTGATGATAATACAATACTTACTGGGAGGGGTCGTTAGCACATGACGGGCGCTTGCGTCGGGAATGTCGATTGCCCATTTTATTGATACTCATCTTATCAGCAACAAACTGATAAGATTTAAAAACCTGTATCCGGGGTCTCCATACCGTTCCAGGGACTTTTTGGGGTCCTCCTTCAACCGCGATCTCCTTGTCGGCGTCAAAAGTGGCTAACGAGTGCAACTACGCAATATTAATGCTTGACAAACTATAACAAGTCAACACCTCACTATCACTTCGCCGGCAATTCTTACCTTGAACCACTACTCTCTCTGAACGAATATGATTCCCTCATGGCTGTCGACAGTTGCTTCGGTAGGTATGGCAGTGGGCCCTCCTTTGGTGAGTTCGTCATCCCATAATACCATATCAAAATACTGAATTGGAGGGTGGAATTTCTGGACCAGGTTTATGCAGACCAAACGATATCCATTGTGCGCAAAAAGTAAGTTTTTCCTATTGATCAGTCCATTGACACAATATTTATTCAAAAATTTATAGGGACGCCACAGGATTTTCTCGTGACTGTTTGCGGTATATTGTCATTAATTTTCATCTCTTGGGAACTTCATGAATTCTAAGACTTTGTGATTGTGGATCTGTAGACTTATAGCGAACATTACAAGATGTTTCTTCTGGCTCGGGTATGTCACTGGACCACTTTGTTTCTCGCCATGTATTAACCTCTGCAACAGAAACCGTTTTGAGACTGCACTACTTGTACAATCAATACTCATGATATTCGCTCAAGTACGCTTCATTGCAGCATTTCTCGTAACCAACCATTTAAAATCATGTAGCTTGCCTTGCTATACATATGCATACTCTATCGTCCGCGAATGAGTCCAGAATCCCTTGGCACATCCAGTCGCCCTTTATCATTCTGGCAGTGGTCAACTTATACTCAGTATATTGAATCCTTGGTCGCACTAATGTGAGTTCATTGCTTATGAAAAGAAATGTCGAGGATAACATTTCGTATATAAAAGACTTTGTCAATCTATACTCTTCCTCATCTTTGGTCGCTCTGAATTATTCATCAACCTCCTTGGATTTGTTGCCCTTGGCCTGGAAAGCACGCTACCTATACCCCAATTGCTCCTGTCAGTAACAATTTATAAATGTTGGTTTTGTCTCAATCATGTTTCTCCAGTAACTACCGTCAACGTTCGCTATTTGGCTTCCGAATGTCGACGCTTGTTGGATGGGCTGGGGGAGATGCGTTCAAGTATGTACCAATCATGAATCAATCAATACACATACGCTTACATTATCATAGAACGGTTTATTTCTTTCTCCAACACTCCCCATTGCAATTCAAGGTCTGCGCTATCTTCCAGTTGTCAATTGATATGGGTAAGTCTCCTCCTGCTTTCTCTCAAAGTCAAGTATATCAAAACATTCTTTAGCAATCGTAATTCAACGGATTGTATACGGCAACGCTCCTCCTATGTCTGTCCTCATTGACGAAAACGATGAATTAGAACAAGCATTGGCACTTGCTGAGGAATAGCTTGCTTTATATAACGTCATCCACGCTTGTAGCATTCAATAGGTCCACTAATGACTTTATTTATTCATGATTTCTGGGCTCACTTAAGAGTATTATTATCTGCACCCGTATTTCACCCTGGGTCGCGGTACAGGGCTAAGGTCCTCGTTTATTAGGACAATATTGTGAATATTTTTGAAGCTGAAATGGATATTCCCGTTACCTTTAGGTAGAGGGTATTACGGGACCATTAATTTTTGGTAACACGTATGAATTTGAGTGCTCAAATATCATATTCACCAGATGTCAAAATGTTAAGAACCGCAGTTGCTGCGTGGATAGAATTTATTTGAGTAGCCAACAAAGCCAAACAAGGTTTTGATGCTTCAAGGAATCGAGTTATTCAATTCTCAGTTCAACCATTCTCCAGTCCTCCCGGACATATCTCTCCTCCCGTCATGGACACTTCAAAACCTATAGCTTTCTGCGAGCACCTCCAGCTCTCAAGTCTCGGTGTTCAGCCAGCGTCGATTTCATTCCAGGTGCGCTACTGCTCCGTTGACAACTGCTGACGTGCGCGTACTAATACAGGCCTTTTAGGTATATATTGCTTTTATCCACCCAAAATTCGACTTTTCACGTCTAATTCATCTGGCAGACACTAACGCTAGAATCTGACCATTTCATTTGCGTACGAGAGAAAATAAATGAGCAAAACCAAGTCGTCATCATAGATTTGTCCGATGCAAACAATGTCCTCCGTCGACCCATCACAGCAGATTCTACAATCATGCATCCTTCAAAGAAAATTTTAGCATTAAGAGGCACGTCCACCTCTTCACTGCACCACAAAACAATGTGCTAACATTTTGTTGCCAGCTGGCCGGACTTTACAGATTTTCAACATAGAAACTAAACAGAAAATCAAGGCACACGTTAGCAATGAGGATATCGTATTTTGGAAATGGGTATCAGAGACTACCATTGGGATGGTCACAGAATCGTCTGTCCACCATTGGACAATTGCAGATCAGACTTCATCGCCTCAGAAGATTTTCGACCGTCACCCCACACTTGCTGGTGCCCAAATAATCAATTATCGCGTTACTCCGGACGAGAAATGGCTTGTGCTTGTCGGAATCTCTGGAAACTCAACAAATCCTTCTGCCTTCAAGGTGAAGGGGTCTATGCAACTATACAGCAGAGAACGGGGCGTCAGTCAACCTATAGAAGGACACGCAGCTGCGTTCGCTGAAATAAAATTGGACGGACACTCGAAACCCACCAAACTCTTCACGTTTGCTATTCGTACTTCAACAGGTGCTAAGGTCAGTCTAAGTAATACTCATATGGAGCATTACTAATACATTGCTTCAAGCTCCATGTCGTCGAAATAGATCATCAACCAACAGACCCACCTTTTGTCAAGAAAGCCGTTGATGTATATTTCCCACCTGAGGCAACCAACGATTTCCCAGTAGCCATGCAGGTATCGAAGAAACATGGCATCGTATACCTTGTCACCAAGTATGGTTTCATTCATCTGTATGATCTCGAAACAGGTGCTTGCGTATACATGAACCGTATTTCTGGAGAGACAATATTTGTGACCGCCGAACACGAAGCTACGAATGGTATTATTGGAGTCAACAAGAAGGGTCAAGTCCTTAGCGTCAACGTAGACGAGCAAACAGTCATTCCTTACATCTTGACCACGCTGAATAACACCGAGTTGGCATTTAAGCTAGCAAGCAGAGCCAATCTTCCCGGTGCTGATGACCTCTATATCCAACAATACCAACAACTGTTCCAAAGTGGCAACTTTGGTGAAGCAGCTAAAGTTGCAGCAAACTCTCCTCGGGTGAGTCAATCAATACATAAAAGTTTTGATATTCTAACTTTCTTCTCAGGGTATTTTGCGTACTCCTGCCATTATAGAATCATTCAAGCAAGCACCTACCCCTCCTGGTGGCTTGTCTCCAATTTTGCAATACTTTGGAATTCTCTTGGAGAAGGGAGAGCTTAATCACACGGAATCATTGGAATTAGCACGACCAGTACTTCAACAAGGAAGGAAACAATTACTCGAAAAATGGCTCAAAGAAAACAAGGTACATTTTGTTCTGCTTTTCTTGTTACCAGTTGCTTCTTCTGACGTCGCCTCAAGCTTACTTGCAGTGAAGAACTTGGGGACATCGTCAGGCTCCATGACATGACTCTTGCCTTGAGCGTATATCTGCGCGCGAACGTTCCTAATAAAGTCATAGCATGTTTCGCCGAGACCGGGCAAACGGATAAAATTGTGCTGTATTCCAAGAAAGTTGGATACACCCCAGATTACGTTGGGTTGCTCCAACATATCATGCGCACAAACCCAGAAAAGGGGTCAGAGTTTGCTACACAGCTCGTGAACGATGAGACAGGACCTATGGTGGATGTTGAACGAGTAAGCAACCATTGATATCTGGATAGACATGTACTGAAAAATATTACTCCAGGTGGTTGATATATTCATGTCGCAAAATATGATTCAACCAGCAACGTCCTTCTTGCTTGAATGCTCTTAAGGAGAACAAACCTGAGCAAGGTCACCTCCAAACCAGACTTTTGGAAATGAATCTTGTGCATGCACCACAAGTTGCCGACGCTATACTTGGTAACGAGATGTTCACACATTACGACCGGCCTAGGATTGCCAATCTTTGCGAGAAGGCTGGTTTGCTACAGAGGGTATGTAAAAACATCTCTTTCCATTGTGCAATCTTAATTGATATTTTTATAGGCATTGGAACATTATGAGGACTTGGCCGACATCAAGCGTGCTATCGTGCACACTGCTGGACTTCAACCAGACGTACGCATACTCCCTTAATTTTCTGCTTGTTGGGACTGATCTTTGTGATGTCAAATAGTGGCTCGTCAACTATTTCAGTCGTCTCACCACCGAACAATCAATGGCTTGTTTACAGGAGATGCTCAAAGTCAACATGCGTCAAAATCTACAGGTTGTCATTCAAATCGCCACCAAATACTCCGACATTCTTGGTCCTGTCAAGCTTATTGAGATGTTCGAAGGGTTTAAGAGCTTCGAGGGTCTTTACTACTACCTCGGATCCATTGTCAATCTCAGCGAAGACTCTGAGGTGCACTTCAAGTACATTCAAGCAGCCACTCGTACTGGTCAAATAAGAGAGGTTGAACGCATCTGTCGTGAAAGTAATTTCTACAATCCCGAAAAAGTCAAGAACTTCCTCAAGGAGGCCAAGCTTCAAGATCAACTTCCATTGATTATTGTTTGCGATCGTTTCGACTTTGTGCACGACCTTGTTCTGTACTTGTACCAGAACAACCTCATTCCATTTATCGAGGTTTACGTCCAGCGCGTCAACTCTGTCCGTACACCGCAGGTTGTTGGTGGTTTGCTCGATGTTGATTGCGATGAGAACACTATCAAAACCCTTTTGGCATCTGTTACTGGAAACTTCCCCATTGAAGAACTTGTCGCGGAGGTGGAACAGAGGAACAGACTGAAGTTGATGCTGCCATGGCTAGAGGCTAGAATCCAGGCTGGTAGTCAAGATCCAGCAGTCTTCAACGCTATTGCCAAGATATATATCGATAGCAACAATAATCCCGAACAATTCCTCAAGGAAAACAATGTGAGTAATTGAAGTTGATCTCTTTGATACTTTATTAATTTCCGTCACATTATCCAGCTCTACGAACCCTTGGTTGTCGGAAAGTTCTGTGAGGCTCGCGATCCTTACCTGGCATATATAGCCTATGCGAAGGGCTTCTGTGACGAGGAGCTGATTTCAATCACCAATGACAACTCAATGTTCAAGCAGCAAGCTCGGTACTTGATCAAGCGTCGTCAACCTGACCTATGGACTCAAGTCCTCGTTTCTGACAATATGTATCGTCGTCAACTTGTGGATCAGGTAGGTTTTTGTGATCGGGTGCTATTTGTTCGTTTTATTTACATATGACCCCAGATTGTTGCTACTGCCATTCCCGAGTGCACGGACCCAGATGATGTCTCCATCACAGTCAAAGCCTTCCTACAGGCAGACCTGCCAATCGAGCTCATAGAGCTTTTGGAGAAAATTATCATCGAACCTTCACCATTTAGTGACAACAAGAACCTGCAGAACTTATTGCTCCTCACTGCGATCCGGGCTGACAAGGGCAAGGTTGTTGGATATATTAACAAGCTACAGAACTACGATGCTGCTGAAATTGCAAAGATTGCTACTGAACATGGCCTGTATGAAGAGGCCTTGACGATCTACAAGAAACATGAACAGTATGGAATGGCTATCAATGTTCTTGTCGAACATATCGTATCGATCGACCGTGCTCTTGATTACGCTAACAAGGTCAACAAGCCTGAAGTTTGGAGTCGTCTCGCTAAGGCCCAACTTGATGGTCTTCGTGTCAAGGATTCAGTTGGTAAGTCTTTTCTGGAATGTTTCGAAATCCCATTAAAGCTGACATGAATTTCAGATTCATACATCAAGGCAGGAGATCCTTCCAACTTCGCTGAAGTCATTGAAATCTCGAACCATGCTGGCAAGCACGACGATCTTGTTCGCTATTTGCAGATGGCCCGCAAGACACTGCGCGAACCCAAGATTGATACCGAACTTGCATACGCCTATGCCAAGACTGACCGTCTCCATGACATGGAAGATTTCCTGACCATGACCAACGTTGCTGATATTCTTGAAGTCGGAGAGAAATGTTTCGAAGATGAACTCTACCAAGCCTCGAAACTACTCTTCTCCAGTATTTCCAACTGGGCACGTCTCGCAACTACTTTGATTTACCTTGGCGAGAATCAGGCTGCTGTTGAAAGTGCGCGTAAAGCTGGCAACACACAGTTAGTTTAGCTATATCTCCATGAATAATTCCATTCTAAAAACTTCATACAGAGTTTGGAAACAGGTTCATGCAGCATGTATCGGGAAAGCTGAATTCCGATTGGTACGTATACTACTTGCTGAGATGTGATTAACTTATCTCACCTGCTTTTCTTAGGCTCAAATTTGTGGTCTTAACATTATTGTTCACCCCGTATGCACACTTCCATACACCCAACATACTAAGTACTGACCGCTCCACAGGAAGAACTTGCTTCCCTAATCCAAATTTATGAACGAGGAGGGTACTTCGAGGAAATCGTCAGCCTTTTGGAAGCAGGTCTGAGCTTGGAGCGTGCGCACATGGGTATTTTCACAGAACTCTCTATTTTGCTTAGCAAGTACAAGCCTGCAAAACGTAAGTCGACATTACAACATCTTGTGATTGTTATCTCATTTCTTGAGTTAGTTATGGAACATTTGAAATTGTTTGTGTCACGTATCAACATTCCGAAGGTCATTAAAGCTACAGAACGGGCTCACCTTTGGCCAGAACTTGTGTTCCTCTATATCAAATATGATGAATTCGTAAGTTTTACTTGTGGTAACTCTTTGATTATTCTCAAATCAATGGCTGGTTATAGGACAATGCTGCTTTAGCGATGATCGAACGCTCTGCAGATGCATGGGAACACAATCAGTTTAAAGACGTTATCGTTCGCGCAGCTAATGTGGAGATGTACGTGAAGTTGTACTTTTATGGGGCCACATAATCTGACTATAATCTACAACAGTTACTATAAAGCGCTGACATTCTACCTCCAAGAGCAACCAACGCTTTTGACGGACCTTCTGACAGTGCTCATTCCACGTATTGACCATGCCCGAGTTGTGAGAATGTTCCGACAAATTGAACATATTCCTCTCATCCGATCCTATCTCATTGCCGTGCAACATGTAAATATTTGCAATCATTTGATACCTAGGGAAATTTACTGACGTTGATTGACATAGCTCAACATCGAAGCCGTCAACGATGCATATAACGAACTGCTGATTGAGGAGGAAGACTACAAGACTCTCCGGGATTCCATTGACAGTTTCGATAACTTCGATAACATTGCCCTTGCTAAGCAGCTTAGGGATCACCCTCTGCTGGAATTCCGCAGGCTTGCTGCTCACCTTTACAAGAAAAACTCAAGATGGGAAGAATCCATTGCTCTGTCCAAACAAGACAAATTATATAAAGATGCTATGGTCACCGCTGCGACATCAAACTCGACAGAAGTTGCAGAGGAACTACTGTCATATTTCGTTGACATTGGAAACAAAGAATGTTTCGCCGCTCTCCTTTACATTTGCTTCGACCTCCTTCGTTCCGATGTCGTCGAAGAATTATCATGGCAGCACGGTCTTAACGATTTCTACATGCCTTATAAGATTCAAGTACAACGTTCGCTGGTCGAGAAGGTGAGTCGTCACCCCATTTTCATCAAAAATTAATTCTTAGTGTTACCCCGTAGTTGGCGCAGTTAGAGAAGGAAGTTAGAGAGCGTTCAAATAAGGATGCACAAAAGGAGCAAGTAGAAGCAAGTGCTCCAATCATTAACCCTACATTACTCTTGACAAATGGGTATGTATATATACCATTTGACTATCTTTCACTATCTCACGAAATGTTTTCAGGTTCGTCGGCCAAGCTCCTCAGGTCAATGGCATGTATCCTGTAAGTACTAACGTGATCCACAATTTATAACGCATCACTCACAACACATGCTTAGAATATGACTGGATTCGGTAGCTATTGATTTTCTTGTTGCGTACTTGTTGTATAGTTTCTAGTATAATGTTGTGCTTCACTTCTATTAATCGGATTATTTTTGTTTCTCTTCCAAGTTCAAAAATGAGAAAACCAACCAATTGCCGAGATAGATAATATCATGTTTATTATGGCATGACAGAAATATGAATGAAACGGGGGCAGAATACATATGCAGATACATAAGGGTTATCGTCGAACATCATGAACTATTAATGCAGGGAGAGGGGGTATGTCAAGCAAGCCATGTAATTCATGAAAAGATTGATATGTGTGTTTTTGTCCATGCAAAGATTCAATGAAAAAACATGAAAAAAGTGCTTCAGTCGTCAAAAATCAACAACATAAGGAATCACATAACAACACAGCTCCCGTCACCAGACCCTTTCGCCCGCGAGCTGAGAGATAGCCGTGCTGCTTCATGGAATACTTCTGTAACCCCGCGGTTATGCTTAGAACTGCATTCTATTTCAGACGAATTCATGAGAATGCCAAGTTCTTTTTGTATATCATATAGTTATCAACTGACCTAGATATCGAGATGCCCGTATTCGTCTTGCAACAGCAAGCCCCTCTTCATATTGCACTGTATGAGTGCCGTAACGTAACAATCTTTCTTTCACTGCAGGGTCATCCCGTAGGTCACATTTTAATGCTGTTGGAATGATAAGTAAAGTCGAGATGCTAACAGATATGTGCGCCATACCAACAAGGACAAGCTATATGGGCATTTGATGAGAATAGCAGAAAGAAAAAATGTTAGACCATACAGACCTTGACACCCGCACAATACTCTAGAATTTCTGGTAGCCACTATGAAAATACATGAAGATAATCTGGAATCTTGGGAATTAGGAGACGCTACCTTAGACTCAACATTTTCTAAAGAAGTAGGGTTATCAACCTAAAATATCGGTGGCTTTAGATGGTGACGTTACTTCTGTTGGCGGCCATTACTCACCGAGAAACATATCATCAATACATGTGTCTCAGCATAAGATAGTGACCGTAGTCTATCGAACTCCTCTTGACCTATTCATTAGAAAATTTGAATTTCAAATAGTGAACCAAGTAGAAGTGCTTTCATGGTCAGATCCAGTAGGAAAGGAGAAGCTAGTATCTACGCACCTGCTGTATCCCATAGACTAAGCTCCACAATTTGTTCATCAACTTCCACATCCTGAACATAGTTCTCAAAGACGGTCGGCTCACTAGACTCCGGGTAAGTATATAACGCTTGGACACATTGGTGTAGTTGACTCATGTCAAAAAAAAAAACGATAACGCACTATATCTGCGTAAAGAACCCACGTGTAAATACATTTAGTAGTGATGTTTTCCCTTGATTGAAGTTTAAGATGAGTTAGAAAACAGAGATAAGTTGGAACATACCACAAGCACCATCTCCGCACACCACAATCTGACTAGTATTTCAGGCGAATACTTGCGAGCGATTACGCATAGGCGTACCTTTCTCTGTAGCTAAAGTACAGACAGGGTGAGTCTGAGATCATAATGCAACCTTGGATAACAAGAAAATTACCGGTCTACCACGCCCAAATGAAGCCCCTCTGGACGATGTTCCACACAATGACATTTTAACGTTGTTGAAGTCAAGTTATATGGAAGTTATACAAAGAGAATTGAGTTGTATAGACAGGTTGTGGATAAGTAAGGAATAAGCGCTGATGGTGAGGCCTGTGAGGTCTTGAGTACTTGAGTAGCTTGAAAGTACCCAAAACTCATAAAGTTCCTTGCATGTTCCAAGGCAATCACGTGACTATACATTGCTGTACTTAGTCTTATGTAATACACAACATTTTTTTACGAGAAGGCTGGAACGCGATCTTGTCATCTCGACACCAGACGCTTGCGCAAAACTCAATGCACTCGGCTTTTGCGCTCGTACACTCACCGCTTGAAATTCTTCAGAAGACAAGCATAACGTTCGTATTATCTCCATAACAAATTTCTCGAGTGTAAGATACGAAGAAGTTTCCATTTCCTAAGTTCAGTATGTATGAGCATATCGTCATTTAAGAAAGAAAGTAGGGTAGCAAACCTTCACCAACTGCTTCACAATATGTGGATAACCCAACGTGCTTGTGGAGCACCCATGAAAAGTAATGCGACATACGACGCGCTGTTTCTCCAGTCGTTCAGGCGGATTGACACCTATGATGACAGGGACGATGAGGTCATCAACAACCAAACACCACATATCTTCTCCCATACCCACTCCGCTAGTAGGATTACAAATGAGAGCATCAACAGAGAATAAGCGCGCAAGCTGTAACTGTTTTGGTATACATAGTATGATGCGGACAGCAGTAGTAGATGAATCAGCAAGTGCGAATGCCTCGGCGGCAACAGCTTTGATGAGTGCGTGGGGACTATCGAAGCCTTGTGAAGCTTCATCTCCTCCCGAACCATCCTTGATTAGTTGTGTGATAATCTTCGCAAGGTGGCCATAATGCACAGAATCCCGGACATCATCCGAGTTTCCTGAGGTAGTGAGAAAACCTGTTTGAAGGTGCAAAATAACAGACAATTCGATAGGTTGAGGCCGGGTACGACCCCAACAATCCTGTCCGATTGTAGCAGATAGATGAAGGGTGTTGAGAAAGACCCTATCTACTGGCGATGAGGTTGTAGATGAGATAGTGTCGAAGGGTGTGACAAGTGCCATTTCTGAAGAATGTGTCGTTACATGTTTGCCACTTTTATACAATCGCTCCGAGTCTTGAAACATAACCCATTCGCCAAAATCTTACGTCCCATCTTTCAACTGAAATACTAGGTTAACACATTGTAGAGGATCGGACAGATGGAGTAGCGCACAATCACAAAACTAAAACTAATTATAGACCAATGCTAAGTGAACTGGATATTTGTATGTTTTCAAACCAGGATTCGACGTACTAGTCAGCCACTTTGTAGAGAGGGATGTCAACAACCGGACTAGAAAGGTTATGTTCGAACAGATCGAAAATCAGGAAATGTTAAAACAAATGCTTATTATTTTAAAGGTATCGTAGATTAGTCCCATGCCTTTACAACTACTAGAATATTTGGGAAACACTACTATCGCTTTGGTGTATTTTTCCGTCCATCGTTGTTGCCAGCCACATCATTCTCAGTGATAGCCTCTGCAAATTCGACACAATGTCATATTCCGCAAGTTTTTTCCGTAACAAGTTCGTCATAGATCAAGGCGAAATGCGGCTTTGAGATTTGTGTCTGAATTTGATCAAATCAGCTGCTCGCTCCGCAACCAGATATACTTGAGCCTGTGGAAAACCTCCTGGAGCAAATGGCTAGCACAAAATCATAAGTAAAGACAGATAACAGAATGAGCAAGACAGCCTACTATAACGGAAGCATCTGCAACTACGAGTCCTTCAGTTTTCTTAACAGTAAGATCCGGGTTTACCACCCCACTATCATCACGCCATCCAGACATTTTTGCAGTGCCAACAGGATGTTTTACAGTAGTTGCCCACTTTCTAACAAAATTTTCGATTTCATCATCTGACTGTAGCTCTGCATTATCTCTAAATGGCGCTTTAATGAAGCCTCTCCAAGATGAGGCAGACATGAATCTCTGCAGGGTCTTGACAGCCTCTATGGTAACCCCGATATCCCATGTTGTATCCAAAAATAAGGGATCAATCAAAGGGTGTTGGAAAGATGATGATGAGTTGAGAGAGACAGAGCCACCTAAAAAATCTTTACTTGAGATGGAATGGAAAGAGTGATAAACAGTTATGTAAATACGTGAGGTGGGGGTTTGAAGTAATATTGAGGCACTGATCCAGTCTCCAGCTGTAGGCGGTAGTTGACCAACATTTGGTACAAAGGCGTTCTACACCGTCCCAACTTGTTCATATCAAGAAAATGACAGGAATAAGACGCAATAACGCACCAAAAATGCAATACTGAAATGCGGAGAATGCGGGCCAGCAGAAGGATCCTTGTGGTCTCTCATTACAAAAGACTGCTTGGGCACACGAAGGAATCCAATTGTATTCGGAACACAGCTACTTGCAAACAAGCCATCTCTCGTCGCCTTGTATTTCAGTAGCTCCTCGGCAAGAGCGGTCTGATTATTTAAGAACGGATTAAGGGTGTGCCCATTAACCGACCATTGAAGGATGAAGATGGGCTGATCTTGCAAATTTCGACCAACATCTGGCAAATCTACAAGAGGCTTGACTCCCACCTGAGCAAGCTCCATCCTAGATCCGATACCAGATAGCATAAGCAGTTGCGGGGTTCCAATAGATCCAGCAGATAATATAACTGTAAATTTTTGGTTTTCTTGTAGGTGAAAAACACTAATATAATGCTTCATACCTTCCTTTCTCGCGGTAAATGTGAATCTTCTTTCTGCATAAGAAGTGTTCATGAATCAATGGAGATAGCCAAAAATAACGACATACTGCCTGATCCCTGAGAAACCTCTACACGTCGAAATGCTGCTTTCTCTTGGTCAGTCTGTATCAGCCGAGTTGCTTGCGTATGCAAGAGAAGGTCGATGTTTGTTCTTGATGCGAGTGCAGGTTTGAGATATGCGGTTGCGGAACTACTACGTTCACTATTTCCGACGCTGCTAGGTAGCCACCCTATGAGGCGGGGGATATGTAAGTACACTCGGTTGCCAATATTACTATCTTACCAAAACCGAGTCCATTTCCGGAATTGAGATCCAGATTAAAAGGAAACTCTTCAGCAAGCTCCCTCGTCGTATTCAAGACACGGAAGTCGAGGTCAAATAGCGTTCCTGTCAAGCTAGAGAGTAGTGGACCAAAGCCATGCACCTTTGGCTCATAACGCCTCGAATCATCGAGGTGATTCCAAGTATACGCATGTTTTTCATTCTACACCTCTTATAAGTTATCATATTGATTATAGTTTGCTTCTGTATACCTTTAAAATGTAAGGCCAAAGATTTCGCCATGCCCACCCCCGGTCACCAGTGACTTTAGCCATACGATTGAAGTCCTCCGCCGGTCCACGAATATATACCATGTTATCTACCCAACCAAATGGACTATAAGCTCAGGCACCCGAGCAAAACCAGTCCAAAGAGAAGAATGTCTTACTGATAGAGCTGCTTCCTCCGATAACGCGGCCGCGGGGATAATCAATACTACGACCATTTAAACCCTCCTAAAATACTGGTGAGAACATCCTAGTACCATTTAGTTGTCCCAAATTCACATACCTGCACAGTGGTAGTATAGTTCCAGTCAAATACTGTTCCCACTCCCTGGCCAGCAAAGAAAGGGACTCGGATGACATCAGCATCATCACTGGTCGATATAGGATTAGTAAAAGTTTTTGGCCATGATGAGGAAGCCCACCTTGACCCCGCTTCAATAACAAGAACTTTTACACTAGCATCTTCCGATAAGCGAGATGCAATGACACATCCTGCCTTTATATTTTGTTTGTAATCAGGAGTAAAAGGAATGTGGTAAGGCTTACAGTTCCAGCTTTGGTTGATGTTAGATAATATTATAAAATATAATAAAGGTGGCACATACCTCCTACGACAATGAAATCATATGATTTATTTGTGAGTGCTTCTGGGTCCGAAACCAATATACCGGAAGTCGAATCGCAGAATAGCGAGAAATATAGAACTGTGCCAATTGGCAAGAAGTGATTGAAACCAGGCAAATGCATGGAAGACGCGTCGATAATGGCGGTGGGAAGGGCAAACTTTCAAGTCGGGGTTTTCTTTTGCCTGTGGCGTATTTACCAACCACACAAAACCAATTTTGCGCGTACGCGAAGGGTGCAGATTCATAAGTAGCAGTGCGAAGTTTGGAACAGCGTGAGACCCGGATCCAAACTAATCTGTATTTCCACATCATATATGAACTGGGGACAGAGCATGTGCATTTTCGTTGCGAAGTTCACGGTGTGATAAGAAGTTCTATTACTGTTAACAATTTAAGACGCCGTGGAGCGCATTGTTCCGTAGTGCCAGCGTTCATATCGAGATTACGTTCGTAGGAAATGTTGTATAGGCGTAAGCACTTAAACCATG
The DNA here is from genome assembly GCA_009739215.1 of Floccularia luteovirens. Lineage (NCBI taxonomy): Eukaryota > Fungi > Basidiomycota > Agaricomycetes > Agaricales > Squamanitaceae > Floccularia > Floccularia luteovirens. The sequence continues at coordinate 398,677 of VSJF01000006.1, forward strand.
AAATGGGCAGTAGATACTGGATATATAAATGAGTTATTCTTTAGACCTAGAAAAAGTAACTTGGACGCACAAGTTATGCTACGTCTGTAGGCTTTACAAACGCACACCTGAACAAAACATAAAATTAAAAACAGCCCGTGCATGTCGCATGACAAACAATGATTATTACCTAACTGGTTTTGGTGATTATTGATTTTCCAGAAATATATCCCAACCAAAGGCACTTTAGTTCAAAGAGCTTCGAAAATATCAAGGGTATCTGAGAAGGAGCACTTCTCGAGGGAAAATTGGGTAGATCCCGTACTCCAATCAAGCAGACCAAGACAGATTGTTGGATATAAATATTTGAACGGATAATAAGTGAAGTCGTTATTGAATACCAGCACTGTTTGTAAGTGTGTGCAAGGTAGTATATCAACAAATGTTATTTTCCGTGTTGTGGGTGTTCTCGTGATATTCTCTGGGGCCGCGTCAACAAGTCAATGTGTGTCATCCTTCATGGCATTCGGATGTGGAACCTAGGAAGTACGTTGCACATAATTCGTCGTTGTAGAAAGGGGAATATGTGACTTTCAACGCCATGATCGATTCACGTCTCCTTCCTTTTGCCAATAGATGATACTAAGATTAGGTCATGAGGGAATTGGGTGACCACGCGGATTCTTCTTTATGAACTGTATAATCAATTAATATTTCAACCAATAGTCAGTGTACAATTAATGACTTGAAATATGATGGGGTTACCTGCTCAAACTTCTCCAGGGCTGATCCGAGGAAGTTAGGCATACAGCTGAAGAGCCCAAAATCACCTGACCGCAACATAGAACAACAGCCTGTATGCATTTTTACTAGATCCTGGCACTCCTCCGATGGAGTAGGCAAAAACAAATCATTAGATAGATAGAAATATCTAAGTAGATAATAGTTAGCATATAGATAAAATGGTTACTGAATACTAGCACCGTACGCAAGTGTAGTATGAATAGTATATAAACAAATATTGATAACTTTATTTTCCGCCACGTATTACAAAAACTATTCATCATATCATGTCAAATGCCGCAAATCCTCAGTATGGAAATTCTTGTAGTGACCTTCAAGTAATTTGTTGTGTTGGAGGGGGAAAGTGTGGTTTCCAATACCATGACCGGTTCATGTCTCTTTCCTTTTGCCAATGGACGATATCCGCGAATCTGATATAATCGAGATTTGGAAACCTGGCGGTTATATTAGGAATTTGGTCACACTGCAATTTTAGTTCCATTGACAAATCCGTGTCCTCTGGTCTCCTCACAGCGAGTGTGAGCGACTGCAAAGAAGGCATTGGATGGCCATGAGAAACCTCGTTCATCAACTATGCAGTCAAACAATAATCAGTTTTCTGTTAAGTTATATGCATAGTGAGCTTACCCGCACAAAATTTTCGTTATCTACAATTCCACTGGGTCCGACAAAATGATTCTTACAGTTGATTGTAACTGTATGCACATGATTAAGATGCTTTCCAAAGTCATGGATGAAGAACAGCTCGACAGGAATGGTTAAACATCGTAGAGTATTAGATGGGCGGGTTAACAATGCTGATATCCCATTGATAGACGGTGATGAATAATCAAGGTCATTCTGATCTTTGTAATTTCCATTGAGCGTAAGGTGTTCTATGGGGCGGCCGGTGACAAGTTGTGTTGCAATATGAGGAGGGCAAACTAAGTATTTGAGCTTAGGTACGATTGAGTCAGGAATTATGGTCCCTACGGGAGGGTCTGATGAAGTGAGGGGAGGTAACACGAGCTTGGTCAATGACGGTGTTATCATAAGAATCTTATGCAGCAGTGTAGGATCATCAAGAATAGGCAGATGTAATTCTTCCAAAGGGGTAGGATTATCTTGATTGGCGAGAGTAACATAAAAATGCCAAGAATCGGCCCGTAGAAACTTGAGATGAGCAAAGCTTATTGCATCGGCCAGAGAAATGGCGTTTGTGTTTGGGTCATCCTTAGAAATGAATTTGAAGGATGTCAACTTGAGGATGTTCATCCTAGAGAATTCGGAAGTTTTGAGAAAATCTGAGAATCTGCAGTTCTCCACTGATAAATCCGTTAATTGCTGTAAACAACACATTGTCTTTACAATGCGTTTGTTGATCTCGACCTGATATAGCGAAAGCCTTGTGATATTTAACATGTGTGGAAGCGCCTTGAGGTATAAGTCTAGAAACCCATTTATATACCACTGTGTGGCTGAGCGGAAACTCTGTAGGGAACAATGTTTAACGCTAAGAGCCAGAGCAATAGCAAGCTTCTCCCCCCTAACAATTTCCCTGCAGAACCTGACATAGCGGAATCCTTTTTTTGATTTTGATGATGAATCTCCAGAAAAAGTCACAGACTTGAAGATACGTGGCAGAGCAAGGGCGCAAAAGAAGTGACAAACGAGAGCAAGGTTGGATAATGTCCTCTCATATTCTGAGCTGTCCGAATCTGCCGTACAATGTTCTTCTAAATCATCAAATATCTTGACGTATACCTCATTGGGTAATGGAGGAAGTAGTTTTATGCCATCTCGACAGATAGGACCTGCAGTACGGTTAGTTTGCATTATTACTAAACTCCATGGATTATGTTATGGTACGTACTTGTCCAGGTTAGAGACATTTTTCAGTTAGGCGTTTTACAACGGGTTGGTCCATTTACTGAATGGCGTACTAAGCACAGTAGCTTGAATTGACGTATGTAGTGTAATTGCAACTACTCTCGTAGTTCTGCTTGATGTCGAACAAAGGATTGTAATATTTTGTGGCAGAAAAAGTAAGTTAATTTCTTTAAAAAATTAAATTACATAAATGTTACCTGCTCACGTGAAATGCTAACTTGAAGCATGTATTTCTTTTACGACGTCCGCTGCTAGTTACATACTATCACAGTTTTGAGATTTTGAGACGTCAGCTTGCCATATACATAAGTCCTCAAGGCCTCAAGCTTCAAGCGTCGTGCCTAAGTCAGTCACCTACTTCCATCTTTGTGCATTCTAATGAGTGTCTAGGTATGAGTAAGTTGTTACCTGAGCAACATCCACCCACCCTTGCTCTAGACGCATCTGCCGTACAATGCCTGTCGTTATGAATATATATAGCTATACTGACATGTAGAAGTGGAGCAAACCTCTATGATACCAGCATCGGGCTAGCAAGGATACTAGATGAAACCCATCAAAGCTATACTATATCCTTAGACCCCAGGCCTCCGCCAGTACCGAAATGCAAAGCAGCTATTATTCATCTGCGATCTGCAATCAATAACTCTTCAGTTCCTTTTCTGGCCATACATTGTTGCAAATTTTCTCTTGACACACACAGAACATAAGCTTAAGGAGAATTTAAGAGTTGCATAGGAATGCGGTTTGTCGACCTGGTAAGCTTTGAAGAGATGGAAACCACGATACAAATCATCCAGAAAAGTACTCGCTGGCTAAAAATAAGAACAAGCATAGATTCACGTTATGTGCAGTAAAAAATTACACAGCTTTCGCACACTCGTGTGTACAAAAGAGTCAAATCAATCATGATAAAGACTATAAATTAATATTCAATAACTCACTACTCAATTCCAGCGAGGCTCGGCTTTTAAAAAATAAATGCTATCATTGTTATCACTATATCCAGCCAGCCCAGCCCAGATTGAAGAATCACGCCGACGGACGTATAAAGAATGGGGAAGAGGCATGACTGAAGAAGAATATCTGGAACGAGATAGAATCAATGACCAATCTGAATGTGCGCGGGATGGAAAATTAATCACTTGGTAAGTCGTGAAGTTCAGAAACTATGGTGAGGGCGAAGTTGGATTGGATATCCTTTTTTTGGTGGTTAGGGTACTGGCTCCTAGAAACGCACCTGAATCCCTTGACTTCTTTTGTTCCTGTGAGACGTAAGTGTAAATCCAGCTTCAGATATGTCGGTGCCCAAAAATCTGATGTAAATTGCAGGTATCGCAGACATGGAATAATAATCAGACGGACTAATCCAAGTTCCGGGTGTGAAGACGCATTTGGATATGGAGTTGCCTGTGTCTTCACTTCACCTATTTACCGACACAAAGGTTATGCAAGGCATATGTTGAGGCTACTGCAGTGGGTCCTGGCGCCCGAGGAAGTTTTGCCCAAGATATTTCCAGAAGAGTGGGGGAAGCCACCCACAAGAGTGGCAGGTGTTGGTAATGCATGTTTTTCAGCACTTTGGAGCGCCGTCGGTTTGGATTTTTATCGTCAGTGTGGACTATTGCCCGATAGCAATGATGGTTGGGTTGTGGACAAACCAATATCAACGACTTGGGATGTGTTAGGATTCACTGGCGACCTGGGTCATCGCCCTGAGAGCAGCTGGGTTTGGTTAGATGAACTTACTATCAAAGAATCCTGGAAACTAGAGACAGAGATGATGAGAGGAGACCTTGCAAAAAATGATGACGCAGGCCTTCCAACGCAATATGTCGTCGGTTTTTCATTTTTGCCGCATCAGGGAGTGGCGGATTTCCAGTATTGTAGGACTCGGTTCTTTTGGGAAAAGTTAGATCCTCGCCCGTCATATTGGGGTATCATCTCTGCGAACAGCAGTGACATTTTTGTGTCCTGGACCATCAAGTTCGAAACGCTTCTGATTACACGCTTAAGAGCCAGCCCAGACAAATTTGAGCTTCTTCTGATAGAGGTTATGATTTTCGCAAGGCAGCATTCGGTGGAAAAGGTAGAGGTCTGGAACTTGGACTCCAATTTACATTCGATTGCACAGAAGTTAGGAGGCAAAACTTTTAAACGGACAGGAAGTTTGCCTGCTTTTAAGTGGTATGGGCAAGAAAGTGCTGAGAAGGTCCAGTGGATGTTCAATGAGAGGTAAGAATTTGTGTACGGCATCTTACAATGATTACTTATACGATGTACATGGTTCAGATTCTGTTGGTGTTGACAGATATTAATATATTAATCTTTGAATAGCGCTATGTATAAATAGCACATTTTTGCAAGTTCTACTCAGAAAAAAATTTGATGTATGGCACTTAAGAACGGCGTATATGGTTACTAGTTGGGAGGTCACGTACTACTACATAATGTAGGGATGGTAGGCGTTGAGATTTTTTTTTGATAATTGGCTGCGGGAAGTGATACGCGTCGAGTATGTGTCATGTCAGTGCGTAACTGAATATTCATTTACCACGAAGGAACCGCGCGAGTATAGTTTGAACTAACTTTCTAACTTGAATGCACCCATCTAGAATGTTTGCGTATCAATGTTGACCCGATGCTTAGGAAAGAGGTCGATGACGCCCAAAACTTGGATTCAATCCTAATATTCCCTATCCAATTATTCAAATCCGGGGCTTCTCGTCTGGCCTTCAAAAACAAGGCTTTGAATTGTTCTCCAATAGGAAACGTTACGACACTTCATGTACACAGGATGTACTACAGCGATCTGACCGTAGCGTACATGTCGAAAATTGTGTACAAGACTCCATCGTTGGTTGGAGAATTTATCCATGAATCTTAGTCATATGAACATGCGTAGATGGCCTCGGGTCATCACAGGTCCAATCATTGAAATGAGCTCTCTGCGCTCTCTCCTACTCTTTAATGTCGATCAACTGTTCAAGATATTGGATTCCAGTCGACGATCTGCCAGTAAACCTGTCCAGGAATTACTTTTGGATGGAAATCTTCTACAAGCGATTGAAAGCATGGCTAGCCCTAAATACAGGATCATGGAGCTTCTAAGAATGGAAGAGTTGGGTATTGAAAACTATAAGGAGTCATGACGGGTTATGTCGCACCAGCATACTACAAATCGTATTTGAAGGTTCCTGTCCTCGGTATCGTGCGTGTGCTACAGCTTCAGCTATCTTCTAATGTAGTGTTTCCAGTCTGAGTATCATGTATGAAGGCTATTAATTTGGACATTCTTTGTTCAAAACTGCCAGAAAACGAAAAAATTGTGACATAATCACGTGACATGAAGTCGAGCATGACACTTCGTGTTCTTGTCTTAGTATAGTTATTCTGTATTCCATGGTATGTTTTTTGTTATCTTATCAGAAAAGCCGTCCCATCACAAAACAAACACCAGAAGAACCAATCGAATGACCATAGAAATTTCAGTTCGGACCGCCGTAAATATTTCATGGCATACCACTTCAGGATGAAACAAGTTAAGAATCATCCAATTCCACCACTCAGTGTGGCTAATTGGGTATTTATTATAATATTTGTGTGGAGTTCCTACATCAGTTAAAAAGGTAGTTATATAGGTTCAGAAACAGATCATTTACTACAAATGGGACGTTGCAAAGTATTCTCCTGAGATCAATGTTTCCTAGATCGGATTAAAACTGCTCCTTTTTGACTTGGTATACGTACTGCTCCGAACACGATGTCGGCAGGTCTCTGCTTCCCATCCTCAAGTTTCACATCATAAAATGTGAACAAATGGGCGAGCATCAATTTGATACTGCTCAGCGCATAATGCCTACCAGGGCAAATATGCTTTCCGGTACCAAAGGATACAAGAACTGCCTCATTTGTGCGTGTATTGATTCCTTCAATTTCATTGGCTTTCACAAAACGGAATGGATCGAATTGGTTTGGATTTGCAAAGGAGGCATTGTCATGGTGCCTACCCGAGGCTGATATGCCTATTACAGAACCTTTAGGTACAAAGGTCCCATCTCTGAAAGTGTGATCCTGCATGACTTTGCGCGATGCAATTACTGGGAAATTTCAGAGCGAGCAACTTCATCTGAATAAGAAAGGCGTACAAGTCGACATCGGATGCAATCTTTGGGACTCCTTAATAGTGCTGTCCAACATTTTCATCTTGTTCAGGGCGTTTTTTGACCACCCTTCCGCTGTGATTGCTGTTTCAATCTCATCTCGAAGCGGCTGGATGTATTCAGGATGTGCAGCCATATCGAATAATACTTGAGCGAATGTCTTGCTATCTAGTTAGTACTTCTGATATTTAAATACCAGGCAATCTTGTTTACTTACGAGTGTAGTGGTATGAATAGCAGCAAAGTTCATCGCCAGTATCATGGAAGTGAGATTATCTGTAGTTTTCTCAGCTTCACCAGCTTGGTCCATAAGCCACGATAAGAAGTCTGACTAAACCCTTGTAAGTATCTAGTTATACACAACGTTAACAAGCCTACTTTCGTATTTTTGCGTCTTTCATCTATGACAGGTTCCAAAAACTTCTTCGCTTGACGTATACGAGTTGGAAGTTTTGATAGCATCTTTGCTGCAATCCTGGAGGGCGGTTGATGGAGAATGATGTGATGGGGTGGAAAATCTTACGGCTTTAGGAAAGACGGTAATAGCCCGACAAGATACACAACTTGCATGACATCGATGGCGAAATTTGTTCCAATATCCAGAAATTCAGGGTTCCGACCTTTCAGATTAGAAAAATCAGCATACATACGGTTATTCGATCAGATAAAATGAATCACACAAGGGAAGACCGACGAATGTACGGTTTGATGTCCTGGCTATTATTTTGATGAAAGAGTCCATGACCGGATATTTTACCCATTCTAACATGGCATGCCAATTGGGCTAAGGTGTTACCTAAAATGAACACTGCATACCTGAACTGGGCGGTATATTATCTTGGAAAGCCGCTATAACTTCATTTTGAAGAGATGGGATCATGTTGGCGATACTACGGGTAAGTTGATTTCGCACAATGGGAATATGGTACGGATTTTCGCTGATGTTTTGGCCCATTGTGTACTTGACCAGCATGATCTTATTGGTGTCATAGGGTTAGTAGCAATAAGCAAATCCTCAATGTTATAATCACCTCTTCTAAAGCGTCATTGAAAGACAGCACGTTCTCTGGTAGCTTTCGCATCTCTTCACTTATGGATTGATTGTTCGCGACAAGGTACCACCCATTATATAGAGGTACCTTAACGATGGAACTTTTGTACTGAGGGTCCATGGATACGGATTATCATCAACGACAAATGGTTATGGTTTGGTTTTACCTGACTGCCAACATCCAGCAAGATATTGTGCGAATGGAAGAAAAACTTGATAGCACTGATGTATGACAGAATTGGATTATCATATCCGACAGCTGGGATATGGCTCAACTGTGGTGGAAGATTGTCAAAAACACCTCCCGAAAATGAGTTTAAACCCACTTTTCGACTTTCAGAGAAATGATATGCTACAATCGCAAGGGATAGAAAACCAACTCCATAAAGATAGATCTCTTCGAGGGTTGGTGTCATACGAGAGAACTCGGGAACGCTACTCCAGGAAAGTGGTATAGTTAGACAAAGAGCTGGAAGAGTCGTTAGGAGTTTAAAGTAGCACGGTCATCCATAAATCGGGCCCCACGGAGAAAGCTGGTTTAATAATAGTTGAAACATATGCTAGTGGTCATTGAGGGGGGGACAGATTCTATAGGGAAGTAGCAAAATCTTTGGTGAGTACGAGTTGCTATACTGACTCAACCCTTCATTTCACCATTTAGATGACATACACGAGCCTTCTGTGTTATACATGATTTGTCAATTCCTGTAATTACAACCAAGTTAGTGTTCTACGACGGAACGCAGCGGATTTATAGCAGGAAGTCTTCGTGGGAGCGGGTGGTGTGGCAGCGGCGTTCACGTGGCCACATTTTCTTCTCACCTTTGTCGTTTGCGATGGTATTGTTCTTTTACCCGCTCGACCGGCTCCCTGGAGAGCCTGCAACACTCGGAGGCTCATTCCATTGGCCGGACTGACGCCCCTTTGGTTTGTAATAGGCATCCCATCTAACCTCCCTAAATTTGGCGAAACCCTCCGGATTTCAGTTTTTTTTCTCAATAAAATGGCTGAAATATACATACATAGGATTTGCTAGTTATACGTTTTCAGTCTCGTTGGTTAAATGAACTTACTATCAGAAATCCCGGAAAATTAGGCCATACAAAAAGGCCTTCCAGCACCATGTATAATATATTGTTGGCTTTTCAGTTTTACCACGTCTGTGAGCGCGACAAATTTCCAGCATTGTAAGACTCGGTTCTTTTAGGAAAAGTTAGGCCCTCGTCCGTTATTTTGGGGTATCCATATAACTTGCATCCTGGACTTTCAAGTTCGAGACGCTTCTGAATACATGCTTAAGAACCGACCTTGAGGGTCGTTGAAAAATATGCTTTTGAATAAATGTAGATAGTAAAAGTTGTGACAGACATCACATGACAAAGATGCATCGTGTGACAATTCGTGTTCTGTGCTTGCAGTGATCCTGCCTTCCAACTCATGGTTTGAACGTCTATTTCCCAATACCTTTCATAGTTTATGGATCTCAATGAAATTGTGGAAACGTCAGATGTAGAAGAACTTGAAGAAATCCAGGTCCAAAAAAGCAAGAATGTACAATTGGCACGTCAGGATGTTTTACATGATTGTCATTCCACCATTAGCTTTTCACCCAGAAAACGCATCAAGGTGTGTTTTTTTGTCATTTTACCGGAAAAACAGTTTCAAGTAGTCAATAGCTTCATCACCTATATACAGAGCATGTACATTCCCCTTCTTCTGTCGGTTCCCTACTTTCCGTTGCCAGTACTCCAAGGAGATCTGAATCATCAATAGAGACCCTAGACCAATCTCCACCTGGCTTGTCTTCTGTGCACCCACATAAACCGCATAATGAAGTGGTGGAAGAGATTGGGTCATTTGAGGACATTTTTGGCACACAAAACTCGCAAGATCCTTTATTACTTCACGCTCCTTATGACGAGCTGCGACTTCCGAAGTGCTCGCATTCTAGCTTAACACCTCGAGATATTTCTTCACAGCACTCCACACAACACCAAGAAATGTCGCCTCTTTCGCAGCGTCCTCTTGATGTAGTTTTTAGGAGTGCATCACGACGTTCAGCCTCGGTTGATCCGCTAACCTTGTGTGTGTCGGAAATGGACACTTCCAGAAATACAACCCCACCCCCAGCGAGAGAAACAATAAGCCCCGAAGCTTCGGATGATAATATGAAGAGTTTATTCGGTTCCTCACCTTCGAAGTATCCTTCCACATCCAATACCTGTTCACCACCTCTTATACATCACAACACTATCACTGACGAAGAATTATCACCCACGACGACTCCCACCCGGCCCTTATCACCTATGTCCACACTGTCTCCTGATAATTCTGCTTCTGACATGCGGCAAGTTGCCCCTCAGGATTATCAAATATCGCCACCAGGGTTAGCACAAAGAACAGAGGAAGGTAGCCGGTATTCGCTTCGTCAGCGACAGGCAGTCCAACTTGCTCCATACTCTGTTGATAAGCTTAACTACCGCAGGGCATTGGTATCTATTCCTGACGCTATCATCAAAATCCGGAGCCCGAGGCATCACCAACACCGTTCTACTGGTAATAGTTATGAAGAAGACGAGGAAACACAAGGTACATATGTTTATGATGCAGAAGATGAAGACGAAGACGGCAGCTGGGAGGCGCGAGAGAGGAGGCGCCTACGGATTGAAGGGAGGGCTGAAGCCCATCGGAGTCCCGAAAGGAGTCCAATGGTAGGGAATGACCGACCTGAGGAGAACCGGGTCATTTCAGAAGTTTTACAAGATCTTCCAAGCGATGACGAGGAGACGAGGAGACAAATAGCTGCCTTGTCCAAAGAAGCGAGGAAGTCAGTGAGGGAACAGGAACGAAAAGCTAAAGAAGAGGCCAGAAAAGAGGCCGAGAGGAAAAGAAAAGAGAAAAAGGATAACGCAAAGCTAAAGGCAAGGAGGTTTCCAGAGCTATCAAAAAGAATTGAAGGAGTCGGTTTAAATGGCCAAGTACATGATGTATGCTTATTTTTGTCTAATATCCTCATTTCCTTGCACTGATTACTGAATAGGACTCTTCATCTGAAAACGGCCTCCAGCAAAACCGTGTCCAATCCTCTCCTAATATTCGTCAGGCGAGCATAGAATCCCAGGACGTCGCCAGGGAACTGACTGGCCAAGACGAGGTCGGGGATGTCCGTCAACATTCCATGCAAATTGATCATATAGCAGAAACGGAAGGGCAACCAATGATTGATAATACCGACATAACACAGAATAACACCGTACCAGTAGAATCAACCGATGGTGAAACTGACGAAGGAACATATCCCACATACGAGGAACATAACGAAATATCGCCTCCCGTTTCTGATGAGGATGCTGTGGATGCTCTATCAAGGAGGCAACTACGTGCTCTCCAGCACATGGTGCCGGCATTTATGGCTCAGCGGCTGGTTGGAGGCCAACAGCCCCAGTCACGAGCGAGATCTAGACGCCGTTCCGAAAGCAACACTGAAAGCACTAGTGAGGCTGAAGAAGTTAGGGTTCTACTACCTGGACAAACTAGGGTTAGACATGCAAAAGTCACGAACATTGCGAATATCAAGGGTGACACAGAGAGCTCCTCTGAAGAGAGGGGTTCGCCTCAGTCCAAGGATGAAACTGGCGTAGGATCGTATCAAAACAATGCATCTCCCCCACAAGACATCGAAACCGATTCTGTAAACTTCGAACGTCGCAACAAACAAGAGCACAATGAACTTGATATTATTGAACTTAGTGACGGTGATGAAGATGATCAAAGTTCAGAAAGCAGCGGCATAGATGATGAAGACATCCAAGCTTATTTAGGAGGCAACCAATATGTTCAGTATCCTACACGCCACCAGAGGCAACAAACTACCAGAAGTACCAGAAGGACAGAGGAAAGTCTCATAGATTGGATGCTTTCTAAATCACATACAATCGGCCCCAAAAAGAAACCCCACAATCAGAAACCATCTGCCGCGTCGCCTTCGTCCCGCAAAAGGATTGATGTCATGACCCGTGATGGACGTCGATATGGCCGTGAACGTCAGACACTACTGAACTTCGATAAACATGGAAAGAAGCCAAGATCTTTGGGCCCAAAATCAAATCAAGGTTCTAGTAGGACCCTGCAGCGGTCGACCTCTTCGTTCAGAAATCGTCCCAATAATGTATCCGGCTCAGACGGCTCAGACTTCGATAATCACCCACCGATAAGGATACCACAGATTATGGTAGACAATCAGGGTCATAGGAAAGAAAGCCGTAAGGCAAAGGAAAAAGCTCGCAAATCGCGAGCGAGGTTGCAAGGTCTCTATACATTCAACAATTCTAACGCGAATGCCCGAATCATATCAGGTCGGAGGAAGCAAGTCGTCACGATTGACTTGGAGGATGAGGGATTCCACCAGGCTCTTGCTCCAGTAATACAAGAGCGTATACCGGCCCAGTCTTTCTTCAACCCTCGCCGAGCGAAGATCAGCAGGTCTAAATCTAGTCCGTCATCGGTTTTGTTAGGCAATAGAGTGCAGAGAACCGGGGTCAATCGCGATATCCCGATTGAAAACGACTTCGAACCCAATTCAAACAATCCTACCACAAAGCGTCGTAATATCAGGCCCGACATGAACATTCCGATTTTAGCCTCTGGAATCAAATTCGGGCCAAACACATATATTGCAAAAGGTTGGCTGTACGAGTTGATCAGTGTGATTTCCTCTGCTTCTGAGGTCTCCAAACCTTCAGTTTTAACTTCATGCGGGGTAACTTTGGACCCGGAGATGACTTTGGAAGACTACTTGGAATCGCTAACCAAGGTTATTGATGGCGTCATTGACTTCGTGACGAATGGTTCTGGGGTTGATAGCAATACACAGGCTCGAGAGTGGAAGCTTGTCATGCGTACGGTTTCTCAATTGGTGTCTTGGTTTTTTGCATCCCAGACTGAAGACAGACGCCAAATTTTGCGAGAGGGGACGAAATGTCAAGTTATGAGATTGTTGACAGAGATGGGAGCTCATTCATTTAGCAACGATGCTTCGAACGGCACAATCTTGTCGGTGAATTGGTTTGCCGTTGAATTGTCCATACGGCTTGGTTCTCGTCTCCCAATTCAAGCAGGGCGGAGTGCACTAAAGGACAACATATTATCAGAGTCTGCGGCGTTATTACTGAAGAACCTACTCAATTACGATTTACAGAAGACAATGGAACCAATCCTGAATGGATCTGAGTACGAAGAATCGTCAATCTCCTGGCGTTGTGTTGAGCTCTGGGTACTTTTGATTCATGTATTGGAACAATGCGTTCACACTGCGGCGACCGAACGGGCCACTAAATCATCACACCCGTTATGGCAACTCGTGAAATCCGAACTCCAGTCAGCCGATCTGCACAAAACGAATATAGAAATCTGTGAGGAGATATGGAGGGTTGTGTTCAGTCTTTGTTCACTATCGCAGTTTTCCGTGCATGGAATGACTACAGGGACCCCTCGTCTTACCGCTAGCTGGGATCTTGTCGTATTTGCGTTAAAGAAGATCCGAGTTACCGCAGACCCTGCTACAGATCACGCCCTACCTCTGAGCAGCCTACGGAAACGCGACGAATATATTTGCCTTGTCACAAGACGCTGCTTTCTGCTATGGGACCGCTGGCGTTGGAGGCTAGATGATGCTTCTCAACTCTTCAACCAGCTAGTGGAAATCTTCCGAAGCAGAAAGTTTGCCAATCTGCGGCACGAAAAGTCCGAATACCCAACTTTTATGACACAACACGACTGGACGCTTCTCTCACAATTCAGTGATACAGATACAGCTTTCGAAATTTTCCTGAAATTCATCGTCCAAGCTGCAGGAACAGAGGCTACAGTCAATGCTAAAGGGAAACTATTACCAAAAGTAAAGAAACTCTTGTCACTTGCCATTCCTGTCGGCACCCTTCCATTTACAAAGGCAAATCCTCCCGACCCGCACGACCTGTCAATGTTGTACAATAGGCTGGGTTCTGCTGCTATCGGATTGTATCTAGATCCTGAGCATTATTCGGCTCGGATATCTCATGCACGGACCTATGTTGATTTCAAGGCTGCAGATGAAACTACCCGAGCAAATGTCATACGTGGGATGGGATATATTGCAATCTTGAATGTCAAAAGTGGGACGAAGTTGGACGCAATCGCTGACTGGATCGAAGAAATGGTTTTAGTTCTCGTTCAGGAATTCAAGGATGTCCTAGATTCTGGATTCACTGCATACAACGCCCCGATAGAAGGGAATTCCGTCATCAGTCGGATCATTCTCATCATCGGTTTGCTTATTCGGTCTGTTTACTTCATCGTTAAAGCACAGAAGGACGAGGGTCAGTACCCAGAGCCATCTTTCCTTAGTAAGTGAACTATTTTGTCTTCTTCCAATCAGCGCTTGTTAATATATGCATTCCAGGCAAGCTAAGACGCCTAATGAACAATGTTCATGAAATCAACGCCCTTGAACCAACAGTACGAGATCTTGTCGAAGTATATCTGGACGCAAGAACCGCAATCATTCCTCCACCAGATCGTCCCCACGGATCCACTACAACAGAGGCAGAGTCAGAAAGCCAGGAACTATATGGCAACTTCGATTTTGACCTAGATGATCCCAACTTGATAGCTGCTTTGGATGGCCAGGTGTCGAAAACTCCGGACATTGAAACTAAAGAGGCTGCATTACAAAAAGTAAGATGAACTTGAATGTATATGATATCAGTTCATCGTTTGACCTTGCTGTTTTAGGCGATTGCAGAAAGCAACCTGGCATGGTTTTCTTACAAATATTTCAAAAAGTACTTCCGCGGACCGCAAGCATCGGATGTATACAATGCATATGCCAAACAGAGTGATGCTTGGATTAAATGTTGGTTAGGCTGCGCAGACGCACATGGCAGACCGACAGGGAATGAGCGCACTCGACTTCACTTGTGTATGAACCAATGGCGATCATGGACAAAGGACACCACAGACGAAATTTGGCATAGAAGATTAGATGTCGGATTTATGTTACGGTTCCTACAGCTTGACTCCAAAGCTTATTTGGTAATTGTGGGGTATTTCTTATCTTCGGTTCTGTACTGATTCTTAGACAGGTTTTTGTGGATACGATTTTCGAAGTGTTTATGCAATCTCTAGTTTGCAGCCGAATAACAATAGAGGGCGACTTTATTGCATGGGTATTGTCTATCGACTGTCTCCAGCACGCGCTCTTTCGAGGCATGGATTGTTTACCTCCCTTGGAATCTGGGGATTATCATATTACTGCGACTCAGCTGCAAGAATTACGTTTACCGATCTTGCAAGGCGAGTTATATTATCTCTCTATTTTCTCGTAAACCCTACTAAGAATATAAACGATTAAACCTTAGTAATCTTCAAGAACTTGAATGAGACAATCTTCGAAGCAGCTTCCGGTCGCTTTGAAAAACAACTTAACGCTGATAAATATCTGGGGTATTGCATAAAGATATTTCCTGTGATGCGATATAATCTAGTATGTCTGTCTCTTATGATCAAT
Source organism: Floccularia luteovirens (assembly GCA_009739215.1). Lineage (NCBI taxonomy): Eukaryota > Fungi > Basidiomycota > Agaricomycetes > Agaricales > Squamanitaceae > Floccularia > Floccularia luteovirens. The sequence continues at coordinate 414,089 of VSJF01000006.1, forward strand.
TCATCTTGTAACGGCATTACAAGCAAAAACATGGAGCCACAAACGAAGAATACAAAAAATTCTGTCGGGAGCTCTTTTTGGAATTAGAGCGGTATCCAGAAATTCAAAGACATGAACGCGTCGGTTTTGCTAGATGGAAGCAAATGGTGGATTAACTTGCAATGTAATTTTATAAACATACAATACACTTTGGCATTTTTTTTTTGGTTGGGTATACATATCGTGTAGGAACATTTTCGTGGACTGGACAATATTCTGTTGTGTATTGAGGCATCCTGTATTCTAAATCATACATATCATGATGATTGCCGATTCGGCAGTCATGACACACCATGTCAGAGGTCTAGGGCGCCTTCTCGAAGATGCAGCATATGTGCCGGCTCAGGTAGGTGCTATACAACAGAGATGACGCAACATACAAGGCAGAACCTTGCAAGACAAGACCTATTCAGCCAACCCAATGAATACATGTTTCACGAAATACGTTACCTTTAAATCAGCTGGCCAGCTTACTTGGGGGAGAAAAAGAGGGGCAAAGTTTCTATGTGGTATCTTTATGTTTAACCTCTCCACCACCGATATCATTATCCTGGGTTTGCGAGTCATCCACCTCCGGAGCGATGAGTGCAGCTACCGTCATAAGCCTAAAAGAGAAGCCACCCACATCACATAGATATCCTTCGTCATAAATTCATAAACAGAGAAAGACAAAACACCCACCTGGCAGCATCTAACCCGGCAAACACCCTCATCGCTTGTAAATCAACCTGCATCTGCTCGCACAAATCAGCAGTTTGACCTATCGCGCGTGACATTCTGGTTAGTGAATGGGATAGCTGTGCGTAGAGCCGGTCTTTGGCTTGTGTTGCATTTGTTGGCACTGCTGTGTTTGTGTAATTCATTTTTGAAGATAGCTTGCCAATGCGCGCGGTGGACTGTTTGATTAGGAGGAGAAAGTCACGTGATCGTAATCTTCCGATTGACGATTTGAAAGAAGCAACACATCCTATTGTTAACATCTAAGTATACAGTATTTGCAAGCAAGTTCACATTGTATTCCTTTATAACAGACGATACAAAAAGCTTTTTTATACATGCTCTTTCATTCTTTATTTGTTAAATTGTTTCTACATACAACAAAACAAAAAAACGCCGAAACACTTTCTAAAAATACGATTGTGAATTTCTTTTATTTCGCAATCTATGCAGAAGAAAAAACCTCTTGTGGTATTTTTCTTCTTATCTCTCTCTTTGTGTGTGTCGGTGTGAGGGTAGGCGAGTGAGGGAGATGATCATCTTTTTGATGGAGGGGTAGGGAGTAATTTTCCTTTTTGGCGATTTTAAAAAAAGAACAAACTAGGGGGAATGAGACAGGACGACGAAAAAAATGGGAACTTTGGAGAATGAGATGGATGTCAATGACATGAACGCTCTTGGAATGTGTGGATGGGAGGAATGGTGAGTACAGAAGGAGATATAATAAATAAAAAACGAAAATGTTCTGAAAAAAAAAAAGACAACAGAAGATTCATAATAGATAGGAAAAAAAGCAACAGAACAAAAAGCAGGAAATGCAGAACCAAAGAAAGAAAAAAAAATCCTGGGACCGTGAGGAGATGATAAGATGGTAATATCGTAGCCTTGGGTGGGTAATGCATTTTATATTGCTGATGCTGAGGGATATATGCACGGAAGATGGTGAGATACTCGAAAAAAAAACGTCATCTTGGAGTTCATGGGCAGAAAGAGACAGAAAAAGTCTGTCGTTTGTTTTGGGTTCTTGATTCTTGTCGTCATCATTATAATTTAAAGAAGGGAAAACAAAATGTTGCGAGCTGGTCGGTGAGTCGATGAGCAATCCTACGGATTGATTCTGGAACGATGCAGATGGGATGAGAGCGAAATACGAGGGAAGTAAAAATGCTGGAAATACCATCGGAATTAAAATAAAAGACGACGAAGAAATCAATTAAAAAAACACACCAGAAAAACTTTGTTGAAAAGTCATGATACAACAACATCCCCATCAAACTTCACCGATTGTAATTTTAAAAAAAATCCAAAGTCTCGTCAAATTCACAAACTCAAAGGAGGCACGGACGACGAAAAGAAATTCATCCTCTGCACACTCCCCGAGCTCCTCGATTTTGAATTCGGGTGATGATGATGCGAATGATGATATTGTCTCGGCTGCTGTGGTTGTTGCGTATTATTCTTCCGTTGAATTTTACGTTCCCGACGTTGTTCCTTCCTATTTTTGTTCGTGTACTTGTTATGATTTTGATTAAACAGCGGCGGAGGTTGGTGAGTTTGAGTATGTGACGGGGGTGTCTGACATACAGCTGGAGGATTTTGGAGCGGTAGAATTACAGGTGAGATTATTGGTGCCGAACGACGTTTCTTGCGTTTGTTATTACCGTTACTGCCCCCATTCCCGTGCTTGTGGGGCCAGAGGAGGGTACTGAGAGGACTTGATTTCATAATGTTTCCTAAACTAGAAGCACCAGAAATAGAACCAGCTCTGCCACCTCTGACATTGGCCTCGGTAGTAACTGAACCTGGGTCTCTGGTCTGGCTTTGTCGGAATGCACCGACCGAGATTAGGTCCCAACGGTTAAGGTTCTTGATACTCTTCCCTGAGACAGTTTCCTCATCCCCAGCTCCATTAATAACAGCAGCAACTGTGGAATCAGTAGAAGACGAATACACATGGTCGAGGGGGTTCGTATCGAGTAATGATGCTTCTAAGACGTCATCGAGATCGATAGCATCCGTAGGTGGTAAACCAGGAGAAGACTGTATTATATCTTCTGAAGGGGTGGATGGAACGGCAAAGTCGTTGTGGTGTATAGATGATATTAGGTGTTGCCGCAGTATATGCTCAACCTATAAGTAGCCAAAAAGGGCAAATTAACTATATATTAGTAAATAAGTTAATTTAAGAAATAGGAAACGGACGTACCGCGATGTGCCGTGTTGATGATGATGTATACGAAGATGATCCTCGCCCTCTGACACGGTTGAACCTCGGATGAGGGGAAGGTACCTCCTTATGTGAATCGTCTATAATAGCTTGTCTTGTCTCTTGTACGGCGAAGAATACTCCTGTACGTGGACCACTATCTCTCGACGACGTAGTCTCACTAAGACTCCTCAGATGTCCAGTACGACCGTGAAGCTGATTAGGACGAGGATTGTTGTTAATACCGAGTTCATCTATTTCATCCGAATCCCAAAAGATCTTGCCAGAAAGTATATCCAGCGGCATTGGTGAGTCCAACCCACCACGATAATTACGACTCCGATTCTGAAAAGCGATGCGACTCTGTAGGACAGGGCTAACAGTAGATAATGGGTTTATCGCAGAAACGCTACTAGGAAGATTGAACAATCTCATCGCTCGTTCATTTGGGAGATAATCTTCTCCGACAAGTTCTTCATCCGTGGTCTCGCCTTCCCCACCATCCAAGTCTTCCTCATACCCAAGATCGTCTTCCATAGCCGCCATATCAATATCGCTGTCACTGTTATCTTGGCTAGGGGAAGAGGAGCCAGACTCGGCAATAAACTGGGATGCAAAGTCCAAGTCCACCATACCTTGGCCTTCCGTTAGACCGTTCGTGAAGACAATTTGGCCATCCCAGCCTTCAGTGACTTCAAGAGGGAGGTTTTCAGTGTCCGGACGAACATGAGGGGAGGGGGTGCCATCGGTGAAGGAGACGTCGGACTGATCGCCTTCATCGGGTATGCCAGCATCCGAGGACGATGAACTACTGTTATCTTCGGAATCCGAGAGGTTGGCAAAGAAGAGATCGGCATCAAAGCTTGACTCATCATCTTCAGACCAGCCAGTGGCAAAGCCAACATAACCCGCCCCCGTGCTCCTGCCATCTGTTTCTTCCCCATCGTCCTCGCCATCTTCATCTTCCTCTTGATCGTCCTCATCATCTTCGTCTTCGGTTGCATCGGAATCGACATCCATCTCGGCATCACTGGGACCAACGCTTTTCTTGCGGGATCTAATGACCCAATCGTTATTATGTTGCCCATCGCGTTTTATCTGACTATCATCGCCTAGCAATTCACGGCGCAGACGAACTTTATCATGGACCTGATTGATAATGAACTTTTCTTCCTCTGCTTCCATGGAGGAATCAGAATCGAAATCGAACGGGGAATCAGGATCGTCATCGGATGATAATGAAGACAAGGCTGATGCAGAAACAAAAGTAGGGAATTGGATGGATTCTGCGTCATCTTCATCATCTGGATCATAGCACTGATCAGAAGATTCATCAGAGCTGGCGACTCTACGGCGTTTGACGGGGACGAGAGGCTTTTTTACTGTTGAGGCCTTTCCTTTTAGCTTTTGGGTGATTTCAGAAGCGGATGACTTTTTTTGCTTGCGACGGGAGGGGAGGGGAGACGATGAGGGAGGGGGAACCCTAGCCTGCTTTTTTGTGTCGCGCGGGACTATGACCGATTTTGGGGGACGACCTCTTTTTTTAGGGGTGATAGTAGCAGTAACAGGATTTGGGAGGTAAGAGGTGGATGCGTGTGGGGTGAGCGGGTAATCGGGTGAAAATGGAGAGGGAGTGACATCTGTATCGGTTAAGGTGAAGGAGTCGGTGTGCTCGGAGATGGATGAGGATTTGCTGTTTGGGTGGACAGAACGTCGTTTTGAAAAGAGATTCGGTGGAACAGTTAGTTTTATTTTCAGCGACGGCAGTTTTGTGTCTTGTGAAGATGTGAATGGGGGGAGTGATGGCTTGTTGTGTGTGAGGATTGTAGTGTTAGTGACAGTGGTGGTGTTGCAAGTGCATTGACCATCGCATACAGGACAGATGTCAGTGTCGTCGTCGTCGTTTGAGAGTTGGACGGCTAAGGTATGGGAATGTGGAGAGGACATTGAGGGAGTGGCAAGTGATTGATTAACTTGTAGATGAATGAGGAAAAGATGGGAGAAAAGATGGAATAAAACTGACCTGAATGAAACATCTGAAGGAACTAAACTGCATGAGTGAGTGGGGAGATAGATAGCTACGAGGTAAGCTGGAAGCTAAAGTCGTGTATTGCAAGTGACTTGTGTGTGTGCACAAGACTCTGAAAAAAAAAATTTATCTTTATTTATTTATTTTCTTATTTTCTTGTAAAAGAGGTTATCTCGGAGAATTAATAGTCAGACGACCCGCTTTATTAATTCTCAAATAGCCTCCGTTCCTCGTCTTAGCTTTTCCAATCCACGGTCCCTGCAATAAATACCTTAAGTTTGCCGTATCTCCATCATTTCCCCGCTCACCGTATACCCGTCCACTACTTTTCATTCACCTCTTCTTCACAACGCTGCCTCGAACATGTGACCATTCCTCTATCACATTTATCGCTTCTTCTCAGAGTCATAGTCCACAAAAGTATTGTGATAAGCAGAATCCTTTTATCTCTCCTACTTCCGTTTTACATACCCCAGGCACGTTAATCCATCTCTCCGTGTTTAATTTCGTGCATTCCAAATGCGAACACCCGCCTCACATATATAATGGTCCAACTCTCTGGCTTTTTTTGCGATAACACACCAATATCCCCCTCACAAAAATGTCTTCCAAATCAGCTTCAGCTACCTCTGCCATCCTCGAAAGTTTTGACCCCTTTGCGACACATCCCTTTACCAAACACTCAGGTCCAACCCCTCTAGCCTATTCGCATTCCACTTCCAAACCTTTGACCTTCCCTAACCAACCACATCTTTCATCGAAGAGGTATGATTCTTTCTCTACCAATTTCGGCAGTGGTAACAATAATATTTACAGCGGAGGGACTGATAATACCACCCAAGCTAACCCTGTCAACCCTAACGCGGCAGATTCGAACTCGAGGAAAGATGTCGCGCGTTAAAGCGCTTCTTACTCCAGCAGGGATTTCCTTTGCTCCAAGATCCTAAATTCAGATGTATCATTGGCGGGTTTACTTGGTTTCCACTTTCTTATGCGGAAAAAGACTTTTTTATGGGATTCACGTCCATTACAATGTACAATATCTATCATTTTTTTTCTCTGTACCGTGTAGTGGACCGTGTACTGCAAATGTATATATGTATACATGTAACGGAAATGAACTGTGCAATCACCTTCATCACTTCCATCACCGCTATACCGAAGAGACTATTCAATTGATCCCGCGATACTCAGCCGGCCCGGTACGGTCTGTAGACGATCTGTCGATCTTCCAACTCACCTCCTTTACTCACGAGAACATCGAACTTACCACTTCACACTCACACACCGTTGATCGTGATAACCCTTCGAATTCAATAATCAAATAAAATTCGAATTTCAAATATATATAGTTCTCACATTTAAAAAAAGAAATATTTAAAGAAATTCTTTGCCTCAAGGCTACACGCATCATGCATCATGCATCATGACCCACGCTCAGGTGATGCACAAGGCTGCAATGCCTCAAGGCATAGTTCAAACATCAAACACTTATATTCTCTCACGGTTGATAACAAAAAGCATGCGTTAAATTGAGGAATTATTGCTAGCATCCGCTAAACACCCGTGCCCGGCTCAAACTACATGCGCGTGGCCGCAGTGAAAAATCAAATTTTTTTCAAGAGCCCACACGCAATTTCTGTTGGCCTCATGTAGATTATTTCATATATCCTGAAGTAAATTTAGTTTACGATAGATAACAGGGGATAGGGGGATAGGGGGTACAGGTAGGGGCTAAGGGCGACCGGGAAATGGAATATAGAAGAAACACACCAACGTCAACAACGCAGACAAGAACAAGATTAGACCACATGTTTGATTGATGTCATCACGACCGCGCAGTCCATTCAAGTTCCAGAACACATCTAAGCTTCAGTTTCAGCGAACCTGACCGGGACCACTTGACTGAATTTCGAATCATCAAACCGTTTTTTGTTGTTGTTAACTTACCTGCAACAGTCCCTTTTCACCACCTCATCAGTACGTCAACATGCGATCGATCCTTGATTTGATCTGATAAAATGAAAACCCCAAGAGCACGCGACCAACTTGTCTTTTTCATTTCATATTAAACAGCGCCCATATATAACGGACCATACAACAAAACCAACCTGATCACTAAGTACTTTGAGTAATCGAAATAAACTACAAACTGTTGATTCCTAATAATAGGGGCAGGTGAGCAAAAAAAAATGCCAAACACAACCTGCAAGTAGGGAGGAGGATAAAAGAGTCACTCTATGCTTCCGAGCCTTGTGCATGATGTTCATGGTATTAGTTGTTGTGACGGTATTTTCCAATCCCCGGTGTGATAACAACAGCGCGTGAGTCAAGAACTGCGGACCTTAGTTCAAACCTGTGTACTAGCCTTCCCCTCCCCTCACCTGTGCGCTAACTATAGCCCCACGGTTATAAACAATAAATGAACGTAGACAGGTGATGAATAACTAGACACATTCACCTTATCAAGAGGAAACACGTTGTCAGCCACATATAAGTTACTATGCCCGTAGATAGCGAGCCATCCTGAACATGGTTATAGACCATCAGAAAGTGATGTTCTCGTTTAGATACTAGAATAGAGCCTTGTGATCGGACCCTGTTGCGCAAACTAGGGACATGCTTTCGTCATATTACCACGTGATCATACATTGCAACCAGAACATTGAAGTATTTCCAAAGTTTTATTATTGCCAGAACTTGGCCAGAACGCACATGTATATCCCCAGCGTTTGCGTGATACACCAAAGACACAAGCGGCGTCAAATAATACACCCGCAGGTACAGGCCATCTGAGGAGAATCTCAACAAGTCGTCATGTTACTAAAAGTATACATTTATACGTGTATCAGAAAAACTCTGATGCTCGTCCTATTGCCCAAACCATAACATCCAAAATACGATATATTTTGCTTTCCTACTATACACTACATATAAAAAAATATGAAATGACACCAACAAAGTGCGACCTTAATGTGACACACAACTCTAAACCAGGAGTGAGTACATATTGCCTAGAAAAACCGAAGAAACCAGTGACTTACTTTCATACTTGAAGACTCAAGATACCCAACAAACCAAAAAAGCAGACGACCGACTGAAAGCTCGAGTAGTTGTCCTTATTTCCCTAAGTAGGGATGGTGTAATAACCAGCAGGGGAGGTAGGACAGGATCCAACATCTACGGCAGTCGTGCCCTACCTACCCTTGCCTATGGCGGCGGCGCCATTACAAGCCCCCATGATATGTGCCACTCGCACACCCCACCCTGCCACCGCACTAAGCCCAGTGACCTCCGCGAGTGAAAAGGAAAGAAGAAGAAAAGAAAGAAAGAAAGAAAGAGAAATTAAGAAGAAAAAAGGAAATCCCGGCGCGCGGCCTTATGGAGATTACACCAGGCCTTCCAACTTCGGGCAAAGGCAATTGTCAAGGTGGTCCCCACAAACGCAACCGAGCACTTGGTCACGGAAGAGCCGCCATTCCGCCCAACCCCCCTGCGTTGACTCCGTGCTTTCATTCAAGCCTATGGCTGCTTCACTCAAGCAGACCAGCCGCACTCAGCCCAGCGAGCAAGATACCACCACTACCACCACCTGCCCAAACTGCTGCCACCGTTCTATCTACTGAAAGGCTATCTACTTACGGGTCCAGACTTAATGGGAGTGTCGTCGACTAGTGTTGCCAAGAACAGATCCAAGGAACCAGAGACCAAAAAGCAGGAATAAATGGCTTGCAGGTCACCTTTGAACGAAGCAAGATGGAAGTAGAGAAATGAAGAACAAAATCACCAAATACTGGGTATTTATATGTTTTCCAACCAGGATTCGACGCAGTCAGCCACTTTTGTAGGGAATCAATGGACCGGAAAAGGTTATGTTTTGACCGATCGAAATGTCATAACAAATACTCCCCGTTATCTCATTCGCTCGCTATTCTAGAGATGTCGTAGATATCGATCACTTTTTTGCGGATGTATCTTATGTCTTTGCAACTTGACCATTTGGGAAATAGACTTACCGTTTTCGTGTATATTTTGCCTCCGTCTTGGCCAGACATACCATTTTCATTGCCAGAGTGTGGTCGTGAAAGTTACTGTGTTTTGTAAGTCTCATTAGTATCATATTAGTGGGTAAATACGAGATATCTCATACTCTACAATAGCATGACCAAAATGCAGCTACGAGCATAGATGCGATTCTTGGTACTGACCGGACCAGTGATCTCACTTCTAACTTTCTACATAGGATAGTGTATTTCAGATTCACTTCCGGAAAAGGTTCGATTATCCGCAAATCCTACTTGAAATACAGCCCTCTAACACCACTCATACAAACAAGATATCATGCACTAGATGCCCTCAATACCATATCCTCCAAACTAATAGCAATGTAATCAGAATCGCTACCAGGAGTATTGGCATTAGGTGCCCAAATTGCATCATCCAATATATATATCAAAAGCCCTTTCTTCGCGTCTGCAGATAAGGAAACCTTGTATAAGGGCATCCTGGACAATTCATGGGCTCGGCCAGTAGGTATCAGAAGTAGATTATGAGAAGAAGCGTATTCTTCAACAATGGATCGAAATGTGATTTCTTGAGTACGAGCACTTGGTTTCGGAGGTTGGCGGGAAACTTTTCCATTTGCTGGTGAAGGGGAATTGAGAGATGAAAGCTCAGCGCGGAAATCAGGACGAGATAGATGTGTGGGTGCCTTGGGCCCAAGCTCAATAGCGTCATTCATCAATTGTAGGCCTCGGGTAAATCCTCTGCTCACGCCAGACAAATCTTGAATAGAGGTAGGAAAAGGCGCCTTTCCAAAATGTATACCACTGCGCGACCTCATCAAAGCTAACACGCGGCTGGACTAACCAAGTATGTAGAATGTCGAGCCATTTGGGGAAGAATTCGCTTTCCAGAATCTGTGAAAATATGGATGGACGAATAATATCTGACCACTCAAGAACGCGTTGCAAGGGCTCCATCTTCTGGTCCCTTGGATTGATACGAAAGTCAGCACGTAAATGTGCCCCAAGTTTTGGCACAACATATTTCAACACCATTGCATCCCAATCTTGTTTGCCAAAGACCTGCTCATATGAGGATTCATATCAGAGTTGGCAACAACACACTAACAGAAACACTCACATCTCGCCAAACAGACAGATCTCTTGGTCTTTCTTCTTCAACAGTCCAAGTTCGCAGTAAACTCTTTATTTTCCTCTTTGCATCACCCACAACATCCTCTAGTCTCAAACCCACATGAGGTAGCCAAGGAAATACGATAGCTTGCAGCGAAACATTAGAACGAGTCGGATTCCAATTGGCAACCGACAGTTGAACTTTGGGCAAAATGAGTTGGTCTAGCAGATTATCTCTGATAAACAGAGGCAAGAAACTAGACCAAGATTCATATAGCTTAATAGCTGGGTTCGGGGATTCAGGTGCCCAGTCGTTATTGATTGCTGTTCGTACTTTTGGTAGCCAGACGTTCCAAAGAAGACTTTCGAACGGCGTCATCTGCTTTTCACTGAATGAGGATTGAGTGTTGAATAAATCAAGTATAAAATGAATCCACAAACATTTCCACGTGTGCAGCCGCTACAGATCTTGAACCATATATATCGACTTGAGTTTGCTTCGAATTATCTTCCTCTGTATTGACCTTCAAGGCTCGTCGCCAACTCCTAAAAGTAGTAATGAATGCTGCTGGTTCTTCTAATGGGTTCCAACTAGCAGTCATACGGCGCATGAGAGGCGCAATTGCAGCAACTACAATCTCATCAAGGCGGTACACCTCGTATTCCCCGGAGAACTGATCCACAAGTTTGTATATATGTGGCGAAAATGAGTCCAAGGAAGCTTCATATTTTGATGCCAAATCTTTTGACAAACTGTTCATCTCGTTGGCCACAAGTTGAATTTGTTGCAAACGTAAGATCACTTGAAGAAGATGATTAAACTTTGGACAAAAGCTGCAAGAGACAACTTACATTCAGCTTCCTCCTTAATTTTCTGACGAAGTCGGGCATCTTCAACTGTGACAAATTTCTTTCTTTCGTCAAGCGATTTAGCTTCCCGGGCAAGTCCATCTAAGTCACTTTTGCACGCTTCCGCAATCAAACGAACATTATGCCTTATTTCTGGAATACGAGTAGGATCGTTCGATGGCGCCCATGAGTTCAAGTTGACATCAGCTAAGGAAGACACTTCTCGTGGCTAAAAAGTAACAGTTATTCACCAGTGAGATTGGGCAATATGAATAACTCACAACAGCTCCAGTAGCATCGATGATCTGGCCAATCCCCACATTCGGTGCTTCATAGCCAGCCTCCGCAATTATCTGTTCATATGTCTTGTGTTCAATCTTGGTTTTGAGTTTCTTCGGACGTTTCCAAACATCGGACCGCTTCTGCTCTTGCTCCTTCACTTTATTTCTGAACTTTTTCGTCTTCTCATTCTCGTCATCGCTGACCACCTCTCCCCTCCGTTTGGCTTCCCTCTTGGACTGTTCTGTTTTTTCCTTGTACCCCTTAAATGCAATGCCCATTTTCTGAGGACGCAATTTGCTCTCTACTGGGGTCACAATACCCTCGCCTGTTGTACCAAGACCGGATCCCGCTTGCCATCCCATTTTTGATAGCATCCGAGCACCAAATGAGCCCTGTATCTTGTTGAAATGAGCAAGTTCGGCAGCACTCAGAGAGGGTTTGGGAGTTGGATTTGTTTCACGTTGAAAGCGGTGAGAACGACTGGCAAAAGCAGACGGCGCGTCTTCGACTGATTCTTCCATGTTGATTGCTCTTTTGCCATCGTCCGCTTCAGCTGAGGAAGTAGTCTGTACACCACCACTTGAGAATCCGCCGCTTCCCAAGCCAGCTCGGTTAGTAACTGGAGATATTCTTTGAGAGGATCCAATCCCTCCTTTTCAAGAATAAGTACGTTGCCTTTCATTAATTGTAAACTATGCTCACCTATCCTGGGTTTATCCATATCTTGTTGTTCCTCGTCTTCATCCAGCTCTCGAACTCTAGGTGATGGAGGTCTGGGGGATGCAGAGTCGTCAGATTCACCCACATCCTCATCAGTCCCGGCCTCGCCTTCAAGCCCATCGTCCTCACCATCTACGTCTTCATTACTACCATCACCATCCACTTCCATGTCCTTCTCTAGATCCACCTTCTTGTCTCCTGTAATGAACGCTGGAGCCTTAGTCCAGTCACTTTTCTTCCTGCTCGTGGCTACATCCTCATCATCGCTATCGTCCGCAAAAATCCCATAAAGGGCCTCTTCTTTCCCATTCTTTCTTCTGCGCTTTTGACGGTACGGATTTTCGAAAAGTGCGCGTTCCTCGCGTGCGTCTGGGTCATTATCAAGATCAATGGGGTTTGAGTCCGAGTTCATTGAGGAGTCTGAGTCGTCTCCATCGTCAAGAACCCGCTTTCTACGAGCCATAACACTGTTAGTCTAGGTCGAACTTTGTTGTAAAGTCAAATTCGACTCATGGAAATTATTGTTACGTATTTGTCACGTGAATTCTTCTGCTACACACTCTTTCAATTTGAAGTCTTTCCAAGTTGGTACAGACCATGAACTAAGTAGTCAAATTTGGAGTGAACATGTGTATCGACAACCTTGGAAAATCATTAATCCAAGAATTATAATTAAGGAATCTGGACAAAGCTCATCCCCAGGTTAAACAACTCACGGTTGGATTATATTGATAGAATATTTGATATTTTCGCTTGAGGTAATTAAATAAAAGAGATCGATATAAACTTTTCAAGTCTTATATATCTCAGGAGTCTTAGGTAGACATACTTGCTGGATGAAATATCTGTATCTCAAAAAACGGTTTGACCAACAAAGAACACAATCACATTCGAAAGCAAGGAAGGATGTACAAATGCCAGGACACATCGGGTTCCAATTATGTCTAATCAGAACTAAAAATACACATGTTGCGCATTGCTATCTAGTTAAAGAAAAAAAGGAAGAATTCGGTTTCGGGTGCTGTCTGAAGGTGAGCAACCCATTAGAGTTGAGAATAGTGAAGATAACCTTATTCTTACCCGTGGTTCGCCAAACACATACTATCAACATTCAGAGGAATTTGGAGGTTTATGACAGCCCGTGTATTCAAACGCTGTGCCTCTGGATAAGTAGTAAGAACGTCGAGTATCGAGTGGAAGATAACTCACAGAAATGAGAATAGTACCACATTATCCCACAGTCCATCATACGCCGTGAACGTGAATGCATTCTGAAGAAGGTTTATCAGAAATAGAATAAGGAAGAAGAATAAACTATGCCAAGGTATGCAATCCTCATCTTGGATTCTGTAACACAATTCATTATTGTACGGATTACGAAACACTGGAAGTAGATGAACGACGTACTGTTGTTCAACCTTACGAACTATGAGCTCGGATCATTATCCATTGTCTAGAGTATATATCAAATCAGTAATAGAGCGTCAAGGACCCGTTCACGAAGTGATGGTAGTGTCTGTGATAAAATCACAGGAAATTGAAAAATTGAAAAATATGGCCCCGTCGCTATATGCGCAACGGATCAGGAACACCATCAGCTACAAGGTTGAGATTTTAGCGTCAAAAAGCCAGAACGATGAATTTACAAGACACACCGGCAATCAAAGCAAGGGCGCAAGCCAACCAACGTCAACGCTACCAAAGTGTGGCCCATGCAGCCACCACACAACGCCAACGCTCCATTCAGGTGACGCATGTTAACACTGCATAGATCCAACACTAATCAGGTGTCGCTTGGCTGGCTTCTTGCCACATGCTTGAGAGTAGGTGATTAAGTGTTCCTGTTGTGGCGGACCAGTCTAAACAAACAGCTGAAGTAAGTATATAGACACAGAAAACACAACGGTAACTTACCAACAACCAGAACATGTAGGCTAGCCGACCGACGTCATCCGGATAGTGTCCCCGATGCAGCCACCACACAACGCCAGAGCTGCATCATCGGCAGGTAGCGCATGTTAACACCACATAAGGCCAACACTAATCAGGTGTCGTTATATGCCGACTTCATACCACATGTACCGGTACTGCTGTATATATCCGCTCACGGCCATAGCCATATGAGGAAGCGACTACTAGCTGGAAAGTATGGTCAAATCAACGAAAGGATGATAATATAGAAGGATAAGTACGAACCAACAACCAGAGCAAGGATGCTAACCAGACCAATGTCAACGCTACCAAAGTGTGACCCGTGCAGCCACCACACAACGCCAACGCTACATTCAGGTGACGCATGTTAACACTGCACGAGGCCAGCACTTATCAGGTGTCATATGTGTCGGCTACATGCCACATGCTTCCTAGTTATGCTAATTGTGCGTTCCTCAGTTGTCGCTAACCAGTCTGTAGGAAGTATCCTCAGTAAAGCATGTGGTGAATATGATAGCGGGTACTTACCGAAAACCAAAGCAAGGATGCGAGCTGACTGACGTCATCCAGATAGTGTCCCCGATGCAGCCACCACACAACGCCAGAGCTGCATCATCGGCAGATAGCGCATGTTAACACCACATAAGGCCAACACTAATCAGGTGTCGCTATATGCCAGCTTCATACAACATGCGATGAGTTCAAGACTGTATAGTAGCCAGTTTGCAAGAGATAGTAATGGCGAGGGGACTTGGACGATGTGATGAATTTGTTCGCACCTTTATACCACGGGAGAGAAGTATCAGTGAACAGCGGGGAACAATGGGAGTGAAGCACCAACTGTGGCCCAGTCCAACCAGCCTAAATATAAGCCAGCACGGCATGAGCGAGTTTTATTGTGCTGGTTACGCCAAGTGCCACCCGGCAGAAAGTAGTGAGAAGCGGGGTATGTTGTGGAATGAAAGAAAGAGGGAAAGAGCGGTATGGGCCCTACTTATAGTCGGTTGGCGTGGAGGCTGACTCCGCCAACCAGTTTCATTTGGATCGGTCCTGGGGATGACACATCGATTTTTCTACTAGCAGGAACTCTCCTGGAGAATACATACCCATTAACCATTGACCGCCATATATAACATAGTGCGATTTGTGCCACAGATCGCATACAAAATTAGGCGGGTTGGCACAACAAACTTTGAAAAGCTACTTCAATATTCTCGAAGAGACCAATGTATTTTCTGTTGCGTGTTTCGTCGTCGTTTGGGAGATTCCGAGCACTTATCTATAAAAGCCTTATGAACGATCAAGTTGCTATGCGTTGGCACAATTAGGAAGGTATTGAATGGCTTTGGGCTAATTTCATTACCCTATAATACATAACTTTTCAGAGCCACAAACGTCAAGAACTCAGAAGTATCATAGGTGAATCTGCTTACCTAGTCTTTGTGCTTACTATAATCTGGTCAAAGAACTAGATTAGCGCTGACCTATTTTTACAAACGAATTAATCTAATGTTCAAGAGTTAGAGCAAGCGGCGCTAGAGTTTCGATGGAACTAGTCAGAGACTCTTCGCTTGATAACAGAGCTCGAATTAATACTATAGCTTCATAACTTCACCAACCGACGATTGGAAATATAAATTGTTTAAGATTATTCCCCGAACGAGTTATGTCCTACTTGGAATGCAGTCTTACAACAGCTTAAAATATCGTGTGGGTGGCAGCTAGTCAGGTTTGTCGATATAAGATAGAAGGTGATTGCGGGGCCCTGACTCGGATTCAAAAAATCTTCAACTTGACGATGAGCTGTCAATGAAGGCCCGAAACCCCGATGTAAGGTTATTCTTGGACTGATCCTCATCCACTGTTAATCATGGTTAGAGGTTCTGTGATTTGTCCCCATGCAGAACGGGAAAGGAGTAAGACATAAAATAATTGCTCATGAGTTTCGAAAGCCCCAGTCAGATTTTGTGTGTCTGCCGGTGTATGGAGCCTACTATATTACTGCTAAGAAAGTCATGGTTATGACGTTAGAGTAGAGTAGATGAGATTATAAGGGAACTCACCTAATGCAGTATCTCAGAACCTTCCTAACTTAAGTAAATCCTAGGTGACGGTGGCTTCCATCGTTTGAGGTACTCGAATAGCCTGCCTTTGATTGGAGAGGCCACATTTGCTACTCATGAAAATGAAATTCAATTTAACCGCGCCTGGAAAAGCACTTCTAGTGAGGTTATACCGAAAATCACATCCATCTCAGCGGAGTTGAGGGAAAATGCAGAAGATCCCAGTGTGATAGCTCAAGATGTTAAATTTATGGCGCTTTTTTACAGGTGGTTGTTAATTACCCCCAGAATCGTCTAGAAATGAGTGAGATGTAAGGCGTATGAGGCATGTATTCGAAAAGTACTTCTGCTTTACCTCGATCGTCTGGTGATGTAAGACGAAACCCTTCCTCATACAAGTTAGCAAGCTGCCTGAACAGGGCACGCGTTCGCCACGTACCATGAAGGAAGTTAACCAGATGTTGTTTTTGAATAAGAAAGTTATCGTGGGAAATGAGAGTTACGTCAACAGTTCATTAAATTTTCAACGTATTTTTTGTGATCAACAATTCGGATGAAGATTCTGAATCTCAATTGCTAGACCGTCAAGTTAAACGAGCTCAACTAATACACCGAAAAAAAGGATTCAGATCTAACCAACAACCTTTACAAAATGCACCTACTCAAACCATGAACATAGTCAAGGACCCAATACATTGCTTAGTGCAGACTTTTTATATCTGGGTCCTGTTACGTTCATGGGAGATCGAAGGGTTCGACCTCTTCGCCGCTCGTCTTCGTTTTGAGGATTGAGTGGGACCACGAAGAAACGAGCTTTCTGAGCTCTCTTCAGAGTTGAGTGTAGTGTTTTGCTGTTCCTTCAGCGACTAGGTTCCTACGCTCGTAGTTTTGGGGGCGACAGTTTTTTTCTTTGTAGTTTTTGTCATGTACATATATGCCATGGATAATTTACCCAATGCTTCGCAAGATGAGCGTAGTTGGCTCAGTTAGCTCGACCAGATGACCACCGTAGAATTTCTTAGCGTCCGAAGTCCACTCTGTTTATTTGACGAAAAGTATCGTGTGAATCAATTGCAAGTGGAGGCCTAAGGCTAACCAAAGTGGTAGTAGTCGGTAAAAAAAATTAAATAATACCTCCTGCGCCCGCTGTCTAGAATTCCTGCTACTATGTTATGGAAAACACTCCCAACTCTGACGGACAATGCTCTCAATCCGGGTGCAGCAAGATTTTGCCTGGTGGATACTAGTGGTACACCTGTGAACATTGACATGAGGCAAACAAAAAAATCCAAAGACTCAAACGGCAAAGAGAAAAAGAAGATGGAAATGGGCCGAAGAAGCAAAGGATGCTAGAGCCATCAAGTATCAAAATCAATTGATTCCAGTTGGTGACGGAAGAGAAATGGGTCTGCACATTGCAGAAAATTCAGTTGCCCTAGGTGACGACGGTGACGAGACCAGCCGAGAATTTACAAGTCATCAGGGTGTGCCGGGATTGCTCATCCCACCGAGCGTCGCCCGCGAAGGCCAGAAGAGCTGCCCCGCTGCTGGTGGCACTGGTTCTACAGCGGCAATTCCCTGTATGAACCATCAATGATGACGAAAATGATATTGATATGGAAAGCGGCTGGAGCGGCAAGACATTCAAGGAATCGATGGACGCTCACATTCAAACGATTCTGGACTTCTGGTGACCTGCTAAGAAACGACACCCAGTACCGAAACCCTCAGTTTCTCGCTACATTACATAGGGAAGGGGGAGACTTACTGAGGTTTGCGAAACACTGTCTCAGTCTCAAGTGTCATTGCAATTTAACGATGTCAAAACCACCATCAACATGTAACGAAGCTGTCGTACATAGATATGGTTTGGTTCAATTGATGAAGCGCAGTTCATCATAATGATGGACATACAAGGTAGATCCGGGATAGACAGCATAAGTATAGGCAGATTACTCTCTTGTTGTCAGACAGATAGTTATGATTCGTTAATCATCAGCTAAGGAGACTAATCTAAAGATGCATTTGAGAATCACCCGAGCGTTTACAATTAGATCTGTAAAGCAGTCTTACTACCAAGGACGTATCTTATTGTTGCAAAGCCTTGGATCGCACGACGAAGATGGCATCTGTCGTGAAACAAAAGGTTCGCTCTGATGGCCACAGGGCTATTCTTTCAAAGCGCGTCAATGCCGACATAAACAATAAGAGCTACCTCGGATGTTTTCACCAATATATACTCGGGCAATCACCAACCAATGAGAGTCGTCGTTCTAATTGTCTTTACATTTGCAATGTCTCCCACCGCTTCACCAAATTTTAAACGACAGATCTAGTCCTGATGTAGTTTTAACTGACTATATAAAGTACCCAACTCTCTATTACGAATCTCACTCCCAATCCCTCACTCTAGTTCCGGTCAGTATGGTCTGCCGACGCGCCTGGTGCCTTGTCTTTAGTGGTCTTCTTACTCTTGTGACTGCTGCGTCGAATGATCTTCCCAACTCTTTCCCTCATGTATACCCTGGTCAACCTAAGGGTGATTTCAGTCCCGAATGGCAGTCATGTAAGCGCCACCACACCCACGGGCGGCACCATTATACTCACCTTGCCCATTCCAAAAAGACTTCCAAGTAACCGAGAAACTACCAAACGTAACATTCGATTTAGGTCGTAGCTTTGCCGGGAACATACCCGTCCAGCGAGCTGGTCATCCAAACAATACCCTTTTTTTCTATGCATTTGAGAAATCCAACGGATCTTTGACGGTACCTGCTAATGAAAGTAATGACGAACCATGGGCAATATGGCTGAATGGAGGGTAAGTTTACTTGCTGCTCTCATATTACTTTTTATTGAGTCCAGTGCCAGGCCTGGATCTTCCAGCATGTATGGGTTGTTCTTCGAGGTCAGCGGTAACTTTTTTCTATATTTTCAGTCTACTCAACACTCTATAACATAGAACGGCCCAATAAGAATCCAAAGCGACTACAGTATCAAAAACAATAATTATAGCTGGGACAAACTTGCGGACTATTTCTGGATTGATCAACCAGTGTGCGCAGCGCAATTGATTTTTTCTTTCCCCATGTATTCTGACATCCTTTAAAGTGGTGTTGGTCACGCAACAGCTGATTCCGAAGGATATGGTGAGTCCATTCTCCACCACACTGAATATAGATATTTACTGAAAAATATTTGCGAAGTTACTGATGAGGACCAAGTGGGCGAGGATTTCGTGCGTTATCCCAACTGAAGCACATCACAAATTCATACTCACTCTCGCTCCATTTAGATGGGATTCTTAGGCAATCTCGTCAAAGTGTTTCCCAGCTTGGCTACCCGTCCTTTGCATATAACTGGAGAGAGTTATGCCGGAGTTTACATCGTAATTGAGATATTCTTCTTTCTAATGACTTGATTCTTACTTATTCTGCTTTGTAGCCATACATAATGAGGACATACTTTGGTATGTCAAGCCCACCCGTCAGAATCACAAAGATTGCTATGGGCAATGCGGCAATAACATCTGGACAAGCGTTCGAGTTCCTCCCTGTTGTAAGCTCCTTACCTTTGCTGCCCTCATTTTACTTGGCTGAAGTTTTTCTTCAGGTGAGTGTACTCGAGACCTACCCACAGATAATTGGGTATGATACAGAAGTGTTTGAGTATTTCAAGCAACAGTAAGTTTTGTTTGTTGTTCAATAAGGGTAATACTAACTGTAACAGGTCCGCACTGTGTAGCTACAATGTCAATTTGACATATCCCCAAGATGGCATTATTCCTAGTATTCCATTCGCCCAACCCGCACTACGTGAAATTCCATTCCTTCTACGCCAAAACAAAAAGAAGAAGCTGTTCACGAGGGAACTTGAGACTGAAGCATTATCAAACACTCTTTCTAAAAGGGACCGCGAATTAGGTGTTGAATTGTGGAAGAGAGACCTTTCAGGAAGGGCCAACGGAACTACTGATCCTTGGGTGAGATTATCATTTTCCTTATCGAATCACAGTTGTTTACCATTCATCTAGTATGGGTGCTTCCTTTATGACATGATGCTCGACTATGCCCTCAATTTCACCTTTCCTTGGAGTACGTAAATAACTTGTATCATATCTTCTATGCTAACTAAACTTGCTTTTCAGATGAGTCCCTCTCATTCGATGTACGTGCAACAAACATTTATAATGTCATGGCTCATGCTCATTTATCAATGCCGAAATTCTTAGCCTTATGACGTTCAGGATGCCCTTAACCCACCTGACAACCAAGATGCGACTATTTTCCTGAATGGTCAGTCAATCCATCCATCGATGTTCCAAAGATCTTACTTATATTGTTCCTGGTGTAGATAATAGAACAAGAGCTGCACTACATGCACCAACAAGTAAGGACTGGGTAACAAGCATCGACACCACTTTTATCGATCGTAATACCAAACGTCAGTTTGACATTGATTAATTTCCATCAATTCAACCCACTAATCAACGTTTTTATTATAGAACCTCTTATAGATGATCCCAGCCCAGAGTACGTTATTAATGCAGAACCTTATCAATTCTATGGCAGTTAACCATTCTCGGTATCAGACCTATGATTTTCTTGTCAGAATTGGCTACAAATTTTACCAATCATGGTGTAGGGGTTGTCATCTACTCTGGGAACGATGATACATTAATTCCCCACTTTGGTTCTGAAAGTGAGTTATTTATATGCCATACTAAAATGCATCTCATCTAAACCATATCAGTTGCTATTCAGGTGAATACATAAGACTAATTAATATGATGTTCCAGTGAATAACATATCCATACAGAACACCACATTCGGAGGAATTCAAGGATTCACCCGTAGACCTTCGACACCTTGGCAGAATGATGTAGGGAAATTTGCGGGCATTGTCCATCAAGAGCGAAACTGGACCTATGTGCTGTTCTCTGGTGCTGGACACTTGGTTCCCCAGAAACAACCCGATTCGGTATGAACATATTTTCATAATTTGGATTTACCCATTCTAATTTCCGTTGGGGACATTCGTAGGCATTCGCTTTTGTCCGAGAGTTCATCCTCGGTAGTAACACAACAGGATTGGTAACGAACTCCTCAGGAGTCATCACAGTAGTGGGGGGCGAAAACTCAACACTAGCTCAATCAATCCTTCCTGGGGCCGATGAAATTTTCTACGGCTCTTCACCCGTCACTTCTACATATGCATTCCCATCTGCAACACGTGCGGCATGGAAGGCATTCGCTGCAACTGCGCAACCATCTGTCATCATTCCATCTACAAGTCCGACTTCAGAAGCAAGCGCAAACTCAGTACTAACTTTCAAACGATACGACACGCCCCTTCTCATGTTCGCTATAGCTAGCTTGGTTTGGCTTCTGTGCTAATACAATAGCCTATGTCATGACTTATAATTATTGAGGGATTATTTATTAGTTGAATCCAAAGTTGATCTTGGATGTACACATTTTGTATTAGGTCTGGTTTCTGGTGTAGACACATACCCATATATCGCAAATATAAAGAAAACATATTTTTCATAACAATTTCTGAATTTTGAATGATAAAAAATATCCACATAAATGGGGCCTGACCGGGAATTGAACCCGGGACCTCCTCGAAATGCTCAGAAACTCTGAAGCCCTAACAAGGAATCATACTACTAGACCATCAGGCCATTAATTTTAGATTCCGAAAATGATAACAATAACCTTAAAAATCTAAGAATGACGCGTCGGACTCTAGCTTACGCGTTCTTCACTTTCTTGAATTTCCAAGATCACACTTTCCTTGCGCACACACAATGGATGCTTCAACCTCCTCTGGTGCTATGGACCAACGAAGAAAAGATGCACTCAAGAACTATCGTGAAGTGTGCCTCTTTGACTGTAATTCATAAAGTATTGTTAATGTAACCCCTTCAGAAAATGCGCATTCACGAAGCAAGTAGTGAAAGTTTGAAAAAACGTATGTCACTATTGCCCACTTAACTATTTGTTGAATGCTAACTGTAGTTTGAACCGTGAACAGTTCGCTTTTCGTTAAAAGACCTTGAGAAGAGCTATGATAAAACCGAAGAGGATATCAAAGCTGTTCAATCTGTGGGTCAGATCATTGGAGAGGTAATGAAGCAATTAGACGATGAGCGCTGTATGTATAGTGGTTACAACCATCCTTTAGCTCATACTCAAATTGGGAATTAGTTATTGTGAAAGCATCATCAGGTCCCCGCTATGTTGTATCCTACCGTCCAGCACTTCCTGTCGTTAAACTAAAAGCTGGGACCCGTGTTTCCCTTGACATGACAACCTTGACTATCATGCGTATTCTTCCACGAGAGGTTGATCCACTGGTCTACAAAATGAGTCTCGAGGACCCTGGCGGTGCTTCATTCGCAGGTATCGGAGGGCTGGGAGAGCAAGTCCGGGAGCTCAGAGAGGTAAGCCGAATTCTTGGTCATTTCCTCAAGATTACTTATAAAATCTCTCTAGATTATCGAATTACCTCTCTTAAACCCCGAGCTTTTCCTTCGGGTGGGAATAAAACCACCCAAGGGAGTACTCCTTTACGGTCCCCCTGGTACAGGGAAGACCCTACTAGCGCGTGCGGTGGCTGCAACATTACAAACAAATTTCTTGAAAGTCGTATCCTCCGCCATTGTTGACAAGTACATCGGTGAAAGCGCGCGTGTTGTGCGAGAGATGTTTGGGTATGCACGAGACCACGAACCTTGCGTAATATTCATGGACGAAATCGATGCCATTGGTGGTCGCCGGTTCTCGGAAGGTACAAGTGCAGATCGTGAAATCCAGCGTACGCTTATGGAGGTGAAGCTGATTTCTGTTGAGCAATCTCATCATATACTGATGTATGCACGATTAGCTACTGAACCAAATGGATGGTTTCGATTCTCTCGGACGGACGAAACTCATTATGGCTACAAACAGACCAGATACTTTAGATCCCGCTCTTCTCCGTCCTGGTCGACTGGATCGCAAGATTGAAGTTCCCTTACCGAATGAACAAGCTCGGTTAGAGATCTTGAAAATCCACGCAGCACCTGTCAATAAAGGCAGTGATATTGATTACGAGGCTATCGTAAAAGTAAGCAATTTATTTTGAACATTCTCATCTATGCCTGGACTCGATGCTTATACAAAGTACCATAGCTATCGGACAGTTTCAATGGAGCTGATCTTCGGAATGTCATTACAGAAGCGGGGATGTTCGCCATCAGAGATGACAGGTTCGTTGCTAATATCGGATTCTTGCATTTGGAATATCAAACATCTCCACAGGGAATATATAACACAGGAAGATCTAACCAAAGCTGCTCGCAAAGTTGGTGAAGCAAAGAAACACGAAAGTAAGAGCAACTTGCTAATCCCTTCTTTCACATCTGACATTTTCTATAGCCAAGATGGAATATACCACGTAGAATCACAGTCGTTCTACCACCATATCCTATCCTGTCCTTTCTTTTTTTTTTGGCACAATCATCTTTTGTATAATAACAATCCCATCCA
This sequence comes from Floccularia luteovirens, assembly GCA_009739215.1. NCBI lineage: Eukaryota > Fungi > Basidiomycota > Agaricomycetes > Agaricales > Squamanitaceae > Floccularia > Floccularia luteovirens. Next base: position 437,599 of record VSJF01000006.1, read on the forward strand.
TCATCGTCATTAATGGTATAAAGAAACATATTACAATGTGGTTGGACTAAATAAAAAAAGCTACAATGGATGTGATCAGAAGCGGAATAGACCCTTCCTTTTCTTCTCCTCTTTCATGGATGGCGTTACCGAACTTAGTGAGCTCGTAAATGAATTTGTGGGAGATGGTTGTGGAGCTTTCCTATCCTGGGGTACAGTAAGTTTTGTTGTAGGCTTTTGCTGTTGTCTTGGTGGGGGATCATTCGTGAAGTATTTCTGATCATAGAATTCTTGATACGATCTTTGACCTTTTGGTTCTTGAAGACCATTGGGGAGAACCCTTGAACCGACACCTCCCAACTCGAGGACTTTCAAATCATCGATAAATTCTCGCGGTGTATAAACATGGGACGAGCCTGTCATAATAATCAGAGACGCCCAGATCTCAACAAAAACAGTGAACCTCACCAATATAAATATCTTTATTTAAGGAGTTCGACAACTGGTATGCTTCCCGTTTTTCCGAGTATGTCATACCTCCAGCAATAAAAACGAGTAGGCGTTGTCTAATTTCATTACTGCCTGCACCTGGTTTTGGGGCTCGATGCCAAGCTGGTTTTTGACTACGCAAGGAAGTTGTCTGGGGAGGTGGAGATCGCAGGCTTGCGGGAAGAGGAGCGGCTGATGGTGTATCTTTTACATATGGGAATATTATGCTATCTAGCTTGTCTGCAATCTGGTCCTGTGGAAATGTACGACATTTCGTGACTATATGTTTGACGGGATCCCAAGAGTACTAACCTCTATAATGGTCCTAATCAAAGGTTTGAAACGTGACAGTTCGTATTCTTCTTCATTCTTTGTTTTTGATTTGATTTTCTTTTTAGTGTCCCGATCGGTTGGACCCTAAGAACGGAAGTCAACATGACATCTTTCCAAGAAGAAAATTTCTGACTCTTGAGATCCGGACTCCCATATGTACAAGAGCATTAACAGCATCTTGTTCAGCAAGAGTCAATCGTGCATGTTGATAGAGTCTCCTTCGATCCTCGTCTGGTACACCATCCCGGTATTGTATGTACAGGGCAATCACACGGACTTTGTTAGCATTACTGGGTTGAAAATCATGAGCATCAGCCCCATGAGGGAAAAGTGTTAACTAACATTATATCGCGACCGTCAAGAATTGGTACCATCTCTTCAACGAGACCTTTGGGTGTTTTACCCTCAGCTGTCAACCCAGTCGCGCAACACTGTAAGGGGGCATTAGCCGAAAATGCAGAACAATAAATAGAAGTTGCGTACCTGTTCTACGTTAGCTACTAAAGGTAGCTTATCAGTTTCAAATCTAGCCATGCATTCTTGGGCCATGTTCAGATGTAAGGAGAACTAAAATGAGTCAATCAGTTGAGCATCAGTAGATTGCGTAGCAAGAGACGATGTACCTTTTCTCTCTGTTCTTGGTATTGGGGAAGACTTGCAAGCATTTCTTTCATATCATTCAAGCTTGCTGCTCCTTCTCTTGACGTTAATTTGATGTCAGCGGTACGGAATGGAGGAAATCGCCAGGAATGAGACAAACCCTTTGAAAACCGCATTTTCTTGCAAAAATTTATTGAAATCAGCCATTAGTTTCTCAATAGCCTCGCGCATATGCATGTGTCGAACTTCGGTCCACACTGTATCAGCATCTGACAATACCGCAGTCTTGTCCTCGTATACCCCCACTGCTGACTGGAATTTGTACCTAGAAACCAGTAAAACATGACTATCCGATACATTACAACAGATAAACAACATACGTGTATCGTGTCCCATTCTCGATTGGAAGTAAATCATTGGCCATGGCCTGATATGTAAAATCATGGACAAGAGGCGCGATCATATCCATCGACCTATCCGTGATCAGCAATGTTGAACGAGGACGACTCGGGTCAGGCTTCTATTATACTAAAATGTCAATACAGACCGCTGTACGGAAAAAGGTAACTAACGTACTGCGAAATCTGGGTTTGCTTTTTTATGTTCCTCAAGGTTATTTTGCACCTTGAATGCTAACAATTTGGTCACAAAATCTGTCTCAACAGCTTCATATGCTCGAGCGTCTGCGCCGCGCGCGAGGTTAGTTCGCCATCGACTATTTATTTCTGGAGGTGGTGGTGGCCTCGTCGAAACGTGTGGTTTGAGAGGACCTAATGGAGGGTGACCTGGCGGCATATAATAACGAATATACGGAAATTCGTTCAATGTTATACAAACATTCGAAATCTTTGTTAACGCATCTTTCAATATCACACTACCAAACAGATAAATATAGACATACCAATTTACTCGAGAATTTCAGTTCCTCCTCTAATCGCTCACGTGCCGACCTGAAAGATACATCGTTGCGTGGTGGACTGTACATACTAAAGAATTGAGCGGGTTCTTGCAGCGAAAATGTCTGCGCTTCAGTAGCTGAATATATGCCAACGGGAGTAAACAAGTCAGTGACCAAAGTTGGGGAACACGACCTCCAGCAGAATTACACACCCCAGAAGTTCAGGAACAATTCCTTCAAACCCTTCAAATATGGTTCAGCAGAAGAGGACGTAAGTCGTTGAAACAATTCCTCAGAAAGTCCTGCATTTTGGGAATTTCATCTGAGATGGGATGGAGGCCGATATCAACAAAACTACCTTCAATGAAGAACAAATGCGCAGCAGCATATTGTTGGTTAGCGACAGAGAAATCTCTGATAATGCGATCAACGTTCTGCGTAGTTGGCATGAGCAGATAAACTGCTTCAAAACCGGGCTGGGGTTCTCGGTGAGTGGTGATAGATTCAATCACTACAGGAATATTTCGGGAGATGGGAAAACATGGTTTCTATGAGACATGTACTTTCCTTCAGTAACATAGTGAGGATGGGTGCACGTACATGTAACATTCTCTTCCAATATATCAAACTGTTTAAGCACAGATCCCAGTAGCCTCTGTGAGTGTTCATCAACGACAAGTATCTTCCATTTCTTAGGTGGGTTGACTGAACGGATAGCTTCGAGGAACTCTATTAGGAAGAGGTATAAGGTTAGAAAGCCAATTGCAGAGTGGGGCTTCGATGCAGGGACATACTATTGCGCACAGTGGTAATTAAAGAAGCCATGGACAGCTAAAGGTGGTGTCAGCCGATAACGGAGCACTGTGCCAATAAGTAGGAACGATGTTAACCAGGCCGGGAAGGGTTGATGGCCCCAAGTGAGGACAAGAAGGACGGCTATCTCCGACAACGATTGATATTAACTATCAGACATTCATTGTTAACTTTATTTTATTTCCTTGAGAATAACCATTAAGAAATCTTTTATATATCAACTACCAGTAGATTGTCTGTGGTGTCCCCATGTCTAACTGCCATCAAGCTTAACGAGGAAGAAGTACAAAATTACGTGACCATCCATTTAAAGCAATGTACTGAAACCCGCCACGACAACGAACACGAGACTGAAGATAGAAATTGTGTTGGCAATGCCCGAATTTACACTGCCTTGGCCAGGTTTTGTATCCACACTGCCATCACCATCTGTATCGATGCCTGCAGCGGTGTGATTAGGGAATGGGAAAGTAGTGTTCGTGGTAGATTCAAGATAAAGGTTAGATTGAGGGAATCCGTTGCACCGGCCAATGGACTCGAGCTGTACCCATCAAATTAGTAAGTTATCATTCATTTAGCAAAATTCGCATGCTCACGCGTAATGACGGTTGGAAGTTCTGCGCCGCATCTAAGGTATATCCGACAGCCAAGTCGACAGTAATTTGGAAAAGGTCGTGTTGGAGAACGATAAAACTGTATTGGAAATCAACAACAGAATTCAGACCAAAGCTGTAAAGACGAACCCAGTATCCAACTTGGTTGAGTTCATAAGGATATTCTGGAATGTTTGGAAAGATTGCGTTCCGTTGACCTGACCTCCAGCAACTCTCCAGTCTAAAGTATATTTAATAAGGTGGCAGCAAAAAAAAAATGAATCAATATAGTACAGACCATTCGTATCAAACTGGGAGTTGTCGGCAGTACGTGTCCATAGGATAGGTACCATGCCCATGGCGAGTGAGATAGCGCGAACACGGTCATCTTGAGAACATCAGCATACAAGAAGTCATTAATGGTATAATTTAACGTACCAATATCACCAAATGGCGGGCGCATAGTTGTAGGAGTGACACCTAGGACGGTCTTGATGGCCTTGCGAGTCCAGCCCAGCTCAGCCACAATTTGTTCATTAGTAAGAGACGTCAGGGGCTGTTGAACAAGATGTTAAAAGAAAAAATGATGCCATGAGTAATGAAATATTAACCCTGTGTGACCAAGTGTGAACGCTGATTTCATGGCCGGCCATGTACTCTTCAATTAGGACGGCTGGTCGTTCGATAACTCGTGATCCAACAACGAAGAACGTTGATGTTATGTCTTTTTCCTTGAGATAGTTGAGAATAATCCTAAGCAGGTCAATTTAGCGAAAAGAATCATGGTTCGGATAATTCTTCACTAACTGGGCTGTGCAAAAAAGTCAGACAACAGATCAACAGATAAAATAAACAAGCCACATACTATAAGGGGATGGTCCGTCATCAAAGCTAAACAGAATTAGTTGATGAGTTACGGATTTGATCCATACAAGACGGAATGTACAAACCTCACACCCCACGTCAGCTTGTCTGGACAGGCAGTGATATCTAACCAAAGAATGTGAGCAACAGATTTCTGGCGCGTACAGGCATGTATAAGTACCTGTAACCCTTGTATGACCTCCGCAAGTCCACCAGCCGCGATTTGCGGAATCGGCCGCCGCGGCAGGGTCACCAACACATGAACCATCTGCAGTAGGTTGGAACGTTGGGATATCAAATCCATCAAGCTCTTTCATCCATGCAGCAACTTCTGGGGAATCTAGACGTGTTGATAATTATTAGAGGTTCAGGCCTGTAAAAACAAAATACATACTCGTGTCAGGGACTTTGTCCTGAGCAGGCCATTGTCCCACACTGAAAACAACTGAGAGAAAAGTGTCAATACGAAGTCAACGTCTTCAAAAGGTAGTTTAACAGACATGGAGTTGGCAACGGGGGAGCCCCAGAAACGGGTGGGGTAGCTCCTTGTGCATAAGTATCACTGACTGGCAAAGGGGATTGCGTTGGCATCAAGTAAGTGATATTGGCAAGAGCTGGAATCGTTGTTCCGGTGTCCAAAGCAGGAATGGTATTGGTGGTCGTATTTGTTGGAATGCCAGTTGTCACTGCGGTTCCATTAACTGAACCAGTAGGTGAGATCGACCCGGAAGTTGGAGTTGGTCCAGTCTGGGTACCACTTCGCGACGAAGGAGTCTGCTGTCCGGGGCCAGGTGTAGGTTGATTCGGAGAAGCCGGATTGGATGAAGCAGCTGGAGGAGGTGCGTTAGGTGCGGGGGCTGGAGAGGGAGAAGGGGAATTCGAAGGGGGAGGCGGCGGAGCCTGTCTCTTGTTGAAGACAGAATGCTGCCTCTGATTGAGGTTGTGAGCATTTGCAACGATTGCAAGAGAGTAAAGGATCGTCCAAGCGGCGAGCTTCATTGTAGAGTAAAGAAAAGAGGGTGAGTTGCGCTGGAGCGCGTTGGCAAGTCTTAGAAGAAAGAAGAAAAGGGACAAAGAAAACTGAACCCTTTTACCGCCAAGAGTATCGGTCTCATACCATCCATCACGTGATATAACAATCTGCTAAATGGTCACCCACGTAACCACTGCCAAGAACTTTGTCATTAACTCATCACTTGAATGTTCATCATATAAGAATCCGCATCGTAACTCTTTTGGAATGGGAAAAAATGTATACCAGTAGGTTAATAGGCTACGATAATATTCAAAACAGAATAGACTCCAAATGCAAAAAAAAACAACAACAAAAAAGAATTCTGAAGGGGAAGATTACGAAGAATGATGATCATACAAGCAGCAAGCTGTCATACACGGCGACTACACGCCGAAAAAAAAAGGTAAGCGTGGGAACTATCAATGTATCATCGAGGTTCCTTGTCTGCCTTTTGGGCTTGGATCTGATGCCGGCCAGACATACGCAGTGAAATGACCTTGTCATCAGAGACCATCAATATTTCATCTCTTCCCACACCCTGTGGTAAGCGATTATACTGTGCGGTTGGATACTGATATGGCGGTGGTCCGTGACTGAATGGCGAACGCCCATGCGGACCAATTTGTCCTCCCATGCTGTGTGCATTCGCTCCATATGGGTCACCATATCCCGTGGGGAATTGGTGTTGTTGTTGCACTGACGGATAGTTTGTTACCGATGGTGGGGTGTCCGCAAACAACAATCGCAGGTTCATCCCTTGTATGACTTGGCTCATCAAGCCGGTCTCGATATGCCGAATCTCCACAAATGATGGTTCAAATGCCAAAACGTACGGCTCATGCAGGGCTGTCGGTCCATTAATTAGTATTTTATGACCTAACTTGCCTTTTTAGTACACTCACCGAAGCCAGTCGGCATCCCTTCCCAAAATACAATAAAATCTTTTCGCGACCGACGCCCATTTCTGTTGACGTAGAACGCGAACTCTGTAAATTAGGTGTTAGCGTGAGAAGAATTCAAATCTAAAAAACCAAGTATAAATTACCATCATAACAAAGTAGGAATTCATTATGAATTCGATAGATAGCCATTGGACGGAGGTTCTCCCGCCTCCGAACAAACTCCAATGATTCGTCATTAGGGTCCAACAACCCTTGAGTTTCCAGAGTCTCAAGGTCCACAATTTCGAAACCCCGTGAACAGCCAACACACATCTTCGTTTTCAGGTAATGAATCGATGTGGATTCCACAGGAATATAGAACTCCTACAGCTATACATCAGCAAGATTGAACCATTAAATTCAAAAAGAAGTGAACACATACTTTATACATCTTCAGGGTATCATTTCCACCTTGCAGGAGTTTTCGGAATGTTGGTTTCGCTCTTCCACGAATATTCTGGTCTATAGGTTCTAATGTCTTAAATGTGCTAGAAAGTTGACTAGATTTCACAATGCAGACGAGGACTCTCCCTAAGCAAAATCCGGCTTTGAAAAATGACGTATGCGAAGATATTCGTTTTGCTCGTTTTAATCCAGACATAGGATCTGACGGATCTAATGCTTCTAGAGGGAAGGTTATCACTTGTCGTTCTAGTTAATAAACAAATAAAGAGAATTCAAATCAACAAATTAACAAATTTGTTTAGCAACAAAAACAAACCAGAAAGAACAATTAGAAGTTCATATTCTTCGAGAACGTCTACTTGTAAAACTTCCAATAACGCTAAAACCTTCACAGGTTCCGCTTTTGGATTTTTGAGATCCGAGATGTACACTCCATCATCAGTACCATACACAACGCGTCTGCCGCCACCTGCGCATTTCTCAATGAAGTAATGTACTAAGAGAATTAAACGTTAATCACTCACTGTACGGAGCTGCACAGTTAACCTTGTTCGGCCCGAAAAAGAATCCTTCATTCAGTGTCACGGTATCGAAAACATTGCTTCTCTCTCTCATGAGCTGTTGCTGCTTGGCGATCGCTTCCAGCCACTTGCGTTGACTCAACGCGTTACTGGCCCACAGAATCAAGTTGTAATACTTCCGTCCCAAGTGCATGAAATTAATCCAATGCTGCCCCTTGCTATCCGGTTTAACAGTGACAACTACATTCGAAACGACTCGATCCTTGCTGAATGATGCCTTCTTCGTCAGAGCTTGAGGCTTTCGTTGGGAACGCACCGTGCCTGTCGTGTCTTCTGATGCCGTGATCATAAGTAGCTCTAATGGAATCGGCTGCCGAGAAGGTCATTATAGAATGCTTTTAAACTGATAATTATCTCTGAAACCTACTCGGCGGTACACTTTATAGTGCTCGTGTTGCTTGGCTTTCACAAGTTTGGTGAAAAGCAGAGCATGATCGAAAAGATATGTCTGAATCTCCCCGTCTCGTTTCTGCAAGAGACCTTTGTAGACCATCTCACGGCCCTCTTCATGTAACCGTAGATTCTGTAAGTAGATTATTATCAATAACGGCACAGTTCAAAGCATCCAAAAAAGTCATACCACTTCCTCTCCAGGCTTAAATACAAGCTGTTGATCCAATTGAATCAAATTAAACCGATTCTCTGTCTTTCCCGACTCGGTATTGACTTCTGCCAGGAATTCTCGAATCATGGACACGACTTTTGGTAGTATTGTCTTATCAGGGCTGTCGAGAGGTGTGTGTTTTAAAACAGCTTCCAAGAGTAAGGGGTACCGAGCTAAACGAGTCGTTGGTTTTGTCAGGTACGCATTGAGTTCTAGTTTTCGTGATTCTGGAAGTCTTTCCGTGGTCTGGATATTCGAATAGGCAATGAACTACATGAAAAAGCTATGCAGAATGGAAATACACACCTCGACAAACTGTGCAAAAGCTGGATTTGAGTTCTTCTCCTTCTCAAACTCATACTTTCCGTAGAGCTGATGTGCACCATATGTTACGAATGGACGAAAGAGAGGAACCACATCAAGAAAGACGTCTCCTATTCTGTCAACAACAGCATAGGATTTTTGACGCTTATTGAGAGCGTCACGTAGTCGAGTGCCTACGGCAATAATGTCATGAATATTCCAAAACACTTGCGTTAAGAAGTCGCTTCGTCGTTCGAATGGTATGACATCATCTTCTTTGAGGCGATTATACCAACACTAGAATAAACGTACGTTAGAAACTCCAAGGCACGAATGGAATGGCATCTAACATCTCGCAAATATTCCATATCGCGTACGAAATCTCTCTCTGTATAAATAACTTCATTGATAGCTTCTTGTCGCTTCTTCTCAGCATCTGAGACATTGTTGACAATCTCTTGGGGCACGGAGTGTATCCACAACGACCCGTCGTCCTAAGAACGTTCATTAACCATATGACATCAAAAACCACAAATGATCTCACAACAGCAACATCTCCTAGACTCTCGCGACTAATTTGTTTTGATAGGCCCGGCTGAGGTTTCATATTTAGTCGAGCTTGCTGCTCCAGTCTTCGTGGGCACGCGATACTATAACACAGTTGGTCTCGCGAACATGTCGGGGAATAACAATCAGTGAGTAGAGTGAAAACTCCGGAGGGCAACGGAGCTTCATCAGATGTAATAGAGTCTTTTCGTTCCCTCAGATGGGGTGCGGGAGACGGGGAAGATGAGCCCTCCTTCTCCTGTAAGATAAATAACCATTAACAAATTATCTGTTTAATGGAAAAGAAATCTACCTCGGCAGAAGAACCTTGTCCAGAGGACCTATTCGTGTCATTACGTGCTGGTGCTGGTACAGTTGTGGCGGTATCATGTACAGTGGGTAACTCCCCACTTACAAAAGGACTAGGAAGCTTTGTCCTAAATTGGTACAATTCGCTAGCGCTGTCTCGCAGCCGATGGTCATATGTTACATCATGAAAAAACTTTTGCGCGTCCAGTGCGCGTCCAAGGAGAAGAGCCAAATTACGATCCGTGGTCTTGATAATATACGCAATCTTGTCTACAGCTTCCCGACCATCAAACGCATCCTTGTAGGTTAGACCATCCTTAACTCTGTCAGTGATTGGTATGCGATCACGAAAGGCTTGCGCAACACGGGATAAGAGGGCTGGGTACACGATCGGTGTTTTCTTCTTCGCTGGCCGTAAAGATACAGGTGAATCCCTTCCTTCGTTCATGGAAGGTATAGTGGTAGCAGGTCGTGAATTTTTTTTCTGTTCCATCATGGCACGCATCGGTGCGGAAGACATCGACATAGACCGATCTTGCGCATTACGATCTCGACGTGGTCCATATTGTGGCATTGTCCGCGTGGACTCAGGACGATTTTCGGGGTGGTAATGAGGATGTATGATCAACCAGGGTGAATGATTGATCGGCTATAGAAGATGATGGGGAAGTGCTTGCAATGGACAAACGCAGCGAGAGGTTTGTAGTGGTGGTATCAACGTGCAAGGGGTATGACTATGCATTTCCTGTTAGAAACGAAATGCGCTACCATGAGATGAAACGGAAACGGACTGAATTTATGCTTTCATTATGCGAAGTTTGGCGCTGATGCTGTGAACTGAATTTGGAATCAGCATTGGCTACACAAGGATGCAAACCGTTAGAAGTGTGATGTGAAATATAAACAAGACCACGCACCCGTTTGATCATGTCGTGCCCAAGGAAGCTCACTGCCGCCTTCATCTGTGCCAGGATCACTGGTATTACTACCATTCAGTCCAAAATCTATGCCAAGACGACCATCATCCTGCTCCAACGTCACACCCAGCACAGGAGGGTTGTACGACCTCGTGGACCCCCCATTCTGACTGAGAGAATGGTGTGTTCGATCCGAAGGAACCGGTGATCCTCGATACTTTCCCCTGTCTCCCGGTGAGCCGCCCGGATTGTCCTGGTATACCTGAGCCTGATAAGCTTGAGCAGGTGTAAGACCAGGTTGATTGTATACTTCTTCTTGAGGTTCACTAGGCGGCGACATGATAATCCCTGATGAAGAATTACTGATAATGGATCGAGCGCGGGTCGAACCTGGTGGAGCTAAGGAATTGGAATAGGCATAACCGGCAGGTTGTTGGTGATTGTAAGGGTTTGGTTGAAGATGAGAAGGTAAGTTGGGATAAGATTGTTGCCTATAGCCAGAAGGGGGGCCATGAGGCTGAGAGGAAGAAAACGCGGTTTGATTGTAGGGCTGTTGCGCGTAAGAGGAATAGGAAGTTCGCCTATCTTGATTTGGATCATAGAACTGCTGAGAATAAGGATATGGTTGGGACGCAGGTTGAGGTGGAAGGTAGTTTGGGTAGTTTTGGGGCGGCAAAGTTGTTTGATTCTGAAGTGGACCTCGACGACCAAAGATGGATTCATAAGCAGCATGGCGTTTATCTGGCTGCCGAGGGCCGAGTGGTTTGTCCATAGCTCAGAAAGAACCAGAGACAAGAAAGAACGATGAGCCAATGACTATAACACACCAATGAAGGATCAGAAAGCGGCCAAAGCAATGGCGATTGACAATTGCTAACGGTTGTTGCCAGAAACCGGTGATAGCCAAACGGGGCCATCGGTCACTTGACCCTGATCCGGTTCTGTTCAGCTAACCCTCATCCTCAGAAAATAATCGCGGCAGATGTGCCTTGCGATATCTTACAATCAATTGCACCATATGCTACAACAAGCTGCTCCTCATGCAGTTGGTAATACCCGCCTGAAGAAAGTTTCGGCCTCCAATGCTTTCATTAAGTATACCTTTTGCCAAGTAACTTTGATCATTCGTCAAAATGACATAATGATGCCACTCCATCGTTTCCAAATGCACGACTACTGGGATTTCATTTCATTCCGCGGTTTTTTGTGGCATGTTCGTTCATATGTCCACAGAATCCATGCTTGCCTGAATCTCTGCTGTTTATAAAAAAAACGTAGCTACTACGTATTGTTGTTCGCAAAATAAAGGCAGAAAAAGCCGTAATACAGAAAGAAATCAAGTACCGTTCATAGATGTGTAAAATTGATATCAAAACAAAGATCTATTCTCATCCTATAGATCAAAGTTGGATTCTTATCTTCTCATATATGACGCATATTGACCACACCAATTCTCATGTTATTACGTCAAGCCTGACCTACTAGTCCACACGGGTCAGTTTGGTCGTGATGAACAGTAACAATTTAAAGCACTCAACGCTATCGGCTGATTCAATCGGTCGGCCAGCGTCGTGCAATATAGTCTCTGAAAAGAGGTGAAATATCTGACCTCTGCTCACAGGAACAGTTCCGGGGTAGAACACGAAGGACATCATGTAGAAGTAGAGGTAATAAAATATCTATATTCCAAATATTAGGGGGAGCTATAGACGTAGAAGGCACATAATATCCAAGGACACTTATGTATATGTAATCAGCGCCAGCCCTCTTATCTCTCCCTTTTAATAGATATTCCTAACTGTGCAACATGGCATCGACGAGATTATAAATACTAAAAACCCTTTACTATTTAACTGAAGGTTAGCTTGTCTAGATGAAGTACAAATAGCTTCTATAGCCACGCCCACAACTGAAGGCACAGTGCCTTATATTGTCAACAGCATCGAGTATCACACCCGAATCAGTCCTACCCATAGTGCTACTTGAGGGACCAGGCATCTCACACCAGGTTGTGCTCCATTTCGTTGATATTGCCAACACTGAACCTAGTTAACGCCCTGTTGTCCTATATGATCAAATTGGTAGCGGAAGGTCTTCCTGTCTACGTTGTCCTCTCTATATTTGGCGACCGCGAGACTGGGGGAAGGTGGTGATGCAACAGTTTTCAACAAGCTGTGAGTTCCACTTCTCAGCAATTATTTCAATGCATATATCTTGTTCACAGATTCGGTGAAGTCCTAAAAGGCTGGTCTATCATTGATCGTCTTTCGGGGATCCACGTCCCGACATTACTTAACAATGGCAGTAAAGATATAGCACGGGACAATACCTGCAAAGAATATTTTTGGAAAATATCCGGTAAAGTGCGCTGGGTGACTATGGAAAATACAAGCCATCTGCAGTATTATGAAGATAGGGAGCGTTTCATGGAATTACTACGGGAGTGAATAGATAATATCGATTCATTCTGAGCTGAACCTGCAGTACACAGCGAGAAGTAATAGAAGGAGCATGGGAGGATTGTATGTGTAAGGGTTTGAAGGTTCTCCCGCCAGTTTACTTTTATGTATACTAGCGTGTTACCCGTGCTTTGCACGGGGAGCCAATCATGATCATACTACTCAGTTGGCTCGGCCAATCATATTGCCCAGATAGCTCATGTGACTTCACGTGATCTTAACGACCCAAGTCGTTTATTATATCGTTTATTATATCAGATATTCTCTTGATGAGCTATTCCAATCGGAAATGATCCTTTCCGAAGATTCATTCAAATGATGAAACAAAAAATAATCAATTGCTGAGTTATTCCGTTATCACTCTGAATCAATTGTCTCGTACACGAACAATACACACAAACTCGACCTATAAACGCAAAGTTGTGAATAACATCAAAAAATCGATTCAATGACGTGAATTATCGTTTGCACCAGTTTGACGTGGAAAATTTCCGTACATACACGGTAGATATATATATTGTCAGGTATAAAATGGGCCTAAGTAGCCAGTTGCAGTCCGTGAGTAGCCATCTTCGCAACTGTGTAATGTAGTTTATACGACTTTCTTTTGAGAGGGCTTCTCAGGTTCATCGTCATCCTTTTTAAGAACAAGCACGGCGAAAAGGAAGACACCCTATTGAATATTAATTATATCATACTCACAACCTGAATGATGAGTTGCCACTTACAGTTAATGTAATAATTGCGAGACAAGGAAGGATTCCAACAAAGTCTGTGAACAAGCGCGGTGGTTAAATAGGCAGAACAGTAAGTAAAAAATACACACCAATGATAGCACCTGGATCAGAAATGAAATTAGAAACAGTTCAAATCCGAAAATACAGAACTATCTACTTACCAAATCCTGAAGGTGCTCCAGGCATAGATGACCGGAGACTGGTAATTGCAAAGAGGGTTGCAATGGGGATAACATATGCTTCTTTGGGCTGTTTATATCCGAATGCTTCTTTCATCACAGATCCGACAAAGATCAGAGTGATCAGCCCTACAATGAGTAGGGTTAGAGGCATCCCACTATAGCAGAAGTGGATAGACCACTCACAAACACCAATTACAATAACAAAGACGTATGCCTTAACCAAGGAGTTTCGAGAAAATATGAGGACATCGTTAATGATGCCGTCTGCGCTACCTAGCTCGGTATCTGTGGTAAAGCCGCTACAAGTACATGTCAGAGGGGTGGTGTTAAGTTCAGATACTGGGAAACGTACACGGCAATTCCTGCGGTGGATGACCTGACCAAGTTCACGGGGCTGTTGTTCGTATCGTTTGCGTACATGAATAAGGCGGCAGTGTATCTGTATGTTTGATAAACCACCTAATACTTGTCAGGAAGAGTATTGATAGACTCACTGATCAAAAGGATAATCCTGAAGACTAGCGCCTTTGCTTCCTCCTTTTGTAAACATCGAAGCAGTAGTACGGAATGCTGGAATGCTGCTTAAAATGTCGAAGCTAACTTTGGGATCCCAGATGAAAACTGGGTCCGAAGGTTGTGTGTTTGTACGATTCTTCTCTGCATTGTCACCACCTTGCTTGATAAGATTTCTAAAATGATACCAAAATCAATACAAGAAACACATGGCAGCAAAATTAAAACCAACTGGTCATAGTAAATGCTGACCGTCGTACATTCATCTGGTATGTCGGCCGAGGTCGGGTTTTCAACGTCCGGCATCGAGCTGTAACACGTGTCGTCGAGAACAAACCAGTTCAGGACCATGCTTGATGCTACTGGGTCTACAGACAGTAACTCCATCTGCAATGACACCTTTTGGGAGACCAAAATGAGCCCATGTCAACATATAAAATATCAAAAGAACACTCACAGACCGACGTCCATTTCCTGGATCCGCATCAACAGTCTCAAGACTACGAACTCTGAGCTCCCATCCAATGACAACACCGACAATAATACATATGCTGGCTATAACCGCAAAGGTGTACCAGGATACCCTGGTTCTGTTCTCTGAGATGAACTGACGAATCTTTGCACATCGAGAATTGGAGGGTGGTGGGGCTTCGTTTTTCTCAGAGCCTTCAGACATGTTGAGTGCGGGGGGTTACGGGCAGAAAAATTATGAAGAACGCCAGGAAAGGTGTGGAATTTAAAGGGCAACGAAGTATAACTTAGCGCTGAATCACAGCTGATTCACACTGGTAGGGCTGCTTTCTGTCCCTACGTAATTAAACGGATTGTGTAACTGCACTTTGTGAGGCAACAGGGCCGACCGAGCCTTACCGTATTAAATATCATCACTTGAAGCTTGAACAGGAAATAAAAATAGGGAATCGCATCGTATGTGTAGCTCGATTCGACAACATCGGGCTGACCGATAAGATATATGGAAAATGCTAAGAGAGATGGGGTTGTGGGCAATTAACGCCAAGCTTTATTCTTTGTTCTTGGGTTAAAGGGACAGTTTAACACCTGACAAAGAACTCCAATAAAAAGCGCTGGTACAAACAAGAAATAATACTGGCACTGCTTTTGCAACTATTCTTATCCCCAATGTTCAGCATTATTTTCGCGCGGTAAACAAAGGGAAAGAATTTTAAAAGGTCAAATGTCACAGACAAAAAGTACCAGACATCAAAAGATTTGCAAAAATCATTTGCTGTTCTCGCGGACAATATTATATGATTTCCATGAGTTGAAAGGAAACGCCCGAGCGACAAGTTTCGTTTCGGACGCTGGGTGATGACCTCCTTCGGTAAATGTGTGTGATTTCTGGAAGGGTCCATATTCCGTCAAATTCTAATCCCCGGTTGCTACGATCATCACTTGTTGATGCCAAGAGGTAGAATGACAACCACCGTTGACTTTAACTTGTAAGAAAATTCCATGACTGAAAGAGTAACAAGGCGCTTGCCAGTAGTGGCAGCACGCAGTTATTGGTTGGAGACCAGCTCAGTCTCCAGGCCCAAAGTGACTATTGTTGGTTAAACGATCTCACCGCAAGCGACACATGTAATATGTTTCTGTTGGATGCTCCTTGTACTTTGTGATATTAATCGGTGATAGGCTCGGTCCCTTTCAGTAGTGAATCGCTACTTGATCCTGGAGTCAATACACCTGCTGGTACTGTGCATAGCAGCAAATTAGGTATAGAGCATTTCTCCCTTGCGGCCAATTACGCCCTTTGTACGAGTAAAGTGTGATATTCACCAAACCACTGATTTCCAATTACATGTTCAAACATATTAATCTCGGGGGTCGATAGAGGGCGAACAAAGATGCTAGATCTTATCGATCATCTATAGCAATATAGTCTTTTAGCTCAGACCTGGCTCTTTTCACCTTCGGCTCTTCCTTGTCCAGGTGGACCGACTCTTGTGTATCTAATCCTACACCTACCACTTTTGCCTTTGCTTGAACCGCCAACTTACTTTTCAGACGTCCCAGGGCCTTCTTGCTCGTGGGTTCCGTGACAATCGGTCGATCTGCTTTACCCTTGCCTTTCGCAGTATTACTCATGCTCGGCGTACCCTGCCTTGTGTCTCCCTCATCGCCTTCGTCCCCAACATCTCCTTGGTCACTTCGGTATTTAGGCATACCTGTTAAATCTGCGTAGAGATCTAGCTTTCGAATGTTTTCTGAGGTATCTGGAAGAAAATTGGAATGTGCATTATTAAATGAAATTAGATGAAAGATACACCAAGTTATAAGCGCTCACCGGAGATTAAGCTCGGGCCATTAAGGCTCGTGCACAGAGGCGCATAGCCTCCATCTTCTGACATATCCATCAACTAGAAACAGATACAAATCAGCCGGATTAATGATCGTAGCAAAGCACAAACGCATAACGCACCGCTCCCGCTTTGAATTTTACAACTCTAATCATACGAAGAGAACCAAGAGTGCCACTCTCCTCCATAGCTCCCTTAGTATGTATGGAATTTTCGCCATCTGAAGTCCACTCGGCATCTAAACATACTAGCACCACATCTTCCGCTATAGAGAAGTCGATTACTGGCACCCTAAAGTCATAATGCAGGATAGGAAGGTCGGGTGATGCACTCTCGGGATCAAGTGCCGATGGAGGTTCGGATGAGTCTTCGGGGAATGGCAAGGCAAACAGTGCCGTGGCACTATTCAAGGGAAGCAAAAGGAGATGTCATCTTCGCATCAACCTGAGAGGGGGAAGGACGTACCCAACTGCACAAAACACGAGGTATAATCTACCTTCTGAGTGCAGACTGCTTATTTTATGTACCACAAGAACTTTCTGTCCTTCTGAATCGTCTTCACGAGGGTTGACATCCTCACTACCATCATTGTCTTCTTTTTCTTCCTTATCTTGACCTTTAACACCTGTATTTCCTTCTCTTGTGGTTTTCCCCTTTTCTTTCTCTGGCTTCCGTTTCTTCCCTGGGCCCATTTGCCGCCGCCTTGTACGAACAGCGATGTAATGGTCCACTGCTTCTGCGATCTGCACCACGCGCACTACTTCGCCGCTCATCCAATCCCATATCATGAGATATGGATCGCCACCACCAGAAACAAGCCGCGAAGGAGCTGAAGGAGGTATATATAGTGCCGAAACAAATCTGAGGGTATTAGGACATGTCTATGTGATGGATGTGTACTGTTGATAACCTACTTTCGGTGACCTAAGCAATACCTCTCAATGTTGTACCCCTCTGGATACCAACTCACACGGATATGTTCATCACGGTCTGCGGTGAGGATGTACAGTTCTCCAGGCGCGAGGAGGAGGGCGTTAAGTGGTGACACATGCCCGAGAATGAGGGTCCCATCGGAGGGGTTTTCATGGGAAGAGAGAGCATCACGCTTTTGTTTGGCGGTTGGTGGGGTGTATTTGAGTGGATAACTACATGATACGATTGATTATGTAGGGCTCAGAAAGCGAACTTCATTGCAGAAACTTACCTGAACACATCGCCGAACTTGTCAGCGACAAGGACAGTCTGTCCGTCAGCGGTAAAACATATCGCAGTCGGTTTCTTTGGTAGCTCTCTTTAACAAAGGTGAATAAAACACGGGACACAAAATCAAACATAACTTCACCTCTCATTAACCAGGGCAAGCCCGTCAATACTGTATATCCTAAGCATCTTATCGTCAGCCGTCGTCGCCAGGTGCAACTGGTACGCGTCAATAGCAGCACATCGCACTGGGCCGGCTTTTAAAAGAGCGGCACGGTTCTCATGATCATCTCGCGTTGAATGCAAGACCGAACCAGTCCTATTCGCTCGGGAGGTGGTTAGGTTCGCTGTTTGATATGCGGGGACGAAGCGTACGTTGTAGATATAATGTGAATATAAGGACCTGCAATTGCTATTGTATGGGAGGGACCTGGGAGAAGGTGCGTGTATGGGTAGAATGCCATACAACTTAACAGTGATATATGGTACTATACTATTCAGATTCAAGAAACTCCTTTTTTCCGAGATAATCATAAATTTTTCACGTGATCAATTTATTTACAGTGGGCACTTATACTGTATGACATTGGTAGCATACATTGTCTGTTGGGATGTGGATAAATCGTGGCGCGCGTGTATTGCAGTAAACATTGTTCAAACGTGTTGAATTCTACATTTGCCTAGAAAAGACAAAACTCCAGAACCGAAAAAAGTAATTTCATGCACCTGGCACTGTAGCACTACTAGAGTCTACAGCTGCACTAGTGTTGGTATCATTGATGACATGGGCATACATCCCGCTTTTCACACCCGGAATAGCTCCTTGTGAGAATGCTCTCACTTGATATCGCGAGTTTGGTACGCTACTGCACATCAGGTTGGATTTCTTTTCATATAAATATGGGAAACTCACTTCGCGCGCATCACCGAAGACGGGCCTATAGCACCTTTTGCTAATCTTGCGAAATTAGAAGGGAACAAAGGGTTGCCTGGTGCTCTGTCCCCTAATGATAAGGGTAAGAGCGTTTCATTAAGTATCACGCTGCTTCCCATCATACGTGCAGCAAGACTCCCGCTAGATTCTGAGCGACGGAACGGACCAACAGAAGATGAGGATGAGAATGAGCCACTGCGTGAATGAGTACCATGGGCATCACGAATTACAGGGGTAGGTGCTTGATGGGAGAATGAGGCGCTTCGTGAATGTGCATGGAAAAGTGGGGACGAGCTTGCATTAGACTGTGAAAGAGGTTCTCCGGCTGAAGAGATGACAGGATATACGTATGGATATGGCGGAAGCGGAGATATTGGAGATGGAATGGATACAGCTGAAGCCTGTGCGGGTAGTGGTGCGGTCGAAATGCGTAAACCTTGGATTTGAGAAGGTGCGACGAGCGGAGCATCGTCTTCATTTACATCTGGAACAAGTTTAGCATCTTCATCCCCTGTTTCGCTTTGTTCATTCTGCTTCTCATCCTCCTCCTCCTCCTCCTCTTCTGCTCCCTCTGCAATGTCACCAAGTCCATCGTTCAACCCTTCTCCGCCAGTTGTAAGTGAAGTTGGGAGAGAAAGAGGTGGTGGATGAGAGTTGATTCCTACGTCCCCGGATAACGGAGCAAGTAGAGGCTCGATAGTCACGTAAGAGTCCTCTGTAGGATATGGAGAAGACGTGTACTCTCGCTGCTCCTCAAACGCTAACTCTTGCACTTTGTTTATCTCACCAAACTCTGTTTCCACGGGAGGTGTGTGTGCTCTCGCGTCCGCAGGAGTAGGCGCGATAGTGCTCAAATCGGCTTCCGTATCACTAGGCTCACTAGCAGCAGGAGCATTGGAATCCACATCGCTAAGCCCGCGCAGGCGTTCATCAACCTGAGCCCTGAATTGTGCGTCTGCATCCGATCCAGCACGCGCTTCACGCGCCCGTCGTGACATCATAACATATGCTTTAGCGTTGCTGGGTGCGCGAGAAAGGACAGGGGAGTCTATCACAGCATCCCAGTCGTCCCAATGACCCCTCGCAGCGTGTCCGCCATCATCCGATATATCTGACGTATCTATGCTACTCAGGCTAGAGCTTGCATCGCTTCTTGCACGGAGTGCGCGTCCGCGCATACGCCCACGATCGATCCTTTCTTGTGTAACGGAGTCGTGCGAATTGAAATCATAATCTATATCGAGTTCAGGAGGTACACCAAGCGCGCCTTTGACGCGTTCCCAGATGAGTTCCGAATGGGAAAGTATGCATTTACGCGCGGCAATTGCCCAGATAAAGTCGGGTGCTATGTCCCGATCAAATTGAGTAAGGTGTTGCACAAGTTGTCTATATGTCCATCGTGCAGGATCGCGTGGAAGTTCTATAGGAAAACTGTCAGCTGAAGTAGGAATTGGATCAAAATCTGATTTGGGGAAGGTTTGGGCAAGTAAAGTGAACAACTTGACATCTGGAGGAGAGGAAATCAGTGCGGTAACTTCTGTGGGTCGGTCAATGAAAGGAAGAAAAATGTCATCTGGGAGGGGGGTAAACGTCGCCGGTTGTGTTGATGATGAATGGGCTGGACCGTGGTATGGGGATGAAAGAGGGGAACGCGGTGACGAAGGGCCAGAACGTGGGGAAGAAGCGACAGCTGATTGTGATTGCGATTGTGACTGCGTGTATGCGAAGGCCTGCGCCAAAGCGCGAGGAGTTGTAGACTGGCGAGCGAGTTCAACAAGTTGTTCTGGGTTAAGACGGGGTTTCGATGGAAAGGCGGGTGCACCTGTTAGGCGAGGAGATGCAGGGCGAAGACGCGGAGACGAGGAAGGGCTGTGTGAGCCGTCTTTCCCTTGTGAAGGAATCTGGATCGGAGGAGAAGCTTGTGCGGCAGCAGGACCGCCTGGGGCAGGCCCTTGTGGAGAGAACGAAGAAAATGCAAAGCTAAGGCGTTGTGGCTGTGTGTTCTGATCTTGAGCTTGATGAGAAGATTGAGAAGGAGCAATGCGTCTGTGAAGACGACGCTGAGAGAGAGCAGGAGATGGAGGATCATGTAGGGTAGGAGGCGGTGTTATTGGGGTCGGGGAAACACGAACAATAGTGAGCTTAGAAGACGAGGAACGATTTGGGTTAAGGTTAAGATCAGGATGTTGGTTGAATGGATCAAGTGCAGACTGTGAGCCACGACGAGCAGACAAACGACGAGCAGGAGATGAAGACATTGTTGAGCAGAGAGAGAAGATTGATCAAAGTGGATGAGAATAGAAATGTATAGCATCACATGACTTATATCTACTGCGTCTTTGTCTTAGCATTAATGATTCCTACCACTCGCATTCCCATATCCACAGCCATTACTAACGGTATTATTAAGTACGGCAGGTAGCTTCCAAGTAGCATCATCTGCTGAGCAGCATCTGGTTTTACAATCCCTGCATGGCGCATGTTTCTGTCAGCCATCCCCGATCAAAACTTGACTAAACTCACTTGAGGGAGGAAACAAGAGATACATAACGCATGGAAGCGTCGTGGTTGCGGTGGACGCGCCATATGCAAGTAATAGTACGTAGATGGTGCGAGAGCCTTCATACCATGAAGATTGTGGGTATTAGCCCAGACGTAATGACATGCACAAGATACTCACCGTAGTATAACCCATACATTCCAAGGAAGAAAACTGGAAGCTGAAAGAGACTATATCCGAAGCACATGAATGTCTCGCTACCCTCGCATGAAAGAAAGTGACTTACACTTCAAGTACCATGAATGACTTGAACCACACCAGATGGCTTGACCATTGCGCGTTTATTATTCCATTCACACTACCTACCAACGGGTCTGAGGTCATCGTTACATATCCCTCGAGAAGGTTACGAAGCACTGCAGGTACTGTGGGGTATAATCCTTGCAAGTCAAGAAGTAGTGTTGGGGGAATATGTGTCTAAGTACAAACTAAGTCAGGGAAGGTGCAGTAAAAGCAGAGAACGCACAGCAAAATATATAAAGTAGATCAAGTCAAGCGGACGTGATGTGAGTGGAAGACGTGAATTTGATTTTGCCGACATTGACCAGTAAGAAGTAAACGTTAAGCTTTGAATTTGAACGTTTGAACCGTTTTATAATGAAATGTTGAGTTGCTGAGAGTCGTCAGACTTAAAAAAAGCTTTCCATATTCGGTACTAATATTTTGCGTCGGTATTATCCGACAGGCGGTTGCAAGTAATTTAACGACTCCAAAACAACTACTATGAAGAGTCGGTTTGTTTGCCACCAACAGATCCTTTCATCGGAAGAGTTGAGGATATAACTTTTGATAAGGAATGGAACAGTTGCTGATTATAGTCTTAAGGTGTCAGTCGACGACTAATCGACTATCAGCGGATAATTAATACATATAAGGAAAATAGTCGCCGACTAATATCATGTGACTTCTTGATTAATGCGCATTGGGCCCAAGCTCAAAAGGCGATCCTCCGTTGAATTCAAGCGCTTTTGAAGGGGAATTACCCCGATTCCGCTTCTTGTGAACGCCTTTTCAGTCTTACCAAATGCGCTCACGCTCGAGCACGGGCTGTCTCTTAGATCTCTCAGAACTCAAGACGCACCTAAATAACTAGTCTAATCTGGATGTGCTTGCCATTTACGCTTCTGAATTTTTCCAGAAACTGTTTAGTGTTACGTAAATACTAAATAAATTTTGAAAAATCAGAAGCGTATGCTTGGGGTGGGGGCAGAATCAGCAGAATCAGCAGCCCAAAATATTCCTAGCATGCATTCTGAATTTTCCAGCCCCAATTACAGAACATCCCGAGACCTCCAACAGCACTACAAACTCAAGTTCACATCCACAATCCCTCGCAATACTCAACAACTTGATCAGCAATTCCACTGCTGATGCTGAAGACTTTGACTCTAAGGAAGACACAACAAACAGAAAAAGGCAGACGACTGGGTGAAGCACGGGGAGTTGACCTTATTGCCTCCTGATCTCTCAAAACCCTAAGTAGGGCTGCTGTGATGACCAGCAGGAGAGGTAGGAGTCAGGACAGAATCCAACATCGATACGGCAATCGTGCCCTACCACTTGTCTATGGCAGCGGAGCCATTCCAAGCCCCTACGATATACACCACTCGCACGCGCCACCCCTGCCACCGCACTAAGCCCAGTGACCTCCGCGAGTGAAGAAGGAAAAAAATTAAGAAAAATTAAGAAGAAAAAAAAGGAAATCCCGGCGCGCAGCTTCATGGATACTACACCAGGCCATCCAACCTCCGGGAACAGGCAGTTGCCAAGATGGTTCCCACAGATCACAAAACGCAACCGAGCCCCCTGCTATTGGTCACGGAAGAGCCGCCATTCCGCCCAATCCCCCCGCGTTGACTCCATGCTTTCCTCCAAGCCCATGGCTGCTTCGCTCAAGCAGGCCCGCCGCACTCGGCTCGGCGAGCAAGATACCGCACCCACCCCAAACCGCTGCCTCCGTTATATATACTGAAAAAGACTAACTACTGCCAGGTCCGGACTTGATGGGACCAGTGTTGCCAAGACTAGATCCGAGAAACCAGAGACCAGATACCAGAGACGGGCGTAATGGCTTGCAAGTCATCTTTGAACGAAGCAAGATGGGGGTAGAGAAGTGAGGAACGAAACAACGAAACACCGGGTATTTATATGTTTTCTAACCAAGATTAGACGCGGTCAGCCATTTTGTAGAGAATCAACCATCGGACTAGAAAAGATTATGCATATGTTTTGACCGATCGAAATGTCAAAACAAATACTCGCCGTTATCTCATTCGCTCGCTATTTTAGACGTGTCGTAGATCATCGATCACTCTGTGCGGAAGTATTTTATGTCTTACTTCGCAACCAGACTATTTGGGAAACACTCTTACCGCTTTTGTATATGTTCTTCCTTCAAAGGCGTTGTTAGCTTCTGCAAATTAGACCTGAAGTCATGCTTCGCAAGTCTTGTTTCATAATAACTTCATAAATTCAAAATAAAATATAATCAACATTATTTCTCTACCGATAGGCTTATTGAAATATCCGAACGAGGCAAGATCTGGTTTTGTTTGAGTAAACCAGGATTCCAGTTAGGACTTGTGTATATTTCAGACAGCCTACTACACCTCGGCCCAATTGAAAAGATGGCCATACAAATTACGTAATGCTTTTTATTATTTTCCCTGCCTGCTGGGGTTTCTGATTAATCAACATCATGGCACCAAAATCCGGACCGGAGAAGGGAAGGAAACCAACGTTTGGCCGTAATGACAGCTCTAAACAGTCACTGGTCAACCTCGTCGAAGCACGAGTTGAGATAGACCTGACGCAAGAGTCTGAGGGGGAAGCCAACATATTGGGCAAGACACCCACCAGAACAAGGTTTCCTAAGCTAGAGTAAGCTTCCCTTCGTGGCACCTTATGCCTTCATCCCATACCATTATCTTCTGTATCCTATTGTTAGACACCGCCGACCTCCCCACCCCGCAAATCCTTCCCAAACAATGAGCTATGGGAGCAATCCAGTCCGTGTAAAAACCCTGGCCGATACGAAAATAACTGCAGAAGATGGACCATCCGTAACACCTGTGGGTGGGGATCGAAACATCGGCCCCCGTCGAAGACCCCCGTCAAATCCTCCCTCGGCTGTTCGTATGAAGCAAGAAAGCAAAGTGATAGAACTAGATAGCGATGGAGATGATGTCAGTCGTAGGCCGGCAAAGGTGCTCAGATTTTGTGCATTCTACTTTCTAATTCCTCAAGGATTTAGCCGAGAGTAGAGGATGAAATATTCTGAAGGCATAGATTCCGACGAAGAATACTCCACTCTTCATCGTGGTCTTGATTTTGATACAGGCAATGTAAGTACTAAATCAAGAGGATCGTACATATTGCTTAGGATCTCGATCCCTTTAGTGGAAACCAATGAAAATCAATACGAATCGAATTAGTATGGATGGGAATATAACCGAGCCGACTCATGCCTCCAGGGCCCCTACGGATCTGAAATCATGGTTTTGTCGCAGTGATATATCAGTACCGAATAATCAGGTTCAGAAAAATCAAAATCTGTTCATTTGGGACTGCTGTATGTGCTATATTGCATTATGATTCTGTACTAACATACTTCCTTTTAGCTTCGACTTGCTGAGAATATTCAACGCGAGCATCACAGAATCCCACAAACACCAGCATATGATCAGAGGGCCCGTGCGGTGCAACGTAAATTGGAAGATGACGTTGATCTGAATAAGCTCGAGTTGATATCAAAATTTAAGGAGTCCCCAGGAAGCAAGTCTCTATTTTTTGATCTGGAATATTTCCTGACAGACGATTGCTAGCCATTAATCGTCTGGATCAGAAGGAAGGCTGGATCATTACTGGATCTGTGTGCATTTCAGGTCAACCTGATATTGAAGATGGTTTGTCCGATTTCCCTCCGCACCTCGCAGCTATCTAATATGTATTTCAGAGGAATTGAATCCTAACAATACGATTGGGTCATTAACTGCCTGGAACCGACGGTCATTTGTGCTGCCAGGCCATCGTCGACAATGGCGTTTGTCTCCTATTTTCCACTTAAAGTCAAACTCTTCTGAGTAACTCGACAGGTGATGGACAAATGAAGTATTATTCAGTTAATTGTGTCGCTCTTGACCCTCAAAGGTATCTCGATAAATTTCTAGTAGTATTGCATGCTCCATCTACCTTCCAGTTTGTCTTTTGTATCAACCGGCACCGACTCAACCATACGCATATGGGACCGCGACAACGAACGTGGCTACAAACAACGGAGATCTCGTCAGTCACTTCTAAGAGCCTTAGAAAGTGTAGATATTGATAACTTTGGTAGTGAAAATACCGTCAGTCCCTCGTGACATTGCATTCAAACCGAACAGCTCGAACTTCGCTGTTGCTGCAGAGTAAGGTTTTGAATGCAGATATGGAATCTACAGACCAAACTAATCTTCATCATAGCAAATTGTGCGTATTTAGTCAACTGTCGCAACTTACTCCGAAAAAACTTCCGCTTTTCCCGGCAAATACACCCCATACTGTAGGGGCAATTCTATGGGGAAACGAGTCCTCCTCAAGTCTCTTGTTCGCATCTTCAGAGCCATCGGGTGGGAATGCAGTGTCGAGTGGGTTTCATAAAGCATTCGATGTGGGACACGATAAAGTTGCCTTTCAATTTGATGCAATAGAAGCTGGGGATGCTATGGCTTGTGACCCAAGTGGTATGTGAGAATCAATCTGGGTCCACCTCAAATGTCACTCCCCGAAAACCAGGATCATCATTTGCATTGGCAACCCATGGACCAAATGGAAACAACTATCTTCGCATATATGACACACGACGTCGTCTAGGAACCGCTATCGCTTCGATAATAACAGAACATTATGCAGCTGATACAGATGGTGAAGTTAACGTGGCAGTTTTCAGCCCAGATGAGATATATCTTGCACTTGCTAGAAGCGATAACAGAACACATATTTATGATGTACGGATGCTTAAGAGGGGGGTTTTGTTCAATTACTTACATAGTGGGGCATCAAAAGTAACACCAGGACTGGGCTCATATGGAATAGTCAAAGCTCAGTGGGTTCAGTCGAGGACAAGGAGGTTAGGGCTTGTGACTGCTGGGACTGATGGTAAGAAACTCTGGTCATCCGAAAATTAATTCTTTAATCATGTTGTGTAGGTTGTGTGCGACTCTGGGATCCCCTGAAGTCCTCTGATAATTCGGACAATGGTGCCATTCTTGCTGAGGTTGAATCTGATATAGGCGACTTCTGCCTTGGTGACCGGTTCCGAGAGGAATATCAGCTCGTTGTGTGAGTCTATTGATTCTGCCATTCAATATCATGTACTCATCCCGTATAGAGGCGACTCTGCTGGGCAGGTTTCGATATTTGACAAAAGAAAGGATTTGTTTAGCGCTGAATTGTAGTATATCTGGTGTGTAACTAGAGACTAGGGCTGGTTAGCAAGACCATCGCGAGCTCATAATACAATATGACCACTCAATGCATGGTATAGTTATAACAAGAAAACGGAATTGCGGGGATCCAGCAAACAAACCCGACAAACTCCCGCACATCCGATGGATGTCCGAGCAGCGGGCCGGACTTCTCGATAATGAAAACATTATTATTTATAACTGGAGTGTGGGCAAAGCACAGTTTCGCTGTCGATCTGTTCGATGGCTAATCATTTCCTTGGATTGGACCTGTCTACACAGCAGCTCAAAGCCGTCATAATCGACGAGCAATCAACAATCGTTCACGAATCGTCAGTTCACTTTGACAGAGACTTGGTTAACTATGCAACTATAAATGGTACTTTGCGCGGTCCAGATGAAGGTGAAGTAACGTCGCCAGTTGCTATGTGGGTGGAGGCAGTGGATGTCCTTTTCGAGAGAATTCAGAGTGTTGGGTTCGATTTTGGAACAATATGTGCTATATCAGGAGCGGGGCAGGTGGGTGGTTCGTGTGTTGGTACTAGTGATCAATTCTAAGTTGGCCGCAGCAACATGGATCCGTTTATTGGTCCCAGAAAGCAGAAACGATGCTTAAGAACTTAGACCCAACTTTGCGTTTGACAGACCAGTTGGTGCCTGTAGCTTTCTCCATCGACAAAGCTCCGATCTGGCAAGATTCTTCGACGACAGCCGAGTGCATGCAATTAGAGGAAGCTATCGGCGGAGCTCAAGCCTTGGCTGACCTGACAGGAAGCAGAGCCTACGAGCGGTTCACTGGGAGCCAGATCGCAAAGGTTTGTTTGTTCGTAACGTTGATCATGAATATGTTGGACCTTAGAAAGAGCTTTGTATAGATAAGGCGCCGATCTCCAGATGCATATGCTGCTACTGCCCGGATCTCCTTAGTGTCATCATTCATATCTTCATTGTTTATTGGACGCATTGCTCCGATAGAAGTTTCGGATGCAAGTGGCATGAACTTGATGGATGTCATAACTTGCAAATGGAATGACAAGTTACTAGATCTTTGTGGAGGATCGGAGCTGCGTAACAAATTGGGACCTGAACCTATCTTTGGTGGTGAAGTACTTGGTAACATCAGCGAGTGGTGGGTCAAACGATGGGGGTTTAACACAAGTAAGTGGCAATAACGTGGAAGACAATCTGCGGGCTCATAACATATTCTTAGATTGCATCATTGCGCCATTCACTGGAGATAATCCGGCAACTGTTGTTTCGCTATCAGCCCCAGGAGACGCGATTCTTTCACTTGGCACATCCACCACATTCTTATTGTCAATACCACCTGCGGATACGGCACCAAAAAGATTTACAACGTCACATCTCCTCTCACATCCCACTACTCTCAATGGCCAGATAGCTATGCTCTGTTACAAGAATGGAGCACTTGCTCGAGAGCAGATTCGTGATCGCTTTGCAGGTAGTGATTGGAACGAATTTAACAAGCTAGTGGAGGCAACCCCTGTCGGATGTGGCGGGTTCATGGGTTTTTACTTTCCACTGCCAGAAATCATTCCACCAAATGTGGTCGGAGAGTTCTTTTATCAGACAGGAGAAAAACTTGGATCGGAACAATCGGTTCAGACTATACCTTCATCAGTTCATCCCCGAGCTATACTCGAGTCACAATTTCTTTCGATTAAATCACGAATAGCAGCTATTCTACCCGAAAATGCTCCTCCCCTCCAACGGTTAGTCATTAGTGGAGGTTCCTCAGCCAATCAAACTATCAGACAAATTGCGGCAGTATGTTACTACTCTGATTACAAGTAAACACCATTACTAACTCCAGTTTCATTGCCAGGACATATTCAACATGAAAGTCTTCGTCTGTGCAACAAAAGAAGCAGCGGGAATGGGGGGTGCACTGCTAGCAAAATACGCTCACTGGAAGCTAAGTAATCCTTCTGGATCTCTCGAGAAAATGACGGGTGGAGAAGTAGCAGGGATGCAATGCGTTGCAGAACCAAGAGCTGAATTTGGACAAGTCTATGAGGAACTTACCAAGATTTACAGTGTGTGTGAGGAAAAACTGATTCGGTCCATCAAAGTCTAGAACCATGCTTCGTTGTAACCATCTGGCAGGCGGCATATGTAAATGCTTATGTTGATATATATTGGACTGTACATCTATTCGTAGAACTTAAGATTTCTGAAGATGTTGGCACCATCTGGCACGTGATATTGAAGGAATTTCAAGCGAACTTGAAGTTGTCAAGATATTGAGTACATTGACAAAAGTGACGTGAACGCTAGCGCTCTCAATTATTGCACGCGTAAAGGTAATGGTATGCTATTCATCTTGTGTGGTAGCTTGATGGTGCACTCATGTAACATATCTGTATCTGCACAGACAACACCACATGTTGCTTAGGATCAAGTTCAAACATCTTCCTAAATTTGATATTACATGTAAATTGCGTCAGCATCGAGCCAGTTTTTCATGCTCAGGACTACATAGTAACATTAGTGTTGGATACACCTTATCCACGACTACTTGCGTCGGATCGATAGCCATGAAACGTCCTGCCGAAAGCGATGAACTGCAGAACCCAAAACGCGTAAAGGATGTTCCCAGTAGCCCTGAAGAAAAGAGCCCCACAGGCGACCAAGAGGAAAGGAGGAATAGCTCTGCGTAAGACTTCCTTTATTCAAAAAATTACTGAAGTTACTGACTACAGAATTCTAAGCGATGAACAACCAGCTGAAAATCTGCAGCACACAGCTGAGTCTTCAAGACGTAAGGGAGCAGGGAAGAAGGGCAGCCGCCGCCGAGAGAGACGTAGAAATGATGAAGGCACATCAAACAGACAACAAGATGGTGAAAAGGCTCTGCGTCTTCCGAAAAGGCAGTGTGCATTGCTCATAGGATTTTGCGGAGCTGGGTATAGTGGCATGCAAATGTGCGCAGTTGCTTTTTGTATCTTTACCGAGTTAATATTGGACGTAACGGCAGTCAACCCGATCATACGCGGACCATCGAAGGTGTATTGTTCACTGCTTTGGTGAAGGCAGGTGCCGTTTCCCAAGATAATGCTGATGACCCCGTAAAGGTATAAAAAATTCTGTATTTTGGATATGTAGTCATGATACGACCAAGTAAACGTAAACTTTCCAGGTAAATCTTGCTCGCGCTGCTAGAACCGATGCGGGTGTACATGCAGCGGGTAACGTTGTATCATTAAAAATGATTATGAATGTCCCTGGAGTCACAGACTTGAAGAAGCGAATCAATGAGGAGCTTCCTTCAGAAATCCGTTTGTGGGACTTTGTAGGTTTTCTCTTTATGTTTCCGTTGCCGAGTACACCTTGTAATTCATGCCAACATCAAATAGGTTAGAGTTCAAAATTCCTTCAATGCGCGTCTGTTAGTATCATTTTTATTGTTTACGGAACAAGTCTCAAATATCACATAATATAGCGTCTGTGACAGCAGGAAATACACATATTCATTCCCAAGTTATCTATTACTCCCCCCGAAACCTGGCAGTGGCATACAACGAAGTATATCCAACCTTAATGCTACATTCACCCAATCGTCAACGACAGCTATAAGTGATGACTTCTGGAACCATCATGATTCACCAACATTTGAAGGAGACCTCCTACATAAACGATCCTGGAGAATAGGACAACAACAACTTGAGGATATCAGGTCTCTTGCGAGAAAGTATGAGGGCACGCATAACTTTCACAACTTCACAGTAGACCGTGACTATTCTGACCGGAGCAACAACCGGTTCATGAAGAAAATTGAGGTATTTCTAATATTGTTTCGTACTTGACTATTTGACCACATATACAATCTAGATTGCTGACCCCGTGGTTTTTGGGGAAACAGAGTGGATTAGAGTCCTCTTCCATGGACAGAGCTTTATGTTACATCAAGTATGTTATTTCCCTTTGTTATTTCTTATATACTAACAACATAAAGATCGTAAGTCTATGATTAGGTTAATTTAACAAGTCCATTCACGCAACAACTATCAAGCGCAAGATGATGTTTGCTCTTGTGATGGCATGTAGGATGGGGACTCCAGCGCGGGTGATAGATGAGGTAAAGACCTTTCTTCTTATGTGTATTAATCAATCCACAATTTCATGTAGCTTTATGGTCCGCGTCATGTCTTTATACCCAAAATGCCAGCTCTTGGGTTACTTTTGGAAGAACCGCTCTTCCATTCATATAACGAAAGAATGATGGTCATTAACGAAAAATACCAACCGACGGATGCAGATTATCGACCTCCTATTAGTTTTGAAGCATATAAAGACGATATTTCTCTTTTCAAAGAGCAATATATATACGAAAATATGCGAAGAATCGAGGACCGTGATGGATTGTAAGTTTCTACAATGTTTAGTTTCGTTATAACCTCTATTTTTACAGCTTTGATGCGTGGATACGAGGGGTGGACGCTTATGCTGGTAATGACCTGCTGTACCTCAACTCAGCAGGAGAGATCCCCGAGCAATCCGTGATTAAGAAGGATGAGCGGAGGGAGAATCCATTCCGCGAAAAGAGGATTTTTGATGCAACTAGCTTCACTGCGAATAAGGACATCACAAGGATAATTCAAGATGAATATGACGACGAAAACGTGATGATCTCAAAAGCTAACCTTGGGGAAACTGAAGGGTGAGCATAGGTGCAGGCGCCTTGTGTTATTCATTAACTATGGTGATGATGCTATACTGGGTACATAATACTTATTAATTAACATGAAATGGAAGAAACCCGACCCCGAATCCATCTTTGACCCTCCTCAGAAATTTCTATCCCAAATAACTCCCGTATAGCATTGACCCTTTCATCCTCCGTGGAGAGGGTCATCATAACTTTCCGCTTACTTCCAACTTGTTGTATCACCATACTTCCCTCCAGAAAAATTCTTCCTATTTGACCCTCTAATATCTCTAACTCCTGTTCGGACGCGTTCTTGTCACCTTTGTGGTGAGAATCGACCCAGTACAATCTACAACAAAGAACATTTTCCCAGAACCAACCTCGCGGAAGTGTATAAATCGCCACATTGGCACTCTCAAAGTCTGCCGGGAAGTATTCACTCTCGTTAAATGCGTAAAATATCTCCCATTTCGCTGGGGTGTCTGATTTTTCATATAGGACTTCTAATCTCCAATCGCCATCTCTGTGGATTGTATCACAATGAGGGCTCTCCGCTGTTTTGGTAAAATAAATTTTGGTCAGATGGTGGTAACAAAACTCCAAACTCACACAAGCTTGATTGAGGAAGTGCACCCCTGGTTAGCCGGTGTTTCTGGGTTGGAGCAGTGCCCATGACAACGTTGTCTTTGGCATTCGATAACAGGATGGGTCGACTTAGCCCTTTCCCCAGGGTACCAGTATCAACAATGTATGTTGTGTTGTCAATTGGTTGCACGAAGATGATCATATGTCGGACTGATGCATATTCGGGGTTTTCGTAGGATTTTGGAGCAGTGTTCACCCTTGCTGCCCCTGCGTATGCCCTGTAGTGGTATGTGAGTCACCCCTATTATACCGGCACCGACACATACAAATGAGCTTTGTACGCCCAAGAAGCATAGTTGTCTTCGCAATAATTGAGCACCTACCGATAGCCAAGTCCGCAAAGCATTTCTAAGAACAACCCATTCAGGCCTAAACAATATAAGCCTTTCCCCTGAATGACGAGACGATGATACAACTCCTCAGGCTCTATATCAACTGCACCGCTCTAGGTGCTTCAATATATTGTTTGGGTAAGAAGGCTTTCGCTACTGCATAACCAATCATACTTACTAATGCATTTGGGTATTTTCATAAATAAATGCCACCAACTGCAGACGGGTAATTAGGTGGAGGTTGCGCAAGGTGGTTTCGAATTTCCCTGCGATGATATCGTCTTCTGTGAACTGGTGATTATACCCAATACGGTTCAGCCATTGTAGGATCTTGTCTGGGCTGTAAACTGATTTCTTTTTTCTGATCCACAATCCACCACGGAGGGCTCCAGCTAGAGGAGGTGAACCTGAAGTGAGACACATTCGATTTTCCAGTATGTCACGTATTGGGGAAGGCTGTATGGGAACAAGTTCCCGCTACCTTTAGGCAGTGGGTCTTGCAGGATTGAAACCAAAATTTTGTAATTTCACATTTTCCCGTCAAATTCGCGAGATAAGGGTCACAACAATTTTGTAATGGTCGATCATATCATTGAAAACAATTTGTATAAGGTCTCCACAAAAGTCGGTGAAACCAGTCCCTCCTGAAACAATACGATGTCTTTATTCAATTGACAGGTTCTTTAATTGTCGTGAGCTCTCTTCAACTGTTCTTCATTACAGCCTTAACAATGTTGCAATAGTACCTTGCATTGAATAGCACTTTTACATAACTAGTAGTACTTACTTTAAAACAAATTCTTTGTGCACTTCTAGCCTCCAGCTTCAACCTAATTTCATGTAAATGGTAGCGGGCTCTGCCGTGCACGAAGCACGGCCTTACGGACTTACTTAGTAAGTTAGCCTACAGTATTTAAACTGCCTTATAATAACGTAATCACACATGGTGTGTTTTGGGTATTGGAAATTGTAAGGTCCGAGTGCTACCAATTCAATTGCATATAATAATCATTTAAACATCTAGATATTTAAGGCGAGAATGTGTACATGTGCTACTTGAGAACCATATTTTGCGCATGACGGAATCCGAACCGAATGTAATATATTTCGACTGTCTTCCGAACAGAAAAAAATTAGGTTCAGGTTACGAGAAACGTAACAAGATTTTGACTGGAAAATGACGTTCAAACGTCCAATACTTATCCGCATGATGAGAAGGTAATCAACCAACCTGAAATTAAGTCTAGAAAATACATGAGATTATCTACTCAAACGAGCTAGATACATTACGTTTTAACCATCACATCATGCATCAGTAACGGCACATGTTTATACCACCTATGACTGGAATTTTCTCATTGTCTGAATCTCATCCAATAGGGCTTGCAACCTATCATCATCAATCTTGACAAGGCTTGAGAAAAAGGAAAAAAAGAAGAGGGGTATGTTCCGTTCGACATCAAAGATCTTTGTGGGAAAAGCTAACCAAAAATCACTAACCTAGGTATGACACTTTTTGCTTCTTCTGCATCTGCCGGACACAAGTTTGCAATCTGTGCAGTCTCGAATTGAGTAAGTGCAGGTTCCCTACGTAGGGTCCTGTGAAGGTAAGAAGTCAACCAATTATCGCACATATAATAACTCGGAGGAATTCATACTCTCGTACTGCACTTGCCGCATCTGTAGTATTGAACTTGGTAAAAGTTTTGACATATTCCAAGGTTTTGTTGTAGACACTGGATAACCATAAAATGAATGAATTGATCGTAATTTCTCATAACACAAAAATGGGGTTCTCCATACGCTGTATCAGGAGCATCTTTGTCTCTATTCTCCAAGAGATATTTCACTTCCGAGATCAACAAACAACCTGCATTGTTGAATTCTGGAATCGTTGTTCAGATTGGGGCATTTCTTCACGGAACGGATCATGAAGTCATCAATCTAACCTGGACCAAGTTTCAGAGCTGATGCATCTTCTTCCTCTGTTTGTGGTCGATGGCGCAACCTCGCAGACATCGGTACTAAAGAAACAATGATTACTCGGCTGAACTTTCGTCTCCAATGCGGTTATATTGTGGCTTATTTGCCAATCTTGTCAGGTGTAAATAATATCAAATTATATACGCTTCTTCCACACGTGCACCGCGCACTTTAAAGCTTAAGCGCTTAAACTTAAATAAAACATTGTACAAATACCTGTATCCATTCGTATGTAGAGAATATATAGTTATCACGCCGAACAAGACAATATTAAAAATATCACAGCGATAGAAAAACAGATATACACCAAGAATAACACAGCAGAATTTACTTCCTATGATGAAGGAATCGAAACTGCTGGAGATTCTCGTGCAATATTAACAGTAGCATCTGGGTTCTTGTCTTCAAGAGACATAGACGCTACTTGACCAATTAAAATGGCGTTAGCCACAGCGTCACCTCTGGCCTTCTCTTTTTCCCGATCACCCGCTTTGTTATTCCCACTCGTGTTCACGCCAGGAGGGCGTCGCACAACTTTGGGGTTATACAACTCGGCTGACTAGTAAAAATTGAACATTTCATGGATGCATCAAAAATAATTTAGCAATTTGAACTAACCTTTGGAGGCGGACGTTCAAACCCACGATCAGAATCTTCAAGCCGGATATTTGGATCTTGGTGGTCCATAGGATCTCCGGGGAATGGTGGGTGTCCTAAGCTTGGTGAGAGAATAGAACGTGATGTTTGATTTCCCCAAGCCCCAGTTGTGACGGGCGTCACGCGTTTTTCTGGGGTTGTTGCTAATGAAGTTAGAGGTGGAAAGTCTGTTGACTGCAACGAAACTGGTGATGTCTGTAAAAGTTGTTGTCGTGAAACATTTGAGTGTGGTAGCCCACTTCCATTTAATGACCTGGGTGGCGAGATTGGTGACATTGTGCGTGAGTTAGATAGTGAGTGATCGTGATGACGACCAGCCAGTGTTGGTTGTGGTTTTAATCCAACTGCCCAATCTGGTCTGGCAGGGAGAGGATGTTGAGAGGATGACGTTGTTGAGGTGTAAGTACGTCGAGAAGAGGACGATGTTGACGATGACTGCAGAGAAATATACCATACATAAGACTATCCAGGGCCATGAAATATGATACTTACAGCGTTTGAGGACGCTTCATCACAATTTGAAGAGCGGTTATTACGGGACGTCACAATGTCGCTATTTTGTCTTCGAGCAGAACTCAAACGTGGACCAACGGTTTCACCGGTATTAGAAGCAGGGTATCCACCATTTGACACGCCAGGACCGTAACTCCATGTAGAACGGGTCTGTGGGGGCATAACAGGACCTTGTCGAGACTTGTGAATACCATTAGTCCCATTTGTAACCCCAGGACCTATATTATTTCTTGCAGCATTGCCAGTATTGTTGACAGGAATAACTCCATTTCCTAAACCAGGCCTACCACCCATATTACTCATGTGACCATTTCCCATGACGGGACCTGCCATCTTATTGTTCATTTGCCTCGGCATGTCATATAGGTGCGGAGCACCAATATGTTGCGCAGAAGGCGGTTGTATGTGTGGAGGTTGGGGAGGATAATAATTGACTGGATAGCCATAATTGTGGTTGGGAGGCATATATGGCGGATGGTATTGAGGAGATTGGGGTCCTGGGTGATGATTTTGATGAGGTTGTTGATGCTGAGGCGGTAAAGGGTGTTGAACTTGGGGAGGGGATTGCAGAGGGGGATGAGATGACCACACATAAGGATTATTATACCCCATATGTGCAGGATATGGTTCAGCTCCCGGGGCATCAGGGGCATTTTGCTGTGGATGTTGTGGGTGTTGCGGATGTTGCGGATGTTGTGGATGCAGCGGTGGTGGGTGATATGGACCATATGATGGTGCAAAGAAAGGGTAAGGAGCCATAAACGAGGGATTTGGTGGTTGATTGTGAGGGGTGTATCCATATGGGTATTGTGATGGATGTGATGGATGTGATGGATGATACCCATTTTGCTGATTGGGATGCATAGATGGATCATACAATTGGGCAGGCGGTGGGGGTTCATATAATGTTGCAAAAGTGAATGATGGAGAAGGTGCTCGTGAGTTGCATGAACTACTGGAGTCATTATTGCCTTGGAACGAAACTGGATTAGAACGGAGTGGCCATGCAGACGACGAGGGCGCATTTCCAACGCGCTTCACATCTTTCCTCTCGCGTGAATTATTCCCAGAAGGGCCAGACCATTCACTTTCCGTTGCAGGAGAACTTCTAGTCTCGTCGATGTCGCCATTGCTAGCTCCACCACTTATTGATGCCGAACCAGAGGCTAGGCTCAATGATGACGAGCTAGCGCTCATGTCCTTGTCTTTTTCTTTGTCAAAATCCATGAAAATTCGGGACCGAGCCTCATTGTATGCCGCTTCTCTCTCTTCTATAGTCATCCGCTTCTTGGTGCTCCCACCTGTCGCATTACTCCGACCTCCTAGACTGCCCGACTCCGATGGCTCTATATCTGATAAATCGCCATCTTCACCAGTTACTGAACCGGCTTGGGATTGAGGCTTTGTTCTGCGGTCTGGGGCTGATCGACGCATGATTTTGAAGGCCGGTTGTGTGGTTGCTTCAGCAGGTATAAGCTCGCATATTCTACGAGTAGGACTAGAAGAGATCTGTTAGTATATGTCCCAAATATACAGACTAGTTGAACATACATCCGACTTTCGGCGTTGGGAAGGACTATAATTCCTTTTGTTATAACGTCATTTTCTGGGGAGAGTTTATAGTATGCTGAGCAACGATGGACCAATAGACGTTGGTACGACGTTAACGGCGTTAATTCGATGCGTGTTCTATAATCAGTAATAAAATGTCAGAATCATCTAGAGCGTTATATGGTGACAAGATGGCCGACGACCAGCGCCTAAACACGATTGTACCCACCGTCGCTCGTTAATGAGATTTTCCATTAGCTCCCCCAATTTCAGCACATATATCCTGTCCTTGCTCCTCAGAGCCTCGAGTATCTGAGGGTCTACATCTGGGTTTTGGGCGATGTCGTTAGAGGTAGAACTTTCGGGTTCTGGACTGTTGGCGTCTGACACAGAGGTTGGACGCTGGTATTGTATTGTATTATTCTGGGGTGTGAATGAGTCTAGCGATGATGTGGTTGAAGTGAGAGTGCCAATATTGGAGCTGGAAGCTCCTCCTTGAATTCTTGGATTGGGATGCATGTCGGATACTGACGACGTGGGTGAGGATAAACGCGGATGCAAAGCAAGAGATTGGAGAGAAACAGGTTGCTCTAAGGAAGAAAAGAGTAGAAAAAGAAAAAAGAGGGGCGATAGAAGGTGAGCTCGAGAACGGAAAGGGAGTACTGAGTGGAAGCTTACCAAGAGGCATTGCAGATAGATACAAGATGAAATCTAAGGATTGTTGTGTTAAAGAGGTAAAGGAAGATGATACAGCGATGTAAGAAGAGAGGGGTTGGTTGGGCACAGACTGTCAAGGCATCAGGTCTGAGGGGAACAAGGAGAAAAAGTGATGACCATGGCTCAATGATGGATTCACAGCGTGGGTATTTTCTGTCAATTCCCTGTATCTTTTCATTCTCCGTACTACTAGTAACTGTCTACTACACTCTCAGTGAGACGGCCCTACACTACTACTAGGGTTAATAACCTGGTAAATATTGAACCCAAGGCTGTGTATGTCCCGGTTAAATATGCTATAGTTACAAGAACAACGCTTGGACCCACCAGAAAACAAAAATCAACACCCCATATATCATCAGCCCGAGTGCTGCTGCATTGAGGCCCCGACTGCTTCCATCATTGCGTGTAAGCTGTCAACTACTCGTTAGCACCTGTCCTGTGTATTATTAATATGAAATCACATACCTTCCAATAAAATAGGCCGGGTAAAATGAATGAAATGGTCGTGGAGCCGGTTGACCCAACAAACGACAATACTACTCAGTGTCAGCTAGAGCTCCAAGTCCTAGGATTTCTAACTCACCCATTTGCAGATCATCAACAAAGTAAGCGATCGAAAAGCCTAAAGCTACAATCACTGTGGTTACAATAGAGTGCTTTAAAGGCGTCATATCCGAATGGCCATGTCCGTCCTCATCAAACGTATCTCCGTCTTCTTCGCTTTCTGCATCTGCAATAGGCTTTGCAAGTGGCGTAACACTTTCTGGATGGAATACTTTATCTACTACAGTTCCTGCATGGATGCACTTGCAATGGATACGAAAACATAACCAGGATAACAATAGCAAGTTGACCAACGGCAATAAACAACGATGTCGACGGGTACATTGCGATTATATTTGCACCAACCTAAAATAAGGAAGGGTCAGTATTTATCAAGCCTATCAGGTTGAGTGTACTACAAACCGTCGATCCAAACGTAAGATACCCGAACACAGCAATCACTTCATATGTAAGTGTTGCAGACCCAATGGAACCACCAATAATTATATTCATTCGCTTCTGCGAATTGTCTTGGACTTCATTAAATAGAGGGAATAGCTGTCATACAAGTTTATTCATAGCCATAATTTTGAAAAGGTACAACATACATTTTGAGCGCAGGTAAAAGCAAAAACTTGGACGGGAAAGGTAGTGATAAATTTCGGCGTGAGCTTGATCAAATGAATTTCTCCAGGTGTAGGCATGTTCTTAAGCGGCCAAAAGTAACACGTAATCACAATTATGATCAAGTACACTGTATGACACTGAGTAAAGAAAGGTTTCGCCGAAGAAACAACAAAGACTCACCAACAGAAAATAGAGCAACATAACTGGTATGCCGGAGACTGTCTAGTTTGCGAAGGAACGAAAGTGGAGCGAGTATCAATAGAAATATTATGAGCCAATTGGAGTCGCTGAGAGCCCACGCGGGAGGG
Organism: Floccularia luteovirens; assembly: GCA_009739215.1. Classification (NCBI taxonomy): domain Eukaryota; kingdom Fungi; phylum Basidiomycota; class Agaricomycetes; order Agaricales; family Squamanitaceae; genus Floccularia; species Floccularia luteovirens. Next base: position 476,684 of record VSJF01000006.1, read on the forward strand.
TTGGTGGAAGGAGACGTAAGGTCATGATATAGTGATGCCACCACGTTGGGCATAAGACCTTTAATAATTATGAGATAGCTAGGTTCAACAAGTTGTGATTAATATCGCACAAGCCCATTCAATCTATGAATAGCCTCGTCTTCGTTCCGTTAAAAATTATCACCGGATCTTACCTGATAGACACCCCGAAACATTTAATTGCGATTGCAGCGTCAAAAAATACTGCTGCTTTGGGAAATGTAAGTTGAGCCACAGAATGAAAAGACGCCCGTCGGTGCTCAGTCTTGGTTGCACAAAGAGACAACAAATAGAGTCCGAATGCAGCGACAGAACCGGAGAAAACACAGGTAATTACACCAGGAAGTATCCCGGCTGAAGCCATCGCCTGAGGTAAAATATTAGACACATCTCAGAAAGGAATACAACACAAAACAAACCAAAGGGAACGTAAGCATTCCTGTGGAAATCGGCCGAAATTAGAGTGAGGTCTGAATATATGCTGTGCTACTCACCGCTGCCAATAATTGTATTAGCAAGGTTGCTAATACAACTAACGATGGTAGCATGACCATCATGCTTGCCATGAATGCTCTTGATTGTGGAATCTCTATCTCCTCCCAACAACGCACTAGTTTCCGAATGACCAGATATCGAAGGCTCCACACCCTCCGATGCAACACCGTAAGTTTGTACCATTTCTAATAGTTCTCCGTCTTCAGATGAGCGAGAGGAATTAGTGTCTATATGTGAGTTCTTTGTATGCCAGTCAAGTCTAGAGAGGTGATGTGACAAAGAGGGCAGAAAACGAGCCAGTGAGAGTATCAGGAAGATGAAAGTGGACGCCCAAATCGGAGCCCAGATTCACAGTACAAAGTGGGGTTGGTATTTGTGTGATCCAGCGTGGTCATCCAACAGAGTGTAGCCCAGTATAGACCACAAGCTCGGCGTATGGCGAGAAGTGAAGGAGTATTTTTGTGTGTGTGTGGGCTCGTATTGCTTTTGGCAATGGCTAGTTCCGTGTCCCTTAACATACATCACGTGTTACACACAGATGGCACATGTTAGACTCGGCTATTTAAAGCAATGAGATATGTTTCAATCTTTGTGAATTTGTGGGGATATGTATGAAATGCATCGCAAAACTGGCAAAAACGATAACCCCATGAGATAATTAGATTGTGCCTTTGTCGACTTTTCCGCAATTACTTCAGAAACAAAGCAACTTTCAAACTCATACTCAAGAAGGTTCCAGTCTTCGACTTCTACAACAGATCATTCTCACACTCACATTTCACATATACTGACAGTGCTTACTGGAATGGATTGGCTAAAATCAACGGCTGTATCTTTGTACCCTCTTTCTAAAGAAGAGGTCAAGCCAGTTTCTGTCAACTATTTCCCGCACAGGTCAGTTTCCTTCCTGTCAGAATTCCTAGAGCTCAGATGAAGTGATTTAGACAATGCAATTACGAGTGCAAATTCTGTTTTCATACAACCAAAAACCTAACAATCCTGCCGATTGAGGAAGCAAACGGGGCATGCGCTTATTAGCCGATGCAGGAATGAAAAAAATGAATATAAGCGGGGGAGAACCTTTTTTGAAGCCTGATTTCATTGGAGAAATATTTCGATATTGCAAGGAGGAACTCCACCTGGAATCATGCTCAGTCGTTAATAATGGCTCTAAGGTTACGGAGAAGTGGCTAAGCAAGTATGGAAAGTATCTTGATGTGATGGCCATTTCTTGCGATAGCTTCGATCCAGAAGTGAATACGCGTATTGGTAGAGCCGAGAAGGGGAAGATAAGCACGCATATTCCCACCGTATTCGAGGTTGCCAGGATGTGCAGAAGTTATGGAGTCAGAGTCAAAATAAACTCTGTCATTAATGTGCCGGTGATTCAGTGCAGCACCCGAGATATCAATCATACTTACCTTTGGATGATAACTAGGTATAATTGGGAGGAAGATATGAATGCAAGTATTGAAGAGCTTGCACCATTTCGCTGGAAGGTCTGTTAATTGATACATACTTGAGGATTGGATTCTCAAGGACCCTTACATGTACAGGTTTTCCAAGTACTTCTCCTGGATGGAGAAAATACTGGAGAATCATCTGGTTCTATTCGGGATGCTCGACACCTCGTTATTTCCGATGCTCAATTTCAGGCTTTCCTAGACAGGCATAAGGATCAAAAGTCTCTTATACCTGAGAACAATGAGGATATGAAGGATTCTTATCTGCTTCTTGATGAAGAAATGAGGTACTATCGGATGCATTTCTAGCTCTGTCTGTGTTCTGACACTACGTCAGGTTTTTGAACAGCCAGAGCGGAGGTAAAGTGCCTGGACGATCCCTCCTCAAAGTTGGAGTACAAGAGGCTTTGAGAGATGCAGGCTTTGATAACGACACCTTTTTAATACGTGGAGGGATTTTTGAATGGGGTCGAGAAGTTCAGGGGCAAGAATCTTTGGAATGGTGATGATCAACTCGCGAAATCGAAATCTAAACTTAGGTGACGGTGTTGATCATGAGCTCACATTTCTTGGAAGTCTAGTACATACCTCAGCAGGCTGTCTTTGTACATAGTTCATGGTGGCTAAATAAGTAGGTGATTATCAGGCTCTTCACGCTTTATAAATAAGCGACGCCTACACATGTCAACAACGCGCAAATAAAAATTCGCAGAGCCGCTTCAGGTCTCTTTAGGTATACGTGATTGCATACAGAAAATAAGTACCCAGCAAATTTCATTGACTGGCTGAAGACCTTGATATCCAATGCACCATTTAAGGGTTCTGAGCAGGTCTCCAACTCTGTTGTACTCAAATAATTTTGGTCCCCGTTTCCGCATTGTCTGGAGATTATCGACGCGACAAGTTCATTGCACCTCATACCCTCCAGAGCCGCTGAAACTACCAGACGGTTACCACAGTCTCTTACCACTCGTTCATTCAACCAGCAACCTCGTTTTATCCCATAGTCAAGATGGCTGCCTAGCACACACCAGAACAGCCGACGGAGCAAGCACTAAAGAGGAGCGTGTTGTTCCGTTCCGAGTGTCTATTTCCGATAGATATGCAACAGGTTATCTGAGGCCAGAGGTTGCACAGGCTTTGATAAAGGATACGAAATGTGGTCCTAACGGTGAACCTTGGGAAATTGAGTATTCTGCTGGACAACCTGGAGTAGTGGAATCAGTATCATTTGCCAAACACGTCAACCAAGGGGGAAAATTGGCGCGTACAATGCATATAGAACGTCTCGTCCATAGGTGGAAAGATAACGGGCTTTTCCATGACATCCTGAGAGGTATGAATTACTTCAGTTTAAACAAGCATGGATATTTTTCACAAATTTTTAAAGGATGGAGCGATGAAGCATATCCGGTCTATCACCACCTCCCACTAAATAATGCAAAAGGCTCTATGGATCCGGTTGCTTTTGCCATTGAGCGTGCAGCACTCCCATTATTCGGTTTTGCCAACTTCGGATGCCTCCTGACAGGTTTGAGAGTCGTCTCTAATCTGGTAATAAAATACTGAAATGGAACGAGTCGTATAGGTTACACCCATGATCCAAAAACCGGAAAGGTCAAGTTGTGGATTCCCCGTCGCTCCTTAACCAAACGAACGTAGGAGATCATCTAATATTCATAACGAAACTCGGCTGAAACGATTGATTCTCTATAGATGGCCCGGCATGTTAGATGTCACTGTCGGTGGTGGAATGGGCTTAGGTGACTCTGCTATGACTACAATCCTTCGCGAGTGCGCCGAAGAGGCTATGCTTGACCGTGACTACATTCAAAAGCACATCCGACCAGTTGGAGTTCTACCTTTCCCAAATCGCTCCCCTGCTGGCTGGATTCTTCCCGGAACTTACTACTTATTTGATCTACAACTACCACACGATGGCTCAATAGCACCACACACCAACGAAGCTGATGGTGAAGTGGAAAATTTCGAGTTAATGGAACTTGAAGTCGTCCTCCAAAACTTACTTAGCGGGAAATTTAAAGCAAGCTCTGCCTTGGCTGTTGTTGATTTTCTGATTCGACATGGATACTTGACTGAAAAGACGGACTCCAATTATACTGCAGTTTGTTCCCAGTTGAGGCGAGATGTTGGATTACCGCTTCCTTGGCAGAATTAATATTACCACTACTCCATCCTTATCTTGCTTGTCATATTTAATAAGCTATTAATCTATAATCCAATACGATAACCCCAAACGAATATATATCCAAGCTCTTCTCATTTCTTCTGTTGGGGAGCAATAAAGAAATTTGCCAAGCTTCCTTGTCGTCCCTTGACTCCGCCAGGTTTTCCAGACGAGCTACCTTTAGCACCCTTCGTAGCAGTTGATTTCTTTCGTGGACCTGCAGGAGAAGCTGCATCTTCAGTTTCCGTACCCTTATTTGATGCAGCAGCTTTAGATTTGTCTCTGGTCACTGGTACGACCTCCTCTTCATCCACAGACTCATAAGATGAGTAGTCTTCCGTTGCTAATAACTAGTTAGTACAAACCACTTCTTAAAAACTAAAACAAGAAATGTACCCATGTAACCCTTTTCATCCATCTTAGTTCTAGTCTTCATGATCCGTTTCTTCTTCAATCCATTTCGACCAACAGGAATGACTTTTTTCGGTTTGGTTTTTCTTGTCTTCACCGGTTTCTTCGGGGGGATGTCGGAAGCAGACACATCTTCATCTGGTTCTGGTTCGACAACGGCCATGTTATCGCTTTCAGCTTCCTGTGCTTCCATGGCAGGCTCTTCGGATCGCGAGACCCGCTCTACTCGATCTAATAGAGTGTTATCGAGAATTACTTTCAACTATCAATTCAGACATACCATCATCAATATCCATTAGAGCAACTGCATTCCGCACTGCATCGGAGTCTACAGCACTTGAGATTCCAGGCTGGGCTTTTGAAATACGACGCAATGGCTTTTTGGGCAATTCGTCATCGTCAGATACAATAACGCCCTTCCGAACTCGAGAGGATGTAGCTGCAGCGGGAATAGTTTCTTCATCTTCCGTATCAGGTGTAGGGATCGTCGATTTTCTCTTCAAACCCCTCTACAAAACCATTGATAATAAGAAAGGCACATGTTATTGAATGACTAACCTTGGGTTTCTCCTCTTCACTCGCTGGGGCTGATGGAACTGCATCGGGGGGTGGTGGATTCGTGAAGAAAAGTTTCTTTGTTGCCCCCGTCTTGGGCGGTGCTTCTTCCTTTTTAACCTCTTCTTTAGGTTTTGACTTGAAAAAGTCTTTCATTCCACCAGATTTGCTCTTTTCTTTCTGTGCGTCCGGGACCATCGTACTTTTCGATTTCTGTCGCTTCAACTCAGTTGTCTCACTCGCAGGAACCACGTTAGATTTGTCCGCATCCGTAGCAGCAGATGTATCTTTTCGCAATTTTGATGGGCCGGCGGCAGCAGGGGTGGCGGAGGTTTTGGATCCTTTGGATGAACGAGTACCTTTCATCTATCATGATATCAGGGTTATAATACCGAAGTGTTATGAGTGAACAACAGACCTCTATACCAACACCGACTATTCTACCAACAGTCGCAGTAATTTTTGCTCCTTGTTCATCATCCACGGTCCGTACAATATCTGTAGGTGCACAAAGCAGACCAGCGTCCTAAGCGTGATAGTGAGTGATCTGTTCATTCTCGAAGCGACGCGACTGACGTGAATTGGAGATGGAGAGAGACTATATACATGGATTGAACTTAATCGCACGTAATGAGACTTCGCAGCTAGGAGCAATATTAAAATAAGAGGTTGTTTTTGGTAGTAGATAACGTACTCTCAAGATCCCTCTCATTCACCAGCGTGATTTTCGTCTGTGGCACCAACTCCCCATCATTATCACAATCCTCATTAGACGACGCGTCGTTATCCATGTCAACGTCCTCCGAGTCCAATGATGAGGACACCTCTCCACTCAGTAGAAAAGTTGCAAAACAGGGTTGTCGAGACTTGGTCGCATGAATACGATACGCTTCCAGCTCACTATACGTGATCAGAACGCGTTCAGAAGAATATATTGGTAAACCGACGTACTTCTTCGCAGAATTCACGTGTAGGGAGAGTGCACGACTTAATGAACGATAAGTTACCTGTAGAAATACGTGAAATGAGCTTCTAATCACAGCCAAAACTTTGGGCAGTCCTTACAATGTTCTTCTCTATAAAGATCTGCTTTGTGAGGTAGTTAACGACTGGTTCAGATGTCATGGTACGATGTTCGTGAAAGCGAATAGCAAGGAAAAAGAAACGGACAATGCTTGACAAGAAATGTGGGCAATTACAATAATGATCAAATTAGAGTGAACAAAAATAACGGGGCCTGACCGGGAATTGAACCCGGGACCTCCTCGATTTGGTATTACCCTAACAAGGAATCATACTACTAGACCATCAGGCCGTAGGAGTCTATAGCCATTAGAAACATAGATACACTAGCCTAATTCAACTATTAAATCTGGTCAAAATACTACGGAAGGGGATGGGCATTCGACTCTTCATAGGTGCAGGAGTACTTTCCGTATTGGTATTGCTTCGCCTAAGCGCATTTTCATTCATGCTCCAACGTTTTCTTGAACTGCTTGATAAAAACGATTTAGTTTTATCCGACTTATTTTCCTTGCCTGCATTTGGTGTCCTAACGAGGTAACTCAACGAACGCCTTCCAAATGATTTTGAGGTAGACTGCAATTGCTGCTCTGGTTTCGTAGAAGACTTGTGATTTTGAGACGGAGTGTTTTGCAGTGGCCTTTGTCCCTCTACGGACCTCGATTTTTCATGCATAATTTTATGGATGATGTTGCGTTGGCCATCAAGAGGATTTGGCAAGACATCTTGTCTCATTCTTGAATCTTCTCTTACCTTGGTTGTGGCAGTTATAGGCGGTACTATCACTTCTGATATCACCTGACGAGCCGGGGTAGGTCTATTCTTGTGATCCGCTTTGATAATTGGTGGTGGATTTGAAGCATACATTTTAGCGGGTACAGATGAGCCATGTGGATCAGGCGGATATACTGGTAGAGAGGAATCGGGGTCAACGTCCTTGCCGGGTAAAAACGCAAAGCGAACACTTTTCGGGGATTTTGTTGTGCTTTTCCTTGAGGACAACGAGCTGACGAGGGCAGGACGTACAACTAGTGGTACAGACTGCGTATTTTCCCTTTGATTGCTTTTTATTATCCCTCGTAAGATCTGAGGACTATCTTCGTGCCGTGCAATACTAGGCCTACCAATTTTGCAGAGCGACACACGACGATCTGTATATTTGCTTGCAGGCATATTGATTGAATGTGATGTTTCGTTCAGAGTATAACTTGTCTCGTTTGTGTTGAAAGACGAGTCTGATAATGACCAGTCTTTTCGGAAATCGGAACAATCGGATGAAGATAGAGGAGATAGTGAGTTGTTCACCAAAGTGCCATGGTCGAATATGTCTGATAAGGGAGTGCGCAAGGTTAACGAGGAACATTGCTTTCTAAGGGTATATATCATTTCTTCGATGTCCATCGAAACGTCGTTGTTACAGTCGGCATGTTCAAACTTGGGTGAGTAGCTGGAAGGCGATCCAAGAAATGCGGTAGGAATATTAGGATACGGCGTATCGAGAAGTCCTTTGGCTTTAGAGCGAAGTGGGGGGAGGTTCTTCTTACCTCGCCGAACCGCCAATGTGGGAGGAAGGGTCATGAGGTTGCCCGCGGAATCGAGAGAGAGAGGAAGTGTTGCATGGGAATTTGATATCATCAAAGAAGGGAGAGGGCCACGCTCATATTCTTGACTATTACAATCAGCATATGTCGCACCAGAAGCATCGGTTTGTGCTCGAGAGTTGAATATCGGGCTGTTTTCTTTAGGTAGCTTGTTGATTGGAACCTGTAGGGACCAAGAAAGGTGGTGACGATGTCCAAGTTCGCGGGGTGGGGCATTGTTGCGTTCAGGTCTTTGGGATGCAAGATGCCTGTTACAAATTTTGGCGGGTGGCATGGGTGAACTGGTTGGAGGTTGTTGTTTACGCATTGTGTTGTATGATTTTCTGGCTTTACTCAGCGTTTCTGAAAAAAAATCTGGAGAAAATATAGATCCTTCCGCAACCCATGACGAAGATGTACCAAATCCAGTAGGAGCATTCCACGGCGTATGCCCTGGCGCTTCGTATTGCGGGATGTTTTCCTACCGAAACCGAAATGAACAAGTTTCCCACTACTTTAAGTAAAAGGTACGTACGACCCATTTTGTAATACACAGCGTTTCCTTTAGCATGGACTTCAACCGGGGAGGAGTCGGTGACGTCAGGACAGCTTGGGTTTTCTGACTACCTTTTCTATTGGCCGGTTTATAATCGTGAAGCATGTTATCGCAAAGGTCAAGTATAGTGACAACCGGACGAAGCCCCTCTCTTGGAAAGGGAGGAACCAATATGGATGATAAGCTCGCTATCGAGTCAAGCGTAAGAGATTCCGAGACTATTTCGGGTTGATTGTTCAGCAATGGAGACAACGACGCATAGGAAGAACTCGTCGATGTACTCTGATACAATCCGGGAGATCCAATATTTGGAACTTCTAGCAAGCTTTTGGGAGCCATTGTCGGACTAAGTCAAGGTGGGTTCCATTGGAAAGACACCTTTAAGGCTGAGATAAGAGGCTGACTCGTTGAGATACACACCGGATAATTTATTCTGACAAGGACATTGGGCTAGTCGTCATTGAAATAGTGTTACTACTGACATACTGATTCAAGCTAGAATTGTACGACATTGCGGTTGCGGTGAGATCAGGTTTATAATTAGTGAGTTTCTCACGAAGAAAATCATATTGAAAACCTTCGTTCGTAACTCCAACACTCAAGCAGTTTGTATTGCAACCTTCCTGGTCGTTATCCTGTACCTCTGTGGTCTGTTGATCTTAGACTGGATCGGTTAAGGTCAGTTTTCTCCGTTGCTTGTCCATACATTACGCATTACGCGTTTCATCTCACACATGAGCCTTTCATATTCCCACGTGGAATGAAATCGTTCTGACGGATATGTGCAGGCTATAAAACCCGGTTGTATCTAATCCCCGCATACACAGAGCATCAACCATTGGTGAGTATTTTTCTTACTTCTCTCATTAGGATGATATGCCTCGATATTTGCACGTCAGTCGGAACGGACCAACTTCCGTGTATGATGCAACCTTGCGCTTATTCTGATTCATCGTTTCAAAATTTCCACTTGGTTTGATACTGATTCGATTATTATATCCAGAACTAAACACTACAACGAGGGAGTCCTGGTCTGGGCTGTTCTGCATTATATTGTGTTGAAAGAGTATGTTGCATGACATCTACTAGAAACTGGTGAGCGTTGAGGAACTTTGCTTTCTAGGCATGTCAACCTCGCAAAATCCTTCTGCAAATTCTGCAAGTACAGCTACGCAAGCAAAGCAGGGCCTAGTCCCTACCAACAATGTCACAACAGCAGATGGCGTAACTGTTCGGACTCGCATTGATCCGACATTAACAGTGGCTGACGTGGTTAAGCAACTGTGTATAAATCTGGAAATAAAGCAACCTCCAGCACATTATGCACTTAGAGATGAGGCGGATGAGCTGGTGACGAATGAAAACTTGAGGAGGAAGATTAAGACAAAGGCCAACCTCAAGTAAGTGTAGGTCGTCCTTGTTAAAGTGTGTTTGAACGAACAATGTATGTTGAAAATAGGCTTGTAAATGCTCCTGATCGGGAAGCAAGAGATATCGTCAACATTCTCAGACAACGAAATGAGAAAAATCTCAAGATTACGCTCTTTTCGCTACACAAGTTCATTCGGGTACATTCACTTTGTCAACAGATCTGAAAAACCTGTAACTCGTTTTATGGTGCAGGAGGAGCAATTTGCCCATGAATTTCTATCTCTGAACGGTTTGGTAGAACTGGTTGAGGTGATTTATTCGAGCAACGGAAATACACTTGCAGTACGTAAGCATATTATGACATTGTACATCATTTAACGTCATACTATATCATAGTATGCACTCACTGCGATGCAACACCTTATGGATCTTGAATATGGGTGGTCAGACCTTGACAATGAGTTCATTTTTCGTGTTGTACAAATTCTCTCCTCCCCTCTGTCTCTCATAAACGTTTGCCGGCCTGCCACTGTGATCCTGAAGAAACTTGTGGAGGCTGATCCTACTAGCGCCCCTGGGCCTTTGTTAGCAGGTTCAAGCCGTTCTCCTCCAGCTGCACCCCCTGGCTCTATCTATCGCTACGGCTTCTATGTTGTTTATGGACAGATGAGAAAAGAGAAAGGCTTATTGGAAACGGTAGTCAGCCGACTGGGAAGTGCCGATACCGCATTGGCGCAATACAGGTCTGTTCCGTATCTCTTACTTCAATAAATCTTATTAACGAAAACCCGAATAGTATGATGTTGATAAATTCATTGCTGTCACATGCTAGCGACACATGGTGGGATGAATTCATCATGGACCTAGAGAGATTGAACGTTCGCAAGGCCGTTGTTGTAAGTTTAATAGATAGTACTAACCAAAAAAGAATACTAAGCAACTTACCTTGTTAAGCGTCTAATGTCCCTTCATACAATCGAAGACTTGACTTCTTGTATATTGGATTTCCAAGCCAACATCGTTCGGGTTGCATATCGCAAGAAAACAACGTCTGTTGATCCAGAAGCTGAACCGTCTCATGCAGAAGCATTGGATTACATCTGGAAGAGCAGCAAGTTAGAGGAAGATGTGGATGCTTATGGTTCCTACAAATGGAGGAAGTTAGGATTTGACACAGAAGATATCTTCCAAGAATTTAGGGAGGTTGGCCTACTTGGCTTAGACTGTTTGGTATGTATGAACTGGTACACATCTGTGGGATGGGGCTGACTGCGCCTGGTGGTATATAGAAAAAGCTGTTTGAAAATGATCCGGACTTTTCGAAGGTTTCAGTGCTCGTATTCGGAAGTTTGCATATGACTGACTTGGGTTTTTAACATCAGATTGTCCTTGAGCAACTCAGTCGTCCCTCAGAACGACGTTGTCCAATCGCTAAAGCCTCAAACGAAGTCGTAGAGCTATTGTCGGAACATTGGGCTATATTTGCTCCAGGATGTATGTCTGGTCTACACGCACACATCATGTACAGCATTAATGCGGTGTATCTCTAGACTCAACCTTTACTGCTTTCCAACCATTCTTCCTTGAATTTTACAAGGTTCATTCTTTGGCGACCCACTTCTTTATACGCATGTGGAGTGAAAGTAGCGCAGCTTATGGTGATTTCCATCGTGTGGCAGACCTAGTGCGAAGCCAGTAAGTTTTCCTCTTTCTACTTACTAGAAATTATATTTGACCTACGATCAGAGTAAAGGTTGCTCTTAGGAGTGAGAATGTTCGATCCTGGCATGAAGTTGAATATGACTTTGAAGAGTGCGAGTATCGGGCTGTCAGGGATCGTCAAATGAAAGAACTTGAATTAGAAGATGATCTTCTAAACAAGGTACCAGTTAGGTGAGTGAGGATCGTAATTATATTAACAACACCTCCAACAGTGGATCGTATCAGAAATCTACGGGCGAAATTATACAAAGAGTCTTTCGAATTTGTTAGGCAACAGAGGATCCAGTGCCTATTGCAGGGTGCATGGTTCGTAAATGCATTACCCCGGCAATCCTCTGGGAACGCCATTCGCAAGCCCAGTAGACCTTGGCGGTTCATGAGACTGGTACGCAATTCTATTATCAACGCTACCTTCAAGACTTCAACCCAGGTTATCAAATCTAGGACAGTAGCCTTAAATATCTTCATTACGTTGACAGCGCTGTCAAATTTCCTGTTCGCAACGGTCTTGAAGATCTGCCAGAAAGGATTGATGTGTCATTGGTTAGTGAGATTGCGACAGGGACCTGTGCAGCTCCACCAAGTGTTATTCGTGATCAGAATGACCTTCCTTCGAGCACACCGCTTGTACCATCGCCTCTGTCGTTTTCATTGCTTAGTGCGCATGAGAGCTCTCTGGCAGATTTGATTGCTCCTGATCAGTCTCGTTGGGCTGATTGGACAGATGGCTTGAATATGTTGAGGAGGGATGGTGGACATGTGTCTTCGAAAGAAACAGCAGGTTTCGTTGATGCCCTGACAGAGATTGGTTTGAAGATCAAACTCTTAGGTGAGGAATAAAGCTATCTGGTTATATCGTATCTCTTAATCCCGTCGATTTAGATTTATCTGGAGACAAAGTTGAGATTCCAAGTGGAGTTGTTGCTGGACCTCCACCCACCAACACAGATTTCTTCTTCTCCGAGTTTTTGAGTTAATGTAGAATACTTTTGGTAATAATATATGTGACTGTACCAAATGTGCAACTTCCCAATGGGCGACCGTCATCTACGACGTTAGAAATAAGCCAGTATCAACCATTTTTTATTTGGGTTGAGTATTTATGAGTATAGCTATACAATTGTTATGAATGGTAATGATGCAGTTGATGCAGTGTATATATAAGATGTGAGGGTCAAGATGTAGATGTAGATGAATCCGACAAGGGACGGGGGTTGAACCCGATAGTTGCCAATGATTTCATGGTGAGGTCATTAAAGAAAAAAAGCAAAGAAGGTTGTCCAAAAAGAATGGAATGCCCCCCCAATGTCTAATATCCATTAACGGCAGTGGTTTTGGATTTTATTGCAACATATTCAGCACCAGCCTTGAAAAATGGTTTGAAAATGCCTTCAGGATCATGGAAATCGTTGTGCACGACATTGACCAGGAATGAGGTATCCATAAGTTCAGAAATCAGCTTCCGCGATGGGGAGTCGTGTTCATATAGGTTAGCCCATTGTTGTCCGAGTTCGTATGCTTCATCCTATACCCACGCCACTTAGGAATCGTCAATGAAAGGGGTAAGCGACATGTAACGCACCTTCCAAGCCATGAAACTGACTGCCTCGACAATCGTTGGTTGGACAATTTCCTTCCCTGGGAAGACACCCCAGGTTACAGCATTCGGTCCGTCTGAATGAGTGTTCGTTCTGAGGTCACCGCGTTTGTTGATCACGTAGTATGTAATATTGGTATCACGTTCAATCTGTGAGAGAAGGAGGGACAAGAGAGTTGGGTTCACGAAAAACTCTAAATAGGCCTAGTATCATGTCCACTTAGTTGCTATGTCAGGTGTAGAGTAGAAGAGGGATCATGCCTTTTGGTATACATATCCATTGGATGGACCCCACCCGAAAATCTTGTCGTCACTTCGTGCACCATTGACAGCGGGTTGAGAATTTATTGTCAAGAAGCCAAGTTCGTTCATCTGAGCTAACTGTTTGGATATTACTGATGTTTCAACTGATGGAGCTTGGTCTGACCACGGCAGCGCAGAGAGTTCTGAGCTACAGAAACGCGAGAATAGCGTGGCTATGTCACTAAAGCAAGATGGCCTTCCCCATAGTTTAAGAGCATCTTCTTTCTGCACATTCATAAAAGTAAGCATTCAGTTGACATGGGCATCATGATAAAATTAACACAGGACGTACTGTCTGTTTTATCCAAACACCATAACCATCCAACTCTCCATACGCAGGACTCCGCGAGTCACCAAATCGTCCGTTGGGGTATTCGTCCCAGTTCTCTGTACGAGAAATGTATGACTTCGTCCGGTTTGCCCAGAATATAGGCCGGATCGTTTCTTGGCGCCTATTGGGTGTCAAGGACTGGTGGAATTGCTTTAATTTGATTATTTATGAACGAATGATTAATGAAATCTAACCTGTCTCCAAGGTAATGGTTTAATGGTTTCAATCCTAGGTACCAGACCCAGCTCTTCAAGAAGCATCTTCGTACCCTTTTCCAAATTCATGGTGTAGAAGTGTAGCCCCTTGATCCCGATACCTTCGTTCAAGATCTTTCTGCACATATCGGCCACCAATCTTGTACCCAATTCCCTCACTTTCTCATCGTTATTCTTGACCGGTTCCAAAACGTCCAAGAAAGATTGTGGAATGATGGTTTTGGCCAAACTAGTAGCTCTTTGGAAACCATTCCATGTCTGGATCGGAGCAACACCAGGAACAATTGGGATTGTGATACCCGCTTCACGGATTGCTTTCACCCAGCTAATGAATACCTCAACATCATAAAACATCTGTGTGAAAATGAAGTTGACACCCGCGTCAATTTTCTCTTTTAGGTATTGAATTTCGAGATCGCGTTCTTCTGGAGGAAGCAGCATATGCTGTGGAAAGCCTGCAACCGCGATATCGAAATAATCTCCGTAGTCGCGCCTGATATGTTTCACAAGGTCTATCCCATGAATGAAGCCACCTTCTACTGCTTCCCATTCATCTTTTCCTTGGGGAGGATCACCACGCAAGGCCAAAACGTTACGGCAACCGTGTTGTTTTGCTTCCTGCCATCGAGGTTTAAGGCGGCATATAACGAAAGATCACACGACACTTACCCGTAGTGCAATGTCTACTTTTTCTTTTGGCATATTCGTACATGTTAAATGCATACAAGTCTCCATTCCTATCATACTCTGGCACGTTTTAACCATTTCAGATGTTAGGTCTGACGTTCTACCGCCGGCATTCCTGTTATTCGATTATTATACGATATTAAAGGAATTCATTGGAAGTTGCACATACCAAGTGATGTCTATGAACTCTGGACCCAATGCCCTCATGCGTTCTATACGATCCAATAAATTTTGGAGACCCTAAGTAATCGAAAAAGTTGAAATGATCGCGATACAAAGTGCTAACAACAGTGGTAGCGCCTAACCTGAGCAGTCCGCGGTGGAAAATATTCGAAAGACCACCATACTTTGTCATCCTTTGCGGATTGCTGGATCTTTTGGCTGATTTTCATGAATACGAATAATAGATAAGTAGGAGGATGGTGCTTAGAAGGAATTGGGAGAGTGGTCAGATGTTTTAGATATTTATTTACATAAATTCTTTCGGCAACTTCGCCATCATTTTCCAAATATAGGCCACGTTCACTCAGGGGCTTGAATTTTTTCACTAATTTGTCATCTCCTAAACACGACTGATTCTGCCCCAACTCATTTTATGTATTCAATTCATGCTTTACGACTCTCTCCTAAATGCTTGTCTTGAACCAATTACTAAATGAGAAGGATTTCATGAGGCCAATGTCGTCTTAGCGCCAATTACGCCCTAAACATGCCGGGAATACGAGATCCCCCTTGTTGACATTCAACACGTTGTCGGTTCAACCTTTGTAGACCCGGTAGAAATATATGTATTATTTGTCGGCATAGGAGGAATTACACTAATGAATGACCAAAATTGCTCGCTACGTAGGGTTCTAGACCTAGATGTGAAAGAAACTGTACACCTGCCGCTGACAATTGACAATGTGTTAATTATGCTCAGATTATGTCACTTACAAGTATGGCCAATGAAACACTCCATATTTTGGGGTGTGAGTGATTAGATTTGATCACTCTTGTACAAGGAGGACTATACATGTCCCAAAAACGATCCCAGCAAGACAACCCATGATAATCATGTGAGGTCTTGCAAGCAATAAGATATCAATGTGTGGTAAGAGTGTGAGAGTGTGATCTGGAACGCACTTTACAGAAGCTAAAAAGCCCCTTGCATTACGAAGATCCCGATAACCACAGTAATATTCCCATGCACCTGCTATGATGGAAAGTATAGCTGCACCAAATTGTACTGAGGCGAATGGGATTTGACTAGCAGTAGACTTTGGGGTGGTATCAGGCACTAATCGTGCTTGCAAGAGTACAGACGTTGACAAAAGCGAAAGAAGCAGTGCAAGCTTTATATGGGACAATATATTTCGTTCCAGCATGCAGAAGTCCCTGGCTGTACTCCCAGAGTTTTCGGTCAAGTGGGAAAACGGAGTGACCAACATATCAGATATCGTTACTGTCGTGAAAGCCAGGTAGGGTGGCAGAGTATGTGGTGGCTATGTATATCACAGACTGGCTCATATATGAACCCGGCCAATTCGGAGACTTGAGGTGGAGCAGCACCGACCACGTGAGGATCAATTCTCGTGTCACATGACTCTGACGCGCTCTGGAATCTGGGCGTTATTTGGTTCCTTGTTTGGCCAAGGTTGACTTTGAACAACGCCTGTGCAACCACTTGTTCTCCTCGTTACGACAAGCTCAAAACACATTCATTTTTCACCACACCTACGATCTTATTTAAAATGGGCTTTTTAAAGCGTATTTTCTCCATGAAGAGCAAGAAAAGCAAGAAACAACGACCTGCTATCGTCCACAACGTTCCTATCAACCCTAACTTGCGAACCATTGAAGAGGAAGAACATGAAGCTGCAGTCGGTCGGCTACTTCGTTCATCTTCTACACGTTTTGCTGTAGTTGCAGAGACAGACTATAATTCTGTCCCACCTTTACGTGAGTAGATCCCTCTCCATCTTGTACTATTTACTGAAGTCGTAAAACAGCTCATCCTATTAATGAAATCTTCAACACACCTGGAGCATCAACCATGAGCATAGCCAGCTCTACTATCAGTCAACGAGGGACGTATTCCGTCAAAGTTCATGGGCGTAAGCGTCACACTTCTACAGAATTCCCCAACGCAAACCGCGACCTTGAAGACCACCATGTGGTGTCGCCAAACGATAACCCGACTACTCCTCATAAAGATGAAAGCCAAGTTCTCAAACTACGTTCGGACCCATCTGTCGCAAGCCTGTTGAACCTCTATGATGAACATGGGCATTTGCCAGATAAGGCATTTTCAAATAGCCCCCCTTCCCCATCTAAAGAGGGAAGGGCTCAGTGTCGACGTAATGGCTCGACTTTACGCCAACTCCTTGGAGTCTCAGATTCTGACCGCAATAATGATGCTACTGAAGGAGATATCTCCTGGGCTGAAAGATTCTTGGGGTATGCAATCAATAATATTCCTTATCATTGCAATATAACTTACCGTATGATATAGGGAGACAGATAGCGTGTCAACTACATCCTCTACAGGGCCATACACACCTAGAACCACGGACGCACAATTTTTAGGGGACTCTTTCCAGAAACATGACCGTGATCACGATATCACATATACGACAGATAATGATCTTTCGTCAAATGCACCTGATAACCCGGCCATATCATCCATGGACGTCGAACTTAGCATAAGCGCAGACTCAATCCACATAAATGATAATAATCAACCTTACCAAAACCCTGATCCCACGACACCGCAGAGGGCATCCCAAGTTTTCACATTTTTAACCAGTAAGAGACAACAAAAAGGCTCGAGTATGTCGGAGGCAACCACATTCCCCCCCAGCGCCTTCAGTACCCCTTCTGATGATAGTCGGCTATACTCGCATTTCTCTTCAGATTCAGAATCGGCATGTGCTAACCCTTCCGCTAGCCCGCGCATACGTCTTCCGAGTGAAACCACGAGAGTAGACACAATTTTAGATACAATTACCGATCATTCACCAGCACCAATCAGAACATCATCCTCATCTTCAATTCCACGGTTACACAATAATGTTCGTGAAAATGGTCATATCCCCCAATCCTTCCGTTCCGATTTTGATGAAGAATTTGCTGCGCAAATCCAAGAAGCAAAACCTCGCAAGGTCAAGGTACTCATGACAGGTCCCACGAAAGTTATTGTCACTGCACCAACCCCATCCCAGAACTCTGAAACGCCAACTCGCATACCAAGAGGCCCCCGAGCTCCACCGAAGAAAACCTCGTCCGCAGTTTACAAAGAGCCACGAACAATGTTAACAGACCGACCTAAACCAAATCAAGACCAGGTGCCATACACCGATGGTTTCACTGCGATGCCGTCACGCCGCAGAACACCACGTCGCAGCAGTTCTCAATCATCCCGAGCATCGCAACTGTCCGAGAATAGTAATATTTCCAACACCCGTCCTACAGAACGGGCATATGACAAGTGGACAAAGGTAGCGAATAACACGGAGAACCGAGTAGAAAAAGAGAATCAATTCAAGCTCAGCATAAATACTCCAATTCCTCTGACACCACTACGGTCAAACAGCTCACCGCAGTCTCGGAGATCTTTGTTCCGTACAGTGGTCCATCAGAGCATGTTTAATCCCCCAACAGGAATGACACCATCCCCAGCATCGTCCTCGGAGCTTTCTCCAGTAGGGAAGCAGCTCATGTTAGATATCAGGCAACAGCGCCAAAGAGCGAGGGACGTTGCGCGCAAACAAAGCGGACGGATGTCCCGTCACACAAGCTTACGAGCGTAACTTTTATTTACTTCGTTTTATTTTCCTCATGTTTTTTTATCGTATCTGCATTTCGTTATGAACCACAAATGAACAGTCGATGACGCTATTTTTCTCATTTTTTTCCTCATTACTTGAATCAACTGTCGTCGGGATGTCTAGACACTAGTTACTACATATACATATTTAAAACGCTATCGTGCTTCTCAAACACCCCTGCCCCTACCGCCCCTCCCTCTTCCAGCTAATCCAATCCTGAAAATTCCCATTCCTCCCCCCTGAGTTTGAGGAATGATGGGAGGCGATTCCCACGAATGATCCGACCGAACGTTGGAACGAACTGCAGCTTCCTCAAATTCCACCTTGTCGTCATCGGGCTCAGAATCCGGCTATAAAATATGTCAAATGAATTTCTCATTAGATAAACCCAATACATACTTCCAAATCAATGGCTAATGCACCGCTATGCCATCCAGCAGCAGTTATGGAAAAGCAATACCTATCTTTAGGTTTCTTCCTGCCATGATCAAATCTAATCTCTGTTGGCGCCGCAACATCAGAAGGATTAACCCATCCGCCGTTTTCTGCTCTGAGACGCTGTTGTTCCGTACGATACGCGCCTGGGCTACCCGGCTGCAGTTTCAATGGATCACCGAGTCCTAACGCGCCATTGGAACACGCGCCCCAGGAGAGCACTTTACCATTTGAAGTCAATGCAAGGCTGTGATAGTCACCAAGAACCACTGATATGACAGATTTGTACTGCAATTCAGGGATAACTTTGGGTATACTTCCGGCTCCTGTGTCACAATCTCCTATGAGAACAATAGATCCGGAATCCGTGGAATATGCAACAAAATGCAGATAGTTCGCAGTCACCTGGATCGATATTATTATCATAAAAAACTAAGAAAAAGATGTATGATACAGACATGCGTGATCTTCAAGGACTCTGGGAGTGGAAGGGAGCTTTCGCTGGCCGAAAAGGTTGGGTGGTTCCGCACTCGTTTCACTTCGCTAAATTCAGGGAGCTGAAATTTAGTCATTAGCCACTACGTGGGTTCAATGGTTTCTCTTGATATTCACATATTCCCATCTTCCTTCATGTACCGTTGCCTCGTCTCCAAGACACCCAAACTTCAATACATGACCCTTGTTTGTCAACCCAATAAGATGACAATCGAATCCAGCGATTTGAATAAGAATTGTTTCCTCGTCTGTTTCATGTATTTCGGGTAAGAGTGGTAGAGGCGGCAACTGAACCGGATTCATTTGTAACTCCCATATTATACAAGGAATGACATTGTCTGTCGTAGCATGAGCCTTATTACGGTTATCCTGATCCATTTCATGATTTTTTTGCGTGACCGTTTCCCCCATACGTCCGGATGATGGCCACCATACAAATACATCACCAGATTTGGAAAGGAAAGATGAGAAATTCCAACCACACTCTGTTTGACGAGGCACAGATGCTGGGCCCAACAGCAATGGAGAAGAAAGGTGGAAAGGTCGGCCCCAATTAACGAAGGTCCAGATTCGGTTTTGGTTATCAAGAGCCATAGAGTGCAACCTTCCACAGCTGATACAACGAAATGAATTAAAGAAGCAAAACGATGACATTCGTAAATTCAACATTACCTGATACTCCGGACGGGAGATGGAAGCTTGAGAATGTGAGGTGTCAAAGCAGGTTTACCTGGTTCTGAGAACCCTTCGCTCTGTAAAGCCATTGTGGAGCCATCTAACGTGCCTGTAGTAGATATTACGTTGAAAAATATATATATAAGAATCAAGTGCTTTATGTACATACCCCATACATGAATCACGCCTTCAGAGTCGAGACCGTGGAAGGACCTTTAGGAGATCAAACTAGATCCTGTGAATTTGAATCGTTCTACTCACATTCCTCCTGCGACAAGAGAAACTATGCGTGCGTTGGGCAAATTGAGTTGGATCGGATAGGTCACGCCATGCACAACGGACTTGGGGAACTTTGAAAGTCCCAGCCTTCCGTTGTTTTTGTCACTGAATAGGATCTAAGGAAACCCTGTCCAGATAGGTTTCAAATTGTTACTTACCCCCAGACGAAGACTAAAGAAGGTGAGTCATATTGTTCTGGATTTCATTAATGAAGTATATGATACCTTTCGGATCAGCAAAGTTGCGATAGATGAACTTCCAACCGCTGGTTCTCGCCGTCCCTTCGCCTGTGAAGTTGAAATCACTTTGAAGTCTTCGTTTCCAAAAAGTGTCATCAGAGCATATACGAGCAAATGTCTATGTGAGAAAGATTTGGTCAATGATCCCTTTAGTTTGTGGTGTCGCAATATAGCGCTTACTTTGTTAGTTGAAGCGAGCCTGAGTAGATCGGCAACCCTTAAGGCTGGAAGAAGATTGTCGATGAGAACTTCTTCTGGTAATTCGGAAATGAGAGATCCTTCCCAAGTCATGTTGATATGATATCGATAGATTGTAAGTGCAAGCTAGGCTACTTGTGTAGTTTATATACGCAGTGGGGCGCAGTACTTCCAAGCGCTTGTATTACTTACGTCATTTGTCGGCAATAGCCGGTCCTTGCGAGTGCGAAAAGCTTTGTAAAAGAATTTATTTATAATTGGACACGCTAATGTTGGCATCTAAGTTGTACTTAAACACCTTCTACCGTAAATGCAAATGCAGACTTGTAATTGGTGTCGTAGCGATTTTATTGTCTATGATGTGACTTCATCAATGTCTTGAAGCGCTTTTGTAGGATTAAGCTCCAAGGCTAGTGTGGCGCAGTCCAGATATACTGGCAGTCTCACACCGCCATCAACAGAGAATTATGGATTGGCTGAAATCTAACGTTGTAACATTATATCCTCTTTTTCGAGAAGATATAAAACCTGTCTCCGTCAACTACTTCCCGCACAGGTTCGTCATTATCGTTGGACTTGCAGTCAATAATACCGAAACTCATTAGCAAGTATCCAGACAGTGCAACTATGAATGTCAATTTTGTTTCCACACAACCAAAAACCTATCAATTTTGCCCATCGATGAAGCAAAACGTGGATTGCATTTACTGGCTGATGCTGGAATGAAAAAACTGAACATCAGTGGGGGTGAACCCTTCTTGAAACCTGACTTCATCGGCGAGATATTTCGGTACTGCAAAGAGGAGCTTCACCTCGAGTCATGTTCGGTCGTAAATAATGGCTCCAAGGTCACAGAGAAATGGTTTAGCAAGTATGGAAAGTATCTCGATGTAATGGCCATTTCTTGTGATAGCTTCGACCCAGAGGTGAACGCCCGCATCGGCCGATCTGAGAAAGGCAAGGTAAATAAGCACATCCCAACTGTGTTCGAAGTCGCCAGCATGTGTCGAAGTTATGGAGTCAGAGTCAAAATAAACTCTGTAATTAATGCGTAAGTGGTCTGCCCACCTGCGTCGTTACTCATCTGATGATATAATAATTATTCCTGGCCGAATAGATATAACTGGGACGAGGACATGAACGCGAGCATTGAGGAACTCGCGCCATTCCGCTGGAAGGTACGCCAATAAGGGACCCATATTTAATATTGAATTACCAAGTCCCCTGCGGGGGTGTAGGTTTTCCAGGTACTTCTGCTCGACGGCGAGAATACCGGAGAATCCTCCGGTTCTCTTCGAGACGGTCGACACCTGGTAATCTCAGACGCCCAGTTTCAAGCTTTCCTCGACAGGCACAGCGAGCAGCAATGCCTTATCGCAGAGAACAACGCGGACATGAAGGACTCTTATCTCTCTCTTGACGAGGAAATGAGGTTCGGGAGCAAACTATTTTTCATATATTATCTGCAGGCTTATTACATTCACATGCTAGATTCTTGAATAGCCAAGAGGGTGGTAAAGTCCCCGGCCGTTCCCTCCTCAAGGTTGGACTGCAGGAGGCCCTGATGGATGCCGGGTTCGACAACGAGAGCTTCTTGAGGCGAGGGGGAATATTCGATTGGAGTCGGAAAAGCCAGGACTCCTTGGACTGGTGAATTTTGGAATTTCGAGAAAAGGAGTATTCGAATTTGCGTATCACAAATCAAGGACACACGTTCCCGGAATTGAATTGTCACGATATAATTGAATTTTATTATATGTAAGCATCTCATATCGACTTATTAGATGCACCCCTTGCGAAGTTCGGGTCCGTACGGCCGTATGTGTTTCTCCCGACGTTGTTTCGTTCTAGCCACGTTTCTTCTGTACCAAGCAGCCGTGATAATTATCGTCCAGCGATTGAACCGGACACGAATCTTTCTGATTTCAGATTCATCATACCATATTGAAACGTGGAACAAAGGGAACCCGCATTAGTTTCTTTCAGTATCCAGACATCTGTTTCGTCTTGATGTCCGTATCTATAGGTATCTAACCTATGTGGTCCTGTGCAACTTGGAGTGGATGAACAAACGCCTTTGCAAAACATCCCAATACACGGTAGACATGCTCGCACTAACCTGTTTTGTTTTACACAGCGAACTATGCCTATGTTGGACATCAACCCCCGGGGACACAATGTGCTCCTTGTTCTGTATATTGTCTAGTGACGTTTCTTCCTTCTGTGAGCTCCTGTTTGATAAGTTTTCATCATACCACATTACTAGTTGGTATGGAAGCTCATAGCAGTTCTAGCTCGCTGATGCCTCAATCGTTTGATCACTAGTTCGAGGCCATTTCAAACAAGCCATTGGAAGGCGATTTGACTGATCTTTTAATTAAATCAATCGCCTTCACTTGAGATCTATTTCTTTAATTTTAAATGCCTACTTTTATTTTCTTCTTGATGTAACGCACAACAAGTAGAACTGATATTTTAGGGGATAATTACCAAGTCAGTGAAACGTTCAAAACAAGTACAATCGGAGAACAGCCCTCTCACCATCCATTTTTTGTTCCAACAAGGACTACGTTCGGACGTGTCCGGACTTGGCAGTGTATTAAATTATCGCAAAAGCATATGCTTGATAACTTACAATCAACAGACAAATTAAGGGTGTTGATATTATCTTCCTTTCTATTCATTCCTTTTTTCAATTTTGAAGGCTATTTTTTCATCGTCAAGCAATGCTCCACAATTTTGATTTTTTTTGATGGGGTGTGGGGATAATTCAAGGTCTGAAAAATCTCATGTACCGATTTCTCTAGACAAAAAAAAACCTGTTATTTCAGAAATTGTTTGCTCCACCTGATTTCATGACAACCACTGGATTATGAACGTAATCATCAACCAAAACCTGTCTCTATCAATATACAGCCAATCGACGGTCAAATGCGCGGCCGACGGGGCGCACGTGTTATATTGTTAATTATATGGATTTGTATCCGGATATAAGTAAACCAAGATCTGAAAACGAACTCATAATGTTTGTTCCAGTAATATGTAAGCTTTGCCGCGGTTGTAAGAGAGAGTGCAGAGAAGAAAAAAAATCGCACGTCCCCACCATCTAAATGGAGGCTCACGTTTCTATATTCAGATCAGTGTTCGTCACCGACGGACCGATGATGATGTGGGTGTCGGCTTGTTGATTTATGACACTTTGTCTTCAGATTCGTAGCCATAATTCCCAGACGTCGTTATTCGGTTCACAAAAAAAAAACCCAACAAATGACAGGCTTCCCGAAAGTGAGGTGATATCTGTTAGGATCTGATTCCTATCAAAAACAAAACACGGCCTCGAGTTCGAGTTCCCGGGTACATACAAACCCGAAAGTTTTTTTTAAAACCTTTTCATTTTGATATTTTGACGTGGTGATCATCTCTTCTATACTTCCAAGAGCTGGTATTTTTTTTTCTTTTCCCCCTTCAAGTCGGTTCCGCTCTAGGCGCGGTAAAAATTACAAGTGTACGATGTCACCGGCTCGTTTGACCCGTAGTAAAGTCTCTTCCTCAAACCACATCAAGTTTCAGCGAGAAATGTTGGGCATATTCAACGTCAGACTTCCATGGGGGGGAAAGACTCCAAAAATAAGCCGGACAGAAGAACACAAGCAAGATGGATCATTCCGAAAGACTCACAGTGTTTACCATCACGCAAGGCTTCGAAACAAAAATACGGTACGTGATGTTTGATGTTGTCCGCTCTGTCACCGTGTTCAAGTGGAGAAAAGGAAAGAAGGACTATAATGTTTATCATGGGAGAAGATAATCTCCTAATATAGAAATTTAAATCAGAGATGACATCCCCACGTGGCAACGCATTATGTTTCTTTATGAAGACCAAATTAAGACTTTTTCAGTAGCTTTGGTCAAATTTTCTTCATCGGTCAACACAGAAGATCACAAGATGCCAAACACACGGCCTTTCAAGCCGGTCGCTTCCTTTACCGCATTCCTTCCTCAAATTTCAAGCAATAAGTGATCGCAGCAAAAAAAAAATAAGTATAGTTGTAATAATTAACTGAAACAATGGACAAAAAATACAAGATTAATCATATCTATTTTAAAACTGCAGTACAACAGAATGACGAAAGAAAGGAAACAAATGTAGAGTATACTAGTGTAATACAAATAACCAGCCCAGAAAGTGTGTATGCATATGACGGAGCATGTAGTGTAACTATTGCTATTAGATAGGTGGTATAGCCGGGGGTGTATATACGTGAGCGAATTTGAATAATGGGGTAATATGTGCAAGAAAGAAATAGAGGATCCATATAATAGAAGAGTAGAAGATCGAATATGAGCAATTGCAAAGGATGTATATAAACAGCAAAGAAGCGAAAACGTGATGGATCCAAAAACGTGTGGAAAACAAGAATAACGCACAGAATACGGCTAGAGACATTTGCTATGAGTGCTGATTGGCGGAAAGAGGTTTTTGGAAAGAGAAGATCTTAGTTCCGGTGGTCATACTCGTCAGCACTGCTCGGACCCATGCTTCCATGCCCGGTGCCAGGCCTCCCATTACTATCTTCCTCGTACAAATCATAACCTTCCGTGGAATATACTATATCCGTAGGTAGTGTGGGAAGTATTGACGACTGTTGGTATCCCGGCAGAGGAGTAAAGAGGGTACTGTCGGGCGGAAGGCGATTGGCCAATCCATGCGAAGATGACGGCGGAGTAGGCTCCTGTTGCGCTTCCACTGGTTGTGGGTTTTGGCCGTGGTGTGATACCATATATGAGCCATGCGTATTGGGCCGAGTGGACAAAGAGAAGTCCGAATTCCATGACGCCGACATGCTAGTACCATTATATCTTTGTCTGGCAAACATGTTACTAAGCCCCACATGTTCCTCTCTGTCATGTGGGGAGTAGTGAATATCATCGACGCCAACAGCAAACCTGTCGTTGATACTCTGCTGGGGTATCGAAGACGACAAGTTCATGGGGGTATGAGATGAGTGGTGGCGGCGAAGGAAGTGTCGGGCCGACCCATATCGATTGGGATCGTACATGTCATGACCATCGTGATGTAGGCTCATGCTTCCCCTTCGTATAGGGCCCGTTAAAGCCTCTGATTCCTTCTTCGCCTTACGCCATTGCTTACGCAGCTCCTTGAATTCTATGTATTACGTTTATCAATATATTGAATAGTGTCACTGTCATGACAGACGAACCATTAGGATTGCGCTTCTGACCATGTTTCTGCATTGTTACATGAGCGTTCAAATGGTTTAGGGTACCGTATGCTTTTGAGCAGTCGGGATAAGAGCATTGGTAAAGACGCTCTATTTCGTCGTACCGCCTTCGGGGTCGTTTCTTGACTGTATTTCCGGGTAAGGATACAAATGAGTAAGTTTTACTATTGTTAGGGTCATTACGACCACCTTCGTGGCTCAAGCTTCTTTGCAGAGCATGAGAATGGCTGTATGACATCGCGTGGTTATAGCTCGCGCCAAGTTGAGGATTGGACGACGTGGAAGTACCCGTCCCGGGGGGTGAAGGCCCATAGAAGCTATCTGCCGTCGGCGAGTAAGGCATTAGGGGCGCCGAGGAATTTAATAGTCCGCCAGAAAAATCTGGTTGCAGTGGTGATATTGGCTCCTCGAGCCCCAAAGATGGACTATAGACCTCACGTTCGTGATGATGAGAGGAATTATCTTTCCAAGCACTAGACTGCGACTGTGAAGTCGAATGAAATCCGTACGGTTGGTGACGTAGGTCCCTAAGGGAGCCAATGCTTACCCCTCGTTGCAGAGATGGAATATAAGCTGGCGAAGAGCGAGGGTTAGTGCTGGAAGAGGAGTTGAAGCCGAGATTAAACTGCTGATAACGACTGGAGGCAGAGTCGGTGGCTTGAGTTGCATATAGGTTTGTGCTGCCCAGAACTGCTGGTTCGGACATGCGACGTTGGTCTAGGTATGAATTCTGGTGGGGATATTTATCTTGTGCGGCTGTGAGCGGGTACCGACTAGGAGGGGAACTCGGAGCCGGACTTGAACGATCAGTAGATAAATAGGCGGCAGTGGACTTGGGGAGATATTGGCAGTGGGGGGGTGGAACGGCAGACTGATGGGGAAATGAGGCAGATTGAGATTCTACGGGGGAAGGGAGAGTCAGAGAGGTAAGAGGGTACAGCTTCAGAATCTTTCGAAGCACTGGGGCTATTTATATTATATCCGTGATGAGCGTCAGGTGCGGAAGAGAAAGGATTTGGAGGTGTTGTGAACTCGGAATTGGAGGAATTTGTGTGGAACATTTCTGGTGGAGAGACAGATGAATGAAAAGCGGTAGTGCATAACGGGGGAGCACTGGGAGACGAACGGGGGGAAGGCAAGTCGTCGTCCAGGGAGTCTGCAGGAGAATTAGACTGAGTTGGGGATACGGAAACGAGATGATCGATGTCGGGGAAGAAGGACAAGGGAGAATGAGAAAGTTTGTGGCGATGGAGGTAGAGAGAAGGCAACATTTCTCAGGAGAGAAAGTGAGGAGGAGGAGTAGAGATTAAATGAAAGTTGGAACAGGACGAGAGAGTAGCGCTAGCACTCAATTCCACTGAAATTGCTTATGTTCAAGATCCATCTCTCTGCGTGACGTGACGAATTCTCGTCATTAATTGCTTTCCTGTAATATTTTCTCAACAGAACCACACCCACATTTTCTCTTCGCGACTACCGAATAGCATCATTGGCTCTTTCTCCTTTTGGCCCTTTCTAGAATTCCCTTTCCCTCTTTTCAGATTTTCCCATCTCTGTACTCTTCTCCACTGCACGATCGCAGCGGTAACTCAATCCGTCCCGGCAAAGAATCTTCATCATCTTTTCCATCACCCGATCTCCTCTACGATGTCGTTATTATCACTGATGTCGAAGCAAGCCTGAATTTTCGTTTACAATGCCTCAATCACTCACTCACCGCAACATTGCTTGATCTCAGCCTGCTTCTTGCCCCATGGCATGACCCTGGTCGGTGTCTTGCAATTCAGCATCATGATCCATCCCTAGATGATCTCCTGAAAAGAAGAGGAAAGAGGAAGAAAAAAACAAATATGCCGACCAGAGCGCAATGATACCTTTTGAAGAAGTGGGAATTGTGGGTGACAATCAAGCTGCTTCAAGGCATTGACAACAAATAGAGATCTAAGATCGTAACCCACTTTGTTTATGCAATTATTTCCCAGACCCCCCAAGTTTGTGCCACGCCTCCCCGCACAACCAAACAGATCGCTTCTCTTCAATATTCATACGCTCGATCAACGCCGCACTCTCCCTCTCACTTTTCACTCTTTCTGCGGTCCCGCTGCCATCATCCCCGTCAAATTATCCTCCTGCGAGCTGTGGCGAGCGCCGTCCTCTTACTCTCCCGTCGCCGCTGCCTCCAACAAAAATATTCTATTTACAGTTCTCAACTTTCCCGTATCAGATCTATATACATACACCTTTTGCCAATCCCATTCGGTAATCCTTTGGTTGAAACCAAACAATTTGCCACCACACAGAACTTCCGCTCGGTCGAAGGTTCCGAGTCGTGATTATCGTCGACTTCCAATACCTTGCCCGTTCCATGACAACTGACAGATTCCATACCCCCCATTCGCACAGTCCCCTTGTCGAATTATTGAAAACATCCCCTCCGTGTAACGCGGACTAGCTGATCACAACTGGATAGGCTCCCTAATTGTTCATTCTCTCATTTTAATTATCATCAATAAGTACATCAACTACAACATACAACACAAGGACAGAATAAGAAAAGATATGCCTCGTCAGAAAAGCTGTAAATACACCATTGGTTTCAGCCGATCAGCGGCTTACGTTCTTAGATCTGAAACCTGAATGACATCAAAAATTATACCGACTGCCAACGGCTCCTCGAGCAGCGAGGACGCTGAACGGCAGCATGATGTTAGGTATTATTCCATGGAGGAGGCCTCGTATTACTTCTAAAATTCTTTCACTTCGCACGGTTTATTTATTCTTCGAAGAAAGCGTGTTTATATCCTTGTTGAAACGAAATGCAATCTGTTGTCTGTTGCTAGCTTCTGTCATCACCACAAACATTCATTTGTCAATTTGACGAGGTGTTTTTCGGCATTGTATGGGTAAAAAAAAAAAAGAAATCGGGGAATCTGGAGATAACTGATTGTGGATTTAAAATGATGCCGATGAAATGAGGGCTGATGTGGTTGGCCACCAACAGGGTGGACACTTGTGCAAGACGTACAAACAGGGTCAGACAAGCCTGTAAATTATACACGAGCTGGCTCGTGACGCTCATGATTGATCAGCATCTGTCAGAGAACTCCCAAGATGGCGACTGTTCTTGTCGATCCGCTCAACGAGGTTGTGCATGTTGACGATAGCCTTCCTCAGTTGACTGTATCAATTGAACTTCGCCCACATTGCAGTCCGCCTGTCGAAACTCGATTGACTGTATAAGATGACCATTAGCCGCCTTACGTTGCCCAACGTTTATGGTCGAACGATATACACCGCGAGAACGAAGATTAGTATACCCAAAATTGATGCGTGATAGCCATCCCAGAAGCTCCGGATATTGGACGAGCTGAGAAATCGTAGCCACTTGACTTGCGGGCAACGTAACATGAGTTTCGCGGGACCATAACTCGAAAATTTCAGATAAGGAAGTTACATACAACTCACTTTCAAATATAATAGTAAAAATTCATAATGATGCCCCAGCGACGATATTGCTATGCTAAATCCAATGTGACGAGTGCGGGCAACATATTAAAAACCAAGGGAAACAAACTTTAGCGGTCCCGGCATCCCTCAACGGGTCGCCATATTCGTACCAATAAATCCATATTTCCATCCAAGTTTCCAGAGAGAGAAACCCCATAAGTAAGTAAGCGCCCAGATGCCAATGGGCGAAATCGGAAAAACACCAAATAGTGGTGCACTAAAACGCATTCCTGAAAGGAAGTGCTTAATGAAGTCATTAAATGTTTGCTCTACTTGCACACAACACGATTTTGCTTGGCATAAGGAACACATGGATAACTGAGGTGTTTGAAAAAAAAACGTGAACGTATGACAGGTATAGGAAGGGAGGGTTGCAGAAATTTGAAATGCAGGGGAATTCTTTTTTTTGCCATGCAGTTCAAAACACCGTGTTGTTTGAGATTGACACACGGGAGGCTTTGATCAGATTAAGACCACGATTCTGCATGACTTACTTTATATTTCGTTGAGGCACGCTCTAGACACTTGGGGCTCATAACTTATTGGTGATAAGGGAACAAACTCGAGCCGATGGCAGAGACACACAAGCCGCCAACTGCGTGCCTACATATATTGAATGACATCGATCAGGTGGAATTTGACAGGTGCAGCAGCACTGGCAGGCACACAACGATGAGATATACAAGAGATAGGGTGCGCACGAACAAATCCAGAGTCTCAATGGGGTGACATTCTAATACACATCCATATGAAGATACTTTTCCAATAGTCGACCGTCAGGAATAGAGTCTTGCGTACAAAAGCAATAGTTTCAGTTTTCGATCCATCGCTAACGAGCAATGCCCAAATGTCAATTTCCTACTTGGCTTTGCTTCCGCACAAACGGGAACATAAAACCCAGGAACGTCCATACCAACCGTTCACTGCCACCAATGGGGAAAAGAGTAGTCATGAGGATGTCAAATTTCCTGTTTTGACATTTCAGGAACAGGGACAATGTCCAATCCCCAGCGGAAACACATCTTTCGGGATCAATTGTGAAACCATCCTTGCACAATACATATCCTTAATGCACAGCTTGGGGAGAAATCCTAGATGAGTAACCACAAAGCAAAGAGAGTCAACCTTGGTTAAGATCCGTGTAGTTGTGCTTTCTCCCCCGTCCGATCGACGTACCGCTGTTACTTGAATCATGACAAGTTGTAGACTGGCAGACATGAAGTATGGCTCCTAATCACTCCTGTTACTTTGGTACCTGCTGAAATATATAAAGGAGATTTGGACCTAACGGGGAGTAACACATCCTTATCTCCAATTCCTAAAGGGTCAACCACCAGGCACTCGAGAACAACCGTCTTTCTGCAGTTGAAGTTTATTATGGAGAGGAGATTGTTTCTTATGATAAAACTATTTCCTAGTCATGTGACGTGACATCAGAGAGAACCAATTTTGTCGTTGGTGACTACTATCAACTTGCTGGCTGTACAAACCTCTTTGTACTGACACCTCCCCTAGAGTACCAGTACTCTACAAGCATGTCAATTAGGTCAGATTCAACACTGGAGAGACACCAAACTGTCAGACGTTCTTCTCGTCTGAAAGATCACTCAGGTGCGAAACATCTCGGCCACAGCTTTGTAAAGTAAATTTCATCAAGGAATCACAACGTAGATACCAAAGCTACGGAGGTTCTATCTATATCAATATCAAAGAAAACGAAGAGACAGAAATTAATGTCTTCACAAGATGTTCAGGGGGAATATACTAAGAGCTGTGTCGATGATTCGGAATTGAGTGTATCACAGCCAGTCAAGCGGCCTGTTGCTTCCGGGTCCGACCTACGAAGATCTCGGCGGGTTACACCTACAGAACTTGCGAAACGCGAAAAAGCTCTGTTTGTGAAAGAACAAGAATTCGATCGGAGAGCTGAGGAATTAAAGGAACGGATAGCCTCACTCTCAGCGAAGGAAGTTGAAGCTTCCCATATGTTATCGCAGATCGCGGACCGGGAGAAAAAATTGGCCCTGTGTCAACTAGAGGAACATTTTACATGTGCGCTGTACGCCTTCCCCTGATACATGCCTCTTTTTTTCCCCTATATTAATTTGTGGGATATACAGATGTTATGAGATAATGGCCTCACCATATACCTTAAACCCTCCCCAATGTGGTCACACATTTTGTGCAATCTGTATCCTCAAATGGTTTTTCTCACGTCTGCACCGTGCCTGTGGAGGATGGCATGAATCCGTTGACTGTCCAATATGCCGCAGTCTCCTGATCGTTACTCCCGATAGGGTCCCCCGTTTGAACATTACCTTTCCCTTTGTTCCGAATCGGACCGCTGCGGCTGTTCTCGAATCTTTAATTGAAAAGTTGGCTCAACCACCATTACATCTTGCTCAAGTTAAACTAGACGATCCTGATGGTGGTAATGAATTGGGATCGAGGCAAGAACAAGGAACTACTACATGCAACAGAAAGCGTAGTTTATCCAAGGAAAAGGACACTCTTTTTGAGAATTCGGATGTAAATAGTTGGAGAGAAGGCGGATTTGTACGTTCGGAATGGCTGAAAAAGGATAGGTAAGGGCATATTTGCTTGAGAATTATTTAGTAATAAGTGGCTGATTGGATTCGTGGATTTTCAAGGGACGGTAGAAGAGAGATGAATGACCTCCAGAAGCGCTGGTGCACTCTAGAGTCTCCTGACTTTGTAGCTTTGAAACAGAGGCTTGAGGTATGAATTCAGTAACCGGCTCTCATCGTGTTTTCCACAATGCTCTCTCGCTCTCGCACCAAGATCTACAACATGTAACTACAAGAATACCTCATAGCTGCTAAATTGTATATAGCTAGCCATGTACAGAACAAATATGATGGCAATGTCGTCTACATATTTGTACGTACCCATACGATCTATATGAATTTTATTTTTATAGTTGACCTGGCCACATTTGAATAAACTCAGATCCAAAAATAAGATGCGTGTTCATTGTTACAGGTAAAAACACCTCTCTTTTAGACCTCTCATACCAAGGACTTCCTGCGGACGGAAATTGGTTTGTCAGTTTCGCTTATAATCAATACATTAACCACAAACCCAGTCAGCCGCAGTGATCCATAGTTCGGATACACCATCCATCTTTCCTAGGACTGCCGCACCTTTCCACGTAAGAACTCGAGGATCGACTTCTTTCGGAGGCGGTATTATCTGCACCTTCTCCATGTTTGCAACTAACGGAGTTGCGATAGCTTGAAGTCTGCGGGTAGAGGTGTCAGAACTCAATAACAACGTGGGATACGGGGTCAATCCTATCTCACCTACTCTCCAGAGCATGATCCATACCAGGTATAAGAGCAGATCCCCCAACCACAAGGACCGCTTGTAGATACTTGCGGATTCTCTCATCGCCTCCAGCAGCTCGAGCACTATTGAATATCGCTACATCCAAAGGCAATTTACTGGCCTCGAAACAAACATCAATCGAGAAAGCTGAAGGGTCAGCGGGTGGTGATTGAGGTTGAGCGGCAGGTGGAGTTTTTGGACGTGATTGCGGCAGAGGTGTTTTACTGTCCTCCTCTCCTTCAATTGCTTCCACCATCGCTTCAGTTGGCAGATCCGCCTGGACGGTATCTCCTGCTCCATCCAGTGGACCTGACTGGAGATCCTGATCAAACTTTGAGGGTGAGGATGAACCTTACAAAACAGCTCAGACACGTAAAGAAAAGGGTTTGAAAAGGCAAGACCTCTTATCGTGGTTGTTGATTCTTGAGTTTTATTGACTGTCGTATCAGCTGCAGCTGGCATGAGATGTTGTGTAGATATTGTCATAGCTTTCGTCTAAAGCAAGTGGATGAGCGATGTATACTTCATCAAGAAAAGCAATTTACTACAAAGTCTAACTGATGATTCAAAATATCCTCTGTGACGTTCGGAGAGATTGGTTTGAAGCCAGCCCTTTTGTTGTCAAAGTCTATTACCCTAGGTTCAAAAATGCACTGAATGATAAATGGTATAAGCGGTGAGCTTAATAAGAAAGGGTAAATAATCACCATTGGGGCCAAGATAATTTCGTCGTACGCCCTAAGCCCATATTTTTCCGTAGATTTTTTTGGTTGTCGTACGACGAAATCATACAGGTTGAGGGCTACATCCCCCTAAAATTAATGTGTACTTGTTAGGGATATTCGGTGGAGAAATAGGCAAGTACTACCTCTGCTAATGTGCACAGGCGAGCCTTGAGATCTTCCATAACTTTCCAGTCATAAGATCGAGACAGGTTGATGGTTTTGTAAGGAAAGTTTATCCTCTCAAGTAGCACATAAAGAAACTCTGTGATATCGTCACCTCCAGAGTGCAGACACATTCTGTGATGGGCAATATAAAAAACCGATCCAGTGTGAAGAAGTAATTTCGATTTCCCACCTCGTATCTGCTAGAACAAGACCTTCGTCTACACAAGCTATGCTTGTGGTCGTCGCCCCAATATCAACAACACAGGCATTCGAAATTCCTGCTCCATATGTTGCTGCAAGTGACTCTTGTTGAACACAGAATTGCTTGAAGCCCATTGATAGTATGAGGTTGATAAGCTCGCGAACGTAAGTTCTTTCATACAAGTCAGGTATGACCAGCAGGACGGAATAGTTCTAGATAAATCTTCAGTACTTTTAAGGATGATCAATGCGGGAAATACAAGCAACCTTGATATCATGAGAATCTATGCGATGGCTTTCGTAAAGTGTCGTCCGAATAACAGTTTCAATATCTGCCAGAATAGCTTGCAAAGATGCGTAATCCCTTGTATTGAAATTCGAACCGTATATTGGCCATTTAACCTGATAACCAGACTTTTCAGGGTCTGCGATGTTTAGCGCCTATTGTGGGTATTAAGACTCAGTCATTATATCCAAGCAATTCATACAACTTTTTCGCCAACTATCACGCCTTCTGTTGAGGTTTCATCTATCCAATCTACATGATAAGGGTCGTTGTGTTCAGCAATAATTTCCGGCTTGAATTGTTCATTGAACGTAGAAGCAATGTTTGTTGCATTGTGAGTGACGCGTAATTTGTAGAAGCGCATCCTATCTCGCAATGAAACAGTGATCGCAGTAATTTTGGCATCGAACTAGTGAAGGAGTCGTAAGGTGAACGCAAAAATAATCGCAGTGACACTCACTGGGTCGTCCGAGGATGGAGTTACATCATATTCGTCTCCGTTATTGCCCGCAACAGAGCCAGTCTTCCATTTTCGAGGCCTTAAGATGCGTTCTCCGTATCCAGGAGCTGAGACAGGTTGCTTGCATTTACGTGCAACAACATTCAGAACGCTGATTGGTGTTACGTCTGATGCCCTCCCTATTCTCAGGAAACGCGAACCAAGATGAATCACAATAACATTAGAACCTCGTCTATATGAATTAGGTATCGTTCGGAATACGAGAAGTTGATAGATTGCACCTTGGCTCTGGCAGAGGAGCGGCCTCATCAGTCGCGGAGGCTTTGCTCTTCCGTGCCGCATTTCTCGCCCACAATGTTTGGGATTCAGATTTGAGATATGTAGAGCTTACATGCTTTGGATTCGGACTGTCGCAAACCCTGTAGGCAGTGCATAGAAATGGAACAAAGATGGAAAGACTCACGCAAGTGGAACATTGAATGTTGTGTATCTTAACCCCGTCTCATCTCGCTTAGCATTGGGTATACCTCGGGGCATGGCTATCTCGTAAGTGTGTGGATTGTGGGTTGAATGTACGAGGTTCTGGAAATATTTGGTAGAGGTTTCGCACAATTCAGGTTTAATTCAAAATTCTTTAAGCCTGCAAATTTCTGATGTTCGATTGAATGATTCGCATCGAATGTATGTGAAGTGATGAAATAAGTTGATTGCCCAATAGATTGCTGAGACGTTCGTCCCGAGTTGGGTGCAAATATGTAAGTATGAATAGGAGTTTATTCATTTACGATCATAACAACCATCACTCGTACGAGACTTGAGAACTTCAATTGGTATCATAGCTGTAGTACCCGATCGATAACTGAAAATAATATTATGTATATGTATTGATACAACATGAAGGCATGTGCTGGGAATAATAGTGAAACTAGCCAAAACTGTACTTTCCAGGGCCCAACTGGCGCTTTGAGTTTACCAAAATGCACACCACCCTGAGAAACATTGGCAAAGATTTTCTAATGCAGTCGCTTGTTCAATCAATTTTTCAACTTGTTCCACTACTGTTAATGTGACTTCAGGATTGAAATCTCGCCCTGAAGAGTTTCGGTTGTTACAGTGATAAATTGTATGATAAACAAAATCATACCTGTCAATTTATGCTGGACACGATTGTATACAAAGAGTGCCCTCTCATTACGGACTTCCTGAGCACCCTTTTGTTCCCCGTTAGCATCTAGATCATCAGTGTGTCAACAAGGGCCTAGAAAACATAGCCTTCGGACCGTACCGTTGAAGATGTCATTTTCATCAGCTTTGAGTTTCCGGGTAGGTGCTTGAGGGTGGCCTGCCACTCGAGCTAGTTCGGCCGCGCGCACTGGATCTATCTCTGAGTCTACTAAAGAGAGTTAGACTTATTTGCGTGAGAGATAAATCAATTTACCACCCTCAGGACGCCTGACTTCGACTTCCGTTTGCATGAGCCTCCAGTTGATGAGAGGATCATAGACGAAAGCTTCAAGTACAGCCATCAAGGATTCCTTATTATCTCGAAGAACCTGCATCGTGATCTCGCATGTATTCCTGAAGCTACCTTCAATTCCGCTGACCTGTCACAGAGAATATCATATTGTCAGAGATAATTCATACAATAAGCAGATAATGAGAATCGACGAACCTCCATCGCATGTGTGAGCATTCTTGTCAGTCGGAATGGTACTTTTTCTGGGAACTTCTCGCGATGCATCGCAACTTCGAAGCAGTCACCAAAGTCAATGTGGACAACTTTGCCGGTACTTCGCTCGAGCAGAAGATTCGAAGGGTGTCTATCTCCTAACCCGAGAATATGTCCAACCATGCTGTTCACCGCAAGAGATCGTGTATAGGTTGCGCGACGTTCCAGCCAATGTTCAGAGTTTGTACTCTTCAACCACAGAACACGATAAAGGTCTTGACCAGTAGTATTCTCTAGGGCATACTCAAAGACTTCCACTTTCTGGAGGAGGGTTAGGTTTTCGTAGTCTGGCGCCATCTGTAAAGAGTTGAGTTTTGTGACCTATTAGCACTATCATAAACTCACTTGGAGCATCAATCTATATTCGATATTCAAAAGGACTTTTCGCGAATCACGATAGTCCCTAATTAGAACGTGTAACGTATCGCTGTCGTGAACCCATCCAATGAGACCAGCATTTGGTGCCAGTGGAATGACAGGGCATCTTTGGATATGAAGACGTCGCTTGAAACTGTTCGTATCCACAGAGAGGAGGGTATTGACTAGACCAAACAGTTGCATGACTCTTTCATCTTGCCGCAGATCTTCGTGTCCTTTATTTTCGGAGGCTCAGACTTTCTGTGACTCTCAAAATGAAATCGTGTGAAATAGTACCTTTGAGCGCGTACTGATAATCTTTGCCATCGCTTCCTTTGAGTATCAATCTTCTGGGACGTTGTTTTGAAGCAATAACTGTAAGCTTCGTGGCAAAACTTGCGATCCTGATGATTGGACGTCCACTTTGATACGTACCTAATGGTAACCAACAGTGTGAGTAATGTTGCTCTTCCCAATTTAACAAACGTACCAGGAACTGCGAGTTCCAGATTGCGAGATTTCAAGAGATTTGGTGAAACATATTGCAAATCGAGGGTCGTTAATTGCGGTAGCTGCTTCTCCACTTTTTTGAATACCTGTATTGAGAAAATTAGTTTCCAGTAAAAGCTTCGTGTTGTCGACTTGCCCCATAGTAGATATCCCATGCCTTATCTAGCTCGGCGGTGTCACCAAACATATGATATCTGCGACAAGCTTCGCGGGCTTCGAGTAGTTCTCTGCCAAATACTTGCGCAAACGATGTTTCTCTTGCGGTTTCCGGTCCCTATAATGATTCAGCAAACCAATAATAGATTATACCACTGTTGACTCTTACCGCTTCGAGCATATCATGCAACGGCTCTAATGCTGCAATCATCCCATCTGGATTCTTCTCTGTGAAGTAGAGTCGTGATGCTTCTTCAAGGCCTTCATGCCACAATTCGTGCCAGAGAATGGCTACACGAATCAACTCCCGACTGACAATCAACGCCTAACACCATATTGAATAACGATATAATGGATTTATTAATGACTCACTTGATTTACGATGTTCGGACTGTGTTCTCGCATCTTATCCATTATTCCAAGGGCGGCCTTCTTTCGAGAGGCGCTCGAAGATTTCGAAGCAACCGTGAGAGGATAAATGAGCGCTTGTGGGTGATGTTTTCCAACTTCCGTGAGAAGGGCATCGATATTTCTTCTAATGTTTGCATGAGGTGTTTGAATACGGGCAATGATCTAAGAGATGATTATCGTATCAACACTTGCACTTACATATGGGAACAGGGTAGAAGATACCTGAGGTATGACTTCCAACCATGTATCCACTTCGACGGAAGAAAACCCGCTACCCATTGCATGGCTGACTTCATCATGGGCACCATACTTGAACCATAAGGTCAATAGTCGAAGTGTGTCTTGCAACGCGTCTTCGTTGCGTAGCGATATTGAACGGAAAAAGCCTAATCAAGGTTACACAACTGAACTCATTTGAGTAGCAGAGCTTACCTTCTACAGCTTGTACGACATGTGCGGCGATCCCTTCTCGAGGAGATTCTACTCGAGGGTCGCTCTGGTTTTCCATGTAGCTTATTACATCAAAATTCGAAAGGGCCCACGTATGCCATGCTTTATACCATGTAGGGTCATAGTGCGTAGCCAAGAAGTATGAGTGCAAGATATCCTCCACATTACGCTATAAATATGATTAACAAATGGTCACGACTGATCTGGAAATGAACTAACAGTGCTCCAGTCTTCTCTCAGAGCAACCTGCCATTCACCTTGCTTGAAATAGCAACGCGCAAGGAGTTTCGAGAGCTCTCCAAGTCTTTGTTTTGAAACACTCGCACGATGATTATGCTCATTTGACTCATGTTGCAAGTCTCGAGCAAGGCTGGCAGAAAACTGGCGAAGGAAGTTGAGGCTGTCTTCTTTCGCGTCAGTTGCCCACATATATTTGAGCTGTGCGTAGACAACATTCGGGGGTGCTTTAGTGTGGTGATGTTCATGAGCACGTTGACCCTAATAACTGATGTTAAGATAATATTTGAAATATCACAAAACTCATACCCTATCCGGAGACAGGAGAGAGTTGATCGTCTTCTCTGCTAGTACCATTCGGTCCGACTTTCGACACAAATTTGCAAACTTGATCCACATGATAGGATCATCTTCTGGGTTTAAGACAAGAGTCCTGACTTGCAGAATCCTTTGCCATACTTCCACGTCTGGCTGACACCCTT
Organism: Floccularia luteovirens; assembly: GCA_009739215.1. Taxonomy (NCBI): domain Eukaryota; kingdom Fungi; phylum Basidiomycota; class Agaricomycetes; order Agaricales; family Squamanitaceae; genus Floccularia; species Floccularia luteovirens. The sequence goes on from VSJF01000006.1 coordinate 515,596, forward strand.
GCAAGCTTCATGCGAGTGAGTATAGCTGATGAGGCAAATAATCAAGTTATCTCACCGTTTCATCCAAGTCTTCCTCATGGTTTGTTGACGTTCAGGTTGATCAGCGTATTGCTTGAAAGCGATTATCTCCTCAAGCTCAGAAAGCATCTGGGCACGAACCATGATGCTATATTCATTTGAGTTATGTGCGGAATAGAGGTAAAAATTCCACATACTTGTATGACCTGCCATAACCTTCACCAACAAAAGAGCTGAGTTCTGGATCCAATAAATCACGGGCTTTTGCAATATGCACCAAAGCTTTGGGAAACTGATTCTGGTGTACTGACAGTATGGCTCGATAGAATGCGCGATCGGGAGAGTCTGGTTTCATTGTAGCAATATAATCTTCCATGGAATCCCACTCATTCAATGACCACGCCGCTGCCGCTGCCATAGGGGCAATTTCTCTGCGGTCATCGTGATTAGCATTCGACCAATTCTCCTCCACTTGGGCAGCAAGTTGGTCCCATTCACCAAGGGCATGAAGACATTTCATGCGGCCAATCTGTACATCTGGGGCATTCTGGTCAAGTTCGGCCTTCTTCTCGTACGCAACGAGTGCTTCCTGCCATCGACCTAATCTTTCGTACCATTCTTCGTGTTTTGTAACATCATATTGTTCACGGGCTGTAATTAAGGTGCCCCAAGCGGCGTCATGCTGTTGTAGTCGGGTGTTGATAGAAATGAGGGCCTCGATTACCGCGGGTGATGATTCAGAGAAATATTCAAGCTCCTTGTAATGCAGGGCTTTTGCGTAGGCCATGTATTTCATAGCATATTCTCCCAACGTACGGGGTTCGATAGGTAGTGGCTTTTCTTCGTGTTCCATGAACTCTGCAAGGTTGAGGAGACGATGTATCAGTTCTGAAGGAGCAGTAGTAGATGTGATTGCATATTCAATCGCTCTGACGAGATCTTCCTGTACAATTGTTAATACCTGCACTTACAGTGACAAAAGGAAATACCTGATATTGGTCATATAGTTCACCCCAGCAGGACAAAAATGCTGCATTAAACAATTCTTTGGCCAGCGGCGCATGGATATCAACAAGACTCATGCATGCACGAAGGGCATGTGATGGTGATTCCTTCATAAACTCTACACTGAGTCGATGCATCCAATCGATCCAATCATCCCTTGTTGCGACTTGAGACGTATCCCAAGCTTGCTTGAGATGTTGCTGGTTTACTGCCATCTTTGTTGCTTCTGCCGGTGCTGAGAATTCAGGTGCCTTGGAATTTTCACTCAAACTAGAAAAAATAATATAGGTGTTAACAGAAATAAAAATCAGAAAATATAGACAAACAGCATTTCCAGAACACCCAATTCTTGAGGTAAACGTTCTCCATTGAGAAGTTTTGAAATCAAGGTTTCATATTTTGGATGTGGTATGCGGTTTCTCAGTAAGCACTGCAAAATTTGTTAGTCGGACATCAGAGGGAAATGACGAGAAATGTTACTTTATTGATTGTTGGTACAAAGATGGCGAAGTCAGACCCAAGCTGAATGACAAGAGAGCACAGAGTGTCCATGACCGCCATGCGCAATTCATTATTAGATCCTTCCAGTACACGCACTAGGGGGTGAATTATGCGAGAGGCGTGATCGGAGAAGTTGACCCTTCTAGATAATCCGTCAATAGTCTGAATTGCACGTTTTCTAAGTGCTACCGTGCCATCGGGTCTTTCGTAGGATTTGACAATGATAGGAATGACAAGATGTAGGTATTCTTCTATATTTGCACCAAATGTCAGAAAAGCGTCGAATATTTTGATTTGCGTATTCATCCTCTTCTCATTTAGGTCTCCATCAAATACTTTGAGGACAAGAGGAAGGATGGTTGGTAGGAAGGGTTTGAATTCTGCATCTAAGGCCTTGCCTAGCGCTTCTATAAGAGATACGATAGGGAGTTGTAATGTTGCGTTCTCCCAAAGCTCCGTGACCAAACTGAATATATCTGGCATGTAGTTGCGAACGTGTTGCTTAATGATACTGACCAATATGGCCAGCTGTTGCAAATGAAAATCTTGTAAACGTGCAGTGGAGCTTTGTGTCACTGCAGCAAATGCCGGGATGATCTATCGTCGATTAGTCGTAGAAGCAGAGAAACTTGGAAAATGGCATACTTGTGGTAGGAACGTCACACATTTCAGTCCTTGGGTCTTGAAGATTGACATTATCGCTTCGATTACGGTGTGGTGATGACTACTCAAAGCCTGATCTTCAAGGATTGCGAGAAGCGAAGTGATGACTACCGTTTGGAAATAATCATCCGAACCAGAGCTCGCGCTATGTTGCAGGGTAGGTGACTGAGTAGCTGTAGATGTTTCACTTACTGCCTCTTCTTCGGGCCGGCTCTGATGAAATGGAATTTAGGAACTGTACAATTTTCAGTAATATAGAAGGACTATCACCTTGCGTCTGTATGGGTCCAAAGCTCCAAGGATTCCGAGAACCTTCACAACTTCACGTCTAATTGTCTGGGTAAGTTCTGTCTTTAGAATTCTGCCGAGAATGGGAAGCAATTGAGGATAATCGACGAGTGGAGCGATAACGTATCCTGTGCTCGAGCACACTTGCCCAAGAGTGTGTAATGCGGCATCACGTTTGACAAGAGACGGATCAGAAAGACGGGAAATGACAACCTGCATCAAGTCCGGAACGTGTGTCATTGCGTCCTCCCCCCCAACACAAGCAAGCTCCCCGAGACACATGAGAACATTAGCTGCTACAATAGGATTGTTATCGTTTGCTTTCTGCAGAAGAACTCTAAGCATGGGCAGCGCGTAAGGTTTGATCAACCTCTGCGTTGCACTGACAAGCAGGGTCAATAGTCGCGTGCATTCTTCACGATTGCGCCTAGATTGTTGTACATTAAAAACCTATAGCCAGATATTGCACTAGATTAACTTACATGACAGTTGAGTACTCTAGTTCCGTCAAAAGTTGGATCAACGCTTTGCGAAGAGATGGCATCACATATGCTGGATTGTGTTTGGCCAGACGGCCAATCAATGAAACAGCAACAGTCCGGTTTTCGAATACCTCATCGTTGAGCGCAATGAAAATCGAACGGACATTCTCCGCCTGGGCCAGATGCTTGTCGAACCTTTCATGCAAAGATGACAGTACTATTTGTCTTATTGAAGGATCTGTGATTCAGAAATCTTAATCAACCACATAATGGGGCGAAGAGCAAAAGTTAGACCTGGATCCGCAATTCCAACCGTTAAAAGCTTGTCCAGAACATCGCTAATGACCTCAATCGCATGGCTACTGGCCTGGTAACATATCGGATCCCTGACAAAAAGTCTGCAACATGTGGAAGCAGCTGCACGTCTCACGCTGGGACTATCATCCTCTAAGTAAGGAAGAGCGCAGCTCCGTACAAACTCGTTCAAAATATGACCTAAACCGAATATTGAGTGAAAAACAATAGCTTTTAGGTGAATATATTTCACCGGAGAAATCAAAAGTTCCCAACGTTGTCAATGCCAAAGTGATCAGTTCTTGACTTTTCTCAGATGTATTTATCTAAAAAAGTTCGGAAGATGAAAACCTTCTGGAATTTGACAACTAACCTGAGAGGGGGCTAGATCCCTAGACATTGCCGTCATGTTGTCTCGGCTGAGAGAGGAAGGAGCGCCAAGGGGTTTGTATGGTTGCCCACTCAAAATCATCGACAACAAATCTAGAAGGCGATCTGAAAGCCAGATGAAACCAAATTAGTATGATATACGTTTGTGAAGCACACCTTGTATTGTCTTGAGAAGGGGTGGAATATATCGGGCAATAGCTACCAATGCTTGACGCAATGGATCACTTAGGCCACAAGCCAGCATGAGATCAAGTTGGTCATGAAGTAACTTCGTAAGGTTCGGTCCGACAGCTGCTGCAAGCATTCCAATACACTGGAATATTGGTTCTTCTGAGGTTCCATTCTTCCGCCTAAAGTAAATGAGCCGAGGATACTTATACATAACGAGAAACAAACCCTCGAGCTTGCAAAGCCAGATTGATATGGTTCATTATAAATTCTAGGAAAGGTTTCATGTCGCTATTTACAGCAGTTGCTGTATGCCCGATTGCGATGAAAGCTATAATGTATAAGGTGTTAAACCATTTCTATCCTCCTCCACAACACATACCATATGATCTTTCATTTGGTTTCTCCAGCTGGTTTAATAAGTGTGCCATAGCTTTATGGAGAAAGTGTTCTGTGAAGGTTTGTGTATCGTATGCAGCAAGTGATGGTATCATTGTGATAACCATCTTGCGAACAATAGGGTCTCGGTGTGACTTGAATTGCAGTATATGGTCTGCAGTATCTAAGAAATTTTCTTTCATAAACTACAGGAGCAAACATCAGTGGGCAGGAGTAAGACTTGGGGATTAGAGTATTCACCATGCCAGCATGAAGCAACAGCTCCCGGTATGTCAGAAGTGAGCCATGTATGACTTCGGGTTGCGACTGCTTAAGTCCCATCTGCGCATCCTGTAGTATCTTGGATAAGTAAGGGCTGCGGGTTTGACGGTCTCGTTGCGTAACGATCTCAAGACATGCTGCAAGAAGTTCGGCAGCACCTTCTCTCACGATAACGCGTTGGTCCCGCAAAGGAACTAATATGTTGTCAAATACAGTTCCAATATGTGAATGGAAGTAAGTTGAGCTATTTCTTGCGAGTTCTTTGAGAATCAATACACCCGCATATCGTGGAGACTCTTGCTTGTCAGGTTGCATCAACTCAATAGCTGCTGGAACTTCAAAATCCATGAAACGTTCCCCAAAGGCGGCACCCCCGATGCGAGCAATGCTTCCCAACGTTTTGGAGGCCGCCAACATAAGATTGACATCGTGATTAGGCAGTAGATGCTTGACGTAGTTGTAAAAGCGGAACAAGTTTCGCTTCGCTTCAATTGTTTCCTCTTGGTCGATATCAAGTAATAGGTCTGTATACGTCATGTAAATGCGAGCTATTCAATCAGAAACTGATGTACGTGCCTATCGCAGCTAAACCTCCAAAAGCTTCCACACTATTCTGACTGTGAGTCAGCTCGAAAAGCCTACGATTGATGTTGTCGTCCCAGAGCTTTGCGGCAGCATCGGATGACATCTCTGCGACAGCTGTAGAAACCTTGGAAGAAAGTTAAAACTACAATTCCAACTAACCTGCAGTTTGAACCTACAAAGCGTCGCAGTTCAGTCGCGGATTGTTTGCGTGTCTCCGCATTCTTGCTCTTGAGAGATTGGAATATTTGATTGAGTTGATCAACATGCACTGACTGGACTGCAGAAGCCATGTCCAGCAAAACGTATGTTCGTAGACGAACTAATGTTAACTACAGCTTCATCACCTCGAAGTAACCAATATGTCTGTATACAGCTGTTTATTTCTAAAGCCGTTATCGCGGTGACTAATTTGTCTTGACAGAACCAACCGATCGATCGAGCGCTTAGAGAGGATAGCTACTGATATTATCTCCAACGATGGAACCCCCAGCCGTGTATCCCCAGTTAAAAAATGAATGCATATGTACTGTAACAGGTCTGTACCGTTGTGAAAAAGAGACCCAAATATCCGCGATAGTATCAAAATTGGCTCGATGGTCTAGTAGTATGATTCTTCGTCCAGATGAAAGTCGAGGAGGTCCTGGGTTCAACTCCCGGACAGGTCTGGTTCTGGTTCTTCGAAATACAAAATCAGGAACTTTTTCTCCCGCATTTTCATCCAATGGGAGAAAATTTTGAGCTTTCGCTATTTTGTAGACCAACTTATCATAGCGACAAGCTGTGACGACCATGACCGTATACGGCCTGATGGTCTAGTAGCATGATTCCTCGTTTGGGGTGAAATTCGAGGAGGTCCCGGGTTCAACTCCCGGTCAGGCCCTTTTTTGGTGCTTCGAAATTCAAAATCAGGAAATTTTTCTCTCGTGTGTTTGTCCAATCATGGAAGATATTGCTAAGCTTTCGTAGACCAACGTATCATAACGACAAGCTGTGAAACCCATTATATGGCCTGATGGTCTAGTAGCATGATTCCTCGTTTGGGTTTAAATTCGAGGAGGTCCCGGGTTCAACTCCCGGTCAGGCCCTTTTGGTGCTTCCCGTCGATTTTGTTATGTGTGTAGCGACGAGCGACAAGAATTTATCTTTAAAGCATGGGAAGTATGTATGTACATCTGTACTTCATATTCGGTTGGAATTGTTCCTTCAGAAAACAGATATTTTCATGGACGAAAAAACCTGTACCTAGCGGAAGTTTGATAGTAGATCAGTCAAGAACCCCCATCGGCTTTTGATTTATTGTACAGCAAGCCGCAGTAAAATCTCTTTCGAGTTCACAATGTGTAGGACATTGTTGTCAAGCACACTGACTTATAAAACGGTCAACTCTGCCCTATGGCTGTACCTCCGCAGCACATCAACCTGTCACAATACATATAAATCCATCTAATATCTGAGACATTTCAGTTTCTACATCTTAGCGACCATGATCCTCGACCCAGCAAGAGTCCCAAAGGATAACTACAGCGCCTCTGAAGTAGCTGTGAATTCACCTCTGTATGTTGTGCTTTGAAAAACTAAGATATGGTATCATTTGTAGGCGTCAGAAAAGCCACCGCCATACAGGGCCATTCAGCATCATACCAATGTGCCTACGTTACCTGCGTTACCTCCAAGACGCCCCCTCCAACATGTACAGCCTGTATCACCTCCAGCTACACCTAATCAAATTCATCTCCAGACCAAAGGTGAAAATATTAAAGGTAGGAGCAGAACCTGCAGTAGTCATGGCAAGATCACTCAAAAGAATTCAGGCCAATTTTACATCGATCCACTGACCCCATCACTCAGTACACAAAAATGCAAATCCAAAAAGAAAGCCGAACTCCCTCATGCATCTTTCCGCACTCGCAACGGGAATATACAACTTGAATTGGCAACAACAAGCAATGTAAAAGGTGCACCTCAGGCGAAAGTCGCGGTTGCGACACGAAGAGGTCGAATTCAGATTAATGTGGTACGGAAATTAATTAGCCTCTCTGGTAATCCGTTTGTTAAAGATGCTGATATCTCGATTCTAGTTGCCTATGCCTCCAACGAGACCGCATATCGGGCTTGATGTGAATTCTAGGCATGGTGAGTCATTCTAGGCATGTAGCCGCGTGGAACGGAAGTTTGATACCGGATTTGTAGGAAATATTTATCTATTTGTGCACCCAACTTTCTCGGGGGTAATTCAGTTAACAACACGCAAGGGTGATATGCGTATCCTACCGGCACTTTCAGCAATCGGTAAGGTGTTGAAGACAACAGATAAAGAAGTGCTGTTATTGGTACAAGGGGAGAATTCAGCCCCTGAAGACGCCAAGATGGGTAACCTATGTCAGTTAACGTCACGCTCCGGCAATTTGGTAGTGGGTCTGAGTGGTCGGGATGAATTGTATGCAACCGGAGAAGGAGTCTGGAAAAAGCTCAGTGCACTTATTTTTGGTAGCGCCCAAAAATGATTTCGGTTCGAGGGGAAAGGACATTGTACTTTATTTTATTTTCCAAAAACCAATAAATAATTACTGCACGTGACCGAACTATTATCCAAAACCGATCAACTCGGGTGAGCAAAAAGCAGAAAAGTAGTTGCGCGGCTGCTGGAACTCGACGGACCAACGATTGAGTACTGAGTAGCACTCGCGTCCTTTCACCTCGACTTCCATGTTTGAACATTTCCCTGGTTGTTTTGCCTGGCTAAGCCCACATTTTCGAAGGCGACACCTGCAACATCCAAGCTGCAACGTTGCAGGTGAGGGACATCATGATACAGGCCAGTTTGATGTGCGCATGCTTTATCAAATTCGTACTTGGCGCGCTTATTGACCCTTTTCATAGAAGTCCCTTGATGCGTATGGCGCATGCTGTGACTTTTCTGTCTTGGATTCTGATCCTCTCCCGCCGTATTATACAAGGCAAGAGGATCCAGACATTTACATACCAGATTCTGGTGTGCGTAAAACAATTGAGGATACAGTTGACTCCATTGACCCTCATCTTCGCGGGCTGAGCTTAGCGATACATTGTGTGTACCGAACGCTCTCAGCCGAAAAGACACTAATTTTGACATCTCTGCAATTTAGCTCATCCGGAAACCAAATTTCAAGAAGTGTTTGTGCCAAAGTCCCTGACAACGGTGACTAGTGACCATCGCTGACCCCCTTACAGATATGCGCATGATGTCCTTACCAACTATATGCACAAAGAAGGGTTCAAAGTAACCTTGCACTACCTCGGTCTGAAGACTGCATGGAGAGCAGAGTTCGTCCATGGAAAAGGAGGACGAGTAATAGGCGTAAATTCCGAAATGGACGCACTTCCGGGCATTGGTCATGCCTGCGGACATAATCTCATCGCCGTCAGCGGCGTGGGCGTTGCAGTTGCTTTGAAAGCAGCAATGGAAGCTCACAATATTTCTGGAAAGATTGTTTTGCTTGGTACCCCAGCCGAAGAAAACGGTGGGGGTAAGGTTATCCTTCTCGAACGCGGTGGATATAAAGGCATGGACGCGTGTATGATGTGAGTTATACTTTTGCTTAATGCAATATGTTGAGCTGAAAGGACTTTTTACAGGTGTCACCCTGCACCAGGGATGCCACATTCTGCTGGACTGGGAACGACCACCGCACTGCAGGAATTCAAAGTCGAATATTTCGGACACAGGTACCGACACAGTTCTCAATACAAATAATCCTGCTAATGGAGCATGTATTAGTGCGCACGCTGGTAGTGCTCCGTGGTATGTCTATATTCAGACTTGTTGTGCCTAAATTTCACATCTTTCGGGTTTCAGGGAAGGGACAAACGCGCTTGACGCCGCGTTTCTTGCTTACTCCAGTATATCTGTTTTGCGGACAACAGACAAAACCGGATCATCGTGTGCATGGGATCGTCAAAGGTAATCATTGGATGCCCAATGGTACGCGTGGTAGTTGTCCAATATGTGCCGATTGAACCCACTTCATATTTCCATGTTACAGTGATCCCCGATTACGCACAGATGCGCTGGATCATCCGTGCACCAACACCAAAAGAGCTTGGGGATTTCTCTAAACGTGTACAAAAATGTTTTGAGTATGTGATCTCCGGTCTTTCTTCTATTGAACGATCTTCTCATAAAGCTATAGTGCTGCCGCTCTTGCAACATCATGCGAAATAAAAGTCACCGCTGAAACACCCTACTTCAATTTGAACCAAAATCTTGCCCTTGGTATGTCAACCTTACATACACAATTAAGATTACATATACTTACAGCATCGTCTTGCTCTACCCGTACAGGGCAAACATTCGCTAATATCTGGAACCAACTCGGATTACCAATGTATACTGCGCCTTCTTCTGCATCTACCGACTTTGTAAGTTCATCTACCGTATTCAATCTAACCGAGAAACCCAATCTCATCTCTACGCATATAGGGAAATGTATCTCACGGTATGAATGCTGTTCGGTAGAACCCCGTCATTGAGTATTGACCTTATCCCCCTGAATTTCTAGAACTACCCTCACTGCATCCTTCTTTTGGTGAGTACTTCCCAGCAATCTACTTTATCGACAATTGATACTGATCACAAATTCAAATAACCATCGCTTCCTTCTCCCGGCCTTGCTCCACATTTTGTTGCGCACATCGAATATTTGGACCAAAAAAATATGTATGTATGGCAATGCAGCAATTCCGACCGAACCGAACGGTGGAAACCATACCCCCGCATTTGCGGTCTCCGCGGCTACACCAGCTGCACATTTAGCAACGATGCAAGTCACAAAATGTCTTGCGCTCACCGCAGTTCGAATCCTTAGCGATGAGGGATTCTTTACGGAGGTATGTGTGGACTCGTGGCTTTTTCAAAAACACTCTTTATTACGTGTAAAAATGTATAAACTGAACTATTGTTTTCTTTTTTACGTATAGGTGAAACGCACGTTTGATGAATCTAAGCATGCTACTGCGGCTGCTTGACATAACATGGTATCAACAAACAGACGAAATCCCCCCCTTCTTTATTTATTTCTTTTTGGGTTGTAATGGGGTTCCTACTATAAATACATCTAGATCTGCCTGACAGAACGACATTTTTTATATCTCGTATCGTTATGACATTTTGTTGTTTGGACAATGTGACAGACTTATCAAAACTCTGTTTTGGGGTGTCCAATGCCATGGCTCGGTATTGCACGATTTAAATAAGTAGAGGTATTAATTATAGTGAAAAGAAAAGAAAATTATTATCGGTAATCTAGTGTGTAATATAGGCAGCACATGATGGAGGGGTAGTCTGTAAACGGATAGATCCTACTGTAACGATAGATCGAACGATAATAGAAAAAGACATTCCGTAGTAACATATGGCGTTGAAACAACCTATTGTGTGGAAGGAGTACCCGTTGGAGCCATTGCAGGGGTCGTATCACCCTTTTCTTTCCCAGTAGTAGTTGCCGTTGCCTCTTTTTGTTGCTTCAGCATTTCCTCACGTTTTGCTCTAGCAGCTCTGGTAGCCGGTTGTTTCCCTTTTGGCCGGGCAGCCTCAGCGACCATTCTACAAGGATTAGTTCAGGAGGTAGTGAGGTAATGAGATAGTTAACGCACCTTTCCAGTTCCCTGCGTTCCTCATCTGACTCGTCAGGTTTAGTTTCTTTGAATATAGCTCCCGTGATGAAAAGAGCCTGATTGTAAGACAAATAATGAGTCTAGGTACAAGAAGATAGAAATTATTCATACCTTCGCTCTGTTGTACAGCACTTTATCTGATTGCCCGGGCTCTTTAAGGACGTTATCGACGACCTGTATAAAGTCAATAACGCGGATAAGATATGTCTAAATCATGTCATTACCTCTCTTAATACCTGGATGACTTCTAATCTTGCTCCACGCCAGGACGCAAGCATAATCTTTACAATGGACCTGCATAAGCAAGGGGTGTTCCGAATCGGTTGGAGCAGACGTACCTTTCCAGTGACATCCATCTCTAATGCTCTAAGCTCTTCTTCACCAAGCTCGCCCTTGGCTTGGGCTTTCTCCATTTCCTATATGCGTGGGTTAGTAATGCACGATGCGCAGTAGCAATGCAAGGGCCTCACCAACATCATATCGCGTACACTCAGACTAAGGTCAACATTACTTTAAAACTTTGTTGAACCTAAAATTTTGAAATTATTGACTCACGCGCTTCCAATTACACCCCAGACATCCTTCGCTAATGCACCTTTTTCTTTTAGTCGAGAGAAGAACCCAGGACTATGATGAACTTGGGAATTAAATTTATTTCATGGATAATTTGATCACCAACATACATGCCAAGGAATTTTCTTGATTTCATAAATGACGTAGCTTTCATCATATAGACATTGCCGATCGTCTGTAGAAGCTATGATTTATTGTCAATAAATTATATCAGACACGGATTTAACTAGAGTAGATTTTTTTTTTTTGACTTACCTCAACACCAAAACTTTCTAATTTCAGGTCCTCCGCCTCGCGCTTCATCTTGTCTTGGAAGGCAGTGGATTCTGGATCATCGGGCGCACCAGGATTCTTCGCCTCAACGAAGGGACGCAAACGCTCAATCATTTTTTCTGTCAGAGTAGTGACACGCGCTTCCATTGTCTTGCGTCTTTCTCTTTCGTGTTCACGCAACTTCTCACGTTGTTCAGCACGCTTCCTTGCAGCCTCCTTTGCGCGTTCTTTTTCGCTGGAAGGAGAAGGGGAAACAGGTTTCTCTCTCTGTTTTTCCCCTTCTTTCCCGCCATGAGAAACTAAAGATGACTCAGTAGCTGGAGTACTATGCGGTTGTTCCTGTTGGGGTCCTGTAGATGGAGTCTCTACTACAGGGGATGTTGGTGCAGGGTTTGAGGGTGGGGTCGCATCCTTGGCTTGGGCAGGTTTTGCAGATGTATTGGAAGGTGAAGTTGCGCCTGAAACAGTTTGCGTTCCAGCTACTTCCCCATTAAGCTGACGCTCAAGGTCAGCTTTCTCTTCTTCACTCATCATTGTTGACGCCATAGATGTCATGTCTTTCATTATTGAGATTTCACCGATCTTCGGTGATAAGTTAGTAACACAATGACACAAAGGATGCGCAAAGATAGGAGGGATGCAGGGTCACATAGAGAAGTACGCACATAATCCACAAAACGCTCGCCGCCGAACACATTCGCAAAGAATCCGGCAGCATCTTCTATGTTAATCCCACCTTCTTTGTCCGCCTACAGATCAATCAGTACCCATTTCTTCCGATAGGAAGCTTCATATATGCGAACCATTGACTTTCCATTCTTATCATAAACAGCCCGGAGATTCTAAACAGAGACATGTGTCAGCCACTTTTGTACCTACACCATTGCTGGAACTCACAGAGTCAGAAAGTATATGATAGGCTTTACTGTTATCCGGATTAATACAGGAGCAACGTGCGATCATCAAGGTCGCTTTCAATCATAAGGCACCCACCTAATTTCTTTAAAATTTCTCCTCAGCATCTGCAGAAGGATTCTTATCCGGATGGTACTAAACACCGAGAAAGTATACGTCAGCGGTGATAGAGAAAGTTAACTCGTAAGCCTTTAAGGGAGGTCGGTTCATTTGCCCCGAATTGATGAACCCAAAGCTCAAAGTGTAACAAAGGAGGAGTAAGACACGTACCTTCATTGCTTGCTTCCTATAGGCCTTCTTGAGCGCCGTATCGTCCGCGTCAACCGGTACATCGAGCTGACGTAGACAGCGATATCAGCACCCTCAACTGTAAAACAAATGCGCCGCTGATGGAAATCGCACCAAATCATAGTATTCTGTTTCGACAGGTGCCATGGGATTGCAATAGAACTGTCAGAGTGGTTGTTTGTTTAATGACTGATATGATATTTAGAGATGTATTAGAATTGTTGTAGAGGGAACAATGGCGGTAAGAGAACAGTTTTAGTTGCGACGCCGAGTCTTTTGAAAAGCTACAACCTGACTGCCGCGTGACGTGACATCTCAGCGGCAGAGTAACCCAACACCAGCTTTGCCGCAGTTGCATATTCAGCTCCGTTGAGTATATTAAGACACTCGTGTATAATAATATATTTAAGGGATGTGTGCAACTGAAAGTGTGCTGAATAGTGCTACAATAATAAATTGTGAACAATAGTTGGATGAATAGAAAATAATGTTGAGTGTGATGAAGAGTGGATAGTGGATACGCAAATAGAATAACAGGTCTCGCTCGCAAATATGCACAAGAAGCCATAGTTCCAATATAGGAAAATCCACAGCCCAATAAAAATAAATGCTAGGTAATAAAATGTGAAAAATCATCTGTAAGGGTCATTACAACCGCAGCCGCAATCAATCCTCTTCGTCATTAGCGGAGAACCGAACAGCCTTTTTCGGTAGTGGAACGTGAACGGTGCTTTCATGCGGTGATGATAGAGAGGAAGGTGACAAGGATGGAGCTGAGGACGACCGTGATCCAGGAAGGAAACGTGACATTCTGTATTTAATCGCAGAAAATGGACGGGAAGATTCTGACGCCACTGACGTTGCCACAGTTGTACTTGACGTGGCGGAAAAAGGAGGAGATACTGCAGGACTGGACGATGATGATGCCAATGTGCTTGGCTTTTTCATGGACGACCGAGAGGGTGGGGGAGGAAGTACAATCGGGGAGTTTGAAATACGGTGAGGGTTTGCTATACTGTGGGGTGTTGAATAGGGGTATCGAGAGGAGTTGAGTGGACGCAGGTGTGGTGTCCGAGATAGATGAAGACCCATTGCTATCTGTTCAACGGTTGGGCGCGAGGTTGCCGGGTCAGGCTCTCTAAAGCGGGTAGGCGAATATGGACCTCTCTCTGTTGAGGTCGGGTGCATACCAGGCTAGTAAGTGGCATCAGTATAAAAGGTAGGAATAAGAGAGTTGGGGAGAACTTACTGATGAGCCATCAGAATGCTTTTTCTTTGGGGTTGACGATGGTGTAAGGGAACGTCGCACGGATATCATGATGCGAGAAGCTGTACGCGCAGGTCTAGGGCGTTGTGTACTGTCTTCAAGATCTGAAGACGAGGATGAGGCCATCGGTAGTAGTACAGAGCGTGGGTGTCTGGTAGCAAATTTTGATTGAAGCTTAATGTGGGAATGGGAATTGAATCTTTTGAGCCTGCCACTCCGTTCACGATGTTCAACAGGAGATGAAACAGTGCGTCTGTGAGCTGCGCGGGGTGAATGGAGCATGTGCCACCGTATTAATAGGTGGTGGAGTATGGAGTTAAGGCGACCAATGCAGCTGTGACCTAATATTGCTGTTCAGTATGGGTAGGGACGGAAAGATAAGATGGATAGAAAAGGGAGAAGGAGGAGAAGGACACACAGCACCGCTTATGAAATAAGAACTGACAAACTATCCTTGGACAAAGGCACACGACACGTTTCACTTATCACGTAAGCTTCGACCCACTCCCGGAGTTACCCCGAAATGATTAATCACGTTATTTATATATATTCATCTCCACTCCTAGCATTGCTTGCATGTTCATCTAGCCAAGATCCACTCAAATGTCCACTCCACCGAGCTTGACATCATGCACGATTGCACCTAGTATATACATCACTTCCTCACTACTCAGTTTTACTTTTATCATTCCATAACAATTATCATTCACAACTGTCAAATTACACGGCCTTGTTACCAACAATATCATCATGTCCAGATCATATCAACATATCCAAGCCAGAATAGCACATCAACAAAAATTGATCAACAAGAATAACAACTTATTGCTGCATCTCCTCATCCTTGCCCTCCTCCTCGCCGTGGGTGCCTACATCCTCTACACCATCTTCCTCATCGCCGTCCCCTTCCTCCTCTTCGTCGCTTTCATTCTCACTCTCCTCCTCACTACTCTCGCTCTCATTGAAAGTCAATGAAATATACTCATCTCCTAACTGTCCTTCCTCAGCCGTTGGCATCGGCACCTCGCTAGACGGGGGGCTACTACTGTCAGTTCCGGTAGACATACCTACCGCAGCACTTGCAGATGGTGGCACAGCTAAATCTGGGCTCTTCATCTCCGCGGCAGGTTTTCGCGTCCTATTCGCTCGAATTACATGTGGTAATTTGCATCCCTTGGTCTTGCATTCTCCTGCTTCCGCAAAATCAGGGCACTCGCGTACATGTTGCTTGTCACACTCAAGTCCCCTAGAACAGTATCCTAGCACTGCAAAATCGCGACAAATCCCGGCGCGAGGTCCAACATTTACGTGAGGAAATGGGCAACCTTCACGGGTACACCTTCCGCCCTTGAGGAAATGCACACATAACGGCGTCCGCTCAGGCGTAGGATCATGAGATAGGGCACACTTGTCAGCTCCGCTTGCGCAGTTTCCTTGAAGGAAGTTCCAGCATATTGCGATTTTAGAGGGATCATGTTGATACATGCACGTCAGCCCACGTGAGCAGGCTCCTATCAAATAAAAAGAAAGCAAACAGGAGTGGTAAACACATATTTGGCCAGATAAACGATACTTGAATCCAGGAGCCTCTTCCTCCCAACGCACCTGTTGTAGTGAATCGAGGACATGGTTTGTCTGAATACTTGCGTTTTGTAGCTCTTCTTGTCGACCTAGTTCATACAAAAACAAAAAAGAAACGAAAAGAAACAAAAAAAGTCCACATGAGATTGAAAGGCACCACAAGGATCCAAACGATGAGAACACAGACCCGTAAGGTCGCCGCGTATTATTCAAGGTCATATTACGCCCACCACGGCGCGTTGTAGGCTTATAAGCTCGTCTTGTAGGAAATGGTTTCGGAGGAAAGCTTGCTGTCGGTGCTTCACGAGTCACTCGACTTGGGCGGGTAACAGCAGGTTTAGGTACTAAAAAAATAACAGCATTGCGTATCACACAGAAGAAAAAACCAGTGTGTTCGAAATGAAGAAAATTCGGATTACTCACGGTCTTTTCTAACTAAAGAACGCCCTGATGATTCGAATGCCACACCGCCTAGAACAACTTCCTTGACCTGTGTTGATGTTGATGAGGACGCCTGTGTTGCTGAAGATGGAGGTTTCGGCGGTGGACCCGGTAGCGCTGATTGTGATGCTGAAGATGATACGGGCTTGAGACCAGGTCGGATATACTTATTTGAGGCCTTGAAATTTGGGTTGTATGATCTACTAGAGTTTATCGGAGCATTCTTTGATTTGTGTTGGTCAATTGTTGCTAGAAAATAAAAAACATCAGAGGTCGAACTTCAACTTTATGCACGGTGGCTATGGAGCCAACTCACCTGTGAGTCTTGCAATCTCGTTTCTCATTTGTTCTTCTGATAACGATGAGGACGCCATGGTTGTATCTCAAGCTCAAGTCTTGGAGTCATGGAAATTGGTAATCAATAAGCCTGTGTTGACACTTATTGTTTTGCACCTTCTGATTCGGGGCGGCACAGCACGTGCACTTGTATCTCAGATTTCAATCATGAATTCAAAGCGGTGTCCGCATCTTTGCCCAGATATACGTAGATACAAGTAAGTCATCTATGATACATAACCATCCACCAATCCTGACTTGCGAACAATCCCAGCTAATACATTATCAACATCCGCCAAGCTAGCCTCCTTCCTGAAGACTTCTAGGTATACTTCATCATTAGCGTTCTCCATATTGTCATGCCCACCTAAACCCCGTTTTGCAATATGCCAATGTTGCGGATTCTGTCCACGAGAAAATATTTCCGTGATTTCAGGATCCCTGAGGTACCGTGTTAGCCAGAAGGTGAATGTTAGAGATTAGCGAATATTAAACGAACGCTTCTTGTAATGCTCTCGCATCATATAAATGATTCGATTTAGAATTGAACTTCGAGCTTGCCAAGGTGTATGAATTATTTAAAATAATGTATTGATCTATCGGCTGCAAAATTTTTGCCGCAGATGAACCCGTATCAAGGGCACTAAAATGAATATCATTAGTCCCCCAAATTCCTTGGAGAAAATATCAATCCACTAACATAGTCAGGGCACTGTCTTGAATAATAATTTGAATATCGTCAAACAACTGGAATGCTCGTCGAGCAGCAATCTCCAATTGCTGTTGTTCAATATCTAAATCGCCTATCTCATCCACACCTAACAGTGCAACCATGTATTGATTCCTCTGCAAAAGCTATCATCATTTAAAGTGGGGACGTGACAAAATGACATACTAACCACGAGATAGTGTACTTTTCTTAATCTTGTAGCAGATGGATTTCCAAGTGCATGCAAATGGACAGATACCTGTGGAGAACGGTGGTGTTGGTGGTTCCGCCTTTTCCTCCGGAGGGGCAGTTGAGCTTATTGTTACTTGTTGTACCTCTTCAGGTTCCTCTCGGTCAATTGGCGCTCCAGAATTATCCGAGCTTGTCTCGTTGTCTTGAGATGGTTCAGTCACGATTGACGATTCATTCTCAGACTCTACTGCCGCCGCTTCATCAGATCCAGAAACAGAAAGGCCATCCGATGACATAGCATCCTCTAAAGCTTCCTTATTCACGGTGACCTCCAATTGGCTCGTTACTGATTCCGCATCCATTGATTCCGTTAACTTTTCCTTCTCCTCAGGATGTGTCTGCTGGTTAGATGTCTTACTCGAGCCTTTTCCAAAAGTAAGATAGCCTGGCCAATTCCACTTGCGCATATCCATGCTCATGTTCATATTCATGTTGGGTATTCCAAGAAATATGTTTTGAGTATTATCATCGCTTTTAGCCGAATCCCTAGGGGACATTCCGATTTGCCCTCTGATAGTGTCCGTGGAAGAAGAAAGAGTCTCTGCATTCTGTGTTACTCTTGTAGATGGTTTTGTGTGAGGTATGATCGATGTTAAGTGGCGTATTAATGACGAAGGATACTGTTCTGAGATGAATCGACTGGACGGGATGGCATACGGAGGAAAGATCACGATTGGACTAATGTTGTCAGAAAGATGTGAAGCATATTCATCCAGGATATTTAGGGTAGGAGAAAGGGAAGGGTGCCGAGGTGTACCTTGTGAATGTGAAACATCAAAGAAAGTTTGGCATGAAAAGACTTACCAAGATGTTCGCCAAAGGAGTGCCCATGTTCCAAGTCCCAAGACCAAGCCCAAACAGTGAAGAAACGCTCCAATTGCAATTCCAAGGCCTGCTGCCCGAGTGTGGAAAGTATAGTCGTAAAAGAGCCATGGGTGAGCTGGATAATATAAGACCCTCAATCCTACGACAGGAAAACATGATAACCCCTCGAAAAATTACCTTGAATCGTTCATATGCCCGCATTATATCCGCACGTAAAGCAACGTCATGTACAGAACCATCTTCATAATCATAGAGCATGCTTTCGTCCACATCTTTCTTGCCCGAGTTAGATTTTGGTTTTTCTTTCGATTTCCCCTTGTTCTTCGCCATGGGATCCCGTAATACCTTGGCTACTTCAACTGCCTATCCACATACTGGCTAAGTAAAGCTGAGGATAATGGCAAAAGCTACACGAACTGCATTGATCCAAAAATTAGGCTCAGGGGAAACCATAATAATTCGTCTCGACTGCGAATGAACATTGTTGCAAATATCATTCTGGTTGAATATCCTTCAAACAAAATGCAGATGAACGTGAGGAGAGAAATGGATAAAAAAATTCCATGGGGGAGCTAACTTACCCTGCGAAATTGACGAGCGCCTTTGCCAGGCCAATCTGCCTTAGCATTCGATCCCTTGAAACTGCCTGCTCTTTCGAGGTATAGAACAGAATATGAGCTTGCTCCTCAGCATCCTCATCATCAGGAGGAGGTTGCACAATGGGACGCAAAGAGGGGTTATATATCGTAAGATAAGAGAGAGTAGGAGGGATCCTATCCATTATTTAGTGTGGTCATGGATTCACGCGTTAAACAGCTCAGATAAGTTGTTCCGCCATCCCCATCTGATCCCGTGACTCGCAGACAAAATACAATGTGTAGTTATTAATATTATGATAGCTCTGCTAAGGTAATGAAAACAATCGCAGCATGAACAAATGTGTATAACAGATTGCGTGTATCTAGACAGTCTTGTCATGAACAGATGTAGAGTCCGTTTCGTCATGTTCCTCAGCATGCTGTACATTTACGTCACTGAAAGGATTCGTGTCTGACATAGTAGATGAAGGGGACGCCATCGTACTAACAGCACCCCATTCAGGCGATCCATCAGCAGGGACTTCCCTTACACCAACGGAGAACCTGGCTCTATCCCAGATGATTTCCTCCGGTTCCTCAGGGTCAGCCTCTGCTTCGTTTGAGGACGATGGAGAAGGTCGATTTGATGAGGGATCAGGAAAATCATAATTCTGGTTCGAAATAAGAAGAGGATCGAGGGTGTCAGTAATAAGAAGATCCGACTGTGACTCTTCAAAATCTGGAGGATCGTCGGGAGGAGGGGAGGAAACAGATGATCCAGCGTTAGACATGTTGGACCTCATTTTCCAGCGACTAGTAGAACGCAACTGGGAGGGAAGTTTGTTTAAATTTTCAGTTTCGGAACTACTATCATTACTTTCGTTGGGTGGTGTCGGTAATTGGGTATCAATAGTCATAGGTGATTTGTCCACCGGGTCTGTCTGAATGGTCTGTTTCTGGCGTGTTTCCTGGATCTTTTCGTATGTTTTACCACCCAATGGAGAGTTGGAGCGACGTCGGTAAAAGAGAAGGTAGGCATTGGCATTCTGCATGGGGAAATATTAAGTGCAATAAACACGTGTGTTGTTTAGAAAGGACATACCACTGCGTCACTCGCCCTTGCAGAGGTAACGAAGGAGTCGTCAAAATGATACCACTTTCCAGTCAAGTGATTAGAGGCATATGCCCGATAATGACCACCTCCAAGGCCACCCATATGTTCGTCAACACCAAAGAGATCATAGAGAAGGGGTTCGTCCAAGCTGCCGAGTTTTAGTTCCTCGATGTTGACTCCCTCCCCGAGAAGCTTTTTTGCTACTGCGCGCTCTCCAACCATATTCCCAAGATCTAACCCCTCTACAGGGAAGTCGACGAAAGTATCTATTTTGTCACGAAGGCTTCGGTTATTACTAAAACGTTTTAAATGGACAACTAATATGTCCGGGACTTTCCAAAGATCGAATCTTTTGGTTGCCTGCTGATGCTTTTTACATCGGGGGCAATACCAAAGGTCGTCCTCACCAAGCTTTTCTTCTTTCGTAAATTCGTCTAGGCAGTCTTGCAATGAAATTCCTTTCGTTTTCTTCTGCGCTGCGTTCTTTTGACCTTCCTCATATTCAGGATGGATAAAGTTCTCCCAGGTATCCCAGCGTGCATGTTCCCAATGCGATGTATCGTCACCAAAGTAGTATGCTTTCATATTTTCATCAAATTCGCAATAAAATGCGTCTCCTTCACGAAGAAGAACGTGGTCGGGCGAATCTTCAATCCTGTTCTCCCAAGATTCCCACTTATTGGTCGAAGCAAAGGAATTATACGACGTCCCAAATTCCTTGTGGTTTGGTTGTAAACGTAGAGTGAATACGTCTTGTTTTGTTCCCACCAATCGAAGCGCATCGGATGAATTATAGGGATCGTCGTCGACAACCATATCTTTCTCGTCCACTATATCTGCCTCCTGAGGAGTTTCAAAGGTGACGACATCGCCGTTCTCGGAAATCTCAGTGATTGTGTCCACGGCTGAATATGCATTGAGCCTGATTGGAACTTCAGTCATAGGAGATTCAGGACCGGGTTCCCATGTGTACAAATCTCTTGCGTTTTCCGTCCAGCGTTGTAAGCGCGCGACAACAGCGTCATACATAGAGTTGATATTAGTGGCCTGTTCACGGTCAATGACCACGACAGTGGGATACCCAAACAAGACTGGGTTTCGATTTGAAATGTAAGAACTTCTGACTGTTGGTTTCGCGTCGCAGAGAAATACAGGAAGAATCATTGGATCATCGGGTTGAGGTTTATATGATCTGCTTTGCTGAGCGTGGCAGGGAAGTTCGAAGCATACCAGAGTATCGTTATCGGACATTTCCCCACATGGCAAAGTGTCATCAAGACTTTTGTAGAAGCGGTGATTGAAAATCTCCATCGTTAACAGCTACGCATTTAGGATTGTGATTGTGAGAAACAATCTTCATCACTACCTAAACGAGGAGACTCACATTGTCAGGAGGAGCACTCATCCATTTACCAAGTAAATTTCGTAGATCTCTAAATGAAGCATCCCTGTTCAGTTCAACAGGAACCTTTTGAGAACGTTCGTTGAGACCAATAGATAGATTATAGAATATCATTCCGCGTACCTTCACATGTGGCTTTTCAGGATCCCAGGGTACATAGTAGATAGAATGTTTCCACTTCTTGTGTACAGGTAGCGGAAGGGTAAGGTACATGAATGGGTCGAATGTAATTGAAACCTAGGGATCATTTCAATAAGGCATCAACCCAAGCATTGGAGCGGTACGCACCTTGTTGCACTCCGGACAAACGAGCGTACTTTGATACTGTCCCTGGAAGAGATCAACGATCACACTGTCATTCCTCATCATATATCCCTCCCACGACTTTTTGGCCAATTGAATTAGTTCTAAATTGCCACCGCCTTCCCAATCCGGTTTTTCTACGTAAGGCTTTTTCAGAACACGGTTCAGGTCTTCATGTAATCCATCAAGTAAGAATGCAACCAACTCCTGAGAATCATGCTGCTGATAACCACTAAATTGTGGTGCAAAGCGTTGTAGTTGTGACTTGAATTCTCGAGGAGAATAAGAAGTCGAATTTCCTGAGGATGCCCATATGCGCTCTAGTAACGCTCCGAATGCCTCTGCGATGGCACCATGCATTCCGAGGGGGTTATCTGGATTGAGTTCATCTTGATAAACTCCGGCTATGAAAAAAAAAACACAATTTAGAAAAAATCCGAGAGTTAAAAAAGTTGTTCTACATACTCTGGAAATACTCCGTGAGCTCTTTTGTATGGGCCAAGCACTGAAGTGCGGAGTTCATGAAACAGGTGTTTCCCCTGATTAAGAGTGGTTCAGCCCGAAAGAAAATTTATCAAGTTGTTTATGCCTCACATATTACCCAAACCAAGTGTACCCGGATCCAGGCACTTCATGTTACGATTTCCGCTTGGTAGAGTGACGGACGTTGATTTTGAACCACTGCTTGAGAGACTGGAGTAGAAATTGTTGCTCGATTTAACTACAGCTGTTGTAGGTGATGAAAATGAAGATCCGAGTTTATTGAAGAACCCGTCCTTGGAGTTGAAGAGGGGCGGGGGAGTATTTGATGACTTTGGCACTGCTTTTGGTGCGTCTACAATCCAGCCTTCGGGTTGCTTGATTTCGACGACGAAAGCATCAGCTGTTTCCATGCCAGCCTCCTCAATGGTTTTATCACTCTCTTCAATGATTTTCCCTCCAAAACTGAACAGGTTAGAGCTAGGGAACTCTGCAACACTCCAATCGTCATAATCCGACTCCAGCTTCCAGATACGGTACGGGGTATGTGCTTTCCTACCAGGCGCAAATACTGCGGCTAGTCGTGTGCATAACGTGCTGATGGTCTCACCAGACGAGACTACCACCCAAGGGTTAGAGGCACCATCGGTACTTTGATTACTTGTATCTTCTTTTGTCAGTTTAAGAACTTTGAAACGAGGAGGACGAAGTTCTAAGGTCGCTTGCTTAGTGGCACCCCTGGCGATCACACGACGTGGAAGAGGGTGAATAGGATCTCCATACCTGCAAAGCAAAAAATTTGGTCAACGGGAAGATAAATATAGGCTGTTTGCAAACCAAGAGACTAGCGACGACCAAACATCGTCTGGTACATATTCAACATCGACTCCTTCGGCCAAAGAATTATGCAGGTTGCCGAATGCATCGAGGAGACGAGAATTATCGACAGGACCAAGGTCTACCTCGCTCACCGGACCTTCCTTGTCTACTTGGCCAGTACATGCTTTCTCCCATCGTTTCCACCAATCCCTTGAAACCAGGAACCAAGTATCCCCCACCTCCATCTTCCGACCTTTGTTGCCAGTCACGAAAGCATATTTCTCGGTTGGTGAGAGCGTAGGGCCTCCTGTAACCCCCTGAGAGGTAGGAGACTCGGGTCTGAAGACGGCAGGCACGTCCTGGTCTCCTTGTTCAGCCATGTAAGAGTCAATGCCGTGATTGATATCTGCAAGAGGTACAGTGGAATTGTCATCAGCCCTGGGGCTGCGAGTAACGTTATGAGAAGAACCATCTGGTATAGTACGTTTAGCAGATGCAGACGATGTATCGGATTGCATGGATAGAGTTCGCTGTCGCTTTCTGCTTTGCTGTGGAAGCAAGTCAACGGACTTTAATGAGGGAGAGTTGGCTGGGGATGGCAGGGAGTGCATGTGGATATAGATACAAGGTAGGATGAATGCTGGAACCACGTATTTAAAGAAAAAAAAGGAAAAATAAGAAAGAAGATAATAAAACCTTTCAATCAATCTCATTCCATTTCTCCGTCTCTGCAACGCGTATGTTCCGTTACAGTCACGTCACACTTGATTAGATCTCTTAAGTTTATCTTTCTCAGCAGCCTGCTTCTTTCCTGTCTTCCTCCACCATGTCTACCCAAAGTATGTCTATGCTTTCTCTGTTTTCAATTTACAAGTCCTAACTGCTCGTCTTGCAGGTAAACACTTTTTAAACGATTCTTCAACCATCGTTTTGAAATCCTTGCAGGGTTTATGTAGTATTAACCCCTATATTTCCCTTGACGCAGAAAACAAAGGTTTATATCCCACACGGCACATATACATACACCTTAACCCCGTCTAGTTGTTTACTCTACGACTTATGAACGTAACAAAGTAGCTTTAATGTGTGGAGGGGGTTCTGGACATGAGCCCTCCCATGCTGGGTTTGTTGGCCCTGGAATGCTAACGAGTGGGCGTCCTTATCCCTCACTGTAGAAATAACCCAACCCCTTTCAAGGCGCAGTATGTGGAAACATTTTTGCTTCCCCTAACCCAAGCCAAGTTCGCCGAGGGATCGAACTCATTGACAATGAAAAAGGGTATAACCTTCATTCTTACCTCTCGATATTTTTTACTCAACAAACCATAGGACCTTGATTATTGTGAAGTATGGACGTACTCACATCACCACCGTTTCAGATTTAACATTTCTCCTCAGGAACTATACAGGAGATGTCCTCAACTTTGGCTTAGCAAAAGAACAGCATGCTGCTTTACATCCCGAGAAATCTAAGCGTATTAAATTTGTTATTGTCGGCGATGATGTCGCAGTAGGTAAGACCCAAGGGAAAATTGTAGGAAGAAGGTCAGAATTTCACAGGTAATGTCTATATACAGTCTCATTCGTGACTGCAGAGGTCTAGCTGGAACCGTTCTTGTTTACAAAATTGCTGGTGCTCTTGCTGAGAGAGGGAAATCTCTCGACGAAGTCTATGATATGGCGCAGTGGGTTGCCAAAAATGTTGCTACGATTGGCGTCAGCCTCGGACATACCCATGTATGGATTGGAGCATCTTTCGT
The DNA here is from genome assembly GCA_009739215.1 of Floccularia luteovirens. NCBI lineage: Eukaryota > Fungi > Basidiomycota > Agaricomycetes > Agaricales > Squamanitaceae > Floccularia > Floccularia luteovirens. The sequence goes on from VSJF01000006.1 coordinate 540,218, forward strand.
AAATAATGGAACCTGACAGTTGAACAGGTCCCTGGAAATGCACCTCTAGCTTCAGATCTTTCTTTCTCAGAAATTGAAATTGGAATGGGTATTCATAATGAGAGCGGCCATACGCGTCTCTCTCCAGTTCCATCCCTCCCAGAACTCGTCCAACGATTGCTTGACCTCTTAACTTCAACAACAGACCCAGAGCGCTCCTTTGTCCCTTTCAAGGGTAACGACAACATTGTTCTGCTAGTCAACAATCTCGGTGGTGTCAGTGAACTTGAGCTTAGTGGTATTGTTGATGAGACTCGCAAGGCCTTGGTTGCTCGAGGTCTAAAAATACATAGGATTCTTTCTGGAGCATTTATGGTACGCACTCTCACTTCACACTTATTCACACTCATGAATATACTTCGACCAGACTAGTCTCAATATGAATGGTTTTTCGATTACGCTACTGCTTTTGCCCACAGACAGTGATACCTCTGCGTCATCAACCTCCTTGGTTACTTCTCTTCTCGATGACAGGCCCAAAGTTCCTGGGTGGCATTGGTATTCCGGGACATCTCCCTCTCCTCATCATGCTGCTCTTACAGCTACATCTGATGTGAAGCCAAAGGACCAACAATTCCAACTCCAAGCCTATGACGCCGCAATCTTTGTTTCAAGTATAAAACGGGCGGCTCTCAATCTGATAAACAACGAACCAGAAATCACCAGGATGGATACAATTGCAGGAGACGGTGACTGTGGATTGACTTTAAAGGTATATACACCTCCTTGACTTTGATCTCCTTATTAAAGTGAAATTTGTCCGATACTTTTATTAGGCTGGTGCAGAAGGTAAGAATATTTGCTATACACTGTGAAGTACATACATTTACCGAAGCAGCCGTGCTACGAAAGTTGGAAGATAGAACCATCGATGGTAATGACGTCATCAAGTGTGTAATCACCATTTCCCAGATTGCGGAGGATACCATGGGTGGTACTAGTGGTGCTTTGTACTCGTAAGTTTGGTTTCCATGATGTCTGCAACTCTGCAATTATCTGCCGTAGAATTTTCTTTTCGTCGCTGGCTCAAGAACTTCAGCACAACGCCAGTAAATCTAGCAAGGCTGTCACTGCAGAACTATGGAGTAAATCGCTGGTATCCTCATTAGCCAACTTATACACGTACACTCGTGCGCGCCCCCCGTCGCGAACACTCGTGGATCCGCTTGCAGAGTTCATTACCGTATTTTCTGAGAACCCCGCGAGCAACTTTAGAAAGGCAGTTTCAGCCGCATCCCGCGCAGCAGAAGAGACTAAGCATATGGAAGCAAAAGCAGGCAGAAGCGCATATGTTGGACATGACAGGTTGAAACAAGAACAAGTTCCCGACCCAGGCGCGTGGGGAGTAAAAACAATTCTGGAAAGTTTTGACGCCTGATAAAAATTTTCTCGGGGGAAAACACTCGGAATTGTGTAGCAGCGAAGATATTCGGCAGACTTTTGTATGTAAAATGTGTATATGTATGTCATACCTTTTGTAACAATCTACCGTGAAATATGTGGCACTGCGTACAATAAGTCTACTTATGGGATGTACTATCAGTAAAAATTGCTAACACGCACATATAGGGCTCGCATTACAGATGCAAACAGTCCAAAGCTCTTCATTGTTTACTGTAATTGCTCGCAATGATCTAGAAGCAAAACGCTATGGCTTCCATACACTACATGACAGCAGCGCTCTATCAATAATTGTAAAGTGTTTGTTTTCCCAATTAAAACCAGCGTGCATCGGACCAACCAACATGCAACAAGAGCATACATTCACTCTGCTACATCTTTCATGTCACTGGGAATGGTTCTGGGATTCTTCAAGCTCGGGACATTAAATCGATTCCAATCCTGACGGTACCGGCGAGGTAAATATTGATTTTCATGTTCTCTGCGTCCGAAATTCCCTCGGAGCTATACAGTTGATCAAACGGAGAATTTACAACCATAGTATTACCAATTCTGAGCGCGTCTGCCTCTCCGGGGGGATTTCGAAGGTCTTCAGCGGTAGCAGAAAATGTTGGAATTGAAATCACGCTTTCCAAGATCCTGCAGCTCCCAGATATCCCAAGGTCAACGATCAGCTACTTCTCCGTGAATGGAGAAGGGTGTCGCGATATTTTACATTCGGTGGGCAGAGCTCGTATCGTGGCAGAAAACGATGACTTCAGGATTTAGTCTACGATTGACATTTGACAAGTCCCCCTTTCCTCCAGAGGAAGCTTGAAAAGAACACTTTCCTGTAAACCCATGGGAGAAGACTCAAATCCAGTGCGAATATCATAGCTGCTAGTAAACGGCAGATTTTAGAGACAAATCCAATCATTATATGTGAGATATATTCCCCGAAAGACCTCTATGAGATCACTTAACCATACGCAAGGCTGACACCATGACGAACACATGTAAAATGCTCTTGTCAAGCCAATCAATTGGAGGAGCAAACCGCAGTAAGCCTAGGTTCTTATGTCAAACAGAAGTGTTCCCGGGAAACTATCAAGGGATTCATTCTAGAACCTGAGACTAGGGATACATAACTGTAAATACCGCGTGTTTGGGTTCGAGGGAGTACGAAAGAACAAGCGAATCAAGTGAAGGTACTAAGTGACTATATCTCTACTGCTGCATAAGATTCACCACTTCTTGATACGTGCTGTGTCCGGCCTCGATGCAACCGGGGAACCTGGAGAAGTGTTGCCAGGCCCAGTGGCCCGATTCTTGGTGGTTCCGTCTTTCAAATATTGTGCAGCACCTTCCTAGAAACAGCGGAAATCAATTCAGTATCCTCACGAACACCTTCGGTAGAATGAACCCACCACTGACACGTTGTGGGCATTCTCAGCACGATTTGTGAGGTCGTGGCTAATATCTCCTGCGTCGCTGAGCGCATCAGCGATATTATTTAGCTTTGCTGGTGATGCAGTAGCGAAGGTGGCCCAGAGGGCGACGAGAAAAACAACGAGGTTGCTAGAGAATAGCATAATGAATGCGGACTACAGCAGATGTTTTGAACTCTTGAATGTGAGGAATTTCCGCCCATTTTATAGTTTTAACGCACTGAGGACCTGAAGACTCCGGAAGATTCTGAAAGAGGTTTGATTATTGAAGCTAGAACCCAAGGACCAAAATACTCCGATTGAAGCGCACAATCGGTGAAGGAGAAAATTATGGTCCTATTAAATAAATCCTTAAAAGTAGGTATGACACAACAACAAGTTGAGCAAATGTTGTATCAAAAACCTGATTAGGCCTCCTTTGTAGGACGCAAGCTGGTCGATAGACCCTTTCTAAATCCGAAGTGCGTAAATGCCAGCATCTTTGAAGGCCGTTCCATTTTCAAGATGGCAATGCCGACGAGAGCCGTGTGGTGTCATTGCCTCATGAATAACTGAGGTCTGTGGCCAGAAGAAGTTCTGATGCTTGGAACTGTCAAATTGATGACAGGGAGTATAAAATCAATGGACTTGAACTGCGAAATGGAACGTACACCGTTCGGGAGGCTATTATATGACTTAAGGTCAGTATGCCGTTGCGGAGATTAGAGGAGACGCCGATGTACATATGTATTTAAATTTAGTACATTTACTCAGATTGCTCGCACAAAACTTCTTTGGGCGAACTCCAGAGTTGTGCTGCTAGTTTAGGGCCTGCCTCTTAGCATACTTACTACCTGCCTGGATGTAAGGGTCCGACCTCCATGACCAATTCATAAACTCTAAGAGGAAAGTATGAAAGATATTCCCGGGGAATTCTCCAGAACATGACATTTTGTAAACAGATACTAGAAATAAGACCAGTGAGATTGTAATGACTGTGGGTATGGATTCAAAGGAATGTGAAATAATAACGATTGTACTAAGTAATGGTATCCATCAGAATATCGCTATTCTGAATGTGATTTGCCAAGAATTCGACCTTTTGCACCTTTCAGATTGAGATCGAGATTGTCAATTTTGTGTCGGGTGTCTAGTGGGTGTTCTTATTTGAAACCTCAGGCCTCAGGCCTCAATGTCCACATCGGGGTTTATCGAGGGATGTTCGACTGCATGGTACTTGTTGACAACGTCAGTACCAGTCAATGCTTTATTTTCTACATATTGCGCAGCATTTTCCTAAAACCAATGATTCAGTTTAATTGGCTTTTTAAAAAAATTGGAAAATGGACCTACCGCTGATTCTGATACTCCATGGAACGCAGACAAAAACTCGGCATCAACAGCACGAGTATCGAAGAAGTCCAACGTATCGAGTAAGTTATCGAGTAAATCATCGGCTTCATCTCTGGATACAATTGGGGCTGCTGCAGCAACTGTAGCCCAAAGGGCAACGAGGAAAATGACAAGCTTGCTTGCGAAATGCATATTAGATAGGTACAAAAGGAGGTCTGACAATTTTTTGATTACAAGGTAAGATTTTGGTTCATCTTATAGCCTTGGAATAAATTTGATTCGTAAAGCTCTGGACACTGAAGACGTGGAATGCTTTGAAGCAGGTTCGGTTCTTGGAGCTAGAACCCCCCGGAATCATTCAAACAGTCACGGAGTACGTTCGGTTGGGATGAAAGAGAGGTTGTCGCGGGGGACCTCTCTTGGTCCGTAGGACTGCAATGAGTTAGTTTATTGATAGTCGGGGGAAAATTGGGTTGTCTTTTCACTTCCCCCGGGTCCTACATGCACTTTCATAGGCACCTTTCTAAGTCCGAAGTTAGATGAATGCCAGAATGTTTTACGAAGGGTGCCTATCTTTAGGATGATCTAAGAATATCCACTTGCGCGATGGCAAGTTATTCCGACAGTATGGTAGAACCATCTTTGACCCAATGCCATATTTGGAGGTCGAGGTCTAGTCAGAAGGAGTTCAAATCTAGAACCAAAAATTACGACTCCTACCTGGATGCTAAGTGAACGACGGTCTTAACCAGCAAATCGACGGGAGGACTTATACATAACAAACAGAATTTGATCGTTTCTAGACATACAGTTAAGTCGTTAACAACTGATACTCTTGTCCATCTTTTCTCAACAAGCTTTCGATAAGTTTCATACCAGCCATAACCTTTTCTTCCTCTAATCGCTTCCCGACAACCTGCACACCAATAGGGAGACCATCCATAGCTTTGGCATCGTACGATTTGTATGCACCAGCTTCTATGGCATTACGAGGCGTAAAGCGGGAAGCAACGAGCTCGTCTGTCGATGCATCTACGTGTGTCACTGGTAGAACACCTGCAGTGTAATCGAGCTACAACACCAAATCATATAAGCGAACTCAAGGATTGCAGGAGGTGAACTTACAATATTGAATAAAAATGCGTAGCCGCATGATCTCCATCCTTCTTTCATACCCCCATGCGGAACCGCCGGTAATGCATTCGGAACGGTTAGAATAAAATCCAATTCTTCTTTCTGCACAAAATCAAACCATTGTGCCTTATATGCTTCTCGTTGTGCGACAAGCGCCCAAAATTCCGGGATGGTCTTCTCATACCAGCCGTCAATCAAGCCAGCGTAGATTTCATCACGCAAAATGTGTCTAACGTAGAAAGCATAGATGCGACGAAGCAAGGACGGAAGCTGGAACATTCGCATTGCCTGAATGACACCAGGATCGTTGAATTCAGAACCTCGGATGGGCTTTGTGCAGGTTTTTGCTGTGAGTAAAAATGCGTTATAAAATGTGTGATTAAACAAGTGGGCAATGGAGACGAACCACCGTCGGCTAATATAAGTTGAGAACCGATCTGCAAACCTTTGTATGGACTTGGAGGATGTCTTTGTCGGATAAATATCAATTTGCAAGACACTGGAATCTAAGAAATTAAAACAAACATGGGGAGAACTTTCTGCCCGTTTTTCCTTAGTATGTCAACAACGAGCTGCAGAGCGCGTAAGCAAGCTGGAGATGGCTGTACTACCCCTAAACATAATCGTATTTGATATTAAACCAGGCCGCTAAGAATGGGAGTGTTGTACATACCATCATCCCACATCACTCCCCATTTTAAAAGCTTGGCGCCAGAGACTGGAAATTCTACGTCTCTCCATGGTATTTCAAGACACTGGATGAGGTAAGGACAGCGAGCGCAATCGCTGAATGATTTACTTACTGAGTGATCATACGTCCATGGCTTCATGAATACGATTGCCTTCCAGAACGTTTCTAGATCGTCCAAGGTCCGCGCCATCGGAGAATACACTGGCGCGACACCCTCTTGCCCCGGCATGCTAGTGCTGCTACCCATCTTCAGAAACCTTCCAACTGATGCACGGATAGAATAGATTCCAGAGTAATGAGCAGGTACGCGCACTGAGCCGGCTACATCTGTTCCAATACCGATACGGGAACCTCCATATGCGAGCAAAGCAGCTTCGCCACCAGATGACCCTCCAGGTGAATGTGTTTTCTTGTGAGGATTTATGGTTCTCCCAAAAACGTCTGACGCAGACTCGTATGAAAGCAGAGTGATCGGAATATTGGTCTTAACGAATGGAACAGCACCTGCATCGCGAAGAAGGCGTACAAGAGCTGAATCCTGGGACGCCGGTTTGCCAATCCAGGACGAATAACCTATACACCCATCCCAACCTTTTACACCCACTGTCTGCATTCAGGGATAATGGGTTATGTATTTATAAAAATACGTAGTGGTTCACTCACGTCCTTTAAACTGACGGGCGTTCCAGCCAATGGTCCATTCTTGTTGCATTCTTTAGCCCAATGTATAGCAGATGAAATCATGATTTCTGTCAAACAGTTGGTTTCTTCGTGTGCGCGTAGCGCCTTCTTGCCATAAGCAAGGAGTATATCAGAAGGATCTTTTGTCCCTGCCGTGACGTTGGATACGAGTTCACGAATTGGCAGTTCTAGTATTCTTTTATCATGTTCTGTTATAGCACTATGAAACTCTTCGGGGAGATTGGCAATACGTTGGTTGCGTTCATTCTGTTTTCTCTTGCTATAGAGTGAAAGAACAATCAGAATTTTAAAATGGGCGATGTAACGAGACAGACCATGCTCGGCGATGAGTAAAGTATGAGAACAACATCACGATAAGGTATGGTAATTTTTGGTGAGTGCCATTTGTCCACGCGCTTTGTTATGGGTTCGAATTTCCCAGATGTCGTATGACAATTCTTGACCGTGAATTACCACATCGGGATGGATGGTCGTAAACCAAGCTACTCATAGCTTCACATCCAATACAACATCGAGTTCTGATTAGGTTTTACTACAGAAGATAAAGTCAACACTGTGGATCTGGCCGGGGAGCAACGGTATCTCTGTTAGGGTACCCTGTCATGTGACATCGAACTCTCGAAATTTCTTCAGCAATTCTTTGCATACAATCTCTCGGTTCCATACCTGTCATGGGTCAAACAACTTCACGAGCTGATTCTGTTTCTACATTGGCACCTTCCGGCTGTCCAGTGCCACACGAACGACCTCCAGCCCCCGCAAAATGCCCTATCTCTCATGATGAACAACCGAAGCAAGCAGAGTGTCCTGTTGACCATACAGCGCTCAATCCACTCAACCAGATGCCCTCCCTCACCCAATCTCGCGCACAGAACCAGGGTATTGATCTACCTCTTGAACGGACAGAGTCGTCAATTCCTCGAGATTCGGCGGGTCGGTGGGAGTATCCTTCTCCACAGCAGTTCTACAATGCTCTTGTCAGGAAAGGTTGGGAGACCCCTGAAGAACACGTCGTAACGATGGTCGAAATACACAATTTCTTGAATGAACAGGCATGGGAGGAGGTGAAAAAGTGGGAGAGACGTCAACATAAGTACGGTATCTCATTTTTCCATTTTGTACCATATCAATATTTTATTTTATAGTGATGAAGACATTCAACTCGCGCGCTTCAAAGGTCGACCAGGTGAATTGTCACCGAAGGCACGACTGTTTATGTTTGCTGGATGGTTGCTTCCATCGCGTTTCGGGTATGTCTTTATTTAGGACTCAAATGTCAGGTAGTTGATCATATTATGTACCAGTAATGAGCCTCCGTTTGACCGCCACGATTGGGTTGTTCGTCGACCGAAGACGGGTGAGGAGGTTCGGTATGTCATTGACTATTATTCCGCACCTCCAGAACCAGATGGTTCTCCTGTTTTCTCCCTTGACGTTCGACCGGCTTTGGATAATTTCGCAAGTTTGAAAGAACGGATAGTAGCTGCTACAGAGGATGTTTGGACAGGCATTCGTGAGGACAACAAAAAGCACACAGATACCAACATTTCTAGCCAACGTTCCACATAACGACGATATATCATATTTATGTAGTAGAACTATAGTACATAATACACTTCCCATCTCATATCTTAGTATCTGTACCGTGTCGGAGAGAAATTTCTGCTCACGTGATAATAATTTTTGAAGTGATCGGGTAAAATTGGCTGGTTAAAAATTCAGCAACATTGACCACCTCCTACACTCTTAAGTTGCTCAGGATGTTGCCCCGGAATCTACAGAGTCTTGCTTTACGATCTGCCTTACGCAACCGCTCTGTTTTGGCTCGACAGTCGGGGCATCATTCTCCGTTCCGGATAGCCAATACTCCACAAAGCATTGCTGGTTTCCATACTTCATCGCGACGACAAAACGAACTGCCCAAATCACCTTTCCAGACTTTTGTCGAGGTTCTGAGGGATGAGCTTCGAAAAAATCGCGAACTTCAGGAGAACGTCAAACAATTGCAAGGCGATGTGGACAAACTTCAGGATTCCGAAGCAATGAAGAAGGCCAGAGCTGTATATGAGAGGGCGAGGGTAAGCGCACCCCAACGTTTGCTATATTGCAGAAAACTTCACTAAATGCTATGTACTTAGTTAACTTCGAGCATCAAGGAAAACCCTAAACTTCGCGCAGCAGCTGAGGAACTAAAGAAGACTGGGGTCAAAGTTGGTGACGCAGTTTCAGAAGCTCTTAAGACAATGGAAGAGAGTGAAGTTATGCGTGCGGTAAGTTATAAGTAGTTTGATAGCTTATATGCATTTACACCATAATTAGATCTCTCGAGCATCCGCAGCTGTATCTTCCACCATTGAGAAGTCAACAGAACCGATTCGAAAAACAGAGGCATATAAAACCTTAGCGGAAACGTTGGTTGACGCTCTGGATGACAGTGGAAGCGCCAAACATGCAGGTTTCGAAGAGAAGGAGGCGCGGAGGTTACGCAGGCAAAGACGCTTAGCCAAAGCAGGAAAGAATGCTGGACTTGGTCCTAATTCAGGTCGTATTGTTGCTAATCCAGAGTACGCATCAAATTTTTTCGTCTTGCGAAATTCCTGACGCTATAATATAGGGCTGGATCTGCAGTAGTGCTACATAAAGACTCGCCCCGGCAAGAAGCATGGAATAAGTTGAAAGAAACTAATCCAATCCTTCGGTCTTTCGCTTCGCTTCGTCAATCGTATGATGAATCCGAAAACCCCGTCGTATCTTCCGTTCGATCTGTTACTCAGACAATAGGTTCATGGTTTGATGAAAACGAGACAGCGCAGGTAATGCGCCTCATGAGGTCCTTGGACCCTTCGTTTAACCGGGAGAGTTTCGACAGGGAGTTGAGGGAATATATAGTTCCTGAGGTGGTGGATGCGTATCTGTCAGCAGATCAAGAGGCATTAAAGGCGTGGTGTGGGGAAGCCGTAAGTGCATACATTTTGAATTTTATTTTAAGACTCAAAAACAACCTTACAACCGAACAGACCTACAACGTTCTCTGGGCGACAATGGAACAATATTTACGTCAAGGATTTATCAGCGATAGTAAAGTTCTCGACATTCGACAAGTTGATGTTAGCTTTTCTTATTTTTTTTAACGCTGTCAGGTCCTAATGTCATAATACACAGGTTTCGGATGGCAAAGTTCTCGAGAATAACGTACCAGTCTTCGTAATATCTTTCTCTACTCAAGAGGTGCTTTTATTCCGAAATGCAAAGACGGGAGAGATTGCTGTTGGCGCCGACGACAAAGTAGAGCAATGTACATACGTTGCGGCCATCACACGTATAGAAGAGGAACTGGACAACGAACTTACTGGTGGATGGAAAGTTATTGAGGTTGGTTTTTTCCCCATCTCCTGTATTTCACACTCTGATATGCTTGAATAGATGGCACGAAGGAGCGCCAGAGCATATCTTTAAAAGTAAATCTTATTAATTATAATATCTGTTAATCTGAACCCCACTCCTTCTTTTCGGCGGTGACCATCTCTGTTCATTCGCCACTGCTATTATTGTTTGCTGTGCACACATGCTATAGTGTACAACTGCTTCCCATCGGTCCGGTACTTTAGCGATATCATACAGTTCGATGTGCGCTGTGCGGTGCTTGGTGCTGGAAGTCTGTCGATAGTACCAATACATAGCTATGATAGTACCACGATCAAATTGTGTTGTTTCAAATATTTTCTAATCAAAACGCGCTATCACGTGATGCCTCAATCTCGCGTTTCTTCTCACGATAGTAATGAGCAAATCAATGCTTTATGGTACGCAAGTAACAGTAACTAGTTCCAGTTAACAGTTATACTAACACTAAATTATACTTTAACGATGCCCAAAGCTGCCAAGTCAGGACTTGGCACTCTCAAGCGCGACTTCTCAGATGCTCCTCCGCCCAATCAACAAAAGTCGTCTCAAGAAATTTATTGGTCTCCCTCGCCCCAAACTCAGAATACTGCACCACTACCCAAACTCTCAGGGCAGGCCCAACGTTTGAAAGACATTCAAGATGCGCTCGCGAATTTACCCTCCTCTAAACCCCCTGCGCCACTGACCGAGTCTACTATTGCGAATAAGCGACCAAGCCCAATCGCGACGTCTACAACCGCCCCACCCCAGAAAAAAGCCCGCCAGCTTCCTCCATCTTGGCAGAATGATGACCCTTTGAGTCGCTCTAGCTTTGGATCAAGTTCCATTGCCTCCAATAATGCTAGATCCACCAACAACATCCGGGATGCAATATCTAAACCAGCTCAATCTTCAGCCCCCCCTTCCAGCAAGAAGAAACTATCGGAAGTATTCTTAAGCACAGAGCAAAAACAGATCCTCGAGTTAGTTCAGCGGGGTGAAAGCGTTTTCTACACTGGCAGTGCTGGTCCGTGCTTGCTTCAAATAATTTTGTGTAGTCGCACTCCAGCTTATCTATCCTTATACAGGTACTGGCAAGTCAGTTTTACTGAGACAAATTATCCAGTGCCTCCGCCGAGTACATTCCAAGTCACCCGATGCAGTTGCCATCACAGCTTCCACAGGTATGAGCAGTCATTTCCACCTTTTGGATAACTGATATTCAAAGATAATCAGGCATAGCCGCATGTAATATAGGTGGTGTCACGATACATTCATTCGCGGGTATTGGTCTAGGAGTAGAAACTGCGGAAGACCTGGTTACTAGAATCAAGAAGAACAAAAAGTCTCTCATGAGGTGGTTGAGAACCAGAGTTCTCATTATTGATGAAGGTTGTTATCTTCTGTGATAATTAGAGCATACACACTGATTTAGTAAACCCAGTATCCATGATGGACGGTGACTTGTTCGACAAGCTTGCTCAGATTGGAAGCATTTTGCGAAAGAAAAAAGAACCGTTCGGTGGTATCCAGGTGGGCAGGATCTTCAGATGGATTCGTATGCCCAATCAAACCCGAATACCCCTTAGGTAATCGTTACAGGTGACTTCTTCCAACTGCCACCAGTCACCAAAGGTTCTGCAGGGGTCAAATTCGCGTTTGAAGCTAGCCTGTGGAAGGAAACCATCAAACGGACCTTCAATCTTACCAAAGTTTTTCGTCAGAGCGATCAAGGTTCTTTTTTCCACTTGAGTAGATTTCCGATGCTAGAACTGATTTTCGTACAGAGTTTGTGGATATGCTAAACGAAATGCGGTTTGGTCGCCTATCCCAGAAGTCCATTGATAAATTCAGGAGCCTGTCAAGAGAAGTCGTGTATGATGATGGACTTGGGCCTACCGAACTGTACGTATCATTCAGCGCGACATTTCTCGTCGGCTCATAAAGGAAAAACAGATTCCCTCGCCGAGAGGATGTGGAGAGATCTAACTCCACTAGGATGACCCAACTCAAAACAGAACAAAGAGAATACATATCACAAGATGGAGGCACCATTACTGACGAAAATCAGCGCCAAAAAATGCTAGCAAATTTCATGGCTCCCCAGCGTCTTATCCTTAGAGTAGATTCACAGGTCATGTTAATCAAGAATGTTGATGAATCTCTAGTGAACGGAAGTATGGGTCGCGTTGTTCGTTTCGTTGATTCCACCATATACGGCTCTGAACACGATATCGAGAGCATTTCCAAGGTCGGTACCATTTCCGGAGGTACAACAGCCAACCCCTCTGGTGCGGTATCTGCCACAAAGAAAGCCCAAGCGACCTCGATGAAACTTTACCCTGTCGTTGAATTTTTACTTCCCTCCGGATACAAAAGAGAGATACTTGTCCTGCCAGAATCATGGAAAGTTGAACTCCCCAGTGGGGAGATCCAAGTCAGCAGGTTGCAGGTCAGAATCCTTCTTGCATGATTCAAAGTTCGCTTGAGTGACTGATTAAACAGCTTCCCTTAATACTTGCTTGGGCAATGAGTATACACAAGTCGCAGGGTCAAACTTTGGAACGGGTCAAAGTTGATCTGGGCAAAGTTTTCGAAAAAGGTTTGTCGCTGGTGTTTCTATTGATTACACACTATTAACCGGAACCTTCTTCATTCTACGGCTTGATAGGTCAAGCATATGTTGCATTGTCGCGTGCTACATCGCTCGCCGGACTTCAAGTTCTGAATTTCGATGCATCGAAGGTAACATGGCATTGATGATAACTATTGTTATGTTTTAACGACATATTTTAATCAGGTCATGGCCCATCCCAAAGTTGCTCAATGGAGCAAATCACTGGAAACTGTTTCAGACTGCGCAACTTAGTGCTTGCGGGTTGTGGGGACATACTATCTGAGAAAGTTTTAGCTTCCTCGTATAATGGAATTTTACACATGTCAACATTAAACACATGTTACCAGCTACAACAGTATCCTGTATACTTGTTATAATTCACATGGCCATGATTCCTAGTATAGGGAGTTGCGAAATCCTCGGAACCCTCATTTGATGAATGTATCATGATAGTGACCACCGGATAAAAGTCTCCGTAGAATGATTACAGGGATAACAATGCATGTCTTCTTTTATTGATGTTTTGAAAACAAAGGCGTAAAAATGCAGTTATTCTGGGAGCTTCGTTTTTTCAAGAATCCATTTGTCAGAGGCACATTTTGTGCCTGTTATCATATATTTATCTGTATCTGTTGAGTCAAAACATCTCTTACATCGGACTAAATAAGAAAAGTAAAACAGTGTAGGTATATGTGGGGAAGGTTTTATCGCCGTAATGCTGCGAAAATAACTATACACAGCTTGATGAAGTGTTATTGTAACCTAGTTTAGGAGTTTGATGCATCTCATATAGTACAGAAACATCATTAATCATTTGCCATCTGCTCGTTGGTATGATCTGTGTCCCTCATAATGCTGTTTCAACCAAGTTCAAAATAATTGTTGTAGACAAACATATGAATACAATCAAATTCGGGCAAACCCAACCACCAAAAATGGAATATGTTTTGACACGTGAACAAACAACCCCCATGCCAACCAACATGAACCCGCCATTGTTCGTTTTATCGCGTCTCGCATTATACTCATACACAATGTAGTTGATGAAACACCATTCTCTAATTGTTCACTGCTTCTGAATTGTGATAAATGGTATATATAGAGGGTTGATCGGGGCGACATAATTTTCTGATCAGGATCCACTTTTTCCCTTTGTATAAACTACTCTCGATTTCTTCAAGAAAGCCCTCACTTTCCTGTGACTGTTCATTGGCACCCACCAGCATAACTATAGCTTATCCCACTCTTTTTATTTGGTGATTCCGGTAGTCCCTCTTTTATCAACGCCAATTTCAAACTTCACGCGGTTACCTCCTTCTCCAAACGACCACCTCCCATTATATAAAGACAATAATATGACCTTGATCATCCGCGACCCCCACTTCTCGCTCTCTGCTCTCGAACCAGCTCCCCAGTTAGTGCTTCATCTATGATCTCTATATATAAATGTCTTATAATCTTTCAGGCACCCTATGAACTCTACTATACCATACTCTAAAAGAATAGAACGCCGCATCGTTCACGCCTGGAAAATTCTTACCAGGAGCACACGACGAAGGCAACAGAGAGCATCCTACTTCTCTCGGGACTTTGTGTTTGTTAACACTCGGAGACGAAGCTTGATGCCATTCTGAAAACTTCAAAAGCTTGAATATGTATTTATGATATATGCAGGTCATTTTGTGCAGGTACCCTTGTTGTTTAACGTTTAACACTCACCCGGACGCTTTATGTGATAATCACTGGTTCTTGTATACAATATCTTCCTTGTATTAGATTTATGGACAATTGTTCTTATCACTGTAGACATCACAGGCACCATTAGGATGTAATTATAGATAACATACATATATATACATATTTATGGTGTTCATCGCTCCATACAATCCAGAATAAGAGAAACCCGTAAGTACATATCCACATGAAATATCCATTGAAACATAGATCCATGACTACAACTTTACAATAATATACAAACTCATGTCCAAGATGGTAATGAAGGTTCATGAGAAACGTTCTATATTTATTTCGGGCATCTAAACAATTTCAATGCATTGCGTGGCATATTCGCGGAGAAGGACTTACCGCAATATCATCCAAAGCAAGCTGCTGTGCAATCAAAGAAAGTCGATTCATCCGTTGTTCCCTAGCCGCTCTTCTTGTATCTCTTAGTTCAGCTACAGCGCTATCTTTTTCAATCTTCAGTTGAGCAATTTCCTTTTCAACATCTTAATGAGATAATGATCAATGTGATTATCGAATGACTCACCTGGTCTTTGGTTTGACAGAGTTGTATAAGTTTCATTTCAAACTATTCTTCCATTAAGTAACCAATGTTTATATAAACCAGTGCGAAATTCTTACATCTTCCTTTGCACTCATAAAAGTGTTGTGGGCCACTTCAGCAAACCGATTGATATGGTGACATAACTTGAACTTCGGGGAATCTCTGTTAGTAGATCGTCATTTCACATCTCGCGTATTGACGTACCCATCCATTTCCTGACATTCTTCTGTCAGCAGTGTCGTCAAGGTCCTAAATAGTCACATCAGAGGATGTACATGACGAGGACGAAGTATGGGGTATTACTGAAAAATCATCCGTGCCTACACCTTGCGACTGGACTTGTACAGATGGGGTGGGAGTAGCGCTGAATGGTGGATTGATATCTGTTTCCATGTGATATCCATCAGGTTCATCGCTATCGTCGGTCCCATAGAAGTTATCACCAGGAGTAGGCGATGAAGGGACTTCGGTTTCCCGGGAAACATTTCTTCGAGGAAGAGATTCTGGACTGGGGTACGGTATGTTGATACCATTTTGTGGAGATACGGATTTCCTAACTGGAGTCCTGTGTAAATACCTCCGTAAGTAATTATTGAAATGGACAGTCGTGACAACACACTGCATATAAGGTTGAGAAGATGGACCAGCGACAGGTGCAAGACTTTCTTGTTCGGGCCTAGATAAAAATAACATTAGAACCGTCAAGTGAGAAGCAATAATAGCGTTCTCACTCCATATATTTGATACTCTCATTGCGATCATCCATTTCGGACGGGAGGTCAACAGTTGAACGAATCCCGAGACAAACTTCCTTGTGCGTTTGAGCCTCAGTCAGCAGTTCTTCGTTCCAGGAACGTAGCTCCTCTATTGTGGAATATAGCTAGTATAAGCGTTAACAATCTGATATCTCCTTCAATGGTTTACAAGAAAAAAATGCACATCTTTGCGTGTCGGTGTCTTGAATGGACCCAGCCAATGTGATATAAGAAAGCATTCTGCATGATATCTTCCGATTTCTGAGTCATATGAGTATTTTGAAAAATCGACGTTGACATTTTCTAGGCTGATGAAGCCAAATTTAGTATGTGAAAGACAAAATAAGCAACTATAGTATGCTCACATCGTTTTGGCTTCTTCCGTCAGGGAAATCTGCTCATCTTCTTTGCTGAGATAGCCTTTAGACAACTAAATACAGGTTCAAGAAGCGATCAAAGAAAGAGATAGGGGAGGCACGTACAAGAATAGCTTCTACATGCTTCAAACACGTCGTAGTTCGAGGACCAAGTATATCTCCAACTTGGTTCGCCAATTCCTCCACTAAGATAATCGTACTTTAACTTTCAGTAATGAAAAAGTAGGTAGCATATACTCACATGTGGCCAGGAATGTTTCTTCACTGAAAGAACTTTCTCCCCGTTCTAGATAAAGACGTTTCAATGTAACGCCAAATCCTATACAAATGGTACAACTCGCGTCAACGAAATATGAATTAGAGGAAAACATTATAACAACGTTGCAGGTACGTCGGCTTTCCACTTAAACGAGCTTTGGTGGGATAAGGATGTCCGAGAGCAGCCCTTGCCGCATTCTTTGTCTTTGCATACCGGCCCATGGATAGGAAGGGACAACTTGCGAATCGATGGGAAGCGAAAGGTGAGGCTTATGGGAGCACTGGAGCTCGCCACGAGGATTCTGGGAGGTGAGATGCGGGAACGGCATGGATGTTGAGTTTATGTACAATAATCGTAGGCCCGTATAGACACTTCTGTCAAAGAAAACGAGTATGTCAAGATTTCATTGTTATTCACAATTCTTGAAAGCGCAGGTTGCAACCGGCTATGATACATGATCAAAAAGAAGCCCTTTCTTATTGTAGATCACGTGCGTCTTATCGGGGAACGACGTCGATAGCGACCAAAAGTACTATTGACGACTCGAATTCAATTCAAATAAAACTACCTGTCATCTGGACAATAGAGAGCTAGAATTATGAGCAATGCTAAAAACAGTAAAGAGAATAAACGGGAAATGCAATGAACGATACATATCTGCAAGCTTGTTTCTAGGCAGTAAATAATCAAAATTATGTCTAAAAGATATGGGCACAATTACAATAATGAAGCAAATAGTGCCAGCTAGAGAATGAAAGAATTGGCCCAGTGCTTCACTACGCCTTCACCTAACCGATGTTCGAAGCGCTGCATATCCCGACACACAATAATCGCATGGGAGTTACGGACCCCAGGAAAATGTGCTATTTCTTTCTGAATCTCTAGTTGATCCATCCAAGCAACCATCTTACGCTGATCAAGCGACAGTATGGGCTGGACTTTAGGATTTACATGCAGCGACACAAGAGATGGGTTCGGGTCTTCAACAAAATCGACAACAGCATCTTCTACATTTTTCTCAGTGTTACGAAGAACATGGATGAGTTTTGACTCCCTGCGGGCATCCTTTTCGAGAACTTCTATGCGTTCACGGGACAGGCGTGCTGCTAGAATGAGCCGAACCATGATCATTGATACCAACACAGGTACCAGAAAAGGAAAGAAGATGTAGAACAGCTAAAGGTATAAAATTAGCCAAATTCTATGAAGAAATGATCTTACACACTATGTTAAAAGGAAAACGCATCTGGAGGATAGGGGGTATAATTGGGCGTTTAGGAAGCTAAGCTTTTGAACCAACCTGGTGTAAAGACGACAGGTTTTGGTGGGGTTGGTGCAGGGGTTAAAGGTAGTGTATAGCTTCGTATTAGAGAAGGACATTGCTCATCGAAATTCCTAAAATAACGTTCAGCAAGACAAAACAAGGTAAATTGGCCTGCTCACAAATTTATCCCCGAAGCCTCATGATCAACGAATGGGTCGGAAACTGCTATTGCCGCTGTAACGTAGGGGACGGTGAGATCATTGACCCTGAAATCAATAATATAATATGTGAAAAACACCACTATGACATAAAAACTTACGAGTTTGCATATATCCTGATATGTTTGAATGAGGAAAGTGCATGGTAAAAGATTCTGGCTATTCCTCCGTCAGAAATGCAACGATCACGATATATATTGAAGCTTACAAGGATCAGCCATAACTAATAGCAAAGGTCTTCCACTCTTAGACCATTGGTCTCTGCAGTAAAATTGCTCGCCTGTACGGGACAACAGCTTCGGTCCCAAAGAAGAAAAAACTGAAGAGATCAAGGAAGGATATTTTGGTAACCCGATGTGTGGAGAAGCGAACGTATTAAAGTTTATAGGTTGTATGTTTTCGAAAAAACCCCGCTGGAATAGTACCCTAGGAAGATATAAATGTTTGCGAAACAGAGTTTGAGTAGGACCACCCTCACCCAACAAGGTAACGAGCCAGCAGTCCACCAAGACTGTATCCAGTAATGGAGAAGCGAATAACTGTGTCACCAGCCAGTTGTAGCGCATGGACCTTGTTGACCACCTTGGGACATAGCCTGAGTATGTAACAGGCCCTCAAGAAATGATACCTACCTCAGCAGCTAATCTTTCACCTCCCCAGTCTATACCATCATAAGTAGATTCCCCGCGATTTGTTTCTGCCATGAGGGTGCGCAGCTCAGTGCCATCCGAACTCGGTGTAACATGGACTTGAGAGACGATGCGGTTGAGTTCTGCCAGATGGTTGGGGTTTCCCCACATTCCATGAACCAAAACAAGCAAATGAACAGATACCATATGTGAAAATAAAGAAAAAGATGAAATAATTTTACTATGAAGGATAGAATTCAATGGAATAATTTATAGCAAGGACTGCCCATGTATGCCGGTGCTATATTTATAGCGTCACACCCGCGGCTTACGTATCATACATGAAACTATCTAACCTAAAATATTTGTTATAATTTTCTCAATATCAACCATTCTGATATCTCCATGCGCTCCGGCCGCAGGAACAGCCTGTTGGCACCTGGCACCAGCACATGTGCTTTTAGCAGTTCTACTCCCGAACATTCGCTGCACCCTGGAAATTGTCCATTAACAAGCATAGCGTCGCTGTGCATGTCAATGGTCGACATGCTCGCGAGTCACATAATATGCTTCTAGGAGATACACAGCATCCTTATCGCATGAAAAGGTGTGATTCGTGCAGCTGCGATAAGAGGTTAGGGGAATTCGAACAGAGAGGGGGATGTAACAACACAATGCACAACTTTCAAGTTATAAACATATATATACGATGGTAATTAAACCTAATATACCGAAGGATCGCCATTAATAAACCGAGAATAAGCCAACTAACAGATACTTCTGTGAACATGAACACACGTTGGTTGATCTAGACTTGGTGTACAGACACACAGACATGTGATCGTTATCTGACATCATATTTAATAACTGCAACTCCAAATTCAATCTATCAGACTCTCATCTAGTCCATCATGTCCTTTCCAGTCAAGGAAATCCCTACAAAACCTTTTGATGGTCAAAAACCCGGCACATCGGGTCTCAGGAAAAGGTCAGAAGTACAATCGATGTTTAGATAGCGGAGAAGAGCTCACCAGATTGGTATTTTTATAGAGTCAAAGTGTTCCAACAACAGGTTTAACAATCTGATCTCTAGGACCACAAATTTAGCTCATTATATATTAGCACTACACGGAAAACTTTGTGCAAGCTATTTTCGATTCCATCGATGTGAAGAACTCAACCATTGTTGTTGGTGGAGATGGACGTTATTTCTCGCCGGAAGCTGTACAGATAATTTTGAAGTTGGGTGCTGCAAATGGTGTTGGTCATTTTATTATCGGTCTAGGAGGCATCTTGTCAACTCCAGCGGCATCCAACATCATCAGGAAGTACAAAGCGACTGGTGGGATTTTATTAACAGCGAGCCACAATCCTGGAGGACCAGACAACGATTTCGGAATCAAGTACAACGTTTCCAATGGCGGGCCAGCTCCCGAGAATATCACTGATAAGATATATGAAGTTACTAAAACTATTCAGAGTTACAAGGTCATAGATGTGGCTCCCGTGAGTACATATGACGTCAAAGTCAGCAATAATTTTCTGACTGATTCAACAGATAGACCTCGGAAAGTTAGGAGAATTCACATACGGACCCTCCAAAGTGACCATCATCGACTCTGTGAAAGACTATGTCACATTACTTGAAGAGATTTTCGATTTCCAGCTCATAAAATCCTTCTTAAAAAAACGCCAGCCAGAATTCAGTGTTTTATTCGATGGCCTCCATGGTGTGACAGGTCCTTACGCGCGTGCTATCCTTGTGACTGCTCTTGGCCTTCCTGAATCATCTTTACAAAACTGTGTACCATTGCCT
The DNA here is from genome assembly GCA_009739215.1 of Floccularia luteovirens. NCBI lineage: Eukaryota > Fungi > Basidiomycota > Agaricomycetes > Agaricales > Squamanitaceae > Floccularia > Floccularia luteovirens. The sequence continues at coordinate 560,550 of VSJF01000006.1, forward strand.
GATTTCGGTGGAGGACATCCCGATCCCAATCTGACTTATGCACACTCATTAGTTGAAGCCGTGGAAAAAAATAACATTGCTTTCGGTGCTGCTAGTGATGGTGATGGCGATAGGAACATGATTTACGGGAAGGGCGCTTTTGTCACTCCGTCGGATTCACTCGCAATAATTGCACACTGGGCTGATATAATCCCCTACTTCAAGAAAACAGGTGTGAAAGGTTTGGCTAGAAGTATGCCAACCAGCAAAGCTGTTGAGTTCGTCGCTAGGAAAAGGGGGTTGGAATACTTCGAGGTACCCACAGGTGAATGTTGTCCCAATAGAATGTGGAAAAAAACATGATTTGCGACTATAGGTTGGAAATTCTTTGGGAATCTGATGGATGCTGGGCGGTTATCAATTTGTGGGGAGGAATCGTTTGGCACTGGCTCCGATCACATCCGCGAAAAGGATGGTATCTGGGCGGTGATTGGTATGTCATTTGTCTTAGTTTTCAATCTCATATTGAACTTCACAAGCTTGGCTGAACCTCCTTGCCGCCGCAAATTCTAAATCTCCCAAAAAACTGATTGGTATTAATGATATCCTTTTCGATTTCTATGCAATATATGGCCGGTCATATTTCAGCAGATATGATTATGAAGAAGTACCTTCTGAAGGTGCTCAGGCTCTCGTCGCTCATATTAATCAAGCGATGCAGTCTGGGTCAATCACTAACTCAGTATTTACCGCCTCATCCACTTCCGAAAAGTTTGCCGTCTCTGGGCTGTATAACTTCGAATACAAAGACCCTATCGACCATTCCATCTCGAAAAACCAGGGACAGGTCATCACCTTTGAAGATGGATCCAGGGTAGTTTTCAGGCTCAGTGGAACTGGAAGTCAGGGTGCTACAGTGCGGATGTACGTGGAACGCTATGTCGCTCCAAACGCTGATGCCTCGGAATTGAAGAAGACCGCATCGGATGGATTAAAGGGTTTAATTGAGGTTGCATTGGAAATAAGCAAGCTGAAGGAGTTCCTCAAACGGGACTGAACCAACAGTCATCACAGTATGCAAAAGCTACTTTTCTTTTAGGCATTTCTATCTAATCAATAAATTCTACAGTAAACACAATACAAAGAGTAATTTCGAACTGGGAGACTTGACGAAAGTTATATGGACGGTGTAAAGTAGAGATGTATTTTGAATGTTATAGTTTTTGTCCTGCAACGAGTTTTGCTCTTCATAGTTTTCAGGAGCCCATATAATAAAAAGCGCAGACGGGACAAACACACGAGGTATACCAATTAGTAGAAACAGCCAGAATGAAGACGAAATTTAGCCCCCTGCAAGACGATGAGCTAGTAGCCTGAAGGATGTTTGTGACAACCCTTACGTATTACTTAAAGAAGGTGCAAGAGTAGTAAACAGGTCGGGTGACGTAGAGGTCGTAGGAGCTAGGATAGCAAATGAAAGGGAAGCGCCAGCCTCAGCAGTACCCAAGAAGATTTGGGACAACGTGGTCAATTGCGAGTTAAGTTCATAAATTCATTAGTATAGCAGGCACGAGATCCAGATGTGCTACATTCAACAACTAAAGTCGTCGGGACGGTGGAGTGGTCCGTCTGCCTGCATGTACGCGGTTACAAAGTTGTGAAAGGCTTACCTATTGCGGCTCTGTGACATTACATTAAGTAGCATGCTCATGTGACCGATTCCCTATTGGGCCGTTCCCCGTATTCCAACGGGGGGACGTGGCATGTGCTTGATAGTTCCACTCTTGCGAAACTCGACCCTTCAGTTAGACTTGCAGCTTTTGAATTGTACTTAGTTGAGATTCTTTCAAGTGAAGATACTGAATTAGATGTACCAATCGCCAATAGAGCCCCGCTTGACAGTTGGGGTATTGGGGGATTACGGAGCGACCAAATCGTTCTATTTCAACTCCACGCCTATAACTTTTCCAATAATAGTATGATTGTAGTAAAAGAGGTCACTCCTTGTGCTTTAACATCTAGTAAAATCAAGATTATATATTCTTTCTATTACGAAGTAAAAGAGAGCTTACGAAAGTTGATTGTATGAACACGATGATTGGGATTGTGAAATTATGAAGATTGTACCTAAAATTTGGTATTCTCGGGCTCGGTCCCATCTGATTTATAGTAGATCAAATCCAGATCGTGTGGGTTGGTATGATACTATGATGAAAGCCCCATAGTAAATTAGCAGAAATAGCCAGAACGAGGTAATACTTCACGGCAGAGCCCTTAGTCTAGGAACTTGTAGACCGCATAGGTTGTGAGGACCCTTAGGTGGCGGATAGAGATAATGTAGGAGGTATAGGAAGTGAAAGGACCGAAAATCGAGAGTAGACAAAGACAAGACGGGTGTCAATTGTACACTCGTAGATGCCATAGGAGTTACGGTAGCAGATGACAGGGAAGCACCAGTGGCATGAGGTACTGTCTCTAAGGGGACAGGTAGCAAAGTGACCGTATCTGAGCAAGTGAAAGTTGAATCCATGGACTCGTTGGTACAGAATGCAAGAGATGCAGATGTACTGCACTCATTGACTAAAGTCGCCGGAGAAGGGGTGCTATGTTTGACATTTTCATTCTTGCGAAATCTGGTCCTTCAATGAGAGTCACAACTATAACAATTCATGAAACCTCAAGGATTCTATGGGTGGAGAGATGTAGGAAATAAAATTTACCACCACCCCACAAGAGTGCTTCATTAGTAAAAAATCTGGTGGATCATTATGAAGTATCCAAGTTGTTCGAGCTTGACTGTCTCCGCCAGAGACTTTTCCACTAATGATCTGTTCGAAGTGATCCAAACCTGGGAGGTACAGAGAGGTCGTCTCTTGAGCTCCAATATCTACATATTCGGACAAGTCAATCGCATGAAACTTACGTCGAGAAGTCGTCAGTATGATCGTGGCACTTGGGTCTGAAAGAATATGAAGCACTGTACAGAAGTTGTTCCTAGGAAAATTTTTCTGAATCAATAAAATCCCCCTCAATCCAAGAATAATTTGCTACTCACATGGCTCATTTAAAATTTCAAATCAAAAAGCACTAATCAAATGCCTTATCACTATAGGACAAGTAAATTTAGATTCAAACAACCTTCAACAAGAAGCATCTTTGGATGATAATAATGGATGTATATGAATGATGACAGATTGTACCATGCGTTGTTGATTGATTTTCCAAATCGTTTACAGTCCTGATACTGGGAATTTTATTATTACCACATATACATTAAATGTTTTCCTGACCCGCCGTGGAAAATGTGAGTAGACAACACGAAGAATGGCTTTAAAACAAAATATAGTAGTTGTCACGTATAGTTGTCACCTACCAAAAGTCAGATTTCGATATGTAATACTTTGAAGCGGACGCCTAGAAGGAATAGCTTCTTGGGTACATACCTCACAACATGTTTTAAAAGCCTGAAATGAGTCGTAGTCTCATTTTCGCGTGGGTACCATTTCTTGAAACATCAATTGCTCTCTGGTTTTCCCGATACTTTAACAATCCGCATCCATAAATGTTCAAACGTTCAACATTCAAATGTGATAAATTGAAGATTCCTCCTACGTAAAACAAATCTCGTAATTTTGCGCAAGAAGCTGTCGGATGTGCATTGAAAGGAGTGCTCTTATACTGTAGTGAGAAATAAATTAGGGTCAAGTATATCCCTCAGTACCTCAGACGAAACTGTTAATACCCATTAACCTCTACAAATATATTCCTAACATAAAAGACGCAGAAACGGCAAGAATAAGGGAAGAAACCGCGAGAGTCCGTTCTGCTGAGGAGCTTGTCGGCTGTGAAAGTGGCGGAGACTGAGAGGCCGAGATTGGGGATGAAGAAGGTGATGTGGAGGAACCACCAGTGGAAGATAAAGGAGTGGAAGAAGGCCCAATAGGCGTGACACTGGTAGGCGCCGGTGTAACTGAAGGGGTGGCTCCAGTGGCAGGAGGTGCAGTCCCCAAAGCAACAGGGAGAAGAGTGACCGTGTCGAATTCAGTGGTAGTTGAGGACATAAACGATCCAACACAAGTCGCAATAGAGCCAGATATGCTACACTCTTCAAGCAGAGTCGAGGGAGTAGTACCATCCGTGATTACAAGTTCTAGTCTTACAAAATCTGACCCTTCGATGAGAGTAATAACTATATTTTATGGCTTCTATTAGCAAGATAGTTGAGCCAAGAAGTAAGAAAAAAGGATTACCACCACCACCTAAGCCTTCATCATCATCAGGGGTACCAGGCGGATTCTGGACTGCCCAAGTGGTTCGAGCTTGGGCCGTGTCAACACCAATGAAATCTGCACTGAGAGGCTGTGCGTCGAGGCCGGGCAAATACAATGAGGTTATTGCTGCTTGAGCTGTGGCATCTGTTTGAAGTTAACCCCTTGTATTTGATAAGTAATGTTCAAAAATGTAGAACATACATTGGAAACGAAAGACTGTGACTGCGAAAACCAGGGTCGAGAAAGAACGCATGTTGGTAAGTATAAAAAATTTGATTGCAATTCTTCCTATTTACTTACTAATTTTCCGAAATAAAACCGAATTGTGGCTCCTCGTAACTCTCTCGGAGCCTGGTAGAAAACATCTATAAACAACGTTTCAGCCACTGGAAGCCATAATTCGGTTTTATTTTGGAAAATTAGCAAGATAATATTGTCACACCGCCATAGTAGGATGTGCTCCTCTTAACGCGGAGGTGGGCCTGGGTATGAGGCTGAGTACAGACTGACTTTTACAGCGATACATTTGTAGGGAGCATTGTTATACTCAATGTCATAGCCTACCATGATCTTGACCCTGAGGGTCCTCCCCAAATATTTCTGCAAACGACTTCCCAATTTCAGAGAGCATATCTTCCGTGACAACACCACGGCCCTCCTTTGCAAATGCGCGGCGACTTGCAGTGCGGGTTACCATGCTCCCACCAATCGCTCCGAGAAGTGGAACCTGTGAGGCTGGAATCTCCCCATCTCTGTTATTGGAATTAATGCTATACCATGTATCGGACAATGTATCATAGCGCACCCAAAAGCGCCATCTTCATAACATTTCCCCCATGCCAAGAATGTCCCCACACAGCCGCTTAAAACGTCTCCCTGTCCTCCGCACCTCTTCATCCCGCCTCGAATATCAACCTCAATAATCTCTGTTGCTCGCTTATCGGCCTCATGAGTATTACCCATCTTCTCTCCAGTCGTGTCAACCGCAATGAGATCATTAGCGCCTTTTTGCAAAACAGTCACGCCACCCAACTTTCTGGAAACCGCGGCAGCGCGTTTATCTTGCAGGGACATCGGGATTGACCCCAACCTGCTCGCTCAAACGCTTAAATTCAACCACGTTCGGCGTGATAACTGCACGGCGATAGCCTTGAATGATGGAGAGTTCTTTCCCTACCATGAAGAGTGCATCGGCATCAAACACTAGATACATGCCTCTGTCACGAGCTGTGTTCACAGCTAACTTGGCAAACTCCTGCATGTATGATTCGCGGCCCAACCCTGGCCCCACAATAAGAACATGAAGGCGCGACAAGATGCTCTGGAGTTCTTGCTGTACGCTGTCGATAGTCCTGACCTTTCGTGATTAGAAAGAATGTGACTGAACTGGTCACTATCCCTTACGAGTCTTTTTGTAGAATTGGGTGGACAATGAGGTCCGGTGAATATGATTTAATTGCCCCTGCGGCGACAGGAGAGCAAATGACATGGGACAGGTCTGCACCCTATGATTTGTTATGATGAAATCATGTAAAAAACCAGACCTTATCGAACATACAAATTTCAATGCAGAGATAGCTGCAAAGAAGGGTGCACCAGTATAACTATGGATGTCATTGTACAGATAAGATGAAGGTTTTGACTGGGAACTTACTCTTGTGCTCCACCAAGGACACCGACACGGCCTTGTGATTGATGGCAGTCAGATCTGTGACTGGAAGTGGACATCGGGTACTCTAGCACTGACCAGATTGACCTTTATGCAACGAACCGTCGAGAGGAGGAATTAAAGCTTGAATTTGTTTGAATATGGCACGGGGGACAGGCATAGTGACACTGAAAGTACTTGAACAAGAATTACGTCATAATCCAGATCACAAATTGAGGGGTGATATAAGTATACTTATGTTTATATATAACACTTGATCAGAACTTTCCTACAAATGTATCCTAAGTACAACGATATCAGGTACCCAAAATACTTACCTGCCCCGTTGGCAACGACTGTTCGTTCAGTAACAATCCCAGGTGCGTGGATCGGTGGAAGTGCCAATGTTTGCCTTCTTTTCTTTGGCATTTTCGAATGGCTGTATCAACACAAACTATGGTAGAAAGTATTGGCTATGGCTGTTCTGTGCTTTTTGAATGTAATAAATATATTGAATTACGCTGTCTACGCCTGTGGACAGCTACCTGAGCACCCAAGTCGGAACTTGTTTTCAGACCTCTGGTCAGACCCCGCCCCTCTTGATCATATCATCCCATCAAGAGATTTGCTATTTTTCAACTCTTTTCCATGACTAACTTTAAAGGAACTAGTTGTGTTAGATGTAAAAATATATCTTTCATCACAATATAAAAATTCTGTTGTCTGTCGTTGAGAGCCCCATTCTACTATGAAGTTTTTCATCACTCTCCTTGTATTCCAATTCTTGTCAATTACTGCAGCAAAGCAGCCTCCCTTTAATGTTGTTCCTTCACATAAGAAACCATCCAAACCCCACCAGCCTATTGTTAATCAGGGGCATTCTTATACTATTCAAGATATGTACCAAGGAGATTCCTTCCTGAAGTATGTTATAATTGCGGGATTGTTTCCAACTCTGACGAAAATTATCAAGTCAAGATGACTGGACCTTCTTTTCACAAGATGATCCTACACACGGGCTTGTTAATTATCAGTCACTACAGGATGCAAAAACAAAGCAGCTAGCTTTCGTTGATCACAATGGAGCAACACATTTAATTGTTGACAACACAACCCACCTTCCAGCAGGAAGTAAACGGGACTCGTGAGTTCCACATACAATTTCTTGCATTTACTGTCCTCATAATTAAATCTCAATTTGTAGTATACGGATTATGACCACGAAATCCTATAGTTCCGGCCTATTTATAGCGGATTTTTCTGCCATGCCGTACGGTTGTGGTATCTGGCCAGCATACTGGACTGTCGGACCAAATTGGCCGAATGCAGGAGAAATAGACATAATCGAGGGTATCAATGAACAGTCACTTAATCAATATACATTTCACTCCAACCCCGATTGTACGATCCCCACTAGCGAAAACCTGACAGCTATCGGGAATCGAATGGGCTCTCAGTGTGCTACCATCAATGGCGATAACTCGGGATGTGGATTTCAAGACCAAGACTCGCGATCATATGGCAAAGGCTTTAACGATGCGGATGGAGGTGTTTTTGCGCACTTATGGGACGATACAAGCATCCAGGTCTGGTTTTTTACGCGATCTAAGATTCCCAGAGATATTACAATGAAAAATCCCAAGCCTACACAGTGGGGTCCTCCTGTCGCGATTTTAGAATCAGCCAACTGCAATATAACAGACCATTTCTTCGAGCATCAAATTATACTTAACACAGACATCTGTGGAGATTGGGCTGGAGATGCTTATCCCAAATCGGGCTGCCCTGGAACGTGTCAAGATAGAGTTTCTGATCCCGGAAATTTTGCGAGTGAGTGTGAATGCTAGATGCAATCGTACGAATGTTTGACAACTTCTCTTGATTTAGCGGCCCAATGGATTATCAACTATATTGCAGTATATCAGTAGATGTTAACTAGTATTCGATTTTTGATTTTTGTTGGATTTTTTGATTTTTTAAATTATGTATACCCCAATGCCGAGTGTGCAATGAGATCTACAAGTTTGAGTAGCTTACCATTTGGGGGGAGTGCACCGCTCTTGAGGCACCATGCGCGCGGAATCGACACGGCTCCAGTCATCTGTCGTATCGGTAAATTTTTTGGCAGCATGAGGTGAAACGGAGCCTCCGTATGCGTGGACAGAAAAGCAGTGAATCCACCCCAGTCTGTGGTATGCGGCCGTATGATAGTCTCCACCTTTGCCAAAAAGAATCATTATTCATCTTGATCAGTGTATGCGTGGTTGAGATGGTGATTTACGTTTAATATTTATTTCGCGGGGTTGCTGAGTTGCAAAACAAAGACGGAATTATCTATAAATACATTATTTGTCTTATTTGCAGACAATGGGTAAATGATTTAAATCACGATGTTAACGCTTTTCACTCACAAGGAGACATGACAACCTTTGATTCGGAATTTTACGACAGAAGGAAAGAGAAGTAACAGCAGTTGCTCCGGATGGTATATTCTCCCGGGGCAGAGCCTCAGGGCTGTCTCAAGACTTGTGCTTGATCACTTAAGCCGCAAGGTTCCTATCAAAGGCCATCTACAGTTATAATTGGTGACAATGCAATTGAAAAATGTAGCTGGATCCATTTTGGCCACTGGTAACTATGTATATAAGGCTGGTCTTGATCGTGAAAACCCATCCCGATAGTTCCGCTTTCTTTGCAGATAACGCTATGCGTTCTACTTTCTTTACCTTCGCTCTTTTCTCTTGGTTTCCTTTCAGTGTGCTTGCCGGCAAGCAGGACCAGGGGATTTCATCCCGGAGGCGCTCCCATCAAGCGCAATCTCTTCGGACACGCAATAATAAAGTCACATATAAGTTGCAGGATTTCTACCAGGGACAGTCTTTCCTTGAGTGAGTTTCTTTTTATTGCATATAAAGGTTTAATGTCAAGTGTTTCCGGGCATGTAGTGACTGGGATTTCTTCTCCACCCCTGACCCTACCCACGGGAATGTCAACTACCTGACAAAAGAGGATGCGATTTCCAAGAAGCTTGCATTCGTTCAGTCGGATAATACTACCGTCTTGGCTGTCGATGATACTTCCGATGTTCCAGTGGGAGGCGAGCGTAACTCGTAAGTGGTGAAAGTTGTATGCATATATGCTAGCTAAGACACCTCTGCAGTGTGAGGATCAGCACCAAAAAAGTGTACAATGGCGGTCTCTTTATTATGGACGCGTGGAGTATGCCTCATGGCTGCAGCGTTTGGCCTGCTTACTGGTCTGTGGGCCCCAACTGGCCAAATGCGGGTATGCATAATAAAATTCTATTTTTCTCATTTCCAATGCTCAATAAACACGTTTCAGGGGAGATCGATATATTAGAAGGTGTTCACAACCAACCCACCAACCAATATACCCTCCACACATCTTCTGGGTGCACGTTATCCACAAAGAATGCGAAAGTGACAAGCAAAATATCCAACACCCAATGTGCAACCAGTGGATCAGATAACACTGGCTGCGCATTCATCGATACCGACACCCGGACTTACGGGCACGGATTCAATACAATTGCTGGGGGTGTATTTGCGCATTTGTGGAATAATGATGGCATCAAGATTTGGCATTTCCCCCGTACCGCTATTCCAGAAGATATCGCCGCGCAAAAACCAAACCCATCTGGTTGGGGTACACCAGCAGCATTCTGGTCATCAGCATCCTGTGATATGGGTTCTCATTTCTTCCAACATTCTTTGGTACTGGACACCACTATCTGCGGTGACTTAGGTGGACCCACATACAGCAGTTCCGGGTGTCCAGGTACTTGTGCACAAGCTGTATCCCAGGCATCAAATTTTAAGTGTGAGTTTTGAACCTATATACAGCATATTTCTGAATTTTGATGTTGGAGCAGTTGCAAAGTGGCAGATGAATTACATCGCCGTTTATCAACCGAGCTAGTTTGATCGCACCACTGATGTTATATTACCTCGTCGCTCGTGTTAATGTTACTTGTAGACTAACTAGTAGACCTAGACTGTATACGCTCCTTTGTTGTATTGCATTGTTATGTATTCTATGTTTCACTTGTGCGGGATTGAGAGGGAAGGACTGACGTACGAGAACACGGAGTAAGCCGAAACGCTTCAACTGTTTGACACCACATATGTCCATTATCCCATGAATTCCCAGCCCCAGCTCCCGGTTTCCGATAACAGTTCATCAGTATGGCCACGGAGGACTTCCAAGGTGAACGATCATCATGTTCGTTGCCAACTTATTGTCTCAATTCCCGTATAGGCGTGTGCCAGCTGTCGGTAGGTACCTAACTAGCACAGGTGTCATTGTATCTAGATCTTCTGTTTGTTCGGTTTAGGCGCGATAAAATCCGATGCGATGGTGCAAGGTAGACCATGGATCGTCCTTTCTATCTATGTTCGGCCTAACTGGCTTTGTAGACCTTGTGGCGGGTGCACCAAGAAAGGTTATAACGCGGATCAATGCATTGACGGTTGCGAGCCGTGCCGGCGCGCACGGGCTCGGTGTGAAGATGGAAAGCCGTGCCAGAGATGTAGAGAGTTACACCTAACTTGCATTGAAGACAGTGCACAAACACACCTGCGTCAAGATCCTTCGATTATTCGGACTGCAAGAGGAAATGCTGATCGCGCGAAGTTGGCATGTACTAATTGTCGTAGAGATAACAAAAAGGTGTGTGGAGTCGGTGTCCGGCTGTTGTGTTTTCTTGTGTTTAATCTACTACATCTTCAGTGCGACGACCAACGGCCATGTTCACGTTGTATAGCGAGATCTGAAGAGTGTGTTCATGTTGGCCGAGGCCCTAAACTTGTAAAATTGCGATGTGAACGGTGTAGACACGAGAATAAGCGATGTGAAGAGGCGAGGCCATGTAAGTACTGTGTAGAAAGTTCAAAGGAGTGCATTTCATTATCAAGGAAAGGAAGGGGACATGGGACTCGAGTCAAGTCGGTCAGTATCTGGTCCGCGTCATAATGTGCAATAAATTGACAAATTTCCACAGGCTTGCGTGAATTGTAGGCATGTTATTCCCGCATATATTTCTCGTAGTTCCTAATAACAATTGGCATGGAAGGCGTGACAAAATCCGTTGTGATGGCATACGGTAAACATTTTCATATGTTATTCTAGATGGAACTGATATATATCTACAGTCCATGTTCTGCCTGTGTCCGAAAAGGCTGTCAATGCATCGAACGTGCATGCCAGGCTTGCTCGAGGGCAGGTTTCCCCGACGACTGTACTCATCGTAGGACGGAAGATGGAGGAAACGTATCCGATGGTGAAGGTAGGAGCTTTCTTCGTTAACTCTTCATAGATTATCAGATGGACCTGGTTATTTAAAGGACAACCTGTGGAAGAGATAGCTTCTAATAATGTAGGGGCGTCACTTTACCAGAATCATAGGGAAGGCCAAATCCCTCCAGCCGCACTTGAGCAGAGTTACCAGCAGCAGCTTGGATTATCGCTTCCTTCCCTCCCGATGTACAACCAAATGCCCTCCCTGCAGCATTACTATTATCCTCCCCAGGCTATTATTCAAGGTCCTTCTCATGTACAACAGTTGTCTATGATGCAGACCCAAATCTGCATGACGAACCATGGACCATCAGAATATTATCCTGTCATCGACCCCAACATTGACAACCGAGAACGCTAGTTGGTTTGCTTTGGACATTGTGTTATATAGTCTTGACACGCTTCAATAACACTACAACTCGTGTAATAAAAGGACATAAGATTCTGCCACTGTTGCGGAATATAGACCGCATAATTAGATCTTCTATAATCGGAGTTCAAAAAGTGGAAAGAAAATATATTGGTCGATGTGCTTTGAGTTGGCTTTGGGTGAATATTATCACACAAAGGCTGAAAGTTTGATATTGGCAGACCAACTGTCTTCAGAAAGAGGTGAGAGAACAATACGTGATACAATCAGATTTGTTATGCTTGATGCATTGCGGCATGTCTAGTACCAAAAAGGCATTGCAAAGCGATCTTAGCACCCACGACTTGCCCACGAGTTACGACAAGAACGACAAGAACTATAAAGGTGTGCTTGCACTAGAACTTTCAAGTTGATCAACTCAATAGGATGGGTTAATAGCTGAAACTAGACGATTTGTTGGTAACCACGGGTGACGCGGTGGTTCGAAATTGAGCATCGCAACCGTTTGGAGCACTCAGGTTTAGAGCTAGATCTGAACGAAGATGAAGGATGCTATAACAAAGGAACAATTAAACAAACCAGATTCCACTTTCAAAGTATGTCTGCACGTTGGCTGCGTAATATTCATCGTATCTGGTAGTGGTTTGACATTATGAAGGTTCCAGAGAGTAAAAGCCAGAAGATAATTGATCTAAAGTGGGTTTTCACTCCTCAAGATATATCCAAACATTTATAACTCAAGTATTCAGGAATCAAGGCAAACGTCGCAACCAAAGTGATTCACAAAGTGTCAAGTCGACCGCGGAAGACAAAGAAAAGAAACACAAACGCATATCCTCGGTCGCTTCACGAAGCCATGCTTCACAAAGTTTAACCTCATCCCCTTCGTCAAGCAAGAAACCCGCCTCCGTTGCTTCTAATCCTACCAAATCCTTCTCCAAAGCGTATGCTACTTTTGTGACTCGAACATAACTTTAAGACTCATTATCAAGTAGTCGACCAGCCAATTCTGATGATGACATGGACGAGACCGAGTCAGTGGCCGAGTCAACGGTTAGTGTTGGCAAGATACGACGGACAGAGGAAGAAAGGTTGCAGTATTTTCAAAATCAGCCCGAGTGCGGGAAGATAGACGCACATGCCGCGTTCTGTATCAGGTGTAACAAGGTTGTCAAGCTCGGAACGAAGAGAAAGTACACCGTTCGTCCTTGGGAAATACACAGAGCTCGATGCGATCGAAATCCTCCAGTGTTAGTGTCATGATACTTTTTACCCATATTTACATACATTAGAATTATAGGGACAATCCTCCTGCCAAAACTACTGAACTAGATCAAGAAAACGAAACCCCTTCAACTTTGCCTTCTCATGCCCGCATGACTCCAGCCGAACGAAAGAACTTTTTGGAAGCTGATGAGCGTGCAGAGCAGGTTGAGACAGATCGAGCGAAGTGTCGCAAATGCCAGAAATGGGTAACACTATCGAAACGTTCGCCTTACGAGACATACTATTGGACCAAGCACCAATTAAATTGTGCAGGCGTCGAGTAAGATTTCTATGGTAGCATTCATGTACTTTTGGGAGGTAACTAACTGCTTTACAGACCAAGTAATCGTGTCGCAGCCGCAGAACGGAAGTTACGATTAGTGAACGACCCGCAAGCCAAAAATTTTGGGCCACGACATGTTGATTGCTTGGAATGTGGAGCTGTGATAGGATTGGAAGGGCCCGGAGATTATAATCTGCAACTTTGGGATGAACACAAAACATCCTGTTACAAGAATACTCCGAAGGAAATTGGCGTAACAAAGCCGAATTCAGTCCCATTTCCAAGTGCATCAGAAAACGATCCAGCTTCAGTTTCAGATCATAAACCACGTCAAGGACTGAAGCGTGAACGTGAAGACCATGAAAATCAGGCGGACGATAAGGATGCGCGGCCTAGCACACGTGCACGGACTTTTGGTTATCAGCCACCTGAAGTACAAGAGACTCCTCTGGGCTGGTTCTTGCTTCCTTTTAAAACATTCATGCGTGGTTTTCGCGAGAGCCTGAGCCGCGAATCTTGATGACTTGTGAGATATATATCCTTCAATTTCTGCACTCATCGCTCGCATTTATCGATTTTTCCCATTGATACTATATCTTCCAATCGGATAATAATTTATTTCACAAAGCTAGCTGAAGTCACAATTCGATCTTTAATGACGTGTTCAATGTAATTAGTTTGGATAACTTCTATGTTATGTGGGGAGAGTGAACAAAACATGATGTCTATAAGTTAACTATCATTCAGTGACAGGTGGATTTACTACTCCACTGTTCAGCATGTTTCGTATTCGCAGGTCGTCGTGTGCTCTCGAACCACTACGAAACATATCAGGATCGTAGGACAAGAAACAACCAGGATACACCACATACAGTACTTCTCTCGTAACTTCTGTCATCACAGCACCAGCCAGAATCTCTAATTTATCAACTCCTGGAAGCCCATCCCCGCGAGTAGGTCCCATGTTTAACAGTATGACAGGTTTCTTTAATTCGAGAGCGTGCTTCAGTAATCTAATTTTCTAGATATGTCTCTGAGAGATGAACTTCTAATCTTTGTATCATACCTGAAAGCGGAATATGTAGCCAGAGTTGTTCCTATTATTAAAAACTTCTCGGATGCTTTGACAATCTGGTAACTGAGGGTGGTGTAAAGCTTCTGGGGAGCGAAAGGACACAGCAGTTTCCACTTACGATTTGTCCTTGATATCCTGAGGGATTGTTTCTCCGAAAAATGTCACTTGAGGCTTATGCTTTACCACATAGATGTATGTTGGTATTTAGGTTAATATTGTAGTCTTTGTTTCTCACAATATTATGTCTCCGGTTTTCGAGTATACAAGATGGGCAATCAGGTACAACAAAATCTGTATATGATATTCCTAAATGTTCGATTGCAACCTAAAATATATATCAGTTGCCAATTGCCAACAGTGGAAGAGATTTTTCAGGGCATACATCACCATCGGGATTTGTCCGAGGTTGCGTCCCGGTACTTTCTAAAAGAAGTGCGTATTCGTGCCAACGAGGATTCGCTGAAGATAGCCAGCTTTGAAAAGTATTACGGTCTACTGAGTGACCATACTTGCAATTAACACGCTAATTGGATATTGAATAAAAACTCTAGTGGGGTTCAATTGTTTTCCGTACATGTAGCGACCCATGGAGCTCTAAGATCGATTCCCGCAGTTTGGCTGTATCTATACTATTTTGCGGGTTTTGCAGGGCCTTATGATGGAGCCCATCTACATTCTGAATAGAATAATTAGTCCAGTAAGACTCCTGACGAATGAAATGGTTACTTGTGTAATGATATTAGATATGTATGAAGAATGTTGGAGAGTGGCAAGTGCAAAATGGGTAGGATTTGGCAGGGCATCACGAACTGGTGGATAACCTAAGTAAGAACGTAACCTGAAAAAACATAAGATCAGTATAGATAAGCTTTCGTTTTGTATTTGGTCATAGAGCCGCACTCGCCAATACCGTTGCCTAGGTTCCAATTCCAAAAACAGTCAACCGGGAGTCCAAGTTCGCAGAATTTGGACAAGATTTCAACGTACCTAAAAGTATGTCCTTTTCCTGTTTCATCAATCAATTCATTATAGAATATAGGCCTTCAAGGGAAAAGTAAATAGATGGTACCCTGAGAAGATCACAACATACAACATACTTGTAATTTGGATTCATGTATCTCCCATCGTGTCCTCGATAAGCCCTTATCCCTGAGTCTACACTGACACCGGCGCCCGTCATAACGGAAACTCTGCCCCTGAGCAGAAAAGTGGCTAGGCGTTCAATAGCCTCCGCTGCAGATGTTTGTGAAACGGTAATATTTCCCGTTAGGATTGATTGAGGGATACCAGGTACAGAGACCCGCATCTGTTGCTACCAAAAGATGACCTGTAGAACCTAATTCTTCTTTTGAGAACTTGAAAGGAGTCTCCGCATGAAGCAATGTTTGGTGTCATACTTGAGAACAAATACCAAAATAACATTCTCCCGGCCCGCTTCCCGCTGAACAATTGTGTACTAACACTATAGCTTTGTCGTTATTCACAAAAAGGTGGGCATAACTGCAGAGAACCTTGTCCCACAACTTGGCAACTAGAGCAGTAATCCATGGAGCCGTCGAGTGAACACGCTCCAGAAGATATATTTTTTGACTCTCTACAAACCTTGTATGATTACCAGCCGATAATCCTCACGACACCAGGTTCCGTTTTCAGCTACACCCACCCAAGCCTACTTGCTAGTGGAAAACTGGGTCAAAAAACGATCACACTTTGTACCCCAGACACAGCTGCAGCAAACTGGTCCCTACATGCATCATCCATATGGAAATCTTCTGTATACCTTGCTGATCATCTGTCGGATCTTCACCTTGAAAATTACATCTCATCTGGGTTGACAGTCCGTATTCTTGAATTGGGTGCAGGTGCGGGACTCCCCAGTATAACTATTGCCACGATGTACGGTGGGGTTCAGATTACTGTCAGTGATTATCCGGACGAGGGTTTGGTTAAAACTTTGATCGATAATATCGAACGAAATAAAGTTTCGGGTCGATGTCTTGTAGTCCCATATGCTTGGGGCTCTGACCCTCATACCATTCTCGCTGGGTCTGATGGGTTCGATCTGGTGATAGCAACAGACGTTGTATGGAATCCCGAATCTCATAGTGTATTGATCGACACACTACGCTTGACCCTGAGGAAAACGACAAATGCCCGCATACATCTAGTTGTAGGGCTACATACTGGCCGCCACACTGTCCAATCCTTTCTCAATGCAGCGCAGCAGAGCGGATTCGATATTGAAAGTATTGTGGAGAAGGAAAGTGCAGGACTGGCTACTCGCGAATGGGCTGTTCCCAGAGGAGATACTGAAGATGAACGAGAACGGAGACAGTGGATCGTATGGATCATATTGAAGTGGAAAATCTCTGAGTTCAACCCCTAATCGCACACTGTTTAGACGATGAAATGTACCAGCTATTTCATTGAGAGATTTATATACAAAGGTGAGTACGAGTAAGTTCTTGAGATATTCTGTTATAACAGGTATAAAAAAGTTATAGATTGGGACGCATACATTATACACAAGTTATAGTGATTTCATTGTCCTTTAGCTGCACTTCAGCAATGCTATCAAAGCTGTTGGCTGTGGAGACCTTGGTGAGGGGGTCTGGTGGAAGGGGCACCGAAAGTCAAGATATTGATGGGTTTGAACCCATGTTGGGGGGCCTATACATTCATGTTATTAACCCCAGAATCGCAAAATACTCGGAACAGAAACTCTTACAGAAACCAGGATGATATTGTCCTCGGTAGCACACATATTTTCAAGTTGTTGGCCATCAGAGATATCTGACGGAACTTCGCGACTTGATTCAATAGGGAACAAAGGTGAGCGTGAGCCAATCAATGACCACGCGCGGCTTGGCGCGCAAGGGGAATCATCGGGATATTGCGCAAATTCTATTGTGTTTAAACGTGAGCGACATCCATGTCCTCGACTAGATTGTGCAGTTTCCATGTAAACAACCCGAGTACCAACCACACAGTTTGCGGTGATCAAAGGTGGCAGGTCCCTAATAAGGCAGTATTGACTCCACTGGTTCCATGGTATATGAGTGTGCGGATTTTTCCTGGAAGGAGGTCTAAAGTATGACTCATTGATGAACAGCCAGTGTGCAGGACCGTGCATTCCCATGGCTGGTTTGGCGGTAACAAGAAGGATACGGGCACTTGGATCGCAATAAAACATCGCGTCTTTGGAGGCAGAGCGGTCGGTAGTTGGAGCGACATTTTCCCCAAATGTAATAACGGAGTTGGCCCATATTTCGGGTAATTCGTATTCACGTTCCGCAGTGACGTTCATTGGGTTAGAGATATTATAGAGAAGCAAGGTCAATGAATCACGGGTCTTCCTAGCAACCAGCAAGTAATCCTCGCTCAAGAAGTGAACGCTCTGTTCATCCAGCCACTGTGTATTATCGATTGTGAGTGATATATTACAGTAATGAATTCAAGAATGTCATACCCTAGCTTGTAAGGTGGACCATTCGATCAATAAATGCTTGGACTTGGCTCCGGCAAAGTCAAGGGAAGCAACCATCTTACGACCACAAATAGCGATTGAGATGTTCGTGACGTCATCAGTAGACTGAGTACTGAAATCGAAAAATGCCGCAGAAGCTCGCGCATGTTTACCAAACGTCCATAAGTCTCGAATATTTAATCGGACACCTACGAGCCCATTCGGTCCCCTATTATGGATGGTTAGAGAGTGTTAACCTTTGAATGGCGGTGAATTTTTAATGCGTACGGGAATGTATGTCCTGTCACTATAAGAGATTGGGAGGGTTCTACAGCAACCACCTTAACCTGAGGAGTTGTGACATATCTTAAGTGGTGCGTTTGGGAAGGGGGGCGCGATGTCCTGCAAGAAGGTAGTTCGGCCAGGTCAATAGTTTGGGGGCCAACGTAGTATACGAATCCTCCGCTGACATTCACGGGAGCGGATGCGGGGACCTTCAACTTGTTTTCAGGGCCCCAGTGCAGCTTCGGCCAATCCTTTCTGTAGGCAAGAAGCAGGTGAAGGCGCGCGAGGGGCGAGCCGGCCGTGTATGATGCTGGTCCGTCTTTCATGCCAGCTACGGCAAGCTCAAACCTATAGCGCAGCGGCTGGAATTCCATGACAAGGACATAAACCCTGCGGAATGCCTAGATAGCGAGTTGGAGGTGAGCTTTACTTTATAGAAGTTTGTCATGATAAAAACTAATACTCACCTTGCAGGTTTTGAAAAGAGTCGCGGCGTCCAATTTTTCTAAAATGAGCATCAAGACATCGTTAGAAATTTTGTAACGGCGAAGAGTAGTAAAACGATGAGGAGACATTTTGTTCTGCCTTTGAACGCTCCATGATAGGAGATTTTATAGTAGGTTGCGGGACCCATACTCGACGCGAAGAAAAAGAAAAGAAAGAAAATAAAACGAACGGTTGCTAAACCATACCGTCGCTGGCTCATACCCCTGTGAAGCGCCTAGTAACAAGCTTCGTATTATGTTTAGGCGGCAGCAAGTGGATTAAACGATAGGATTATTTGTTGGTCGGCAGGTCGTTCATTGTGTAAGGCAAGAATCTTTTGTAGCGGAAGCCGTCGCGTTTCACAGCTTCTTGTAACGGTGTCATGTCAACGGTTTGGGTTCGAGATGGAGGAGAGCGATCTGAGTGACGGAGCGATGGGTGGCCGACTGACGCGCGAAGACCCACGAAAGTTACAACAATAAGAGCCCAAGATTGGGGCACGACCTTCCATAAGTAGAGGACTGGAAAAGGCAAGTAAGAGCCAGAGTGTGAATAATAGAAGAGGAGGTGATTGTCTGGAGAGAGATGCTGCGAAACGATTATCTGTTTTACTGTTTTCTCTTTTCTCTTCGCTTTTCCAGTTGGTCGACAAGAGATCGCAACTGGATCTGTCCTCGATCTGCTTAGTCACCGATCACCCTTTCCCATTGCACTGCCACTTGCCCCCCCTTTCGGCTTACTCCCATACCACTTCCATCCATGGTCTGTAAAAAGTGCGAGAAGGTCAGCTTTGCTTTTTGTGTTCTTCTTCCTCAATCGCTATATATCATATCCATAGAAACTATCAAAAGTAGCTGCCCCTGATCCCTTTACAGCCAGCTCCAGCAGCATCAAGGATGGCTCCAGGAAGGTTGGAGAAAACAAGCTGCTGAGTCGCCCTGGCAGTTCCAAGAATCGTTTCCAGGTCAATTCCCTGTTTTTTTTTTCGAAAACAATAGATCCTTATTCTTTACCAAAGCCGTACCAGGGCAAGTGTAAAGACTGTAAACAGCCTTGTACGCAGAATAAGGCCAAGTACTGTCATGGTGAGTTCCAGCTGCCATCTATCTATTGCACCCATTCACGCCATAAAATATATTAGGCTGTGCTTACAAGAAGGGACTCTGTTCAATATGTGGGAAGCAGATACTGGACACAACAGGTTATGTGATGTCGAGCAAGTAACCAGGGGTAGTCGCGTGGGTTTAAGCACATTTGTAAGAGTCTTGTATCATTAATAACATCATCCATACACAGTCCATATACATTAGTCTACTACATTGATAAAAACTTATGAGAATTCTGGGTTAAGCAGAGTTGTGGCGTATCCAAAAAAATACAGCATTTACACGGTCAGAAAAAGAATGAGATCTAATCTACCTAAACGCTGTGGGCCGGTTTTTCTTTTCTCTGTTCAAAGATCTCCTCGTCGATAGTGTTCGTTGTTAAGAATCTCCAAACATAAACGTGTTTTGTCTGCCCGTATCTTACCAACCGTCCGATTGCTTGTGTCTCACAAGCTGTATAGATTTCTTTGGAAGGCGCTAACAGTGGGGACAGGAAGATTGCGTGATTGGCCGACGTTAGGTTAGCGCCACTAGCGCTTTCATCCATCACGTTCAACAATAAAACCCTTTCTTTGCTATCGTTTTGGAATTGTTCTAGGTTCTTGCTCTTTTGATGGGCACTACCCCTGATTTCGAGAAAGGTTATGTCGTGATAATTGAAAGCCTCAGTAACTTTCTTCATCAGGTCTGGGAATTGAACAAAGACAAGAACACGTTCGTTTTTTGGTATCTGCTTCCTGAAGTTGTTATACTCATTGAATACAGTAATAGATTTCTAGAAGGAGAAAGTACTCACTTGATCAGGTTGACGACCCTCTCAAGTTTCATCCCAAAATGCCGTCCTTTGCCATCACGAGCCTGGTCGTCAATGCCTAATGTGTCTCCTTTCACAATGTTGAGGACTCGAGCCGCAGCTTTACATGCTCCTGAAGCTGCGTAGACACACTCTTCTTTTTCTGCACATGTCCTGACACAGTCCAGACACCCCATATGTCCACAAGATGACAAAACTGCTACCTCGTTTATTGGAACGTTCCTATTCCCACAACTGGGACACTGGACAATCGGTGGCGAGTCTCTCTGTTTCTGGAGGTCACGAACGACAGAGAAAAATCTGAGAGAGCGAACTCGTCCAGTCAGTTCCTTCGTAAGTCGTCTGATCTCATGAGTCTTCTCGCGGTGCTCCCAGGCAAACGCCTTCACCTTTTCAGTAAGTTGGACGTCTTGATTCTTGCCTTTCGTCTTGGGGGCTCCAACACCAGCTTCATCCAGAAGTTCGTTGACGGTTGCGGTGGCTTCTTTATCATCGGCACCTTCTGTTCGAGACACCCGGACATATTCATTAAACATTGATTCTTGTCCCGTGTTCCCCAGAGTCTTCTCTCTCTTGAGTCCTTCCTTGATTGCGTTGAGCAACTCGGCCTTGCATTCGTCTAGCTGCTTTTGTCGTTCCTTAACGATGACATCGCAAGCCTTCATGGCGTTTTCGTTCGACATCTCAAGGTCGAAGTGAGAGCAGCGTTTGAGAAGAGCCTCTTCCGCAGTTCTGAAGAACTACTTAGTATGTGTATAGATACGATCAGGTGGCGTCACTTACTTGCTTTCTCCAAGTGATTGAGCTAGTCTACGCTCTCTATCACTTTCCGTCTTCTTCCCTCGCTTGATTGTCATGTCTAGTGCACGCAAATGGTGTTCAAGTTCCAAGTAGATCGCCCGTTCTGCAGCGGGTAGGACGACATGTTCGATCTTTTCAGTCCAAGGGATTTCATCGATCTCTGCAATGTTCTTAAAATTCGGTGAGATCCTAGTCATAGGCTTGTATGAAATGGTATACTTACCTGGCGAACGAATTGATCCAGGAAGGTTTGGCCGAGTTCATGGCGATGCGCATGCCACTCAAGACTGTGAACTTCGCGGAAAGAATGGAACCTCTCGGCAACTATGATGCAGAATGAATCTTTGCTTATAGAACTTAATTCGAGATTACTTACCTGTTTGTTCTCGACGTCGTTTCTTCACTTCTGCAGACTGTCCTTCGCCGTCATCATCTACACCAAGGTGTAGATTAAGGAATGCAGCAATCGTCTTCAAGGCTGCAAAATCATGGATAGGTGGTGTTCCAGAGAGAACCCAATGTCGTTCTGCGGAGATCCGGGTCACAAGTGAATGAATCTTTCCATCCAGATAAGTGTATTCGTCCACAACTTTTCGAGCGAAATGGAACATCTCGAATGATGGAGCGTGCATTCTTCTCCAATCCTTTCGCACAGCGGACGACTGCAATTTCCACGGATCGCTATCTGTCCGTTTGGTTTTCTTGGCTGGCCGTTCGTCATTAGTGTCAGCCTTACGCTTTTTCGAAGGCTTCTTTTCCGGTGGCTCATCGACATCCATGCTGTCCCCGTCTGTGTCTCCATAGGAACTCGAATTGACGGACACACTACTCTGCTTGGCTGGTTTAGGTTTTGCTTTTGATTTCCCTTTCACCACGGGACGATCTTCATCATCTGAACCGAGGATTTCAATGTCGGAATCGGGCACTTCTTCAACAGGACTTGCTTCGTAATCAGATGAGGCGTCAGATTTCTTCAGCTGCTTCTTTGCAGATTTCGATTTTTGCTTTCCTTTCTTGTCTACGGGTTCTTCGGATTCACTGGCTTGGGACTCGTCATCAGAGATGATTATCGGTTTGGCAGTGGGGCGGCGCCTTTTCTTCGAGATCACCTCGTCGTCTGATTCCTCCGTAATACCATTTGTACCGAGCGACGCATCTGTGGTCTCACCACTCCTCAGGAGGTCCCTAGGAGATACAGTAATCACGACTTCAGGGATTAACCCTGATGGTGTCCTCAACGACAAACGAGACTTTTCCATCAGATTAACTATTTCTGCCATCTCCTTTCGAGTTTTGGGTTTGGGGTTGCTCTTCTGGACACTCTCGGCCATATTTTTCTCGACCGCATCACGATATGATTTGCCCTTCAATCGTTTCGATTGAAGCAGAGCAGCAGCAGCAGCATCATCTACCGCTATTCAAAGTATTAGATAAAATAAAATAAAAATATGTAGAATGAAAAATACCTCGTTTTTGAGCGGACTGTATCTCTTCCATGACAGCCGATGAACCTTCATCTTGTAGACGATCTACCTGCGATCTGAGAGATGCGAGTGACTTTTCTAGATAAGCATCAAAATGGCGGCCCTCTCGTGTAGGCAAATCCCCGACCGCAGCTAATAGCTGAAGGTTTTCCAGGTAGACATTACTCTTGAAAATATTTGACGCAACGACAACAATGTCAGCATCTTGAACTTCCTCAATTGTGATTTTGTTGAGGTTGGCAACCGACGAGATGACAACCACCTTGAAGCGTTTATTTGTGAACTTTCCGACTTCCGAGTTCCATTGTCTTGTCAAATGAGGGGGAACAATTATGAGAGTTGCCTTTACGGATATCTTCCCTGGCACACGTCCCAATTTCTTGAATTCGTTGTTCACACTTTTTGAAGCGCAATCGATGAGTCCTAAAGTGATGGCAGTTTTCCCATAACCGACTTGGTCTGCAAGGACTCCACCTCGGATGCGTACTGGTCTTCTTGCACAGCCCTCTGCTCTCCAGCCGAGGGGAACCAGAATAGCTTCGGATATTTCCTCTTCAAGGAACGGCTGGGCGTTGGCGGATTCCTGTTTTAACATCCATTCTAACGAGCGAAGCTGTTCCTTTCTTAGATCAAGCTTAAAGTTGGGAGGTTGGGCATGCTCCTTATCCTTCTTGTTACTCTTGATGACGAATTTTGGAAGGTTGTTGCTTGCGGTGGGTGTATAATTGGTGTCAAGGCGCCATGAAAGGGTGGGCTGCTCTGTCCGATCTTTAGAAGGTAGCCGTGAAAGTGCTCTATGTATCAGGGACGGAATGTTAATGCCAACACGAACGTGCCCTATCCCTTTCGAATCTATCTTCAGCTGTGTGACAAAAGGATTCGGTCGCCTTTTCAGTCGCCTTTCGTATTCCCCTGCTTGAACGGGATCTTCGACAGGAACCGCTTTTTTATTTACTTGAGTCCACTCGACTTCGGGAGCCTTTGGAGCGCAGCGTTCGCAATTCGAGTAGTGTTCGGGAAACTTGACTTCCTGCCATGACCTGAAGTGATCTTCGACGTGGCGAATCCTCTCTAAGAGCCATGCCAATGCTTTGAACGTCCCTCGTTCGTGAACCTTATCAACCTCAGCCCATATCCCGCGAGGCCACTCAGAGCCAACTTGTCCATGAAGTGGTACTTTACACACTAGTAGAGCGTTTGCATTCCGGCATGCTTGGTCCGTCGCGTCTACCTGAAAGGCATGGTCTGGAATGCCAAACTGTGCGTCTTTTGTTTTAGACGGCTAAAAAAGGATTATGTTAATAAAAGCGTGTAGAAAAAATGTTGAGGGAACATACAATAAGAGCTACGTTATTGGCCTTGGCCCATATTGGAAGGTAACATGATACAGTTTGCTCCTTACTATCGCTAGATTGTCTCCAAGTCGGCTCTAGTTTGCCAACAATAGGACGGGATTCCTGATACTCTAGGCGCCTAGTACTGACGGTGAATACGAAACGGTCGTCAGAGTCATTCGTACGATGTGGATCAAATAGCATAAACAAGGGTGGAGCGTTTTCTGATGAATTAGACTTCTTGTGCAAAGCACCGTTGGCTGTCCCACATCTGTCCAGTAATCTGTATTCCCCAGAGATGTCCCGATCGAACATGTGTAACTTATCCTCGGGAACAGTAACTTGAATGCTGGAAAATACCTGACGCATTTTGAATTCTTCTCCCGTAAGGCCGAGGCGAGCCTCCCACGAAGGGACAAGGTCACCTACTCCTTTGATTTGTATGGGAACCATTGTGGTAGCTGGTAAAGAGAAGTCCCAACGCCCCGAAAGAAGGTCGTTGGTGCATACAAGCCGACCGACAGGAGATTCGAATATTCTACGGATCTCGGAATTCGCAGGTTCATCGGCTTGGGGATGCGCAAACAGTCTCCACTCTGGTCGTTGAGGGTGCAACGTAAGCTCCAGATATGCTACAGGTGACCGGTAGATGACACTCCAGATTTCTTGCCTCTTTAATTCCACAAAGCGGAATTCAGAGTCCACGGCACGAAGCACGACAGTACACCATGACGACCAGCGAGATTCCGATATGGTAATACTGCTCTGCTTTCTCAGATTATCCAAGAGGCGTTGGTTGACATTAGATAACGAGATACACATAGGGAGAGCCGATTTCAATATCCTCGAGAATGAAGATGGATGTGTGCGTGGGTTGATGGTGGTATCGATTGGTAGAGGGTTGTGCTCTGGCCTACCGCCGCACCTCTTGCAAAACGAAGTACCGCAATCTTGACATCTGAAAAGCTCTCGCGTGGTCATATCTACCCTTCCTTCACAGGAACAGAGCCGCACGCTTTTCGTAGCTTCATCCAGAAGTTCTCTGAGAGATAAAGAGTCCACAACGGACAAATCCAGTGGTTTCTGCAGAAGCTGATCCTCCCCAATCACATTACTCACAATATCTTGGGAAGGGATTATATCCATCTTTTCTCCTGGTGATTCCTCGGTTTCATTTCCTTGTTTTGACTCGTAAGTTTCTTCGTCATCACCAGCTTTCAGCAATGGTTTTGCGATCAGAAGCGCCGCTAAGATACAAGCGCCTACCACAGTCGTTGACATAGCGTTTCCTGCCAAATCCGCCAAGTGATCCTCACTTTCACGCGTGAGTAGGAGTTTGTCGATCGGCAATCCTTGCATGGACAATGCCTCAAGTCCCACCATGGGACCTCCGCGATTCGTGATATATGGAATCATGGAAGGTGTCAAACACGGGCAAATGCCTACTTTGTTCGAACCGATAGTGCGGTCAACGTTTTGAGATAGATTCCATACTTGCCTATCATGATGTGAATACAGATACACATAAAATCGAGGTTAAACTCACGTTTTATAAGAAGGGTCGATACCCTTCACAGCAGATCGGAGGAGACTAATGTCCATTAGGTCCCATACTCGTTCTACTTGTCCAATGCCCCAGTCGTTCCATGCATAGTCAGGAAGTTTACAATATCCACCTAAGATAATAATCAATATAAACAACCTGTATAAATTAAAAGGGGGGAAACATGCCTTCATCCCAACTTGTTAACGGTCGTTTAGAACCAAGAGCTTCTTCTAGACGTGCTCGCTGATGGCGAGACTCGCAACGACCCCAGTCCGTACGGCCAGTCCTGCGATCAAGGCCTCCGAAACTTTCTTGAACTAGCTTTTGGCGCGCATGATGAATACGAGGATCATCCGATGGGAGTAAAAACGCGTCTAGGGTGGAAGAAGCGGGGCGCTTTAACTTGGAAATCACCCATTCCTTCCAATCTTCTGGCATGGAGGAGTGTTTCTTGTTGACCCCCATGAGATAAACACGCGTTCTCGTATGGGGAATATAATAGTGCTTTGTGTCCATGCGGCTGTAAGAGGCACTATAACCAACCTTCTCAAAGTATTCCTTCACCCTCTCCCATGGAGCTGAGCAGACATTCTCTAAAATGACAATAGGTGGCCTGTGAGTTTTGACCCACGACATCATCCCGCGAAAGGTTCTCCCTGATTCGCCATTCGCGTCAATATCTTGCTTTTGCGTGTTCAGATTAGAATAATCAACACAGGATGTGCCTGCAATCAACATATCAACGTTACCAGGGACTGGTGCTAACGAGCCATACGCAGTATGACTGCAAGAGAAAATTTTAGTCTCAAAGGTAAGCAGAGAGGCAGGAGTACATACGCTTCGGAATTTCCAAGCTCACAAACATCACGGAAAAGAAGAGGAGGTTGGAAATTTCGTTCTATGTAAGCCTGTTTAAAAGGCTCAATTTCACAAGAAAAAACATGCTGGACGTTCAATTTGACGCCATATTGTTGCGAGATGGACTTCTGGATTAGCTCTAGGGCAAGCAGAGGAGACTCAGTTCCCGAACACATTGTCGCAACCCTAAGTTCGCGTCCCTGTATATGTTCTGCCACAGTCTTTACTTGTGGTATGCGACTAACAAGGTCGGAGAAGATCTCTGGTATATCATGAATAGGAGGAAGATCTGAGGCTTCAGTCACGGCTGTCTTGCCAGATTTCTTGGTATGTGATGTAGAGGGAGCATCCATGTCAATGTCAGACTCGTCGACATCTTCTGGTACGCTTTCGTTGCCAGATTCATCGTCGTCATTGGTGTCCCTGGGAGATCGTTCCTTCTTCGAACCACCAAAGAATGATGTTATAGATGCTTGGCCCTTACCCTTGGTAGAGCTTTTGACTTTGATGGATTTTTCTTTTGCCATATCGTGTTGAAGGGATTGGGAGAGAAGACGCGTCGATCTTGCGACGCTCAAAAATACGACTTGTGACGGCACGCGTCGAGTCACAATAACTCAGAGTCCCGGAAAATCCGTGCCGGAATCCGGATGCACTTAAGCCCCAGGATTTCAAAGTTTTTCGGAAACAAAACCACCGGTGACGGACTTGTACATATTTTATGGCCATCTCTTCATCTTTTAGGCGTTATCTCAAACCGGGTGCTCTTGAATGGACTGACAAAGCATATGTACTTGACTGGTGAATTGGCTTCATTGACATTACACGTGTTGGGTATAATCTGAGCTTGGATATACCAGGGTTATTGTAATCACTGTATGGCTGCTCTCTTGGCTTGTAACAAGTTTGCCTGTATTTGAACGCGATTTCTCGCCTCGGGATCCCATAATAGGTCATCCTCACAAATCTAGCCAGTCAGTGCTCCAATGATAATTCTTAGTGGTCGAGTGCTGACGTTGCCTTAGGATAAGCTCTTTGCTTAATCAAAGTGTTGCTTTCTATGCACCAATCCCTGCGACCATTATATACGGAATAATACAAAAGTCATTGGTAGAGGTCCATCACTCTATCCTCTCTCTATGCGCATCGCGGTAAGCTTGTGACTCACTGCATATCTAGATCGAGTTTTCATTTCTAGAAGAGGATTTGCACATCTTATAACAGAAGTTATGAAACACGAAGTTGGTTGGTCTGTTAAATTACTAACTACTCCCTTCTGCTGAATAGTACGTAAAATTAGGGCGTTTGAGGCCAGATTTTCTTGCACGGTGTAAATGGGATGACGTGGCTGAAAAATGCACTGGGAAAGTTACCCATTACCAGATCATAGATCTAACATTTACCACCCACATATAGAAAAAAATCGAGCATACTAGATGGACGCAAGTCCTTCCCATCTGGACATTCATCAACCGCGTTTGTAGGAATGGTTTTTCTGAGTTTATGGCTAGCTGGCAAAACTGCAGCGTGGTGCTTCAGCGCACCAAGGCCATCAGGAAACCTTGTAAAATCCAGCCGGATGGCCAGTTTTACGCTGACAATTCTTCCATTATCTTGGGCTACTTTTGTTGCCGTTTCCAGAATCCAAGACTACGTGAGTTAACATTTTAGTAATTTCCCCCAACACCTCAGTAAGCTTGGCGCAACAGAAACACCACAAAGAAGATGTTATCGTAGGCAGCTTGATCGGCATTGTATGCGCTTCTGTTTGTTATTTCATATATTGGCCCAGTCCATTCTCCGAGAGAAACTTCAAACAATCTGGATTTGGACGACCACGCGAGTTATACGGACCAAATGAACTATACTCGACTAGAAATGATGGGTTTCAATTAACACGAATGGAAGATGACGAAACAGATGTGGTGTAATTGAAATAATAATGCTAAGTAATGAAAGTTCGAACGCCTGACTCTTACTGTTACATATCATGATATTCCCGGATCACGTACAAACACCCATTTGTCACCTACTCTCTGCATTTTACCTCCTGTACTGCTGTTACTGCCCTTTTGCAACATATCGTCGTGACTATCTCCTGTTGTAGGTTCATGTGACACGTAAGATCCTGTCATACCGCCGTATTCCAGAGTTTCTGCCTCATTACTACTTTGATTCCAACCTTGCACCACTCGGGCTTTGCCGTAGCCTCTTCCTCTTGTAAACCCTCCTTTACCTCTGCTACCGCCTCTCCCTTGCCCAAACGCAGGCGTTGGATTTTGGTTCTGCTCATACCCCTCGAACTGATTCGATTGACCATTACCCACGGACATGACAAACTGCATGAGTTGTTCTGTAGTTGGCATGTATCCATTAGTAACCTGCCATCTCTTTCCAAGTGCTTCCCACGACGAGGGTGAAGTTAAATCAAAAGATGCTAGATCAAAATTCTCCATTCCTGAAGGAGAAGAGACAGTACTCGAGACAAATGGTGGACTAGGTTTGTTTGGAGATGTATTCCCAGCTACTGGTGACAAAGACTCTTGTTCATGATTACTCGGGGAAGCAAGCGAGGACTCTACTGATTCTTTATCGTTAGGTGGATGGTGTAAAGCCGCGTTAGTGGGCTTCGGAGTTGTCATCATATCATTGGGTGATTGTGGCCTGATGTCCCGCCCGAACTCGTCCTTCTCGATATCATTGCTACCTGCGCCATTAGGGTCAGGACGTGAACCCAAGCCGAAGGTAGGGTCCAATGTCGAATTGTGTACTTCCCGTCTACCTCCGTATCTACTTGGAGGACTTTTAGATCGACTCCGCGCACTATTGCGCGTAGGGCTTCTCGATCGACTCCGTCCGCCTCTATGAGAAGGACTCCAACTATCCCTGTCCAGAGCTCTGTGACGGTCGCTAGCCCGGTCATCCCACCGTCTTTTATCACCCCGTCCTCTACCTCTAAAGCCTCCCCTACCCCTCATATTTGTCCGGTCATCAAAAGTGTTGTCGAAGTCTGCATTACGAAACCGCTCATTTCTTGGGTATTTATTGCGAAAGTCATGTGACTCATCACGATGAGGTGGAGAATGTGAACTACTGTCTGTGCTGGAAGATGGCACAACATGCGGTACTGTGGTAGGTGCAGCCCGTAATCCTTGTGGCGAAGCAGCACTCTGCGCCAATTGCTTCAATACTGCTAGCTGGGCCGCATCCAACTGAGACTGCGAGTCGGTATTTGGTGATGTTTGTCTGTGAACGCATTTCAAGGAATAAAAAATCAGACAGCAGTAACATTTTAGGGGATAGATACGTACACAGTATTGGCAGTTATTGCTGAATTAGCTGCCTGAGTTAGCAAGGCCAACAATGCGGCTTGTGGATCTTGTGCTGCATTCACAGGACTGTAAATCGGTAGCGGAGGGGTTGTGTTGGACCCAGTTGGTGGGATCATTGATCGAGGGTCGCTTGAATTCAAGGTTTTCACTTCTGGCACAGGTACTAGACAAACCAGATCGCTATTCAGTTCATTTCTCAAGTTCAAAGTTTAGGAGAGGCGCCAAAAAATTGGTTGAAATTATATAGACAGAAGAAATACTTAGCGAAATACAAAAGACTTTTATATGCACCTTTTTCTTTTTCCTTTAACACATTGGACAATCGCGACAGGATCGTAGACGGGAATGTATTTCCTTTCACCCATATATCATAAATCTTCTTCGTTTTTTCCTGTTGTCAGATATAGATTTAAAGTCAGGCCATTGCTAAAATTACTGCTTCGAGAAGATGCAAATCCCGCCTTCGGTACATAACCAGATAGACAAACCGGCAGTTGACAATGAAAGTAATTGGGCCAGAAGGGTTGCAACTTTGCAAGGCCAAAGCTGTGAGGTACGGTAATAATAACGAAAATTACATCGACCTCGTGGAAGCAGTTGGCACATTAGCAGCATAACTTTCCCCAAATTGAAGCGTTTCCATACCGACCGCCAGAAGACTGTTTTGGGTGATATATTGACAAAGAACAACTAACCTTTGATTCTGCAGTTCCTGTGACCATCATGTCTTGAAACAAGCCTTCTAAAACACTTTCAAGTTTCAACAAAAAGGTAGCGCAATTTCCTGATTGAGAATCAGCGGTATAACCATGTTTAGTGGTCTGATGTCGGGCAGCCCTTGCAAGCGCGTCGAATGCATATAAACTGGCTACTTTAGCTGCAGTTGGAAGGGTCTTATGTGTCCTGTAAAGAATAGATACGAGCTGGGTATCATTCTGTATATGGTAAGATAAAAAATGAATGCAGATACAAAAAATAAAAGTACTTACTTCCATCGTTTTCAACGCAATGTCTGTCAGTTTGCCCATTTTCGAGGCAGATAAGCGTTTTGCATGAACGACCTCTTTCAAGGTTGATTCAAATTCCTACAAGAGAGATTATTGGGATAAGCGATTTAGATATTAACAAGTAGATAAACATACATCCATTGAGGCCATGAAGGTCTATGGCATATAGCTTGAAGTGGAGTGTGGGATAAGAACTTGTTTGAAGCTGACACTCAAGAAATGTGCATACATTGGACGTATTTGCACTTGTTAGTCATAGGGGAGATTTTGGACAATTTTCCTTTTCTGATAATGGTCTGTGCGTCATCCATCCTCTAAGTCTGGCTTGAGTATGGCGGTGGAAAGCAGAGCAAAGGCGACTCTGATTGGTGCTGTACTGTTTTCTTCGTTTACTATATGGGCTGTTCATCATCAGCAGGAACAAGAACGTCATGTTGGTTTATATCTCCTATCATTATCTCTCCTGTTGTTATCTCTTATTGACTAATCCCTTCCAGAATATGTATCAAGGTGTTTTACGCGATGATGAACGCAGAAAGGAGAAAATGCGCCAGAGAGAAGAGGACCTACAAAGATCTCAGCAGAAAAGAGAAATATATGAACGTGTTCAGAGTGTTGGAAGCGACAACTCGTCCTAGGTTTGTTCCCTATTTTACCACTTACTGGGTAAAATTTAGACGTCAGACTCTTATTTGACAGGTCTTTCTGATCTGAACTTGAGCAATTCCGCTGTGGGTAGGGACTCACGGTCCTCTTGCAACCAGGCATACAAAACAGCGACACGTCGTACGTAGTGACAACCCTATACCGAATCGCAGTAACTAGACACCACTTAGAATTAGAGCATATACAATTTCTGGTTGTTGCAATATAGAATATTGACGGGGTCACCTTGGGGTCACCCTTTCCTTTTAAAAACCTAATAAACATTGATCGATGATCGCGTATTTGGCAACAGCCTGTGTAGCAAATAGGGTTCCGGTCGAGTAAATTTCTTAAACGACTTGAAACTTTATTTTTCTTGCTTCTGGAAGAACCCATTAGAATAGAGGGTTCAACAACAAAACGTTAGTTCTAACACTTTTTCGAAGTTATCAGTAGACTCACATCAGCTTGACATCCAGAAGCATTATGTCCCGAGATTTGTCACGGATGCATCCTGCGTTATTCATTGACGAGATTATACGACACATTTTTTATTTCTGCTATGAAGACACCCGAACCACGCTTGTTTCTGCAGCCAGGTGCTGCTCATTATGGAAGCCTCTTGCTTTAGATTATGTTTGGGCCCAACTACCATCTGTCATGCCTTTACTCCAGCTCATACCGAGTATCGTGATAATTAATGGTGTATATGTGAGTCCTTCGATTTCAAGTTACTCAAATGCTCTGACATATACCTATAGACTTTGGAACGTCCTTTAAACCGAGCCGAGTTGGCTCTATTTCACGACTACGCCGATCGCATAAAACATATAAGCCATAAACGCCTGATAGAAGTTGACGACAGTGTACTGTCGATCTTCGAGAATCATCAACCTAATCCTAACATAAAAAATGCATCTATTCTATCACGACTCAGGACTGCAAAGTTCTCCTCAGTCAGCCACACCCAACTATCGCTATTATTGTCCTCATCCCCACAGCTCGAGCAACTAGATTTCGATTTAGGATTCAAAACTATTAGTTCCATATCCAATGAGCGTGTTTGCAACATCTTGATAAATGCTTCTACATTTTCGCCCTGCCTGTCAAAGCTCAGGGTCCGTGGACTAGCGTCAGATCAGTTGAATGAAGTCATCTCCTCACTCTCCGGGCTCCAGTTTCTTTCTCTGAGGTTAGGAAACTCGCTGAGCTCAAGCACTGTTTTACCTATCTTATCGTTTCCAAGGCTTACAGAGCTAGAGATTCATATGGGTCATATACACACTGACGCGTTCGAAGACCAGTTCTACGCCCACGATAACTCAACTTTTCCAGTTTTAAACAAATTATCCATTCGGGCTACATCTAAAACTGTCGAGTTCATCTTGCGACATCTTCAAACAAATACTCTTACATTCTTATACCTAGAACTCGAAAATACAGTGATTACCCTCAATACATGGACGTCGATCTTCGGCCTAATGTGCAGGAAATTTGCCGATACCCTGCAGCACTTGAAAATAGAATATTTCAACGATAATACACATCTGGACTCGAATAGTCGCACCGATGGAATAAATTCTGACTCGTCCCCAACACAAGCTAGTCCCTTCTCTTTCGAGCACTTGCAGATGCTGCGCCGACTACGTTGCTTACGACACTTGATTATTGATATGAATATCCCACCTGATTTATGTGATGAAAATTTCGAGGAACTAGGAAAATGGTGGCCCAACCTGGAAAGTCTTGACTTGGGCTTCGTTTTTGATATGGACTCCATCGATGTACCACGGACAACCGCTGCTGCTTTGGCCGTGATTGCAAAATCATTTCCCAGATTACGCAGTCTTGTGATACCACTCAACATGAAAAACGACTTGCCCTCTGGAAACTTGCCGCAGCATAATATCTTGGAAAGCTTGACTTTCGGGTGTGCAACCGCCCTAACACATACACCTTTTTCCTTGGCGAAGTATCTCCACGAAATATTCCCCTCACTACAGTGTGTTCTTGGACCTACTTGTCAAGACCCCATCTGGCAAGATATTCAAGGAGAATTATGCCACTTACAAGATCCTTAGAGAAAATTATAGATGCCTTTCCCACAATTAGAACCTTAGATTAACTACAACTGCTATATAGACCAATTAGATACTAGAGACCTCTGAAAATCCTAGAAGCTAGAAACTAGAAAGCCTGTTACTCTCATAGACTAGATTATTTAGCGCTTTATTAATATGATATTCAGTCTCGTTATCCTATCCACAAGCACATGATTAACTCAGTTCGCGCTAGGCCATCATTTACAAGACTTTCAAGATCGTCAGTACACCTGAATACATGAAATTTTCATTTGTGCAACAGATAAACACAATGACATATTAAACAACTCCATTGAACAGATCAGGAAGCGGGTGCATTCCCTGGCTGGAATGTATACGTCAGACCACACTTGCCGCAGTATTGACGGTCCTTGTGGAGAGCCATCTGCATGGTGACATGTAAGCAAAGACATAACAACCAGACTCAAGCTAACGTACGAAGTTGCCAGCACCACACGTTTCGCTGGGGCACTCACGACGGAGGCGTTTGATCTTGCCATCAGAGTCGACTTTGTAGTATTTCAAGACGGCCATCTTGACCTTCTTGTGCTTATGCTTGACTTTCTTGGGTGTCTGGATTTGTAAAAATAATACCATGATTAGATTGTGTAGAAACACAGGTGGAGAGATGCTGACGTTGTAGGTCTTCTTCTTGCGCTTCTTAGCACCACCACGGAGGCGGAGGACGAGATGGAGGGTCGACTCCTTTTGGATGTTGTAGTCGCTCAAAGTGCGACCATCCTCGAGTTGCTTTCCTGCAAAAATCAGGCGTTGTTGGTCGGGGGGAATACTAAAACAGGTGTTAAGGAGTGGAAAGCCCCGAAGAGATAAACACTCACCCTTCTTTGTCTTGAATCTTAGCCTTGACATTGTCGATCGTATCAGAGGATTCAACTTCTAGTGTAATGGTTTTGCCCGTGAGGCTGCAATTAAGAAAATCGGCACATTTTTAGAAGGCGAATAAACCGGATTAGCGTACGTCTTTACGAAGATCTGCATTTTGGTTTGGACGCTCTCGTCTGTCCAACGATATAAACGATGGAGTCTTTGACAAAAGCAAGTACCAGAGAACGATTAGAAATCGAGGATGATGATTTATAATGCTTTTCTGTGGATGGCCCGTGCATTACATCAATTAGAGTTTGATTTCCATCACATGACAGTACAAAGCAAGAGTAAATAAAGCAATGTCGCGTGCCACAGACGCGTTCAGAATCTGAAACTAAATATTTTATTATTTTAAATTGCTTCTTCAGACAATCTTCCAGGAAATAATCATGGAAATTGACCTCGACATCCCTATGTCAGACCCAGATCCCATCCCAAATCGCGGGAAGGGAAAGGAAAAGGCAGTTGAATCTGGTCTCGCCATCGACAATGACAACCTTCCATGGTGAGGAATACTTAAGGATCCTGGACATGGCTAACAGACAGCATAGGGTGGAGAAGTACAGACCAGCTTCGCTGGATGATGTTGTTTCTCATAAGGATATCACAACAACGAGTAGGTGGCCCTTTGAATGATCTTTTGGAATACTAATCTCTCGTAGTCGAAAGATTCATTGAGAAGAACCGACTCCCACATCTATTGTTTTATGGTCCCCCTGGGACTGGTAAGACATCCACGATCTTGGCAGTTGCTCGACGAATATACGGAAATAGTTATCGCAAGCAGATTCTTGAGGCGCGTCCTTCGAAATCGCAATCAATGCCTTGTTTCTGACTTTCCCCGCAGCTGAACGCATCAGATGATCGTGGAATTGATGTAGTGCGAGAGCAGATAAAGCAATTCGCAGAGACACGTACTTTGTTCTCGAAGGGGTACAAACTCATCATTCTCGATGAAGCAGATATGATGACACAACAAGCTCAAGCCGCTCTGCGACGTGTTATCGAACAATATACCAAGAACGTTCGATTTTGTATCATATGCAATTACGTGAACAAAATCACACCCGCTATACAGAGTAGGTGCACCCGTTTCAGGTTCTCACCACTACCGATCGGAGAGGTCGAAAAACGTGTTAACACCATTATAGAATTGGAACGGTAAGTTTCCGTTGATGTGCAAAGGTTCTTTTACAAATATATAATGGATCACAGGGTTAATATGACCGAAGACGGGAAAAAAGCTTTGTTAAAGCTATCCAGGGGGGATATGCGGCGCGCGCTTAATGTCTTACAAGCCTGTCACGCGGCGTACGACACAGTCGGGGAAACAGAAATTTATAATTGCACGGGCAACCCGCATCCGTCGGACATCGAAACAATTGTCAATTCGATGCTCTCCGATGAGTTTACCACCGCATACCAAAGTATGTCGTCATTCAATGTCGCGCCAAGCATCTGCTAAATCATAGACTAGAAATTTCCCAGGTAAAGACTGAACGAGGTCTTGCGCTGCAGGATCTGCTTTCTGGTGTTTATGAATACTTGGATTCACTCGACATAAAATCCAACGCGAGAGTTTACCTACTTGATTACCTGGCGATAATCGAGTGAGTGCCTGCCTGTGGTGTTTCTTGCGAGTCCCCTCTGAAGTTAGGGTATTATAGACATCGCCTATCAACGGGAGGTAACGAAAAGATACAACTTACTTCCCTCCTGGGTGCTTTTAAAATTGCAGTAGAATTATCGGCAAAATCGTCATAGCACTGTTCATCTACGTGTCCCTGTTTGTTATATTAGCTGAACAAGAACACCTATATCTCCGATCTATAACCCAGGTAGTTTTATTATTCAGATACCACTCACAGGCGGATATTGTGGCAACAAGCTTAATTCCCAGGAGTTGCAGCTTTCTTGGCCGTATTAAGAAGCTGGTACCCGTAGGACGCATAGATCGGAACTGGAATACAGCGGTACCATCCTCACGGTCCTGAAACACTTATTTTGGATGTGTGTTGTCAAGTTAGATCTTGATGTGTCCCCTCGAGCTCTCTGGATTCTTTCACACTAATTCACACTCGACCATCAATACACTCTATGTTACACCTCGATCATGATCGAGGTTTCCATGTACATAGACGTTTCCAGGTCACTTTAGAATGAGAATTTGCAATGATTCAGGTTTAGCGCTTCCGTTCTTCCTTCCAAGTACGGTCAAACTGGTAGCGCCCATCCCCAGATTTGTGCTAGGTTCACGCACAGCACATTTCATAGCACTTCCCTAGCTGTGCAGACTATTGTGACAGCATTCATTAGCATTCCCGGGTAAGTATGACGCTAAATCATGAGTTCCTCAGCAGACCTAATCGCCACACTAGTCAAACATAGGACAGTAAAATTGTTGGCCACCACGTCATAAGGAATCTTATCTCTTGCTGTGGGAAGATGGATATAACAACTTCTCTAGGCACACTAGTTGCGTTTATAGTAATCGAGCTTCCCAGATAGGCGCAATGCAAACAATTATTAGTTAACTTAAACAACAATAAGTCGATTGCTAGTATTATAAAACCTGCAGTCAATATAAATACAGTTGAACGAATGACCATAGTTGCGGTCAAGGACCAGTCTTGACTATAAATACAAAGAAAAGGATGAAAAGAGCGTGAGTAGTGGAAAATCGGGAGATTTGCTAGGAGAGTTAAAAGAGTGTGTGAAGTTCAAATCATTAGAAGAAGGTAAAAAATACAGTATTATGACAATTGAATGCACAAGAACAAAGTAAAGGAGAAGAACAAAAAAAGTGCGTGGTTCGGATAGTACACGATGTGAGATGTGAGATTGAGCAAACGAGTACAGTTGGAATGCGGTATCAAAAATGACGGTATGAGGTAGGAACGTGAGATGGATGGGGTTACAAGCGGACGGGCGCCATGCTGGTATGGGTATGTTGGAGGTGACGCTATACTCTACAAGAAAAATCGAAACTTTTGAGCAGGGCGCGCGCAAATCCGGGGTTGGCAGGCAAATACAAAAAAAAAGGTTCCAATGTCCAAGGGAAAAAAAAACATGAAGGGAGGGGGAAGTGAAAAACAGAAGATAAAAGAGGAGATTAAAATGTCTTCAATAATTGTTCATATTGCAGAAAATGCTTCGTGTACCTTGGTGAGTTGGTAATCTGGTGTATCGAGTGTTCCCATCCTTAGAAAAGAACTCGCTCCCGA
This sequence comes from Floccularia luteovirens, assembly GCA_009739215.1. Taxonomy (NCBI): domain Eukaryota; kingdom Fungi; phylum Basidiomycota; class Agaricomycetes; order Agaricales; family Squamanitaceae; genus Floccularia; species Floccularia luteovirens. The sequence goes on from VSJF01000006.1 coordinate 598,136, forward strand.
TCGAGAAGCACTCACGCATTAAAGCATTATCCTCGGAGAACCGACTCAGCGCAGCCATGCCACTTCGCAAACATTCCATGAGTTCTTCTTCGGTAGCTCCGCTTCCCTCTTCTACAGGAGGCCATGTAGCGTTTAATAGCCGAACTCTGGAAACTTCATCAATGAAGACGTGGCATGCAGTCATCCACAATGTCTATAAATGATATTCATGTTAGCATTCTAGCCTAAAGACCCGAGTTGATATATCACTTACCCCCATAATAGGGTTCATATACCCGACTTCTGATAGCTTTATGCTAGAGAAATCGACTAGATTACGTGCGGCCGCTAAGCAATTCTGTTTTGACGAGGAATCTGCATAAGCGAATATTCCATGGAGCTTTATCGTAGAGGCATTCGTCAATGAGTGCGTCATGAGGATTGTACGAAAGTGGGGATTGCTAGGATCGTAATGGGAAATCGGTGGAAGTTGTGCTCGGAACGTTTCGATAAGTCGGTTTATTGACTGGAATGCGGCAGCAAAGGCTTGAAATTCTCGTTGTTGCATGTCTAAATTATGATGTCAGACATAAGCGTGGTCCGAGTGGTATGTTCAGGGATGGACTTACGAGGTGTCCATTGGCCAGTCAAATGTGCGGCCCTGTGGAAAAGAATTGAAGCCTTGACCGACAACGCAGCAACAGAGTCATCATTGTGTGGCTCAGCCGTCGGAAAACTGCCGAGAAAGTTCCTAACGGTTGCGTTACCTCGTACGTCAGGATCCAGTACTCCCTGCATATATTTGAGTAAAAAACATGTTTTTGACTAATTCTTATCGAGACATACCTCCTTGTAACTTGTGACATCCAACGGCCACGGGGTGTCAATTTGCATGCCAGGAGCCTCCAACGCGCCACAAACATTTGAAGGAAGTTCGAGTGCGACTGTTATTGTCTTGTGGAGTATGAATACTGCCCAAAACCCATTTATGCGTTCACCCTCTTCAAGATAGTCCTGTGGCGGTTGCAACATTACCGGAGCGTCCGAGAATAAACCAATGGTCGACGGCGCGGAGATATTTGACGATCGAATCTTGTGGAGCTGTGACCCAAGGGCAAGGGAAACGGCAGCTCCCGTGTGACGCTTTGCATCGAGAAATCGACCAGTCCGGAAAAAGTAAAAGGCTAGAAGGACCTCAGCTTGAAGGGTGTGTATCACCCTTTGAGGGTGAGATCCAAGAAGCTCCGTGGCAGTGTGCTGAACAGCCCTTGTGAGGAAGGCATTCTCTTGTAACATTAGTGCTTCTGACTGTGATAGATGAACGCCCCAAAGATATACTACACTCAATAAGGAAGGGCAAGGACGTGAATGATGTCCAAAAGGGAAAGCGAGGAGGGCAGAATGTCGAAAGTTGTGGGTATGAAGAAAAAAACCGAATTGATTAGCATGAGGTAGAAATTTGTCGAGCCTAAATGAGACCTGCTAAGAAAACAAAGACGAAGAGATTTTGAATACATACAGATTTTGAATAAGAAGGAATGTTGGTTCCTAGATGGGTCGATAAGAATGAAAATAAGTGTCAGAGCAGTGTCACATGTCGAAAAATGATGATAATCACCTCAGCACCCAAGAATGGAGAGGGTTGTTGAGTAGTAGTAGGTTGAATAAGATGGGCAGGCGATCTCGACGATCCACTCGATCCTGTTGATTCAATCATTGGTTCAAGAGCTGCAAAGTTGTACCAGTGCCTACCAGAAGGAAGACTTGAAGAAGTGGACGTTGGGGAGAAGGGCGAAAGGGGACTAAACGCAGACTCGGGGATGTGAAGGGGTGGAGTTTTCGAAAGTCGTTTTGTTTCGTGATATCTGTTGTATGGGTCGTGAAGCGTGACAGAGGGCGTGGTTGAATCTGGATTCTCGAGTTCGTGCAGACGTGCTTCGAGGCGCGAGACGGTATCTTCGAGCACCTTCGTTCGTGAACGTCGCGGATCATCTGCATATTCGCAGGCATCCTCCTTTGGGTGTCGGAGACAGGAACCACAAGTAGGCTTCACACCATCACACTTCTAATGAGACATGAGAACAAATAAATCAGGAAAATAAAATAAAAACACACTATTTTCAAAAACCTGCAAAGGCGCGTCAAAAACTGAGGAATGAATTGGAGAGAATAAGCCGAGAAAGACGGACCTACAACTCAAACATGCGCGTCCCCTCTTTAATGGCCTCGCAGCGCCTGACCGGGACTTGGAAGGAAGAGGACCAGGCAGGTTTTCTGAATTCATGGCCAGCAGGAGGAAAACCGAGAAAGAAGAAGGTGAAAGACCTGGCGCCTAAGACGGATCAAATGAGGGAACATGGAAAGCAGGACGTGGGGGTTATATACTGTAAGGTCTACGGTGCTAAATCACTTCCGGGACATCACTCAAGAGATCTTAGGATTCAGATCAGGTTACCCGATTTCTACTGATCGCAGGCTGCGGCTGTGCAATTGTACCTTCTCAGTCACGTGGTTTGGCTGTGTCCTCCGTCCACTAATTTCCGACTTCACATAAGTCACAAATCTTTTATTCTCCTCATTCCGTTCCGACTTATCCTTCGTCATCGTGTCCTTCCCTTGCCACCCCGCTAATTGCTGGACCGGTACTCTCATGATGCGGTCAGTGCGGCTGTCTTTCCTCTCCCTGAGAGCACCCGTACTCCTTATGATTCCATTAAATTTTACAAAAGAATTTTAATATCTGTTCGCTCATATGTATTTTCAATTTTCACTTTTCTTCTACGCCTAATCATACACAGACACGTTTATTTCGTGGCCACATAGCTTTTTTTCTATCAATCCAAATATGGTCGCCTCGTGGTCGCCTCAAGTTCTCTTGTGACGTGCACAACTATTTTGTCACCCCAACCAGTTCGCCTCGAGGTCACCCCAATGGCCCTAGGTCCAGTCACCTACCGTAGTAACCTCACGTCCCACTCTTCTTCCACAGCTTTGCTCCTCTGCCGCGTCAGCCTTCTCCATATATGTTGTGGAAATTAATGACCGCCCATACAGCTGGCGTAACCCTATCTTTTCGAATCTATCTTTTGCATGTGATCTATTTGTCTTTTTTTTTCTTCGGTAAGCGGCAGGCTCCATGGAGTCATTTCATCTTGGTTAAACCCTTGCGCCGGTAGGAGCTGAATATCCATGTCAGCATTTCATCCAAACCTGAGCCTATTCATCGACCCAGGAACAAACATCGCCACTAAACGTCCTAACTTCACTGATTATGAACAGGCCGTTCACAATCCAAATCGCGCAGGTAAGGTGCTGATCGATGGTCACCATTGTATCTCTATCGCTTATCAAACCACGTCAACCATGTCCATGGTTCGAGACAATAACTACTCTTTTGGATCACCATTCAACTCAATTCTCTCCATGTGGTATAGATTTCTAATCAAGCCGAGGAGCGAAGCTCGGACGAACAAACGTCCGTGAGCATCAAAAACCAAACCCAGTTATTTGGCGAGCAGGGAAAAAATCCTCATTACAATGGTCAAGACAAGTTCAAAAAAGCTGACGCGTCCAGCACCATCCAGAACCAGATCGATAGTTCCCGAATTACCCCCGGTAAGTCCCAGCATTCTATGATTTAATTTCCAGCAGTATCATTTTGCTTGTTTCCCAAACCATATTGCAAAGCTTAGCGCTCCTTGTTTTGGTCATATTGCGCAGTTTTTTTCGTACAGATCCAAAACTCCTTCATTCATTTACAAAAGCCGTTTGGTCGCCTTAAGAACCAGCGAAACTAAAGCTTATTATTCTCCTCGATCGGAATTGTATTTCTCAGCAACCCTCTGCGGGTCAGAAAGATTTTATATTATGCTAAGCATCGCGAATTGTCTTCTGCTCCAATGTACTTCTCCGCAATAAGCGCATTAGCGTCGATCCGCTGACCAGACTCTGATACCCCCACATTTAAATCCCCACGGTCCCCGCAAGGGAACAGAACATACCACTTGGACGTTCTCTTTGGTTTATGGCTTGTGACGGGGTTTGCCTGTCTGTGTTTGTTTTGTGATCCGGTATCCAAGAAGTTCTGTGGTTACAGGGAAAGTCCAATAAGGGGAAATCCATTGTTTCTGCCAGAAAAGGTATTGGGGTTCAATTTCTTCGGAGTATTCACAATCCTTCTCGAAATACCTTCGGGGGCTGAAATCCTTCTCCAAGTCACTCGAATAATTGGCCGGATCTCATCCAGGATTTTCAGTGGTTCGAATGACTGTGTTAGTGTCAGAAGACAATAATAGATCATGTGTTTAATTGTATAGTTGGGGGCCACATTCTCTCTAAGTTTGAAATAATCCAGTATTATACTATGCCCCTACTTTACGCTTCCTCAGCTCATTGACTGTACACCCAAAGTCATCATGAGCGGGGGATTTACATCGTTCGGGCATGTCTTTCCTGTCTTGAAGTGCTTCGGGGCCATTCTTCTCAATTTCTGGGGAGATCGTCACATGGCTTATACCATACTCCGAAAAGCAATGTTGAAGATACTGTTCAGTCTTTTCCCATTGTTCTAGGGATGTGCCCGAAGCGACGCGGACATGAAGGGATCCGAGAATGACACTGTAAAAGTAAATCAACATTGCATCAATTTTTTGTTACTTCTTTTTCTAGTTCGATTGAATTTAGTTTGACGGATACATACGATTGGGAGAGGTGCCACACATGTAGATCGTGAATTGACAGAACCTCGGGTACCTGTTAAGAAATGAACATTGCATCGAGTCAGGTGGGTGAGCCGCATAATTTATGTCGATTGGGGTGCTTACGGTGGTTAGGTCTGCTTTAACCTTTTCCAGGTCTAGATACAGCGGAGCTGCTTCCAAAAGGATTCGGCCAGATTTTAGGGCTGCGAATCATATTAGTGATACAGTACAGAGGGTGCGGAAATTATTTAGGGAAGACTTCTCTCACTCATTGGAATGGCACTAGCGAATATGATCACGCTGATGAGCAAAGACACTGAGGGGTCGGCGTAGAACCGCTTTTCCGAGTTGACTTTCCACATAATTACGGCGGCAATTATCACACCCACGTCTTTGCAGGGATTCATTAACCATATATCGCATAAACAATTTGGGGCACTCACTGTTCACAGCGTCGCCAAGAAGGTGGATCAATACCCCTACCATTCCTAGGTTTCGTTCAGGTTTATTTGTCGGCGGCGCTGTGGCATGGTTGTGGCCTGCGTGCTAATAACAGAATAAGGAGCGGAAGCGAGGTCAATACTTGGATATGAACTTACGATATGGTCAAGCTGAGTATTAATTTCTGTAAGGCCAATGGTCAGGGGTTCTACTGCTTGTCTATGACTATGGGAATGTCCGTGTCCGTTTCCGTGATCACCATGACCATGATGGTCTGCGCATGAAGGATATTTGCAATGAGTCACGGCTGTTTGCAATGTTTCATAAAGAAGAGTTCTACCGTGAACAAACAACGCGCTAATAATGTTGAGGCACAATCCGATGCATCCGATAATGAGCACCAGCTTTGGCGAGTCTATTATCTCCACATGGACAAAGCGCTCGATAGACTGAAGGCATATAGACAACGCTAGTGCCAATAAAAACACGCCGTTGAAGAACGCTCCTTGATACCCAGATACAAAGTGAGGACATGTGCAAAACGCCGAAACCGCGCAAAACACGGGATATGTCAAAAAAACGCACCGACAAGCTCGGCACGATGAAAAGCGTAGGTAAAGTTCAACGTCTATACACGACTTAGGGATCATAAAAGCTGTAGAGCTGTTAACTAATTTACTTACCGGCTGGCCAGTTTCCTGTAGCTATAACGGCAGAGGAAGTTTTCAGGTTTGCAAATTCATGTCATATCATGTCATATATGAGTCAATGAAATAACATACATAAGCGGCAACAAATGCAATTGCACTGCAGATAGCGTCATTTTATCAGTCTGACCGTTGACACTGAAACGGTAATAAAAGCCTTACTACGCCACGATATCCTGCAGGCATCCGACGGAAGCGTGTTCTGACATCATTTGATGAAATTAGCACAAGGTGTTGGCATACTCACGTTCAAGTAGTGAAACTAGTCGGGAACAGCAACACATGCTTGCAATGAGAAAGGTGTTTTACATTAATCGACAAAAAAAAGTTGCACTGACTGCATCTGCTATCAAAGCTATACTCTTTGTGCGAAAGCCCACTAGATAAGTGGAGTGATATACGTCACATTTAGAGCGATAACGCAGATCTATTGAATACATGCCCGCAATCTCTGCTGAAAAGAAGAGGACGCTGATGACTAGAACGACTCCAATCCGTGTTGTATTTTTCATGAGAAAGATCGTAAGATAGATGGTTTACAAGAAAGCTGTTCAAGGTGTGTTAAGGCTGTGGAGATTGGACGTTTGGACTTAGGGCTCGTGTTGAAACATGCCTGAATTTGTATTATTCTCGTTCAGTGCAAGTGGTCCTGACGGACCGGGCGGAGAATCAATATTTCACAACTGATGCATTATCATCGTGGTGTACAACGCCTCAAGGCCTCACAGGCCTCACCGCCAGGTCACCGCTGCCTTTGAGCAGAGGGCAGATTGGTTGCGGAAATTTTCTCTTGGACTCCTTCTAAATACGGCTCTGAGCCTCTTCATAACCACCACTAATATAGCGACACATGCAGTATATATAGAATGTGTACTTTTTATCACGTTTATCACGCGTTTATGATCATCAATCATGTTAACATCACGTTGTACATGTTATGTTTATCTGACAGCGATAGATTATATCATGTCTGATCTGTATGCATCTAACCTATCAACTCATGGTCAGGATCAGAAAGAAAAAAATGGCGGTGTCAAATGGGAACCGATTATAAGATATGGTAAGATTCTGCTAAGTTACTAATTTAGATTCCAAAATTGTGCAATGTACAGCTCCCATCATCAACATAATGATATCCAAGAATGCTTGCGCATACAAAGGTAAACTGCCCAGGTTTTCTAACACGTTGCACAAGTCACAACTAAACAACGTTGCAGTGTTAATGACAAGTTAATGATGCAAATGGTTTGCAGTAAATGCGTAGTACTATAAATAAGTGGGATTGGAAGCTTGTGTCAAGCATATGATGCGTGGCTGAGCTCATGGGATACTTTTGGCTCGTACATAGCAATGGAAAGCATTGCATTAAACGTGTTCTTATAATTAACCTTATTTTCTTATAATGGAAGAAGAAGCTCCGTTTGTTGATGTTATATCCACAAGCCTGCGGATACCAAATGGGAATGGAGATCCAGGTGGGGACTTACCAAAGTACTCACCACCAGAATATGTTTGCCTCCGGGACCTCCGATACAGTAGACATTTTTTGGGAACTGACAGGTGATGCTCCCTGAGTGGAATCCGGCCCATTATTTTGATATAACCGGGCACCGTATGCGAACTTTGAACTTAACGTAAAAGCACCTTGTTCTTAATGGCGGGGGTAAATCCACCCGTAAACTGCGGACAATTTTTTTTGAAGAGAGGGTCATTATGGGAGAGGTGAAATTTCATCATCGCTTCCGGTTCGAGTCACCAAGAATATTTCTTCCCCGATTTACGAAACTGGCGAATCCTAGCCTAGAATCCATCTCATCTATTTTGCTAATGAAAGGGTGGTGAATAAACGAGGAAAGAAGGGTGGAGAGGATGTAAACATACCGCTTCCGCATCTCACTTGCCCATGTGATCTCCCTCAATGGCGGTACATTCAGTGACGCACCGACAATTCCAAGGACCATGCCAATCAGAGCTTCTATGACAATCTGAAAAATGGAATGGGTCGGATGGTAGCGAATTTTGATAGCACGGAGACTTACGTTTGTTGGCAATGATCCTTCCGGTCTCTCCAGGGCTTTCAAATGTGAGATTTCTATCGGAATAATTTAATCCGGTTCAAACGTCATAGCACAGAACATGCATACGTTCATATGTTGAGAATCCAGCTGAGTGATTATTGCTGTCAGTTGTGGTCAGTGACTTTTTGAACAAGCTTGCCTACCATGTACAATAGCAATAAAGCCAAGGGTGAGTAGAATACGACCAAGCATAGTCGAGAGTCGAGGGCGAGCTCCAGGAAGTGCTGGGTGCGGGGAAATGATTATACTGTGATACTTAAACTCGTAAAAAGCTGCTGGGAACTGGAACGCGAGTAGTGGTCACTATGTGAGTGACGTGACCACTTGAAAAGATTCGCAGAATCAACGCAGAATACGAATTTGTGGTACAAAATGTCAATGTAAAAACTTGTTTTTTGGGAAAGCTCTGCATGCTTTTACCCAATGTTATATGCGACAGATATTAGGTACTAAGTGGGCGGGAAAATACGTATTCCAATCAACCACGCACCTCCGCTGTTGTCACGTACGCGTGCACGTGGTCTGCACCCATTGTTAGAGCAGACTGACATTTAATATGGTTATTCAGTATTGGCAAGTCTGTATGTTTTCCAGCTGTCTACGACTTTAGCCAACGCGCATGGCCTTTCCAATTCCATCTCATCTCCCAAGAAAAGCTAATCCACAGGATGTCTCGTCAAAAATACTCTCTAATATTGATCAAGCCACGTATTCAACTTTAAATGCGAAACTCGCTTCTTCATGGTTAGCTGAGCTGAATGAGACCATCCAAGCTACGAAGGTTTGGTCTTTGTCAGAATATAACCTATGAACAACTTTGCCAACCAAAATTGTCATTATAGGGACGAATACATGACCGTATACAAGAAGACATCCAAACTTTCGAAAGGCAATTGGAAGCGTCCAAGTCTGTTAAATCACGCCTTCAAAAGTTGACGGAAGATGTAGACAAATTGACCGATAATGTCTCTAATTCCGAAGTGATTTGTTTTTCGCTGGGGAATACCAGAATTATGCTGACTGACTTACCCCAGACAGGACTCGTGCAGACATTGAATAAAGAGTTGAAGAAGCATTCTATATTGACGCAAACTTCTGCAAATGCAACATGTGAATACGAAGCTCTCTCTCATCTCCTCAAATGTCGCAATGAGCTCAAATCCCTCGAGTCCCTAACTCAGAAAGGAAATCTACCTGAAGCTATGCAAGCATGTGGGGCCATGGAAAGTCTGCTCGAAAATGCCCCTCAGGCTTTGCAAAGTGCTAAAGTCATGAGTGACATTAAGGTTAGTAAATATTGTATAGCTTCTGAGTAGGATGCTGATTTTCTATAGAAAAAGTTTCGTATCGCAAAATCTTCGACTGAAGAACAGCTCAGTGATGCATACTCCCGGAGCATTGTTGTTCTGCCTCTGGAACTCATCATACACCCATCAGTACAAGGTATGATCAAAATATTTCTACTTAAGCCATGGGACTTATGCAACAGAAGTTCGACAATCCGAGGCTATTCTATCATTAGGCTCAATACTTTCATCTCTATCCAAGGAGTCGCTGTCAAGGCATTTATTCACATTGCGGCGAGACCTTACATCACAATTTATTGATCATGTCCTCAAACAACCGACTTTTGTCTCTATAAAGTCAGATCTATCCGGCCACAGTCTTGTGCTCGTCCCTTCACCTCCGAGCACCGAGAATCTTATAACCCGACTTGACAATCTATCACAGGTCATACTGTTCCTGTTTGACCATATATTCTCTTCTTTACCTGTTGACGAGGCGCAAAGCTTTATGCAAACTCTGATAAAGCCAATAAGCTCCAGCTTGCTAGATAATCTGCTTGTTCCGTCGTTGCCTTCATCATTCGGACTCCTCCCACCATATCTAGAGCTGCTGAAGCGCTCTGTCAATTTCGAAGAGGAAATCATGATTGGAAAGCTAGGTATGAACCGTACACATATGTCAGTCAAGCCGTGGGCGAATGGTATCTGTGGACATTACGAGCGTCAGAGGCGGGTGCATATTCTCGACAATTTCAGGGCTATTATCGTTACACCAGAAGACAAGATGGACAGATTTGATGTTGAAATTAGTATGACATCTAAAATAGAATCTACACAACCAGCCGTTGTTCCGGTTCAAGGTGGAGGAGGAGAAGATCCTAAAGATGATGCTTGGGGATTCGATGAGGATTCTACCAGTGCGAATGTTTCCTTGTGCACTGATGACTCGGGAGATGGCTGGGGACTTGACGATGATGAGGAGCCTGAACCTGAAACAGGGCATGACGATGTCCCTCCAAATATTGATGTAGAACCTAAACAAAAGGATGGTTCAGGAGACCCAAATCCGGATGAAGCATGGGGTTGGCAGGATGATCAAAATTTACCTCCTGAAAATGATGCACAGGACGATAACGTTTGGGATGATGACCCGTGGGCAGACCCACCCCCACCCCCGACAGCAGAGAAGGAAAAGCCCATTCCTCAACCAGTGGCGAAACCTGCCACACGTCTGGAAAAACTCGCGTCCAAAAACAAGAAAACGTTGAACGGGAAATCACATGATGACAGGTCGTTATCACAAAGTCCACCCTCACATACTACATTCTCACCACGCGCTGCACCCCCGCCACCAGTAGTCAAATCATCCGCAAAGAGTCCAGCAAATGTAATACCTCCCTTGAAATTGGCACCAACACCACCCCCGAAGGAAAAATACCTCGTCTCAGGGCGTGTGAAAACGATTCTGAAATTTGTTGAAGAAACAATCAACGAAGGGAAGAGAAGTACAACATCAAGTCTATTTTCTTCCAGCACAGATGAGGATATAGTGCCAGGAAGTATACTTCTTCAAGCTGCCTCATCCGCTCTGGACCTTTACCGAGCGCTATATCCTGTTGTGTTCCACGAAGAGCTGAGCACTCCTGAAAGGGGAATGCAATTTTCGAACGATTGTTTGTATATCGGCACTGAGCTCGAGAAATTGGAAGAGGAAATAAGAGGTGATCCTTTCACTTCAGTAAGAAATCGACTCTCCGAATCCAAAAGATGCTTCAATGTACTGGGAAACAGTTGGTATGAAGACATCGTTGTAGGTTCTTGCCTTCAAATCATAAATGTCAGTTTCTTACATCAATCATCTAGGAAAAACAACGTCAGTCCGTAGACGAGATCTTGATCAAGGGATGTCAAGGATTCTATTATACTGGCGGACAGGATCGCTATGACGAATGCGAGACTGCAATTGGCCTAGCTCTTCGGGAAATAAGGGTTTTCGCACAGACAATCAAAGTAAGCTCAATGTTCTCTCAATTGTGGCGGGCTGGTTGGCTTAAATAATATGGTATGATAGAACACGTTAGCAAAGAGTAAATACTACTCTGCCGTCGGATCCGTGACAGATGCTGCCCTTTCGCGCATCTTGAAAGATATATTGGCATTATCCGATATTCCAGAAATGGAATCACATCGATTGAGTGAACTATGTCGTATTCTAAATGCGTTGGAGGGATTGTTTAGTGAAGATCCTGCCGAAGTGAGTATCCGTAATCTCCTTACTACCCAACTCTAATCTAATGCCCGGGTTATTGCAGCCGTCATTTGTCGTATCATACGTGCCATCATGGTTGAAATACTCGTATCTCTCTGAGCTTTTAGTGCGTCACATTTTCTACCCTCATTCTGTTTTTCCGGTTATAATCTGATATTCCCAACAACAGGAGGCATCCATGGCAGATATATCCTATCTATTCGAAGAAGGTGCACTAGTTGATTTCGATGTCGATGAGCTCGTACGACTTGTCGAAGCCCTATTTGCTGATACCGCACTACGGACCAACACTATTAATAAGATTCTTGCAGGACATCCGGTTAAACAGGAACAATAACTACATTGATAATAGTAGTGGGACTCCATGTTTATGCCAGATACCTATTAGGAATGACTGCTCCGTTGTCGGCCTAGGTTTTCATATTTATGAGCATATGACCTCGACGTGACATTGGTAGAAAAACCCCGTGTGAATGCTTATTTACTGCCCGATGCAGCTGCTTTCTTATCCGTATAGGATTTCAGCCTACATTTGGATAACGTTGAGATCGTTGACAAAAGAAAACTCCAGATACAGGAACAAACCTCTTGTAATCTCGATCAGCTTTTGCCTCCGCGCTGCGCTTTTTGCCTTCTTCACCGTCCAGACCACCTGCACCACTGTCACCTCCACTCGCACCTTTTTTCTTATCCTTTCGTTTTTTCTTTTGATCCTGTGCGGTCGCGGCTTTCTCCATTGCTAAAAACTCCTTGATTGAAGGAAGCGCAGAACTTGCAAGAGGGACCAGACGCATGGGTTGCTCCTCTTCTTCCTCCCCTTCTTCTACATTTTCAGGAGTAAGTTGACGACGATCGGATTGATGTGATTGATGAGGTGGTGTGACATTGGCAGAATCCTTTTGCTCTTTGGGGTTGTTCACAGAAGGGTGTGAATCTTCTTCAGTTCGTATCCAACGATGTTGTATCACATTGGGTTCCTCGCCCTCTTCTAACTCAGGTTCCATTGCTCCTCTCATCGGGTTATCATCTTTTTCGTCATCTTCATCTTCTCCGAGATCTATGCCTTGATACTCGCCGGCATCCGCAAAGATATCTAGATCCAGGTTTGGCTCAGGTTCTGGTTCGGGATCTTCAATAGTAGGATTTGGTTTGGCTGGTGCTTTTAGAGGTAGTGTTTCGGCAACAACTTCACCGTTGGCTTTAGACTCTGTATAATCTATTTTGCGCTTCTTTTTCTTCTTCTCTGGCTCATCCCTGGTCCTCTTTTTCTTCCCTTTACTCTCTTCTGCCGAACCAATTGGCTTAAAACCAATAGGGCGAAACTTTCCTTTTTTCTTTGCTTCTTCTAATAGACGGGCTTCTTCCTCTGCAGATTTCGCACTTGCATCCACCTCAGGTTGTTGTGAAACGCGTTTCTCCTTCAATTCACGAATGATATCTTCACGAGTACGCTTTTTCTGTGCTGTTGCCGAAGCCTCTAAGAATGCCTGCTCGAGAGTTTCATCATCAACTGTAGACTGCGCGGCGCGAGCTTTATTTTGTTCAAGTAGTGCTATGTCAAGCCCTTTGACGAGTATAGAGTGGTCACCATCTCCGCCAAGATAGCGTCGTTGTTCCTCTACCTGATTGGAATAGGTCATAATTAAAGGGTTCAGATTTGTGAATTAACTCACTAAAGATTTGTCAGTAATGTCTGCAGTGCGCTTCGTAAAGTCGTCTAAGACTGCTTCGACCTATACCCCTTAATGAGAGTGTACTTGATCTACCATGTTTTTCACTGACCTGTGCGTAGTCATTACCACCACCAACCCTCCGCTCAGCTGCACGGTCTCTATATCTTGAGTCGAGTGACTTCTTTACTTTTCTTGGCTTAAACGCGGGTTTGGATGATTCCAGGGTCTTTCTTTGCATTCACGGGTTAGTATGGTCATTTTTATAAATAGATGAACAAACTAACGCTTTCGACGCGACGCTGAGTAGAGACCCACGCGAAGTTCCTTCAGAGGAACCGGCATTATTCGAGGTTTGTAGTAATTGTCTGAACGAGTCCTATGATGTATTAAAGGTATCAGAATCAAATGTCTACAATCTCGAATCAAAGACAAACCTGGTCCATGGTGGTAAATAAGTTAGAGCAGCATTAACATATTTGGACCAGCTTGGTTGAAGCGTCTGTGCATGACAGTGATAAACACCGAGTTATTGATGACGTCGGATGTGTGTGAAAGATTCTTTAACAGCAGACAGCTGTACAGCCATTCTATCCATCTATCCACCATCTACATCGCCTCTCACGATCCTTTGGATGCCATTCATCAGCCTATGAGCCCTTAGATTCTCTTTATCTTCCCGTGAACTTGACACACAAGTTTTCTCTTTTTACACTCGCATTCAACCTCGCAGGAAAAACTATGTCTACAATCACTTCTGTTACATCCAACGGTAGCTTCAAAACTGGCGAGGGTACATTTCATGTGTCTAAGCCCTATCGTTCAAAGTCGTCGAAGAAGCTGAGAGCGTTAATTACTTTCAGTCCGCGGAAGTCGGCTTTCGATATCAATAACGAAAAGAGTACAAGCAACGAATTCCGTGTAAGTACGATAACAATCCACCTTCTACTACTGTTGCTCACGTCTAGTCTTTCTATCAGGGTTTCTTCTCGCTTTTTTGGATCTCGCTGTTTATATTTACAGTGAATACCTATGTGCGAAGTATTGAGACCAGCGGACGCCCCTTGAATCTCCAATTCTTTGCGTTATTTTCTCAAGATGCTGTCACTTTAGCCCTCAGTGATGCGGTCCTCGTTCTGAGCACTGGAATCTGTGTTCCATTTGCCATTGCTTTAAAGAATGGCTGGATTCGTTATTATTGGACTGGCGTTGTTCTGCAACATATCATTCAAACTACAATCCTATTTTCAGCTATCACTTGGACATTTAACAGGTATTTGGGTGGTAGCCAAATTATTAATCGCCACTAACTGTTCATTCTCAGAAAATGGCCATGGGTGCAGTCTGGCTTTCTTACCCTACACTCTCTGGTGAGTGATATTCTTGAATCAACTGTCAATGGCTTACACCTTGATAGGTCATGATCATGAAAATGCACTCGTATATAACCGTCAATGGACAACTTCAACAAGTTACGAAACAATCGCAGCATCTTGTGGATCAGATGCGCAGAGCAACGGATTCAGTCGGTGGTTGGGACGCGGCTGTCTCGCTTGCAAAGGAACGCCTTCAAGACCAAAATCGGGAATCAAGTGCCTCTTTGTCGAATATGCAGAGTTCCCAGGGTTCTACTCCAGGTGTCGGAACACCTCAAGTTCCTGAAGGTTCCTCGGTTTCGTATATCGACGCCACATCTGCGATGACGCTGCGCCGTCGCCTAGCTGCAGTTGCTGCGCAGGATAATAATTCAGCCTCCCAAAATGAAACCAGGAATGGCACGATTGATCACTCCAAAGTTGATCGGACACCAGAGGAACCACATATTCTCGTCCATCACCCAAATGCGCAGATTGCGGAGTTGGCCCAAGACTACTCTGACGCACAGAATGAGTTGATCAGCACTGGCCCTTTGCGCGTGGCTTGGCCAAATAATATCGGCTGGAAGAACTTTGTTGTCTATCAACTAATTCCTACCCTCGTATATGAGTTAGAGTATCCGAGGACTGACCGGTAAGTACTCTCTATACTGGTCAGGGTTTATTTACCTATCTTTCTAACAGAATCCGGCCCCTGTACATTTTTGAGAAAACGGTGAATCCGCTCTATCCAAATTATAATACGAAATTAATATGATGTTCAAAGGTTGCTACCTTCGGCACATTTGTTCTCTTGTACAGCGTCACAGAGACTTTCATCTTACCAAATGCGCACACCAACCAATCGTTTTTGCGTAACTTACTGGAGCTGGCGTTGCCCTTCATGCTCGCTTATATATTACTCTTCTATATCATTTTCGGTTCGTCTTGAGAAGAACTCCCCTGCTTAAGTCCAGATCACTAATTGAAATCTTGTGCAGAGTGTATCTGTAATGCATTTGCTGAACTATCATAGTGAGTTGTTTATTGATGCACGGTCACATATAATTATTAATTTCCTCTGGAAGTTTTGCTGACAGACAATTTTACGAAGACTGGGTATGTACCTATCCTCCCCTCTTTCTTACAGCCTAACTTATTCCTTTCTGTAGTCAGTTCCGCACTTGTAACCTTTCAATTGGTATCAACTAATCATATGCATGTTGCCAATTTTAGGTGGAATTCGACTTCTTGGGATGAGTTTTCGCGCAAGTGGAACAAACCCGTCCATGCTTTTCTGCTACGTCATGTGTATGCAGCTTCAATCATGAGCTACAAACTCTCTCGCACCTCAGCAATGTTCTTCACATTCTTGCTTAGCGCATGTGCACATGAACTTGTGATGGTGGTAGTTACGCAAAAGTTCCGGTATGTTTTATATCAACTTCATTGCCATGGCAGTTGGTAATATGAATTTTTTCGAACCTTAAGATTCTATCTCTTTGCCCTCCAAGTAAGCTGTGTCATCTTGCTGTCTTGGAAAATGAATAACATATCTTCCCCCTAGCTCATCCAAATTCCGCTGATTACAATCGGCAGAATGCCCGCCATAAAACAAAATAAAGGACTAGGCAATGTTGTCTTCTGGGTGGGGCTCTTTGCTGGGTTCCCCCTGCTCTGTGTCGCATATGTGGCATATTGAAGGGTTAGACCATACTCGTTACATATAGTTATCCTGTCGTGAGACCTTATACATTAAATACAGTACTATATAATATAATATATCTATATTTTTCTGCATCCTTGTATAGTGACACATGATTCAAATACTTAGAAATCGAGAGTTGATTCTGAAGCAGTTTTAATGACAAGAAATTAAAATTGAAAACTGTGTGAATAAAGATTATAAGGTACGGGACTGAGTATAATGGCGATTGTCTAACAAGACATCTGGTTTATTGCAGACTTATACTCGCTGGCTTTATATTTGGGAAGAAATATACAGTAATAGCTCTTCCGCGACCAATAGCGAGGCTCGATTTGCGTTTTTTAATTTAGGGGGACCACCCCAACGACTACAGAAGGTTGGAAGGTCTCGTGAGTTCAGCTTTTTTCCTTTCGCGCTTGCGGGGGTCAGCCTCACTAGATAAGTGCGGTGGTAGCAGACATCTTTTCTCGCCCATTTATTCACTGTAACCTGTAAACTTCTACATTGATTGTGGAATTAGCCACTTCTCTAGGCCAAAAATAAGTACGTAGGGGTGTCGTAACATTTTATAATTGCCACAGAAGGTAGTTCCTTGTAGATTTGTATACTTGTCTATCGATGAAGAGCCAATATATACGAAAGCGATGGTTTCTCTGCTTATGCAGAACCATAAGATCGCACTTTCGAAAACCAGAATGCTCTCTCGTGCTTCAGCTTGATAGGAGTGGCTTCGCCTGTCCCCAGATTTACCGAGTCATAGCTCTGCATTTCCAGCCTGTTCCAACGGCCGAGGGGACGCGAACGAAGCTCTAATGACATAGCAAAGGCGTATTTCAATGAGTTCTCTCCGGAAGTCATGTTCGAGGGTTCGCGAAGCGCTAGGTGGTTATGCAGAGCCGGCAAGGGATACCGGCCACTTGCATCCATGAGATTCGACAATTTAACTTTGCCCTCCGAGAGCCTCCAACTTCCCAAGAACAGACCCTAATGAACAAGCATCAGGTGAGAATTTGGCAGAAGTATTGTCCACATACCTTCATACGGAGACTTGGCTTGAGAATCGGGATAATTTGTTGAGGACCTTGCTCTTCATTTGTTAAAAGAGAGAGAACTAAGCCATCTGGGAAAAAGCGCCTGATAATAAATGGTGTTATTACCAATAAAAGGACCGAAAGTAGACGAGTACGTACAAGTAACGATGATATGTAATGAAGTGGGTAAGCTATGAGGTTACATATTGTCAGGAAAGAAGGAAGAACTTCGGGTATTAGACTCACATTAACCCATGAATTATCGCTAAGGCCCGGTCGACTAAAAATAATTCGTGAATTTGGAATGACAATGGAAAGGAAATGAGTTGATTCCTCACACATAGTGACAGAGAGCTATATAAACGCCATCCATGCGAACCCGTGGGTGCTCAATGTAAATGCGGCGAAAATCGGATAAATATGTATACACGACAGATAGCATTGCCTGTGAGTCTGGAACTTGTGGAGGTTTATAAGTAGTGGCGACAAGCTCCCTACAAAACAATACAATATGAGTGGTGACTAGATACAACAACTCGATAAGGATGTATGCATACCGCCAAATTGCAGAGTCTAGAGTGATAACGCGTGCTTTTCTACAAACACGAGCGAATCTCTCGATGCTAGTGGGATTCAGCTTACGAAGCACTAAGATGAGAAGTTCATCAGGAAGTGTATTGAGTAGTAATGGTTGCTTTTCATCCTCCGGCTGGAAACTGAGATCTCCCGGGAAGGTATCTAGAATTTTGGCAAGGGTGCCTGTCACCACCACTGCTCCTGTAATAAGAGGCTTGAGAGTCACAACATTCTGCAAGTTCGTTGATAGGTCGTCGACGTGATCCTTGGGAATGGTATTATCGACAGAGACTGTCCTGGTCTGCTGAGCTTCTGCAGTGAGACGCATCTCTTCCCGACGATATATGCTGTCAATTTCTGGCTCCTGACCAAGTGTGAGGGGTGTTCAGATGGGTCGTACTCAATTGTATTCGGGGATGCACTAACCAGGCGGAATGCTTGGCGATAACTTAACAGGGCATCATCAAGCTCTCCACCCTGTTCATGCTGAATTGCGCGTCGGTACGCCTTGAGTGCATTTTTCACTGTCTGGGTAAGTGATAGATGGTCTCGGAACTGTTTCTGTGATGAGGTGGACGGCTGTACAGTCCCCGCTTCAACGAGAAGGGGTTGTTCCGTTGCGCTTGAGTGCTCTATATGTCTTTCCACTGCAACGTCATCGCTGGAAGAAGCATCCGTGCTTCTTCGTTTGCCATATGTCACCTCTGCCTTTCTGCGCTTTAGTTCTGCTTTCCATTCTGCTCTGAAACGAGTGAGTTCGTCAGGTTCTTCGCTTGTGGATGGCAGCGCATTTGCTGTCATTAGTGAAGAGGAGTTTGAGAGGTTGAGTAAGATGAAATAACATATTATGAGTTTGAGTCATAAGCTGAAGTTCGTGACTTCAAAGTTCACACACAGTGTTGATGAACCGATTAAATTGCAAGGTCATTATGACCAAGACCACCTCAGTGAAAGGGGTTCCATGTTGTTAAGAGAACATTGTATTGTAAGTAGCATAAATTTTTGAATTGCTTTATATCGAGTCCTTATCAAAGGGTTGTTAACTATTAATTAATTGTTACTACATGAACCCTAACCATAAGGTCACCTGGGGTCCTGTCCACGTCCCCATCATTCACTTCTTTCTTGCACATCGACTTTTGGTCATCTCTGCACTGTCTGCAGAACATACCTTTCATTGTTCATGGAGAGCAACAGGGATGAAGCTGCGCGCTGTGTTGCTATAGCACAGAAACATTATGACGCTGGCAATCTCTCTTCTGCTCGCAAGTTTTGTCAAAAGTCCATCTCTTTGTTCGAAACTCCCCAGGCACTTAAATTACTGGCATCTATAAATGCGTCGGAGGCTTCATCCTCGTCATCGCAAGAGCAGACGGAGCCATCAGCATCAAAATCGCAAGCGGAAGAGCATCCTTCGGCAAGTGGAATGAAACACCGGCACACACATACCAATGGTAACGCGAATGGTGCGAGTGCGGGTGGGACATCTGGAGGAATGGGAGGCAAGAAGCGGGAGTATACCCCAGAGCAACATGCAGTAGTGAAACGGGTGCGAGCATGCAAAGTCACAGAATACTACGAAATTCTAGCCGTGAAAAAGGATTGTGATGATTCCGAAGTGAAGAAAGCGTATCGTAAGGTATGTCTAATATCTACATGAATCGAATCAAATACTTGAGCATATATAATATACGCAGCTGGCTTTGGCTTTACATCCAGATAAGAATGGAGCTCCTGGAGCGGACGAGGCTTTCAAACGTATGTATACATTCCTATCGTGAACGACTGCGTTTGACTTGTACTTTTCCAGTTGTTTCAAAAGCTTTCCAAGTATTGTCAGGTATATGCCCCCTCATTTTTGCCTTTCAGCGTCATTTATTCAGTTGTTCCCATAGATCCACAAAAACGGGCTGTGTACGACCAGAGTGGCTCGGACCCAGAATCACGTTTTGGTGGAATGCCGCGGTCATCTGGGTTCTCTACCAGTCCTTTCGGTGGCGGAGCTGGTTTCGATGGGGAGATGAGTCCAGAGGAATTGTTTAACATGTTCTTCGGCAGTGGTGGCGGCGGCGCCTTCGGTCCTGGCTTTGGTGGGTCGTTTGGTGGGGGACCTGGTACGCCATTTATCTTTCGCATTAGTCATGAGGGGTCATTGACTGTTGTTTAGCCGTTTTTACATTTGGTTCTGGCGGTTTCCGTACTGCACGCCACACACATCCTCAACAAGGCAACGGAGATGCCAATGCCCATCCCCGTTCCATTCTAATCCAGCTCCTTCCTTTACTCATTCTATTCGGAATTTCGATATTATCTGCAATTCCCAATCTATTCACGACACCACCAGTTCCTGATCCACGTTTCTCGTTTTCAAATAGTGCAAGATACAATTCTTTAATGGAGACAGGTGGTCTTGGAGTTCGTTATTTCATCAACCCAGGAGAATTCGCAGCTCATCCTGTAATTGGTGCTGAGTTGGCGAGGGAGGGATTGAAGATTGGCAAAGGGGGCGAAGAAAAAAAGGCTAGTGATGATAAGGAACAACAACCTGAAACGAAGCTACGAGGAAAGGGCAAAAAGAGAGGTCCAGCACTTGCGAAATTCGAAGACGGTGTGGACCAAATATACACCCAAAACTTATATAACCAGTGTCAACACGGAGTTGACAGGAAGCGGCGGGCAAAAGATAATGAAATCGGATTATTTGGTATTGGTACCGACTGGGAAAAGGTAAAACGGATAGAGGAAGAGAAGGTGGAAAGTTGCGAGGAACTAAAACGATTAGGACTGTTGCGTTGATATTATAATCCGGAGTTGATCTTATAGTTATTATATCGCTGGATTGTTGTGCATTGAAGTGTACTCATACCGTAGACATGCGCTCTTATTTACTTATAATCAAACAGAGTATACGGCGTGAAAATGGATGTTGGCAATTCTAAGTTGTAGCTGTCCCAATACTTTGATGCAGCGCTGGGTGTTGTATGCAAATATAACTCCGGACTTCCCCGCATTATCATGCTGCTGCTGCCTTTTCCCTCTCCAATTTTACATAGTAGTTTTCTTGTTGTTCCACTAAACAAAAGAGTGTATTAGTACAAATTTGCCATGTCGAGATTTGAACCGCTTAGTGAAGCTTGCAAACGTACAGGCTTTGAGATGGATTCCGTACCTACAAAGATGTTAGAAATTAGTTTCTGGCTGTGTTAAAATGTGATGCTGATAACTCACCAGTAAGCATAGCCTGAGGTGATACCCAGACCAAGAGCGCAGCTAAGGTCAACCCAGAATCTCTTTCTGATAAGACCAGTGATGGGAGAGATAGCCATTATAACGAGAAAGTGTAAGAGTTGACAATGGTTGTTGCAAAAGGAAGATGTCGGAGACGCGTTGGAAAGCAATCAAAAAGAAACATTAACAAACAGAGTGCTTACGTGATGGATGCAAAGATGATTAGCTCAGCCAAATCCAGACAAGGATCAGTCTTGCCAGTTCCTTGTGTTGGCCTTGTGCTCTACTCGTGCCTTTCTTTACACCATCATCTCCTCATTTCTTTGGCCTTTCTTCGTGCGATTTATCCTGTCTGCGAAATACTTATCGTACTCTAAATCGCTGTATCCCTCACGCTCATCTCTCCAATCATTATCCTGTTTACCCCCCGTGTGACGCACTGCTAATCATCTACCATGGAAGACCCCTCAGGTTCAGGTGGCTGGCGCTTTGCTCAATGCTTTGGTGATAAAGGCGAGGTAGAGGACATTACGGAGGGTATGTTTATATTCATTACAAAACCCATCATCTATGACCGATAGTGTTGGCGCTTTCGTATAATCACCTCGGGCATTGCACGCTTATTGACCTTTTTATTTCATCGCAGCGGACATTATTTCCACCGTTGAATTTGATTCAACAGGTAACTATCTGGCAACAGGAGACAAAGGGGGACGCGTAGTACTTTTTGAGCGCAACGAATCGGTGCGTGCTCTCCCACCAATTCCTTTTGTGTTTATTCGGGCTAAATCTTTGTTCAATCAATCCTTTTTATCCCCTAACTCATCGTGCCACTTTATATGATACTGATCGATGATGGTGTTATAGAAAAAGGGATGCGAGTACAAGTTTTATACTGAATTCCAATCCCACGAGCCGGAATTTGACTACCTCAAATCGCTAGAAATTGAGGAGAAGATCAACAAGATCAAGTGGTGCAAGCGACAAAACTCTGCACACTTCCTATTATCAACAAATGGTAGGTCTCCTTTTACTAGTAAAGTACGTGTTAACCTCTGGCGCTAGATAAAACCATAAAGCTGTGGAAAGTGTTTGAAAAGTCCTTACGGGTAGTGGCCGAAACTAATCACCACGATGGTCAAAGACCACTACCACCTCCATCATCCCTGGGACACTTGAGGTTGCCCCGAATGACGATGCAGGATAACATTATCGCTGCTGTTCCTCGTAAAGTCTACTCTAATGCACATGCATACCACATACATTCCATATCCATCAACTCCGACCAAGAAACATATATCTCAGCTGATGACTTGCGGATTAATTTATGGAATCTCAATATCAGTGACCAAAGTTTCAGTAAGCGATCTAATGATCTTCCTTATCTAGGTTCAATGATTTGACCACGACTTTTAATCAGATATCGTTGACATCAAACCAGTAAACATGGAAGAGCTCACAGAAGTTATTACGGCAACGGAATTTCACCCCACTCATTGCAATCAGTTTATGTACTCGAGTTCAAAAAGCAATATTAAACTCGCCGATATGCGGGACTCGGCGCTCTGCGATCGACATGCGAAATGTTGGTTCACTAGTCCTCTTATTCTTCCCAAGACTAATTTTTTATTGCACAGGCTTTGAAGAAGAGGAAGATCCTTCAACACGTTCCTTCTTCTCAGAGATCATTTCTTCTATCTCAGATGTTAAATTTAGTCATGACGGTCGGTATATACTTTCACGGGACTACCTTTCATTGAAGATATGGGATGTAAACATGGAGACACGACCTGTGAAAACGATTCCTATCCACGACCATTTACGAGGGAAACTTTGCGACCTCTACGAGAACGACTGCATATTCGATAAATTCGAATGTGTGTGGGGTGGTGATGATAAGTACGTACCCTCGTTTCTTATTTCCATTTTTGTCGCACTTCGCACTCCAGGTCTTTGCGACGTCATACCTGAATTATTTTACATTTAATCGAGGATTCTTGGACTGATTGTGATCTCGTTATATCTAGGCACGTGCTTACTGGCTCATACCACAACTACTTCCGGATATACGACTGCGAAACTTTGAATGATGTAGTGTTGCAAGCAGATAAATCGGCGTTCAAAGCTAAAAAGATTGGTGGACCGCTTCCTGGTACCAAACCTCCCATGAAGAATGGGCTGAGGCCGGGTGGATTGAGGGATGCTATGCAGGTTGACACGCTTGACTTTAACAAAAAGATATTGCATACAAGCTGGCATCCGATGGAGTACACAATCGCCGTGAGTGCAGCTACAAACGTTTCGTAAGACTAATTGTTAACATCCTTATCAGATCGCGGCCACAAACAATCTATTCTTGTATAGTGCAGCATGATCCAGCGGACGCTGGTTACTGCTGGTTCACAATGACAGACACCCTCCCATCCACGCTCTTTTGAGGACAATTTCTCTGCAGGATAGACGGACTAATGTGACAGCATTTCATCGTTCTCATACGCACGGACAGCCTTGGAACTTTTTTCTTTCAAATGACATGTCACCCCCTTTTTTCAACGTGTCAATCCATTTACAATTGTCGCTCATACATAACCCCTTACATCTATCTCCTCCACAAACACATTAATTTCTGTTTCTTTTACAAAGGCCTTTACCCCACCTGTAGCCTGGCAATTCAAGCTGTCGATCCTTCACTTACGCTGTTTGTGCCTATTTGTCACCCTTGTCAACTGCATCTGTCGGCCTCCACTGATCCCCTCCAACCCACCCTTTTTCATTCAACATCCACATCCAAACTACGCCCTCATATATATTGAATAGCCTTCGTGTCTTCCCTATCGCAATAGGATTCCTAGATCGGGAGAGGCACGAGGAGAAGAGAAAGAGCAGAAGAATTGGTCGAGAAAGAAGTTCGTAATGACGTCGAATTAAATAAAGGGGTCGACCTTGTATCATACCGTATTTTCCACAATTATTGGTTCTTGTTACATATCTGCTGAAAGTTAATCTCTTTTTCGAAAGGGAAAAGGTAGAGTTGATAACAAGTTGCTCTGGGCTTCGAGGTAAATATTGTTGTAAATATACTTACTTTAAAGATTCTGGAATTCTGGAATTTAGAATCTCATCGGTGAATCAACATTCAACGTTCAAGCTTCAGGTAAGATGTCCAGTTGTGTACGTATACGAACGGCAGTTCTGAATTATTATTAATGGTTCAACCTCGGTTTGTGACTCCAAGCACACAAACAGGAAATATAATTAGTGTTGATACTCGAATTACGGCGATACATGTGTAGATATGTTTTACAAGATGTGCATCCTTATCAAAGCGTCTTCCCGTAGAAGCAAAAAAAAGGTTGACGTTCTGCAAGGATATTTGAAAGATTCTTCTGGCCGCGTAGTTTAACGCCTCATGCATGTGGGTCGGTATGCCAGGCGTAGATATATCACGGCGAAGATAAAGTATATCTGATTTCCTTACAATGAATATGGGAAAAGATATTCTATGAATTAAAATATGTTGCACAACGTTGCTCGGAAAGAAAATTTATTTTGTCTTTTTCAGAGTTATTTGGATGTATTTATGAACTCGGTGTCAGGTGATCAGTTTTGAGTCATCTGATTCTAAAAGTGACTTCGAAACAATTGGTGCTGTATGCTCTGACTATATATTCGTAACGAGACCCCTAAAGCTTATCGTTTGTGCCAGTACCCACCCATTCTAATCCGAAGCGTACAACAGTATAGGATATAATGACACACAGGCGTGTTGCAGAGGGTAAATTGGAGGTTCCCAGCGATGCGTCATGGATAGATTTCCCAAGAAGCGATGGTGATCCAAGTTGTTTCCCAACGAATATCGTACGAGTCATAGATGATGATGGCCAAGTGAACTTTATGCAGCCGGTGGAATTGTCAGACTTTACTGCTATGAGGTGGAGGTTGCAAGCGGCAAAAGCTATAGCACTAAAGCTTGAGATGCCTAGTGAGTTGTACAATTGTTTCTTAGCGGGTAAATGCTGAATCTAAGCTATAGAGGGACCTTCCTATATATTAAGGTCATGGCCAGCTGGTTATCGAATGTATGATCATCACAAGGGAAGCGCAGACGATCCAAGACATGACATCTATCTTTTTGGTATGATTTGAATCTTCTCTTGAGTTGTAATGATGATCATCCCATATGACCCAGGTTCACCGAAAGGTCGTTTTCGATCCATCAACGAGTTCATTCCACATGCTATCTGGCTAATGGAAGATGATACTATGAATTCCTTGACTTGTGCTTGCAAATATTGCACGAAAAGAGCACAAAAAGAGATCACGGAAGCCATGAGCAGTATCAATATCCTTCCGTCCAATATAGCCAGAGCCAAAAGAGACCGGCCTCGGGACATCATATTTAAAAAGGAGAGACAACGCGAACATAAACTATACGCTGCAATCCAGAGAAAGGTTACCAAAGTTTCCGCGAATGTTGTCAAAACTCCCATGCTTGCGGAGCGTAACTCCGACTTGCGTGCGATGTGTTCAAAAACAAGTATGAATCTGAAAAGGTGGTATAGGGAGGGTGAGATGGTCTGGTGCGCATTAGATAATCCAATCCCCGTCCCGGGAAAAACGGGGGAGGCGATCGTGTTTTGGCCTGCCGTCGTTGACGAAGTAAGACTTAAGACGGTTGCTCACCCTCGAGATAAGAACGCCAAAAAACCATATACCAACTATATACCTTCATCATCGTCGTATCAAGATCCTCTAGGGGAGGAAGACGACAAGGGAGTTGTTCTCGAGATCGATGATTCACATCCGATGCCTTGGTCCGTGCAACAGTCAACTACTTACAAAACGCGGCTCCTTGGAGTCTGGTATACATATGTAGTTGCAGATGAAAATGTTCTACCTTATCAGGCGCATGTTCCGTCTAAAGGGTTAATGGAGGCATTGGCGGGCTTTGACCCAGAAAAACTGGATTTTGAAACCGGAAAACCGAAAAACTTCAATCCTTTTCCTCGAACCTATACACCCGCATTTCAAGATGCGGTTTCGCCATACGTGACTGCTTTACAAATTGGCAGTGCATTGTCTGTGTACTACAGTTTAACGGACCAATGGCAACTCAAGTATACTATTCCTCCTTCCCCTTCTCCTCCAGAACCACCTACCACAGAAGCACCGAGTAGCTCTAACTCCCGCATAACACCTCAGGCAGCCAGTAGTAGTACATCTGGGCACGCAACCAACGATATGACAAAATCCGAGACTCAAGATGCAATACAGAATGTCTTAGGAGTCAATAACCCACCATCCAACGGTACCTCACAGTTTTCCCAATTTCGGTTTCAAGGGATGTGGTGGGGTGCGGAGCGAATATGGGTTGATGACTTTGTTCGCTTAAAAGTTCCCCGACGTAGCCTCGCTCCCAATGGTGCGCCGAATATATATCCTCCATCTGGTCCAGGAAAAAGTACGCTGGAAGCATGGCATGCCCTTGGCAAGCAAGGGGCAGAAGAGCTCGGAGCAGGTTCCCGAGGGGTGTTCATGAAATTAGAGGGGTTGTACGTGATCGACTCCATGCAAGCAAGCGGGAGCACAAAGAAAGAATGTCGTGCCTGCGGAATGCTTTACGAACTTGCTGACGAAGATTGGGAAGAACCAATTGAACTGGTAAAGCAAGAGAGGCCGGGGCAGAATGACGAAGGCCGTATACCACCAGAAGGTCATTCTCAACTATCCACATCCGCCAGGACAGTACCCAGTACCCCTCTTATCCATCCAGGCTTTGAAAACCCTAGCTTGGAAAGTCAATCTGTAAAAAGCACGAAGCCACCCTTCCCGCTTCCTCAGGCGCCAAACGGATATAAATTTCGGCCAATCTTGCCACCAGGCTATGAAGCCATAATGAGCCTCAGCCTTTTGAGTGGCCGATATTATCCTAATATTTTAGCACACCCGCTTTTAGATTCAATTCTACGAGAGGCAGTGAGCATTCCATTAGACGAAGGAGGCTTAATGGAACACAATCATCTCTGGGCCCTGGAAGGGTTAACACCTGGATATCACAACTCTGTCGATCCCAAAAGATACAAGAAAAATCGGCTAGTTATGCTAGAAGATGCAGACAAAATAGCAGTGGTGCAGTTGCGGGAACACAGGGAGAAGCAGATAAAGGAAGCTGGGATGATGGAAGTGGATGGATGAATTGTTAGTGTAGCAGTGTAAATTAATTAAAGATTTAGAATAAAATGGTAATACTAACAGTGACAAATCCAAACATTAGCATCGCCACTTGACCTTGGACCGGAGCCATCCAAGAGAGTGTTGTACTCCTGGGCATTCTCTCTTCCTCCTCGTCTACCATTGAGGAACCGTCGGCGTCGCGTTCAGCTTCTCGCTTTATACCCAGTCCTTGCGGCATCTCCAGCCAGTCGCAGTGACCTCGGCGGTTCCTCCTCATAAGAATCTTTTGTTGTCATTATCCCATTCCTTGCTATTATTCTTTACTTTCTCTCAAATATGACATCCCTTGTTAATTCTCCTTACAACTCCTCAAACCTCAGCGTCCCCTCTAATTCTGGTGCGCTTGATATGTCGGACTCTCCAGGGTCATTCGTGTCAGCTCTTTCCGCGTCATCCTCAAAGGTCTCGTTTGATCAGGCGGACGAAGGTATGTACATGTGAACATAACAACACTCCACTGAGCGTCCGGTTAACCACACGTCCCAGAGAATGTTACTATCAACGCCGGCCACTTTCTATCCCGAAAACAGAAAAGTCAAGAGTACGTCGCGTTCTTTCAGAACAGTCAATATTTTATGTGTTAAACTTTGCGATAGAGATTTGCGTATTTTGGCGGTTTCTACACATATGACGGAGATGTCGTTTGCTATATCTGACATTCAAACCCGTATATTTGGTATGTTCGACGCAAAACGTCAGATCGCTGTCGCCGTTAACATTGTTCTTTCATCAGAAATACAAGAGCTACGACATAAATCGTTCTCATCAACAGATGCTGCGGGCACTACGAGTGTAATCGATCAGTCTCTCATGAACTTAGACGAACGACTTGAACTCGTGGAGAAAGGACTCAAATCTGTCTATGAAGCACTTCAGCCAATACTCCACCCACCTGCCAATACATCAACCTCGCAAGTAGATGAAAATGAGAAAGGAGCTATCTCGCGAAAACACGCTGCATTACTCTCAGAATGGGAGGCTGTACAAGATGAGAGTGAGGTCTTGCGAGAGGAACTGAAGGAGGATAAATGGTTGACCGTGTTTAGAACGGTCACGGACCAGGCAGATGGTATGATGTCCAGTCTAGAGAAAGCTGTTAATAGATGTCAGGTAAGTCATGACGTATTAGTCACAATCGACTTTGACGTATCGTATCCTGCGATGTAGGAGTTCATTTGGCAAGTTCACAAAAGAAGTCCTGAGGATACGCATACAAATAGTCAATCTTCGTCGACATCTCCTCGGAACGAGAAGGTCCCTATTACTCTCGAGATTTTCACTTCTTTGTTGGATTCTTTCGAGGCGAAGAAGAAGTAAGTAATGGAATTCGTGACAATTATAAATATACTAACAACCCAAAAAGGCACTACATGCCAGCAACTTCAAAAGTTCTTTCGATTATTGACAAAGGCGTCCGTGATCGTGTAACAAAGAATGGCGAAACGTTGAGGCGACATGCAGAGTCTGCGCAACGCTGGCGGAATCTTCGTGAGCGGATATCGAGAACAGACGTTGAGATGGAAAATGTTCGTAAAATTTTGTTGATCGGAGACGCTACACCGAGTGAGGCTGGATCGAGTACGTCTGGCGCAACCTCAATGAAAAATGGCTATCTTGCAACTCCTCCTAGTGGGTCACGATCATCCAGGACAAGCTCTGCTAGCACCCTTTCTAGATCAATATCCCCATTCCGGAAATTCGCTAGGAGGATTACAGGGGCAGCAGGGGCAACAGTTACACCCCTCTCGATTAACAAGAACAAAGCACCACGTACGCCGTCGTCCGAACCACCCACACATACGTTACGCCGTCAGAAGACGTCTCTTTTTACTAGTCTTCGTTCAGGTGAACCACCAACGCCGGTTACACCTGGTCATAAACACTCTCAGAGCCTTACACCTCAATCCTCACCCCGCGCGATTCGCTCCGAGGCCATCCCTCCGCTAAAAGGTAACATCAAGCAAAAATGGAATAGCTCTACAAAGGTTGAACCAGAAGAGCGTTCTTCAACCATCAAAGGGACACCCCCGCGGCGACCACCCTCCTCTACTGGTATATACAACCAGACTGGCGATATCCCACCAGTACCACCAATAGGAACCCCGCATAGACGTAGTCTCTCTCGTACATCAATGGCATCATCGCGTCCGTGGTCGCCTATCACTTCATCTATATCTACTACGCAATCCTCCCATCATCCCCCACCACTACCGACGTTCAGGCCTCCTTCACGAGCTCAAACACCATCGCGTGCCATCACACCTGGTCTTTCTGTGACGCCTCGCTCACGCCCAAAGACGCCTAGCCACATTCCTGCACCATCCAAGACCTGGCGTTCTATTTCTGGCGTACAATCAGAGTTCGGATGGGACGGCGATGATGATCGTTCATTCTCTCCAGCTTTCTCAAACTCTGGAACGAGTTCCAGTCTTGTGCCACCTCCACGACCTCCAAGTCGATCGATGATACCCGTCCCAAGTGTGCAGCTCTCTACTCCTTCGCGTCCACCTTCTACAATGTCCAACTATGGTCGTTCAGAAAGTCCTTCGTATAAAACATTCCGTAATTCTGCTTCACGTGCACAA
Source organism: Floccularia luteovirens (assembly GCA_009739215.1). Classification (NCBI taxonomy): domain Eukaryota; kingdom Fungi; phylum Basidiomycota; class Agaricomycetes; order Agaricales; family Squamanitaceae; genus Floccularia; species Floccularia luteovirens. The sequence continues at coordinate 627,983 of VSJF01000006.1, forward strand.
ACTCCTGAAGCATCGCTGAGAGCAAGAGTACAGCAAATGCCATTCTTTCATGGTACTGTGGGCCGGACAAGTGTGAGGCCGTCTTTGGGCAAGCTTCCTCCTTCAAGTTTCAGAGATGCGTCGAGTCGTATGTCTTCACGTCCCAGCTCTCGCGCAGGCGCATATACACCGACAAATGACGAGAATCTACCTCTGTATGAGTACATCCCAGGAAATGTGAAGGATCCCTTAGATGCTGAGGTTGCTGCAGTGGTTAACTCGATTGCACACGGTTTGCTGGTAGAACGCGTGGATCCTCCTTTGCGTAAAATACCCAAGGATGGTGAAGAAATCAAGGCGCAGTATGCGTTCTCGAATTCATTGAGCAAGAAAGTTGTCACCTGTCGCCTAACAACTCTTACGAGACCTGGCAAGACCAGCGGCGATATCACCACCAAAAAAGTGATGTGTCGCGTTGGAGGTGGTGAGTATTTCATTGACTGTGTTAGTTTCCATAGTATTAACGCTAATGTCATTCTGCAGGGTGGCAGGACCTTAGTCATTTTCTCCTAAATCGTCAAGCAGGGATGTGAAGCATTATTATGTTTATCTTAGTACGTATAGCGGAACATAAACATAAGTTGGTAAACGGGATCCAGAGGAAATTATTGTTTGCAGGTATCCTGTGTACTTCCGTCATATGTTCGACGGTCAGTCAGTTTAGTCAGTCATTATCCAGTTGTATTCATACCCATTATGATCGTTCATTGTTGCTTTCCCGATAATATGAATCACATTAGTAGTTATGGATACCGTTTTCTTGTGGTACTATAGAGTACTTGAGTCATAAAATGTTACTTTAATTCTTGTGTGAAAGGTTCCGTGTTGCAGTATTTTTATCAGCTCAAACGTCATAGATTCAAATTAGACGCTAAACCATTTTTATCTGATCAGTGATGATCATAAGAATGCCGAGGGTTAACATGGGAATCTAAAGAACTTTGAGACAAGGTTCACTTTGTACGTACATCCCTTATTCTTAATCGAGGATTGTCACGGAATGATAACAGACCCGTTCAAGCTGTGCTGCCTGAGAATGTGAGATGTCTAAGATATATAATGTTTAACTCGAGTTAATTAAGGAATGTTGATATACTACGTCGTAGGCACACCAAGGCACCAAGGAGAAACTATACTATATCTGATGGCGACCAGATAGGAACCTATTGTGCAGGTTTACCATGACAGATGTACGGCATCCGGGTGGAAATGAAAAGGAGCTGGAGTGCACCTGGAAGCGAAACAGAACAATGCGATGATTTTCTCAGGTGGAGATTGCATTTCTAGCACAGCCAGACCTCCGCATTGGTAGCACACGCCCATCCCATGCTTCCGAACCCCTGTGTAAACGCCCGGGCGGGATGACCCTCAAATCATATAGCCCTTCAGCTTTGTTCCGCCCTTGTCTCTATATAAATCATATACAGCCCTTTGCCTTGGGCCCCTTCTTCAGTCAAAGACTCACCCCTCCAACCATGCAACTCATCCGCAAGTCGCCCTCATCAATCCCTCATTTCTCATTTTCTCAGTCATCATCAACATCCTCTTCCCCGTCCTCATCACCGTCCTCATCACCATCGAAACTGAGGTCTTTATTTAAGTCAGGAGCAAAGGCAGAGAGTATCTCTGATGCTCAGAGTGTGTCCAGTGTCTCGAAAGTGAAGAAGCTGCCAGGCAAGCTAGCCAAGAAAGTCAAGCATCAGTTCCGTCAGTTGATGTCGCACGGTCACATGACGCGCAACAAGCCTCGCTCATCCCTGCCCATCGCTATTCACGACTCTGACTCTCCTTCACCCATCATTGACATTGCCCCCGAATTCCATACACGACTTCCTTCATCTTCAAAGTCAGATAGTGAAGATACCTGGGCACCAAATTCTAGGCTAAAGTATTTCAACGACCTTGACGCCCTTAGCAGTGTCGACAGAACAACGATCACCTCAAGTGGCACCTCTTCGCATCGTCTATCTTTGGCGTCGGATACTTCTAGCGAGATCATTTTCAGTACTTTCCCACTTCAAGAAGAGGAGGAAGCAACCCCTGTACAATCTGTCCCTACTTTCTCCAAGGCCACTATGTCTGAACACTCCGGATATGCAAGCCCTCCGACGGTTTACATAGAACCAGAGGTACCTGATCCTTTTCTTATGGATGAAGAAGGGGATGCGTTGGAAGCAGCCCAGCGAGAGGCATCTCCAGCGCCCCCTTCAGAATCACAACAGACAATGTCACCTGCCAATATCCCCTTAAATATTCCAACGTCACCTTCACCTGCTGCTTCTGAGGTTTCACACTCTCTGACACTAAACGTAAACGTAAACAAAGATGTTCCTCCTCCCCCTCCTTCCGAAGGTGAGAATGCAGAATCCGAGGCTCCTGAACTGTATCTCCCTGGGCTTGTACTACCTACCATGTTTTTGCCTATTCCCAATGTACGCCGTTCTTTTTCAAATCATTTGACGTGGTGGCTTTCCAGGTCAATAATGTATACTATATGTAATAGACCGACCCTTTGACTACTCTTCTGAGTAAATATATTTATCCTCCTGACAAGCGTCCCGCGCGAGACATTACTGGTGATTGGCAACGCAGCGACTTTCATACACTTGTTGTGAGTTTCTATCGAGGATAGGTTGCTTTACTTTTTGTGATAAACGCGTTATGCTTTCCCCCCATCCTTAGATGACAAATAGCTGGCGTGCTCTCGCCAAAATGGCAAGGGATCGTATCGTCTCGGCAGATCCAGCGGACCTGAATCTTATTCTCGGGGTGAGTGTGCAACGCCTTTCGATGAAGACCAGTTTTCGTGACCGTCTTTTCTTTTTCGAAGTAGTTGTGGCATCTGCGTCTTTCATGCCTCGCTCGACTGCGGCTATTCAATCAAACGTCAGCAGAATGCACAAACCTTTTCGTTGTGCTCAATGCCATAGAGCCTGTAGAGGCAGCGTAATTGGGTATTCGAACGCATCTTACCGTTTGAACTGGAGGTCATGCATGCGCGTCTTGCTTATTGGGCTGGAGATCAAATGGGATACCTTGATGCACTCAGTACACTTCTGACCAAGTGTCGTAGCAAGGCGCGTAAGTCAGGATCAGGATCAGACTCTACTGGTCTTGCTATGTGGAAAGAGCGTGGCGCTCGGGTTGGACTCATCATTGCGTCGCAGATGGTTGAAATGAAGGTTTGTTACCTTTTTTTTGCGTTCTTGCTTGTCATTTGGTGTCTATACTAATACACTTGATCAAGGAGTTCACAGCGGCCACGAAATTGCTCGAGCCACTCTGCAAGCAACCAGACATACCTGGGGGGAGCAGCCCATCTATGCGTTCCTCCGTGGCGCGTATATACTTACAAGGAGGTAATCTCGAGGCAGCAAAAGAACATTTTGCTATTGTCGCAGAGGATCCAAATGCCGAAGACTCATTGAAAGAAATGAATGCTTCTTTGCTTGCGTGTGCAGAAGGAGATTGGACCCAAGCTACAGAGATATTACAACATGCTTTGGAACGGGATGCGGAAAATTATGTTGTATGTATCTAATTACCTTGATCAAGCTGACCTTATTGACACGACTGAAGTAGGCTGTTAATAACCTCTCTGTTGCACTCCTTAGTCAAGGCAAGCTTAAAAGAAGTGAGACAAACAATTCTCTCTCATGTTCCATAACTTGAATTGACAATTTAGGGTATTGACTGTCTTGGAAACGGCATTGAAAACCTCCCCTTCGAGTGTGGTTGTAGCTGAACCATTCTTGTTTAATCTCTGTAAGAACATATTGACACTTACACCGATATTCAACCTCCTGATCATATTCATTTAGCAACACTCTACGAGTTACGGTCCACTTCAGGTGTGGAAAGAAAACGGGATCTTCTTATCGAAGTGGCAAAATGGAGTGGTGATGGTTTGAAAACCAACTGTTTGAAGCTCCCAACGAATTAGATCTTCATCTTACCAAAAGTCAGTGTATTATTTCTAGGGCCCTAGGGCCTTAGTTGACGTTATACATAGCCAGCCACGAAAAAGCAACATTTGGGCAGAACGTTAGATTTCGTACCCCTGCAATTTATTAATCAAAGAAAATAAAGTATATAATAAGATGAGTGGTCCCTTCCAGTCATATTTCAGTAGATTCCGGGTATAAATTTATACTTGACGACTTCGCAGTAGCGATCCCAGTCTTTTCCATATTTAATGGAGCATCTGAGGAAATAGCAATTCAGTAATAACCTTGACAATCAACTTGAAATGTACATACCGTTCGAAGTCACGGGAGCATCTGTGGATGAGAACCACAATGAAGAAGACAGAGTAGAAGTAAGGGATAATAGTTGCTGTGCCAATGACAGCACCCCATGTTAAACTCATAACCCAGTCGGCAACGTAATTAGGTTTGCGAGAGTAGGCCCACCATCCACTGGTGAGTAGTCGATTACTAGAAATTGAAAGTAAATATGTGGATTTAAGTTCCACTAAATTCGAAAAACGAACCCATGGGCAGTTTGGATGTAGGTAGGATTTTCAACTACATTGCCGGGAAGTTGTGGGAAAGTCTTCCTGAACTTGTAGATCCCTTGCGTTTGCATTTTGAAATGACTCTTCTGAGCCATAGCAGTATCCCATCTAAGGTTTACGATGAGAATGGAGAAGGTAGAGCACTCCAAGATGTGCTCACATGAAATAGGCAGTCAGAATGGTGGTATAAAGAACGATATATCCAACAGTGGAAAATCTGTAAACTGAGGGATCGTGGGATGCCATGTATACAACAGAGTATACATATGACTGACAAGTCATTAAGTATAATCATGATAACCCATTCATTCGAACACTTACGAAAGGAACTCCGGCGAAATTCCAGAAGATAACCAAAAATCCCCATCTAAATAACAGTTGAATGAGCCTGGAGATAAACGTGACCCAAAACAAGCCTACTTCTCATGGTACATATCCCATGTCTGTGGAATGCATTCTTCTCCTTTGGCACTAAAAAAAATTGACATCATTGTAACATATGCGCTCAATTAGGCTAACCATGCGTTAATGTAAAGTCCAGTTGCAAGGATCATGAATGCCATGTTCTACAAAACTTCAAGGTCAAGACAGTACATTATAAAGAATTTCGATACGTACGGGTGTGACATAACCGTACTGTTCATATTGTTTGCAGGCTCCGGATATAGACAGATAGAATACGATGATCCATGGAACACGCACTTCGGCCCACATTTTGAGGTCAATAGTCCCAATGCGTGGGTTAAGGCAGGCACCCATAAAATAATCATAGACGATATTTCCAGACATTCTGATGGTTGTATTGGTAGCCCATGCATGGAAGTAGGTGAGGAACGAGACACCAAAGCCGTATATCATAGAAACAGACATGATATGTCCGTAATTGTCGATGATTTCGGTGAGACGGAAAGCACCTGTCAAATGGAGAACTGCAGAAATGACCAGTGTTGCGTAAAATGATGACAATGCGTTGCAGTTGTACATAAGCGTTTTATAGCCTAGAGAAGGTACAGGGAGACCTTCTTGCTGGTAACCTGGCATCACCCAAGCAAGGAATAATTGGAAAAAGAAGTTGCCAGAGTAGACTTTCCACGCGTAAAGATTTGGGCTAGCATCCTGCAATCCGAGATTATATTTATCGATCTAACGAAGAAAACTTAACTTACTTTGCGAACGTGTCCCCACATGCGCCAGAGGAAAGGTTGGATATCACCAACAGATGTGGGGTATACAAGCTTTCCATCGTAAAACCATAAACATATCCATAGATAGTACATTAGAATGGGGAAACCGGTCATGATAGCAGTGACACCCCAAGGACCACCAAACTCGTATCTAGATAAGATGTCAGCACTCGAAAATAGTAGATAATACAACCAGAAACGTACTCTTCATGTTTATCCAGACGTTTGTCGCGTTCTTTGCCTGCATCTGTTATGACAAGCTTAGATTTCGCCTCTCCGTTGGCGGGAGTGTTGTCCCTGTGGCGCAACTGGGACTTGTCACCGTTTGTAGTGGCGACCATCGTTTGGAAAGAAAGAGTTGTAAAGAAGATATTGTATCGAACCACTTCGCGCTTTTATAAATCACGAATATTTGTGGATACCACAGTGACACGATGCATATTCTTACATAAACGTAACACCTCCCTTGTTTGCGATTGACTGGAAACCCTGAAGAGGCTGCAACTTTTTCTTCCGCTTCTCGTACCACACCTCCTGACACTTCCACAACTTCCTCTTTTTTGAACCTCAAACGTCTGTTATCATCAGTTGTGTTCTTATTATTTAGCCATTGCCTTGTTTATCCAATAAAAATGGCATCATCCGTTTTCTACAAGTTTAGCTCCCGAAAGGACGAGTCTCGAGTGACTTTCGATGGCACTGGTATATCTGTCTTCGACTTGAAGCGTGAAATCATTCTCGCCAACAATATGGGTAAGGCAAATGATTTTGACCTGTACATTTACGATGCAACGTCAATGCAAGGTGTGCCAGTACCCCTGCCCACACTTGTCACATGTTCATGATGTTCTGTAGAGTTCAAAGATGATGCGCAGATAATTCCTCGTTCATCATCGGTAGTAGTCAAGCGCTTACCAGCATCAAGACCTGGGAAGGGTAAAGCTTCAATCTATACCGCAGGTGCTATGGCGTCTCTACCCACGTCAGAACCAATTCAGAAAGTTGGGATGGCTGGTTCTACATGGCACAAAGGTGCCATGTCCAAACGATTTGACGGCAAAGACGAAACAGCAACGACTACTAAAACTCCAACAACATCAGTACGTTATCTGAAATCAAGTTGATTTTAACGACTTCACCTGTTCATCCAGACAACTACGGTAAATACATCATCAATTGCAACAAGTGACGAAGCTGCAGCGATGGCTGCTATGTTCCAAGCCCAGACAGCAAACTGGGAAGAAACTCAAGAAAAGATGTCTCAGTTGGTGTCATCCTTGCGGGGATCTTGTTTATGTAGTAGTTCACAGTCTAATGAACATTTTGTTTGCTTTTGCTCCATTCAATCTTGATCAGTGCAACCCGTGTATATTCCAATACTCGAGGTACAGGATTTTCACGCGGTGGCGGGAAACCTCATGCTTCCCACCAACCTTATTCACATCAGGATAGGCCTTTGCCACCAAGTTACGTATGTTACAGGTGTGGCCAGAAAGGTCTGCAAATTCATGAGACGCGCAACTTTCGCTCCTGACTTCTAGTTATATCCAGGTCACTGGATTCAAGACTGTCCTACAAACAATGACCGTGATTTCGACCATCGGCCCCGCATTAAGCGGACCACGGGAATACCACGAAGTATGCTGAAGGCAGTTGAAAATCCTAATAGTGCAGAACTTGGACAAGGTGTGATGGTAACTCCAGAAGGAGGATATGTTGTCGCGCAACCCGACTTGTACGTTGGGCATCTATTATCAGGAATTTTGTTACTTACGGCATATTTTAGAGCTTCGTGGCAGAAGCAAGTCTCGCGACCCAAAGCACTGACAGCGGCAGAAGTGCGCGAACGCACCCCAACGGACACATCGTTGTCATGCCCAATTGACAACCGCCTCTTCCGAGATGCTGTAAAGACACCCTGCTGTAGTACCGCCTATTGCGAAGAGTGCATACAGACACATCTTCTCGAAAGAGATTTCGTTTGTCCCAATTGCTCAACAAAAATTGCATCTCTCGACAAACTAATTGTGGATAAGCCTACCCGGACAAAAGTTGCTGACTATATTGAAAAGGCTATTGAAGACAGTAAGAAGGAGGGGGTTGAAGAGATAAGCTCTACGACCACAAAAGCGGATGGCACTAGTACTGGTAATACAAGTGGCCAGGTACGTTTTATACCTGACTTCTATCAGTATAAATTGGAATTGAATACTATTTAGCAGTCTGAAAATGCAGAACTATACAATCAGGATCAATCATTTTACTCAGATCAACAACCTGATCTAAGCATGGAAATGTCACAGATGCTAGTCGACAGCATTCCCCAACTTCAAGCTCAAATATCTCAAATATCACTAATGTTGCAAAACTCCTCACTACCAAATCAAGTCCGACATCAAACGGAAATGCAGTATCAACAGCTCCAGATTCAACTCCAACAAGCTCAAGCAATATCTGCTGCGCTAGTAGCTGCTTCGACTTTCCAACAGCAACAGCAACAGCAGATACAACAACAGGTACAGAATGCTGCAGCTGTGAACGCGAGCTTTGCAATGCAGGGATACCAGCAACATGGGACATGGTCGAACAATCAGTTTACGAATCAGCAGCCTGTAGGTCAAGATTCTGCATATCAGCGCCTCCCAGTCAATAATCGACGTAGGACTCTAAAACGCGACCGGCCGTCAGACTTTTTGGAAGTGGGTGGAGAGAATGAAAATAAAGTGCAACGGTTTTGGGAGTAGTCTAGGTGTTTATAATAGTAAAACGGTAGATTGAACTTTAGAATGATTAGTCTGCTGTAAAATTTTTCACACAATAAATATATATTTGGAGTCCAGACAAAAGCGTACGATATATGTTTGCATCATTACGTGGGCAACGCATTACCCACAACTCGTAATCCTGTTCCAGCTCCTCCCCCAACCTTCTTCAGTAGCATTTGTTGATAACTCTCCCATGAAGATATTAGCTTGAATTATTTAGTTTGATTTGTGTCTTTGTGTGCATACATCAACAAGTCTTACCTCTTTTTGTCTTGCGATCATACCCTCCAGGAACGCATGAAGCGAATCCTTGAAGTCTTCGATTCGCTCCTGTTCAAAGCGAGCAACTTCTGTCTTCACCAATTTTGAAACATTGTCAAATTCATGTTTTGCTTCAAGAGAACGCCTCTCTGCCTGTGGTTTATATTTCGGCATATGGGACTGGTACTAATTCGAAAATTTCAAGCTTACTTCGGCAATCTGGTTCAGAGAATGGCCCATTCTATCGGTTGGTAGCCGTCCTTGCACTCTGTTTTTCTCATGAGATTGTCTCACGCGGACAAGATCACTCTCTGCATTTTTCCAGGCGTGGAAAGTGCGAATACGTGAATTGAAAGCAAGCTATGAATACGAGTAAGAACAAGCAAAATACACCAAAAACTACAGGTAGACTTACACGGACAGAGTTAATAAGGCGAGCATATTCATCAACTGAAATAGAATATCCGTCGTATATGCAAGATATTTGTAAAGATCAGTACATACCTGTGGCCATTATAGTTACCATGTCCTGTTCAGACTGCAAATTTTGTAGATCCTGTGCCTTGCGCTGAACTTCAGCAAGTCCAGCTAGCGATTGTGCCAGATTTTTCCCAATATCTGATGATGCTAGATCGGAGACTGCCTGAGCAAATTCACCTGTAGCGGTTGCAAGCTCTAAAGGTTGTTTAGGACATCAAATGATGGTATTGACATAACATACTTACCCGAGCGTTGTTTTCCTACAGACTCTATAGATTTCGCTAATCCGCGCAGCTGGGACTCGAGACTATCCAGATAAGCTTTTTGTCTGTCAAACCACTGTAAATGATTAGCGCGTGACATGTTTGTGAAGAGTAAGGGATTTACTTCGTCCGTTTCGTGGAACCGGGGTCCTGTAATGGTCTGACCAATGGTGGCGATGAGACCGCCTCGTTCATGCGCAAGCTCAGCCTTCCTATGCTTGATCTGGATTTACTCAGTTGTCTGATATTAATGAGATGAGTTACAGAAATATAAATACTGACGTCCAAGGCAAAGGAATCACTCTCCAAAAATAATTTGAGGTCAGGGTCTGACCCTAGAACCGGGTGATTCGCTATTTTTTGAATGCACTTTTCTAACGCATAACGACGTTGCTTGACGAAATGATCGTCGAACCGACCAAAGGAGTTTTTCTCTGGCACCGGCGGCACTACTACTCCAGGGTTGTTATTCGAGAGGGTTTCATACAGCCAAAGGAAATCGGAGTATCGCCGAAGAACTGAAAATGCAGATTTTTGGAACAATGGGGAGGTTGTCTAATGATTGTGACGATTCATATAAGTTCGTATAGACAGAATTCAAAACTTACCCGAGTGTGCACAGTATACATGGTGAAAGATCGAATGGGGTCTCCAACTTTTTGCGGATCGTCTACGGTGATTGTGAATACAGGTTGTAGCCCTGTGTTATTTCTGGCAGTCTTCGTTGATTCCGGTTGTTTCTGAGATGCTTTCATGAACAAAAAGGAAATACAAAACATATAAAATATTATACCAATCTTCCTTGTTCTGAGAACTTCAATGTCTGGCCGATAGGTTTGTCGTCATCGCTGTCATCATCAGTTTGCGGCTGAGGGGCAAACTGTAAAGCAGGCTCTTCATTTGTCCAAGGTGTCTGTTCAGACTGCCAACTCCCAAGTGAATCTCCTCCAAGCGTGAGAGGAGCAGAAGAACTTTCTATTACGTTATTCATAGAGGTCAAGGGAGACAAGGATTCCGACTTGAGAGGAGTAGCAGATGTAGGTAGTTGCGAGGGGTGAGAATGCACAGGCGGTGACGAGCTTACAGGTGAAGGTCGTTTGACTTCTGCATCAGGTGGGCTCGGGGTGCGACGTATACCAGTTTCATGAATTGATGTAGGTAATTCTTCAGGTTCTGTCGGCCTTATTGTGGCAGTCTCATCAAAAGTAGATGGCATACTTTCCCGGAAACCTGGTGAACGTATCCGACCCCGTGATTCCTTCTCATCATCATCTTCCAGAGCAGCACGGGCGGAATCTAGAGGATCAACGGGTGAAGGGGTAGAGTCTATGTTCTCGGTAACACTTGGAGTGCTATGGTCTTCTGTAGAATGGTCTCCTGTACTTGAATTTCCACCAAATACATCATTGGTGGAATGACTAGCCGCTGCATATGGATTTGCCCAAGGATCCGGTGAGCTTGAGCGCGCAAAAGGACTGGCAAAAGGGTTGTCTTCTAGAGCTTGACGAGATGGTGCAAGAAGGTCGTCGAAGCCGTCCATTTATACGAATGTTCAAGGATATTGTCTTGAACTGAGTAGCAGGGTTGCGCGTCGGAGAAGCTCCCTAAGTCGGTATCTGGGGTCTTTCCGGACCCTTTTTCGTAGATTATCTCCTTATCTCTGCTTGTTGTTCTGAAGTCGCAGTTCTACAACGTGAAAGACACTGGACTGTTCGTCCTGCTACCAGTATCGGCCTCATTAAAGAACTCAGACGGACCGACGCTGCCAACAGACGGATCGTTCAATCCTGGCGAAGTTCCAAAAAGTAGTTTTCATTTCTAGATCATATATCTACATAGACTACAGCAAAGTACAATACATCAGTCAGTTATGATATCAAAAAATAGGGCACAGCAAATCTACGAAAGAAAAGTGCTAGGTATAAAGAATCAATAATACAATTTCAGTGTTGCGAGAACAAGAACGTGCCAGTGAGTTTAACAAAATATGTAATGGTCACCCTTTATGACATCAGCTTCTCTCCCCACACCAGCCTGTGTCGATGAGCCCGGTATGCGCCAGAAAGTGCTATCCACAAGATGATAGTGCAAGTAATGAATGATATGGCGAAGAGCATTCGCATAATAACCTTCCAACGAAAAGAAACGGGGCTCTTGGACGTAAATATAATCATCCGCCAACGCTCGTAGAACTCCGTATTAAGCCAGGTCAGGTCATGGACCAAGTCAACTGCCTGTCGAGTTCGGGGATTTGTTAAATAAGCAACAGGTTAGGAATGATGGAACCCTGAAATTGAAGGATCAGGTGCGAACCTTCTTCCGTCCCGAATCGTAAGCATCTTTGATGTCCTCTACTTGTGTTTGAACCTTTGGAAGCGAGTTTTCAAGAGCCTTAAGTGTAGTTACAGACATATCCAGTTGGGTATTGATTGTGGGTACTTGTGTTATGAGGGAGCGGTCTGCCCTCTTTGTATTTCTCTGTTATAATTGTAAGGAATAAAATTTAAAGGTCGGAGATGAGTATCATACCGAGACACTAGTGTAAGCTTCCTGCAGTTGACTCTCTATAGCCCGAAAGTTACCTAAATTCTCGGATAATCTTGACTGAAAAATAGGTATAGCCATTGGCAGTCACTTAAGAACCAAAGCAACACCGCTTGCATACCTCAAGGTCTTTCATCTGGCACTCGTATCGTAACGCTTGTTTTGAGGCGGATTTCAGGGCAGTTTCCAGTCGGCTGGAAGCACAGGAATGTGAGCTCCTTTGGTTAAAGTACAAGTGGATCTTACTAACCTAGTGGAAATTGGGGCAGGTGGTGTTACATTCGACTGTTGGAGCTGAGATTCCGACTGTTGTTCGTCAAAGGTATCAAACCTAGAGGAGGACATGGAGAGAAGAAGAAAGAGAGAAAGGCTGGGCAAGGACAAAAGCTATTAGCTTCGGTTAAGGATTTTACATAAAGCATGTTCTCCAAAGTCTGATCGAATTCACGTGTATCAATAACTTGATATATTAACTACCAACGTTCAACGCCAACTTTAAAATCCAATTCCTCAACGACTTCCCATGAATCATACTGCGCACACCACAAAAGATCGCAAGTCTTTGCTCCAAGCACCACTCAAAACCCTGGACCCTGAGAGCAAAACTATGAGGCATCTGGAGTAACTGCTATTTATGACTTTAATTAAATGTTCGCATCGTGCTGATTTGCGTTCGCTTCAATCGCGTGATGGCCTCTCGCGCCAACAGCCAGCTGATAGCTCCGCGCTTTGTGATCTGGAATAGCCCAGACGTCACAGGACATTTTCATCCCCAGCAACTACCACTTTAATATCGGATAGTAAACCCGTAACCCGGGTAGTCTTGTCCGCTACTAGCCAGCACTCTAAATACAGCAGTTTTGCGTTTCTGCTCTTGATCATGACCTAACCTTCCCAAGTTGTCCAGGTATGTGTCCACCCTGATGATCCGTACGTTCATAGTCTTATGCAGAGTTTTCAACGTTTTCTATTCCCTATCTTAGGACTATCTTTTCTTCAGCAACCCAGCAACTGAACATGACGAGAACATATGAGCTGCAAGACTCCTCAAAACTCAATCTTCTGCTTGGGAACAATAAAATGCTCTCAGCTCACCACGCCTGATATTTTTCAAAGGCGGCAGATGAAAGTTTTCTTATGGTGACGATCGAATTGCCTATAAAACCTAAGATTATGAGTCTGACTACCACTTATCGGAATGTTAATGTATTCACGTGCCACATCATTTCACCGTGATTACTGTGATATTCAGATACTTGCCTCTTGCTGCTATGAACAGAAATCTCGGAAAAACGGGCAGCTTCTATCTCGTGTATAAAAGTCGTATTCTCTGTCAGTTCCTCAGCGTCCATATGCACACTCGAATACCAACGCCGGTTTCGTCGAGACTTGGGACCCGGTTAACCTTTTCTCTACCCCCAAACCTTGCCCCTTGTGTGCTTGCAATCCAGAGCCTCACATGCCGCGTTGTTCAGATGATATTCCGTAATTGCTGTAGCTTATCGAGAGTGATGTTTTGCTGCTTCTTCTATGGTGTCCGCATGCTCATTTTTTCAAGACAGGTCCATTTGTCTCTATAAACTACACAACGCACCAGGAAAAATCTCTGATATTTGCTATCACGTATGGTTAGTTCCCTGCAGACTTCACATCTGCTTGAGTCATATGATATCTCCAGCCTTGGCCCGGAGGCTGACCATATGCTTCACAGACACCTGTATCATTTGCTTCAACACTAGCACTCTCTGTCGTGTATAAAAGCGAAGCAACGAAGGAACAAAAGACAACGAACGCTAAACATGATTGCCTTCCACTGGATAACAGCTGCTCTCATAACATTCTTCAGTATTGGCAATGTCAACTCAGTGCCTGTCAACTCAACTTTATTTGATGGGCTAGACGTTGAAGCCCGAGATATTTTGGCCCGTGCAACACCAGCCGCTCCTCACTTTGTGGTGTACGGCGATGCATACGACGGAACAACTGGCCCGCCTACGGTATCTCAAATTAAGGTACAACAACTCTGTCCCTACATGATAATATAAGCTGAACAAATTATCGATTTCAGGGATTCAATGTATTGTGAGTATTTACGCGGGTCATTTTCACTCGCAGGTTAACAAGCGACTCAGTGCACTTTCTTTCCTTCTCCTCGAAGGAGCCTGGGATAAGGTTTTTATAATAGACTCGTTTAATTAAACATTTTATGACATGTTAGTATTAGGCTTACGAGTGGACAACCCTGACGGCTGCACAGCGCTCATCAATCAAATCTCAATATGCAGCTGCAGGAATTAAACTTATTGTTTCTGTCTTCGGTTCGACAGATGTTCCCACGACCACCAACGCAGACCCTATTGCAACCGCAAACACTATGGCTGCCTGGGTTAAGCAATACAGTTTAGATGGTATCGATGTCGACTATGAGGTGGTCACCAATATCTATAAAGAATGTGAGCTAATACTTTGATTCTAGGACTTTGGTGCATTCGACTCGGGAACCGGAAAGGCTGAGGTGAGTTCTACATACTAGACCAGACATTTGATTCTGATTTAAAAAAATCTAGAACTGGCTCATTAGCTTCACAAAGCAGCTTCGCAGCCAACTTCCTCAAGGCACATATATTTTAACTCATGCGCGTGAGTGATTTTTTCCAAATATAAGCCAAGGCAAAGATAAAGAGCTCCCATTGACAATATCTTTTAGCTGTGGCTCCTTGGTAAGAGATTTCGGTTCGCCATCCACTCTTACTGAACCAAAACACAGGTTCTCCCCAAGTCACTGGGGCGGAGGGGGATACTTAAAAGTCCATTCATCAGTTGGCAGCCTCATTGATTGGTATAACGTCCAGGTAAGATTTTGTTATTGTGAATTTCAATGGGCTAATGATTTGATTTTTAGTTCTATAATCGTAAGTTCTTAACTAAGCCCACCTACTGCCTTTTTAACTGGATGTTAATAGAGGGTGCATCTGAATACACGACTTGCGCGAACCTTCTTACGACCTCTTCCAGCACCTGGCCCAAGACCTCTGTCTTCGAGATCGCTGCTAGCGGTGTTCCCATGAGTAAAATTGTCATCGGAAAACCGGCCACCTCTGGTGATGCTAGTAGCGGATACATGTCAACTTCTACTCTTGCAAGCTGTCTCCAACAGGCCAAGGGTAAAGGATGGAGTGAGTACTTACTTTGCTGCATTATTATTATTGCTAATGTAACATACATAGATGGTGGCGCTATGGTCTGGGAAGTGAGTATTGCAAACCCAATTTTCATTACCGGAGTTAATTGTGTTATTTAGTACCCGAGAGCAGCATCATCTTGGATCGCTGCCGTGCGAAGCTCGTCTTGGCCGGTTTAAAGCTTCATTTGTACTTAAACCCCAAATCTTGACCCAATTGTATATTAGTATTTAACCTCCTCCTGTTTCTTTCCGAGGCTCAGCACTCAGCTTTTATCTTTCAACGTATATTAACCGTTGTTTCGATACTTCTATAGATTTTCTTCAATGAAGCTTGGATTAAATAGCGAAAACGAGAAGAATGATTAGACGTTGCTCAAAACGCGAGGATATAGAATTAAATTGATAAGCTGGAGTAAAATGACTGATTTTCATTATTGAGTTTCTAGAGTTATTAGGAGCAGTCATCCGTCTGACCGTGCCGCCCCAAGTTCGAGCTGCTAATCATACTGACGCTGCGTGCTAGTAGCCGTTTGATAATTGTGAAGGAAGTTGCTGTTCAAGAAGATAGATTTCGTCTTATAAAGCATACCATGATAGAACAGTGGGTGATTCAACAATCATATGTCTAGATCAGGGGACAATTTAAATTTATTAGGGAGGGCAAGCGAGACTTACTGGAGAAATAAGAAAAACAAGGGCTGTATAAAACTTAAATATGATAAGGGCTTCGAATACATAAATAAATAATACTGCCCCGTTTCGTTGTACAAAAAATCATACATTGATCACAACTATGAACTAGACTATGTCAACTTAGCAAAGGTGATGGCATTTTCCTCTTCTTGAAAGATCATGTATACATTTTTCATGAAAGCAGCGCCGAGCTGTTCACCATATTGTCAACAAAACTCCGTCAATTAATTGAGAATACAATGCCTTACAATCCACTGGTCAGCAATCGCAATCCCCGAAGTGCACGTATCCTGCGATTGCTGAAGTACCATATCTCGAGAATCTATCTCAAACTTCTGTCCGCTAAAAGAAATTGAAAGATTGACATCTTTTATGTCACATGGTATCGAGAACGTGGTACTGTCGCTATTCAGGTGTGTCCCGGGGATTTTACTATGTATAGCAAGAGCGTCGTTGCGGGGCATCAATATCCGGCTAGTGCCTGCGCTGAAGCATGAATGTCAAGTTATTGATGACAATTTCAGAGCCTACCTAAGTCTATGATAGCTTGAATTCCAGTGTCCAAATCGTTAACCCCTTTACCGTTAACCAGGATGCCATCTACTTCAACACCCCAAAAGTCACCGGGCGAGAAAACATTGTGTAATGGGAAGGAGGTAGAGTCGTCAAATTTTGCATGATTAACATCGCTACATGAAATTTGAATTTGTGAGTAAATAATTATGCAACTGGTGTTGGAACTAGGTTCTCACCCAAATGTAATCTCTCCGTCATTTA
This sequence comes from Floccularia luteovirens, assembly GCA_009739215.1. Classification (NCBI taxonomy): domain Eukaryota; kingdom Fungi; phylum Basidiomycota; class Agaricomycetes; order Agaricales; family Squamanitaceae; genus Floccularia; species Floccularia luteovirens. The sequence continues at coordinate 644,689 of VSJF01000006.1, forward strand.
GACCATCAGCTGAGCGAGGCGTTTTAATCCCCATCATGGTCGCACTGATTAATCCTGCTGTTTGCAATGTCTCCAGGACTGAAGGTCGTTGGGGTATTGTCTCGGAATGTTCCGGTTAGATGCTACGACTAAGATTCAACCAAAACACACCGTTTGTTTGAGGCCCATCTGCCCATTTGATGCTTGTTCACCTTCAAATTGCGACCCCTCTGTGTCCACCACAGCGAAGGCATAGTCATGTAGAGTAAAGCCACCAACGTTTATAATGTCTGTGGCTATAATACCAGAAGCATGGCCGGTGGCCATTTGGCTGTTGAAGATATCACCGGTAACTTTGAAGGTAGAACTCAGATCACTTCCAAATGGAGTTTGACTCTAATGAGAATTTGGAGAATTTTAGGATGCCATCTTACAAAACACTGATGTTCAGCACTCACACAGCTCCTTTGTGCACCTTCAATCGTGCAATTCGGCGCAGGGACAAACGTCTCTGGGCTCGCTGTCGTTACCGATAAGGTGAAAGACTGGGGAGGGGAGCCAATCAATACAGTTGCTACGTAGCTGCTGTCATTTAGGCTGCATTGAAACATATGAGATGGTACGACTAGCATATTTCTGACTGGTACTCACACACTGATGAGTGGTATTGCCGTAGAACCACGGCGACGAATCGAATAACCATTATCTTTCTCAGCTGACGACACGCGCTTGCGCACGGTCTTTCGCTGATGTTTCTTTGTGTGATTCCATCTTATGAACAAGATGCGTACGTAAATCAATGACATGTTACTTACAATTAATGGATGCACTTCATCAAACTCTGGTGACTGCCTGTGCTCAAATGGGAGAGCAGCTACGCTTTTCCTGCGCTCATACGTTTCTGCAATAGGTGTTGCTCTAATATCTGCAATAAAGATTAAACTTATCAACATAGAAAGAAAAGAAAAGGAAGTAAATAGCATGGCGAGGAAGGGAGAACGTAGTGCTTGGAAGAGGAAAAAAAAAGTATCAAGACTCGGTCTTGGGGAAGAAGATAAAGAGAATACAGACAAGGGCAACTACTACCCTAGTCCATTGGTCTTTAAGCAGTGTCGAGACCCGTCGGAACAAATACCCCTATTAGAATGACTGGTTACATGGGGAGTTCCGGACGGGGCGCTGCCATGGTCATAAATGGGCAGTGTGTAGGCGAATCTTGAGCTTGGGATACCTTGATTTATTTCTCACTGTCAAGTTCGATACTTATATGTCAGGATTGCTTGCTGCTCTAGTCCATTATTTTTTTAGACTTCAAGTAATGTCAAAACTCGTCGGAACAAATACCGTATTCAAATGATTAGCTGCATGGAGTATTCCAAGTGGGGCACTACCATAGCTATAGGCAGTGTGTAGGCAGTGAACCTTGAGCTTGGAATATCTTGATTTTATTTTTACATTCGAACCGAGCTGGCAGCTACAGCGGTTTCGCAAAATGTTGTCCAACGTGTTTTACCTAGCATGTTTTTTGTTAAATCAAAAATCAAAGTAATCGAAAGAATAAAAAAATCATAAAAAAACCTATTTCATCAAGAAAGAGGTATGGGGATTGCTGAATAAGTTGGTGGAGGTCGTCAATGGCCCGTGCATTGAAAATTCTAGATCTTCTCCTCAAGATGGATGGAGGATTAACACAAACATGACTATCATAGTTGTATGCCCATCAACCAATACTTTTTGATGAAACACCTGAAATTTTTCTGCAATGTCAGCCATCTCCCAGCCCTCGTCAACCAACTGTAAAGCTCTCTGCTCCATATCAGCACTGATGTTTTAGTAAACCATTGGAAGCAGAGAATTTTCTGGTTTTTAAAAAAAAATTTTTTTTGAATTACTTTGAAAACATGCTAAAACACGTGGACAACAATTTCCGAAACCGCTGTAGGGGCTAAGGAGTGAATAACAAAAGACGAGTCCTGCACAAATCTTCCAACAAACCACGTCCACCTCTAGTGATGCTAGTACAGTAACAGATAATGTCGGCATATGCCACTCTTGCCAGTTGCCTCCAACAGGCTAAGGGTAGAGGATAGGGGGAGTGCTTTATTTGCTAATCGCTGATGTAGCATGAATGGTGGCTCTCTAGTCTAGGAGTATTGCAAACCCAATCTTTAACTATGTCTTTTATTTGGCACTCGAGAGCAGTTGCATCCTGGTTCCCCACTATCCGGAGCTCGTCTTGGAGGATTCAAGGCTTCATTTATACTTCGACTTCAACCCCAAATCTTGACCCAATTGTATATTAGTATTTAACTTCCTTCTGTTTCTGTGTAAGACTCAATGCTCAGCGCTCAGCTTTTATCTTCCAATGCATATTGATCATTGTTTTGTTTCTTCTATAGCTTATCTTCGAAGTTTGGATGGACCGGCAAGAAAGTCTAGACGCAGCTCGAAAAGCGAGGATATAGAACGTGTCGGATGGTATAGAAATATTAGACTTATAATAGCCATGTGACCTATGTCGCGATTTATCAACATGTGAGCCTCACACACACACTCTCTTCCAGTCATATGTTCGGACAGCGAACCACTTTCGCTGAGCTATGCATCCATTTTTGTGGAGCAAGAAGATGGTTCCTTCTCACACAACAACTTCGGGGGTTTGACTATCCCGGGCCGTTCGTACATTGCAAAACTTTAAATTCTGTTGACATGACAGCAACTCACCAAACAAGGTATGAAGATTTTGTCGTGGGTTAACCACTATTGCTACCATATCCTTGGGAAACTTCAAGGACTTAGGAATTCCGGTTTTGTTTTGATTACCTTTCACTTCTAACTTCTAGCGTCTTGTCTTCCCTCTGACTCGGATCGGTGTCCGACACATTTTTGCATATCTATGAATCCTACGATGGCTGAAAGGAGCTTGAAAGTTGGAAATACCATCTTTACCGGAGTCTTCTTGATTTATTTATCTTTGCGCCCACGAGGTTCAACACAGTCTTTTATACATGTTTATGAAGCCGAAAGGATCACACTGATAGAACCACTTTAGAGTCAGTGCTCTGGTCCTATGGAAAGCACATTGAGATGTGTTCTGCTGGTGCGTTATTTCACATGATACGCCTAAGTTTGTTATCACACGACTGATAATCTGGGAATGATAAAGCTGAAATGTATTTCTAGATGCATAAGCGCAATTATCATCTATTTGTTTGAGGTTGATCCCACCTCATCTGATGACCTGGCGAAAGTCAACGAATATTGATATTTCTCCGTGTTCCAGCAAGCAGTCCACATGGGATGAGCAAGGGACTTTTGTTTCGGTTCAGAGAACGTATCGTGTTACACATGCAACGCTGCTCTTCTATTTGTAAAATTTCTCTCGTTAGTGGTATAAAAACCAGCTGGTAATCGCACTTCAATGGTCAAAGGCGCGACTGAGGACGAAGATGTTCACCAGCCTACTCCAGACCATCTCAACTACTCTCGTATTGACTTGCATTGCTAGGGTAGCAGCTATACCCCTGCATAACTCATCAACGCCTGATTCAGGATTCGATGTCTTGAATCTTGAGAAGAGAGCGACACCAGCAGCTCCCCACTTTGTCATATACAGTGACAAATTCGTCTCAGGAGAGACAGGACCACCTCCTGTGTCCGATGTCCAGGTAATTTGGTTATAGTATGAGATTTGTATCCTAGTGCTGACATTTTACTGAAAGGGATACAACGTATTGTAAGTAGTCCAGACACCTCGAACACAGAATGCATTATAACCTGGAATAGCGCATTATCCTTCCTACTCACTGAAGGTGCCTTTGACAAGGTAATTGATTGTGAAACGTTCAATGAGTGGGATTGACTTTCATGTCCTTCCAGGCCGAGGAATGGACGCAGTTGACTGCTTCACAACGGTCAAGCATAAAGTCACAATACAACGCTGCCGGTATAAAATTGATAGTATCACTCTTTGGCGCTACAGATGCACCGACATCAAGTGGTGCTGATCCAATTGATACCGCCAATACTATGGCTGCGTGGGTAAAACAATTTGATCTGGATGGTGCTGATGTGGACTATGAGGTTTGTTTTGGGACAGCTCCTGAAACCGGTGGCTGATGTGAATTGTGCAGGACTTCAATGCTATCAATGCTGGTGATGGGAAAGCAGAAGTACGTCTATTCTCACTGATTTTTTGTGTGGCAATTCAATACAGTAATGATAGGCCTGGCTTGCAAGTTTTACAAAGCAATTGCGTGCACAATTACCCCAAGGAACTTTCCTCCTCACCCACGCTCGTATGTTATATTAGTTTGACCGAATTCTTTTGCATCCTAACGACGGATTCTTCACTGTGATAGCCGTCGCTCCGTGGTAAGATTTATAACGAACTTTGTTTGTAACGACTGATTGATCATCATAAAAGGTTCTCACCAGGTAAATTTGGAGGCGGCGCTTACCTCAAAGTTCACTCAACCGTCGGGAGCCTCATTGACTGGTATAACGTTCAGGTAATACCGAACCCATTTCTCTATCTATGAAAAACTGAACCTTTTTCCCAATATCAGTTCTATAACCGTATGTCCGGTTGACACGAGACCATTGATTCTCCCCTTACAAATTGTTTATTCAGAGGGAACACAGGAATACACGACTTGCAGCGGACTGCTAACCACATCCTCTAGTCAGTGGCCACAATCTGCGTTGTTCCAAATTGCAAATAGTGGAGTTCCTCTCTCAAAACTTGTAATCGGCAAGCCAGCTACTGCAGGGGATGCGAGCAACGGGTTCATATCCACCAGTGATCTCGCGTCTTGTGTTTTACAAGCTAAGAACAAAGGGTGGAGTAAGTGCTCTTCATGAACGAGTACAGTCTCTTTTCATCTGATAAATTTTTCAGATGCTGGAGTCATGGTTTGGGAAGTAAGTGGTATTTAAATGATTGTTATAACACTGGTAAACTAACGTACAACAGTTCCCAGATGCGGCAGCATCGTGGATCAAAAGTGTTCGTTCTCTGGCTTTCCCAGAATAAAGGGGCTTAGAATTTTCTGAAGTTTTCATTTGATGTATTTGTAAGTATAGGATTCATAGCATTCTTTGGTTGTAGGAATTAGGTGTGTTCAAATAACAAAGATAAGAAATGGTGTTCAGAGTTTAAACATGAAGAGAAAAAACAAGCAGTAGTTGGTCAATCGTTCGTGACTATTGAATGAAAGACTAGCAGGAATGAGTGGCAGTGGTAAATAGTTTACAGGTCCAATGCTGCTCAATGTTTTGGGTTTAATCTTCGAGGGAATCGCTGAGCGCTAGTCTTCAGACCATATGTAGATGATACTAAGGTTATTAGTATGAGAGCAAGTTGAAAGAGAATGATAGAAATAACAGTAATCCTCATGTTGGAAAGCAGAGAGAAGTATCAGATCAACATAACCCATTCTCCAGGCTTTATTGTTGGAGGCTTGAAAGGTGCATTGAGTTGGAATGGCTTACCGATCTCCTGTCTGCCCATGGAGACCATTGGAGGTCACACGAGGTTCAAATATATATATAAACTCTGACCCAAGTTTATGACGATTGTGAACACCCGAAACTTTCATGTAACAGAAAGCCACAGTGCTTTGGTGAAACTTTGACTGATAACACAACTAGGTATCATAGTCTTGGATCTTGGGTCGCAATGACCTCCCAGGTCCAGTCGATGTCGGGTCCGGCCCGGTGTTCCAGTTGAAAGCCGAAAACATAAGAAACAAATGTTCAAAATAATCAAGAGGATTTACTTAGTGGTGACGTTTGTCCTATACCTATTACGCTGCACATTCTGGAAGCAAATCTATGTTTACCAATAAGGGTAAGAAGTCAAGTGGACTTCTTTTCACAGTTAACCAAAACGAAAGACAAGGAATGGACTGGCAAATGTCCTTTGTATTATACGTCAACTGTTCACAATATTTCACTGCACCAAAAATAGTTTCTAAAATATGTCAGATAATATAATGACAAGATAGATATATATAACTCACGACAGCAGATGCTGGTGAATTATTGTACTTCGTTATGAGCATCGATATCTCCAACAAAGTACAGAGCGTTCTATCAAGGCTGTTATCAATATACTGTCTATTTTGAAAAAGCTAAACCATACTGCACGGGCATTGTAAGCAAGAATAGTCGGTGGTTCGCTTCCGTCTGGATTGATCCATTGAGCTACCAATTATATATAAGTTAAGGAACAAACATATAATGGGTATAGGAATACCTATCAACTCAGATGTTGCAGGATTCATCGACCAGATAGCTGATTCCTGCAATAAACCAGAGTTGGGGGATGCGACGGGAACAGAGTGCGGAGGGGCTTTGGCAGGGTTAGTCTCGGGTAGTCATAAAGACTCTGGCGCGACATACTCTGTTCTACGTTGTTGAAACCAACAACCCTTATTTATGCAAATATACTCAGTGGATATGCAAGACTGCGATAACTCGGAATGTCAATACCTACGGTCACCAACGGCCAGGATTGGTATATTTCCCGGAGCGCCACTTCCTGCTCCAACAAAAAATGGAGCTGCGAAAACTGGGTTCTAAGTTTGAAACCCTATTAATAAATATCCAAGATATAATGACCACTGAGATACAGACTGTTGCCAAGATATCAAACGGTCCTGCAGGATTAGCAGTGACTATCTTCACCTCAAGATCAAGATCCACAAAATTTAGCCCTGAGCTGGTAAAAAGTTAGTAGTCATCATTATATTAAGCGTCTTGTGACGAACATTGGACCCCCAGCCTGCCAATTTCTGACATAACCCAAAACATGATTATCCTGAGCAGACCGCACCTGAAGTCGTCCAGTATACCTACGGAAATTAATGCTAGAAAGGTCCAGGAACGAAAAAGAACATACGTTGCAGGGGGCAGGGGCGAGGTGTGTGACCGCTTTGCGGCTGTACACACAAACCGTCAATACTGAGTATTTAAAGCATATGATCCTTACAATCTACAGGAGACGGTACTAGTCCTCTTGCTATCGAGGTCCTGAAGCTCGATAGTTCACGAGAAAATCGCGGTGGGTTGGGATTGAGTCCTCGAGCTAACCGTTGAGCGTTTGTCTCTGGGTGAGGTGTTGATGACACCAAGCCTGCTATGACAGTAAGTTGGAAAATGAAAGAAATGACAGCAGAAACTCCAGTTATTTTCATGTTGGAAAAGCAGAAAGTTGCTGGTTTCAAGTCGATGAAACAAACTTTATAATCGAAGATTTCAAGAGTGGTAGTATCAAACACCGCCTTTCCCAGTGATAATCACCGAAAGTTACGAGTTCCAGTGAAATGCCTGATGCCAAGATCATGTTGGCATGCACCCAAGATTACATTACATGAGGGCTAGTTGTTGTGTAGTGGCTGAGGTACCAAACGAACATAAAATGGAAGGTGGCGCTGCGGTATTAGGCACGTCAAGGGTACCTCTTTGTGAAGGGATTTAACTCAACAATGTTCGCTTAACAAAGAGCTCGGCCCGGTGGTTTCGCAGCTTCGCTGCCTTGGCGGCCCCGCCTCACTTGAATTGATATAACACAGGAAATGTCCAATTCCAATCTACCAGGGCAACAAACAGATTTGTTCTATATCTACTCCGCATCTACCAGGAAGCTATTGTCCAATTGTTTTCCACTATTTAACTTTGAATGTCCGTTTAAAAGAGCCATAGATGATCCCAATTGTGGAAGTGTGCTAATTGCTATAGAACCATCGTCCATTTACTCACAAATCACCTGTCATGAGCACAATTTTCTATGTCACGGTCAACCTTTATTTGCGAAGGATTTTTTCAAAAAGACAACTAACCACAGCAGAAGCGGGAGTATCATTGTCCTTGTTATGTGCATCGATGTCCCCAACGAAAAATAAGGTGTTCTGTGCTAATCATCAAGAGAGTTTATACAGTTACAACAGAAGTGAGACATACAGAACGTATATCATATGCGAGGATAGTTGGCGGTTTGCTTTTGTCAGAATTGATCCATTGCGCTAGGAGATCAACATCTTTAAAACGTGGTGACGAACTGATGCGAAATATTACATGGCAAACCTTTTAGTTCCATCGTATTCAAATCGATAGACCAGATAGCGGACTCCTGGAATAACCCTCCGTTCGCGGAAGCAACGGGCACCGAATTTGGAGGAGCTAACGTTTGTCTAATAAATTTGGTGAGGTTGGTATATGATGATTTATCTTACTTTGTTCGACATTAGTGAAGCCCACAAAACTATGAGGTACTCAGCAAACAAGATATGCAAAAAATAAAATAAAGAGCATACCTGCTATTGCCCGCGGCAAGCACGGCTCCATTGTGTAACGTATCACCTCCAGCTCCTACAAAGAATGGGCTTGGGAAGGAAGGATTCTAATTTTAGGCTGGTCAAGGGGTGGCTCTACCGAAGTGCAATAAAATTAAACGCTCATACAATTGCCAGGATGTCAAACGGTCCGCTGGGAGAGCTCGTGCGTATTTGGACTTGAAGGTCCTCTCCTCCACCAAAGTTTATTCCTGAACTACATGTTATTGTAAGCCAAAAAAATAGCAACGTACGGATGAAAGTTGCAAACATTGTTCCTCCCCCAGCCCAGTTTCTGACGTTGCCCAGGGATTCATCATCCTGTGTGCGGATTTGGAGTCGGCCAATATACCTGAACGAATAATTAATCAACATAGTTTTATAAAAAGACGGACCACAGACATACGTGTTTGGAGGACTAGAGGATGGTTGGGACCTTTTGGCAACTAAAAAAAATTATGGATCCGTTAGCAATTGTGTACTTATGGAACGTAAGGCGGTAATTTCTAACCAACAGCAGGTGTAGGTAAAATGTCCCCCAACAATTTATTGGCACGCAAGTTACGTAGGAACTGCGGCGGGTTGGGATTAAGACCTCTCGCCATTCTCTGGGCATTTGTCTCCAGGAATGGTGTTGAGGATACAAATCCCGTAAAGAAACCTAGAGTTAGGAGGATTGACACGGTACCTATGAACATGGTGGTTGGGTGAGGGGCAGACTCGGTAGAACCAAAGAAGACTATGGGAATATAACCTTTATGGTGCAAATGACTGTACACGTCGCGGATATGGACTACTTTGCATTGTGAATGTGATACACAAAGCACCCTCGAACGGCATGGATTCACCATGTAGTGATCATCACAAGCATTGCCTGGGCTATAATTAACTTAGTAGTACACGTTAAATGAGGTTTCCGAGTCGATTTGTACTAGTTCCGGACCTTTCTCGACCCGTTTTTCCCAGGTTTTCAACGTGTTCTGCAGCATGTAGAAATGGTTACTTTGCAAAGAAATAGATCTGGAGTCTTTGGAGCAGTCACAGCTTCGTTTTCAATTAAAGCTGGGATCCCATACTCGGGACATAAACCGAACACTGGATGCCATGAAGAGTTGACGGACAAGGTTTCATTTAGAAAAAGTTGGTGTAAACTGGAATAGCTTCTGTGATCACTTTAGGCTAATATTTCCGATCTGGGAAATAGTAACTAAAGGTTGCAAGTTACCTCGTTGAGACTCGAGGATGTTTGAAGTCGTCTTCTGGATACGATACGGCTGGCGAGAAGTCCACGCATCATTTTGATGTTTGATGTTGATGTTTGCCCTTTCCATTTTTGGAGCACTCGGTCACATGCCGTATCTGAGTGCGTTTTTTCCTTGTCTACTCATCAAAATGAGTGCAGATACAGTAGATAATACTGCTTATTATCATGAGTAAAACATTAAAATTTTCAAGTTATATTATTCCAATTAAACTAGCTGTAAATAAATGCAAAAATGAATGTGATTGTAGTGGAATAATGATTTCTATTGCTGAATTACGTTGTAGAATGATGTATTAAGCTTGTATCACCTCGATACACTATGCAATTAGTCAGAAACATTCAAGTCAATAGATTCAAGATGTGCGTTAATGGCATCCAATGAGCAAAGAGAGAGGTGGTGGCAGATTATCGAGCATTTGTGTTGATCAATAAAGTCTCTAAATCCGGTCAGTCCATGGTCACCAAGTCCCGATTTACTGGGTCACAAAAGATGCAATTAGAAAATTGGGATGGAAAAAGGACATGAATACTTACCCAAGTGGTGTGTGCGTCATGGGATCAAAAAGGGTCATGATTGTCTTATTATTGTCGTTGGGATCCCGATCCAATGAGCCTAGTAAAAATCATTTAACAATAATTTGAAGACGTATAACTAGTAGTATACTTACCCTGGATATCTGCAAACATATATTCACAAGCCGAGCTTTGGATGACAAAATGACTGAATGCCATTATTGTGGCACCCAGTTTATCAGACCGGTTTCGCATCCCAAGAGTCCCAGAATACTTGCTGACAGCAGATGAGAGCCGACGGGGTTCAATGAGATAAATTGCAGATATATTATGTAATTCATTGTCATGAATTGCAAGGTGGACAGGTCTCTCCAATTCATTGTCATCGTTGTTGGCCTCCACTTCCTCACTGGTATGATTATCCTGTTCCTGATAGTCATCAAGGACTTTAATGATGAATCCATCAGAAACTTGAAATGCTTGAGAACAATAAATGAGAAGGAAAAGGTAATATATGGCAAGCCTCTTACCTGCTATCTGTGCACCCTTGTTTTGAGCTTGTTTATCAAACAATGTAGCAAAATAGTCCATTCGTTTCAAACGGATTAGATCATTTTTGAGATATTCGAGTGAGTTTTTGAGTGTAATGTCAATGCCTTGTCCCTTTCCAATGTTGATTAACTTCTTTGCAACATATAGTTTGTCATTGATTGCAAACTGTGAATAGAACATTTTCGGATAAGTAATGCATTGTGATTATATAATGGTACACTGACTGCATATATATCTTTTGTCTTGCCCCGGTCTGAAGATGATAGGATCATGGGTTTTAGATCAATATATCCATATTCTGTTGTGGATGCCTCCAAGATTGAAGGTGTGCCATTATCTTCATTAATCTCACATGAAAGACGCCTGAATTTTATCAACTCCTTCGGATTTTCTGACTGCTGTGATTGTGCCATAGAAGCTGACTCAGAACCTCTATCACGTTCAAATGTACTTGTCAAAGGTGCGAAGTTTCCTCTGTCTATTGATTCGGACTTGATATTAGAAGTTTGTAGGTGATACATTCATAAATCTGAAACCTACCACTGCAAAATCTCTTGTTCCGGCCACCTCTTCCTGATGCTGGTGTTTGTGTTCCACGTCTAGAGGTACTTAATTGGCGCTTTCGTTTTCCATTGCTAATTGAGTCTAGCACTGACATCTCAAGCTCTTCACCTTCACCAGTTCTTTGAATAAACTACAATTTCGAAGCTACTAAACATGTATTTCAAAAACTTGAAGCAATGTATCTTACCCGATTTATATGAATAAATAATTCAACAGAAAAGGCTGATCCACGATTTCCTTTTGACATTCCTGGAGGGGGGACAAGGTAGATGTCTCGTAATCCATGCAGATTATACTTGTTGTAAAACTGACGCAGAGTCAGAGTTTCATCTCCTAGTGGTAAAGCAAGATTCCGGCATATACGTAGCTCAGTCTCAGCCCTATTTTCATTAAAGGTGAGAATTAAAATTAAAACTTCAATGTTTTTGACATACGGCTGTAAGTCTGCAGAATGAGACTCAATCCAACGTGGATTCACACTTCGTACAATATACTCTTTGAGTTCTATAGACAAGGTAAGTTAATTGGCCTATACACTTGACAGTGGAATCTCGATTCACCTAAGAGTGTCATTGACTCAGCAAAAGGCTGGCAACACTTTCCTAAAATCCGGTCAACAGTATTTGGTGCATTGCTTCTTCGGCATTCATAGCTGACTGCGAAGGTAGGTGCAGATATATTTTGTCCTCGTAAACTCTCAAGTTCTATGGCTGGTGTTGCTGGGCCAAGTTGCCGGTTCAAGCGACCTTCCATAAGTTCTCGTCGACGAGTTTGCTCTAATGCAGTATGTTCATCGATTATGCCAACTTCTTGATGTGCTAATGTTATTTAATAGTTAATTGATAGTCTTGAAAAATATTAGCCAACTGTACGTACCCTGTCTTTTACATGTTCCGCATGGGTCACTAACATTACTTCCACTAAGCCCACATTGTAAGCACTGCTTGAATCTCTCCTTTAGGTTATGTATGTGAGCTTGATGTAGCGGATGACTGCTTAATGAGGTGCAAACCTTGATAGTTCTAATCTCAGCATCACTTATGCCATCTTTATTCAGCTTTTTACAAAGCTGACATAGGATTGCATTAGTCTGCATACGTGGAAACACTGTTCCACACCCATTGGCATCATTGTCAGGTCCACCGCAAGGCTGAGTGTTCTTCTGTGACTGAGACATGTTGAGGTTGCTGACGCTGTGGATGTTCTGAAAGTTTCAAATGGCAGGAAGTTTAGACTGAATTTCGGTAGTTTTTTTAATAATTTAATAATTTATATTATGCAAGCACTATGAATCAGTTATTACTACTACTGACTAAAATATCATAACGACATAATTTCTAAGACAGCTGTGAAAATATCCCATGCATTTGTAAGTGAAATAAGTGGAAATCCCAGTTGCGCCAATGCATCATCTGCCTGTGCTTGAAACTCATCATCAACAAATTTAAGAACCTCATCTCGACCTTCAATACCACCCAATTCTTCACGAAGTTGCTTAATGAGATCACAGCTAACTGTTATTGAACAGTCTCGAGCATTAGCGCGTGCACTTTCTGGAACCAACCATACGTGGCGAGGTGACATTCCACTTGGTAATAGTTTCTCTTTTTGCCGTTTTAATGCATGATTGTTCCAATATTCACGAAATTCATCCAAGCGCTGCTGTACAAGTGGGGGCCAGAGCCATTTGAAAATCTGACTACAAAGAATTTAGTATGAAATGAACATACATAGACAATGATACATACACATGTAACCAGTTATTTGAGTTCAGTACTCCTGCCGCTTTTCCAGCGAAGAGTACTTCTTTGATACTATGACCCTCACCCTGACGTTTCCACCTCCAAAATGATTCAATTGGAGTATTATGCTTACTTTGAACCTGAACGGCAGTTGGCCATTTATCAATGACAAAATCAGGAGCAGCATGAAGCCTAAAGTATTGATTACTAAAATATTCTTCTAAATGATAAAAAATAACTTACCGAAGTGTTTTGTGACAGTGGACCATATCTGAAATTTCAGAACCTTTATCCGTTGTGAGTTGAATTGGAATGCCTGATTATATTGTGTTTAACGAGTACTACAAATGCTGGAAAAAGTACTTACATTCATACAGCTCTACAAAGTCTAGGAATGCATGTCCAATAGCTCGTGATGTACGGACATCAGGAAGGACACGTAGATAAGGTACAAAGGATGAAAATTCATCTTTGAAAGCATAAATTGGAAGGGAGAGACCATGCCCCATTCGAAGCGCCTGTTCTGCAAGTTTCTCATGCCCATCTGAGTGTAGCTGATGCCAAGGACCAAGACAATCCAGTGGAACACGCTTGATTGTATTACGACGGGAAAAACAGAGGCGCTGGTTAAATTCAGGCTCGAAATGATCATGAAGTATCTGTCGCAAATCATCACTAACTTGAAATGAGAAAATAATATAGCAAAAAGATATAGCAAGTTAACACACCGTTTCAAAAGAATGCCAGTATTGGCAAGCCGTTGTCGGACTTGTGCAACACCCCATTTCCCAGCAAAATCATCCGCTTTGATGTCAACAACTAGTTGGATGGTGTCTTGAATAGGAGTCACCTCGTTTTTTCGAACACTCTTGATCTCTAGTCTTTTGCGCAGCTCATATAGCTTTGATCGTCTGAGATGAGAGTTAGCATTGATAATGACAGTAGCTTAGGAGTACTAACTTTATACATAGACCAAATTCTTGCTCTAATCGTGCCATTTGTTGATCTGCAGTGAGACCCGAACCATTGTTTTCTTTGGCATATTGATTGAAGGCCGGCCGAAGCTCATTATCTGAGGGGTCTAAATTGCATTTATAAGTATAATAACATACATAGGGCTGTTATTCACTTACAGTCATTTTCACCCCATTGGTTACCTGAAGATTTGGGCATTGCACTGAGCAGATGCAACGATGATGTACGGAGTGTTGTTGTCACAGTGTCGTGTCACGTGGTGACACAAAGGGCAAACATCACATCAAACATCAAAATGATGCGTGGACTTCTCGCCAGCCGTATCTGGATGCAAAATTTTTAGCTAGCAAAGGATAATCACTCTATGCACTTACAAACTAGTCAGGTATAAGTATTACAGTAAACTACATACATGAGGTGTAGAATTTTGATCGCGTCTACATCCAACGTTATTACTATTCTGGCAGAACGACTCCCAAAGGCGCAATAATGCACTGTTCCACGAGGAGGATGAACAGAAAATGCGATAATGCGATAATGATGCTATAAAATGAGTCCTTGAGAGTACAGATGGGTGGGATATTGTCCACTGATTTTGATATATAATGCTATGCGAATAATCAAGTCTTCTGGAATGAATGGGTAAAAAAGGGGGGCGAAAGAAGGTAAAACATTATACTATTCATTGAACTAAACAGCCACTGCCCGACAGCTTGGAATCTCGTTTTTTGTGACCACGAGTATCAGGTAGAGAACCAGGAATTCCAGGTACACTTGTGTCTTCCGCATCGGTGACGAGTTCTGAAGGCTCGGATACAGAGGCCATCCTTGAAGTTCGGCGCGTTCTAACTTCTCCTGCAGCAGAAAATCCGCTACCCGATTGTCGCGTATCAGTATCTCCGGAAGACAGGTTAGATTTTCTTCTGGTTTGTCTGCTTGACAAGCTTTCAGCGGCGGTGGCTGCACTTTGGAGACTACTCGGGCCAGTACTATCGCTCGTCATAGATAGAGGGCGCTCTTTGGAACGTTTACGAAGTACAGCGGAGCGCTTGCGAAGTAGCCTTTCACCTTTATCATTTGAAGTGGAAGACGAAGGCTCTGAGATCTTCTGGTCTGGTACGAGAAAAGAACGGGAGCGTTTGAAAGCAGATATAAACTTGAATGCGCTAGGAGGAGTTGGGGAGTTCTGCGGAGATTGGCTAGTTGCTGGTGCATGTGCATCTACACTAGTTCTGGCTGAATGGGCTGCTGAAGATGCATTAGACATCGGAGGTTTAGGGCGATCATCACGAGTATCCGCGGGATTAGAGTAAGCACTTGTAGGGTTTCCTTGTTCTGCATATTGAGCATATAATAGAAGTTGGGCACGTAGGTCACAAGTCGGGGGTGCGTGGATTGCGCATTTGGAGTGAGAGATAAGACTACACTGAGCACACAGAACTGCACTTTTCTTGACGTTCATAAGACATACACGACATATCATTGCTGGGACACAATTAAAATCAGGAAGTTTAAGATAAGCAGGATTGCAGACTCACGTTTGCTGAAGGTCGTTTTGACGAAGGCGTGTTCACGTGGTGATATATTATCGTCTGGTGACGGACGATTTGAAGCGGATGATCGTGGACCTATGGGGGATGCATTTCGACTATCGTCACCAAAGGTGACTGTATCGAGAACTGGTGATTCTGGAATTTCTATATTTGAAAGGTATCTGACAGCTTCAGACTTCTGCAAGTCTACGCTGACACGTCGTAAGAAGGGTATACTATCTTGAGGACGAAGGTCCTGGTATCAAAATTAGTTATGGTAAACACCTTGCTGAACGTGAACACACACCTTCAGGGCGTTCCAATTATTCTGTAACCAAGGATGCTCAAAAAGAAGTTCTGCATCAGGGCGTTGAGAAGGGTCTTTGTGAAAACATTTTTTCAAGAAATCTTGTAGAAGTGACGAACAACCTTCTGGAAGAGGGGGCATCTTGTCTTCGACGATGCGGAACATCACTATACATAATGTGAACATTGTGTATTGAAATCACTGGTGAGTATATGCTTACCGGACATACTATTAGATATATCCGCATAAGGCGGCCGGCCGGTCAAGAGTTCGATAATTGTGCAGGCAAGTGACCAGATGTCCGATTTCGTAGAGGCGCCTTTCAATTCAATGACTTCAGGAGCCATCCAGTTAGGGGTTCCGGCTACATCTTTCATTTCACGCTCCATTGCTCTGAGATTGAGTGATACACCAAAATCAGATAGCTTTACGTTTCCGTTCTTGGTGGTAAGAATGTTTGCTGCTTTGAGGTCACAATGGACAACATGGCTGCGGTGGAGATAGTGCAAGCCCTCGAGGATCTTGACAACATAGCTTGCAACGAGGCGTTCATTCAGCCTACCGAATGCTTTCAAAGTCTGGCCGAGGGAACCATTTTCGGCATATCTACATTCTTATCAGTATGCAGCCAAAAAAGTATATAGAACGGATGTAACTTACTCAAGGACGATATTGAGCGTATCATGGTCCCTAGCCATCCCTTCGTATTTCACAATACTCGGATGAGATAAACTCTTCACAATATCCACTTCTCTCATTAGTGTCGTCACTTCCTCCTCCTTCAAACCTTCCAAGCGAATACGCTTCACAGCCACCATTTGACCCGTATTCAAATTAAGGGCGCGATAAACTGAACCAAACTGACCCCGTCCAATGCAATTGCCTAATTGCTAAAATGAAATGGTAGGTTAGATTGTCGAACCTTAACGCAATTATTTACGACTTACAAAATGGGTCGGTGGCTTTCCATCTTCTCTCACTACCAAGGTCATCCGGACGGCGCTTCCGTCAATTGAATCACGGTTCATTATATCACTAGCACTAGCTGTTCCTGAAGCTACTCCCAGATTAACCATACTCTCAAACCTAGTCCGTGAAGGCTTAGCACTGGAATCCTCATATGGGCTTGGTGGCAGGCCTCTCTTCGAGCTGGAGCTCTCAACGTCGCTCTGGAAGCGCCCTCGAAGGAATCGTGGTCTTTCATCAAGAGGGGTGGGCTCAGCACCGGGCGAAGAGCGGGGAGAAGGGGTACGCGCTGCATAATCTCCTGACACTCTTCGGGGGAATGGGACGGGAGAGTCACTATCAGAACTCCGAGGTTCTTCTACACTTTTCCGCGGAACGTATGCGCCATTGCGTCTAATTGACGGCTTGGTACTGTTTCTACGGAGAATTCCTCTGCTGTTTGCGGCAGGGGCATCGTCAGGGCTAGTGTCCCTGCGAAGTATAGATTCCTTAGGAACAAGTATAAGTCCGTCTGTGCTCTTCCTAGCACGCTGAGACGGCCTTCTGGGGAATTGTGATAGTAGTTCTGGACTTTCGTTGCGTCTCGCAATAGCAAGCTTTCTAGGAGGAGATATCGAGATGGCATTTGGCGGGTAGGATATAGATCCTTCTTGATCACCAGGTGGGTTAGGGGTATTGAGTCGAGGTTGGGAAGGAGCAGGGAAAGCATCGAAAAAGTCATCGGGCCACTTTCCCTTGCGTAGGTTTACGGCATTCTGTTTTTCAGCTCGACTTGGGATAATCTCCTTTGGTGGTTCATTAATTTTTTTATCTTTGAAAAACTCTCTAGATGACAAGGTATCATCCATTTCTTCAACAACTCTGGAGAGATCTAAAATAGGAACATCGCTCTTCTTGCGTTCCCTGACTTGCTTGACATTTGTCTCCATAGATTTCCTACGTGTGAGGTCATTGGAAATAGCGCTGCCCTCCGTCCTTGTAATTGATGGAGCTTCTGATGTTATATCTGTTGTAACTGTTCGAATGGTTCCAAACTTGTTGCCCCCACTGCTATTCCTAGTAACATCCAGTATGCTAGAAACTCGTGTGGTGACGGTAGTATCTGTAATGGCAGATGATGCTACAGATTGGCGGATATTGGAAGCATCAGACATTGGATCAGGAACGACATCAAAAGAGGAAGGCCGAGCAGAACCAGTAGTAGAAGTAGTGATAGGAGATGCTGCCTTTCTCGCCCATGCATACAATCCACCGTCCTCAGAGCGCTTAGCCGGGCGTGCTCGCAGGGGGGATCTGGGAGGAGGTGTCATCACAACGGGCACATCGGTTGGTGTTACTTCGTCATGTCGTTCAGATATACGAACTTGGCTTGGATTTGCATTAATCTCGTCGGAACTACTGGAGCTCAAAGTAGGTAACTCTGAAGGCGGACTCCAGCGCTTGCGGACAGGCGTAGGCGAAGTTGAAGTGGGTCGCAGATTTGGTGTTGAAGCAGATGCACGTGAAACAGAGTTTGGGTTGTATGGACTCGAGGGATTAGAATGAGAGGTTTTCATGTTTTGACCAGAGATGTGTTTGGTTCGTGGAGGAGTGGGTAAGTCTGCGAATGCTACTAAAGCTATGATGGTTTTAGCCACGCGGAAGAGCGATTCACTGGTTGCCTCGATGAGGTCATCCTTTTGAAAGAGATTTTCATCCGGAAGACCATACGAAGCGCATGCAGCCAAGAATTTCGCTACGTTGTTACACCGAACGATTCCATCGTCCTTTGGGTCAGGCCTGACTACAAAGGTTGACCGGAGTTTGTTCATAAGCCTGTGGATTAGACCGAATAAGATCCAAAAACGAATCAATTTGGACATTATAACGATGCTTACTGGCATAAGACATAACCATCTCGAAGTGCATCACAAAACAGCCGCTTCTCCCGTTCCTCTGCGGACACACTCAAGCCAAATGGACCGGGTGAACTAGGTACAACGGGTGAGCCGGTGTTACCTGTGCTTTTACTCCATACACGTTCTGCTCGAGAAAGCGCTCGCATCCGCAGCTCGACCTCTTCCCATTCCCTAATACCAGACTCTGTTTTGGTCATGTGTAATGGGATTTTAATCATCTCCTTACACAACACAGACGTTGCCGAACGGATCAATTCACGATGTTCCGGGTTTGAGGGAGAGATTAACGAAGTAGAAGATATATTGAAGTGACGATTCTGAGAATAAGAACGTTGCCCAGGAGACACGGCACGTCGGCGAACTGGTGGTGGTGATTCACTACCAGATTTGAAAGGTGAATCGACAGACGACCGGGAAATGTCCACCGAAGGTCGTCGTTGTGTCTCTGTAGAGGTCCTCGGGGAATCAAGAGATGGTCGTCGTATTGGTGAAGGGCTTGGAGAGAGTGGAACATGAGAAGATGATGACGATGTCAAACCTCTTTGGACGGGAGTCACAACACGTATCCGTGTTGTAGGTGATCGTGCTCTGATAGGGCTATGACTAGGGCTAGACGTACGGCTTGTCAATGCTGGTGAGTGTGTTGCAGTTCTTGATGAACTTCGCACAAGTTGATTTCTTGAACCAGGAGTAGGCGTACCAGGGGGACTTCTTGTATTTCTCGGCGGTGTTATGATTTCGCGGGGAACTTCACGCGGGCCGGTCGGGGTGGAAGGCAACGGGGGTTGTGTAGAGTTATTTGTCGGGTTCGACTTAGTCGCCCTGTGTCTCTGAGAAGGCTCCCGAGATATAACGGAAACAGCACCTCCATTTTCTCGCTTAGGAATCAAAGGAGCAGGATTACTGATATCACGTTGTTGAGGTTGCAAACTCGACCTCCTAGCACGTTCTCTTGCTGGAGATACAAGAACTTCAACACCAGATGATGACGACGCAGGGACAGCTGATTGTGACTTCGGGGATGGTAACGCTTGTGATGCCAGGTGTAATGCAGGAGAAGACATAGACGCTTGACGAAGTGAGGGAGTTATGAAGCTCGTAAATCCTGCAACCCGCACCTTGTCTTGAGAAACGACTTCGCCTGCTGAGGGGGTGGAGGGGTTCGAATCCCGTACAGCCTTCCTAAAGGTAACTTTGGACTCTATACGTTTCAACATGCTCGATTTTTCCTTCTCCTTGGGTGTAGCCTCGGATTTTGTGTATTCTTTATTTTTTCCTTTGCTCGTAATCTCAGTGTTGGGTGGATGAGGGGGTTTCTTAGTTCGCGTAGCGGTTCGAAGGCTTTGTTCCAAGGATGATCGAAATCGATTAAAGGTTTTTGACGATGTTTCCGTTGGGGGGGAAAGTGGTGACGACATCTCCATTGCCGCTAAAGGTTGAGCAGAACGAGAGGATGGACCCGCCGTCGGTATATGAGGGATAGCATTGACGCGTTGATGCGATGGCATTTGGAAAGGATCGGAAAGGTTTGTGTTTTGGAGTACAGCGGCCATGTATAGTCAAAAGATTTGCTAATTTGAGCCGTACAAAGATGACACAATTGACGACTGGACAAACGATTTCGCAGCAGTCAACCGCACGATCCGCTGTACACAGAATAGTTCAAAGACTGAAGCCAGGTTGGAAGCTGCGAGAAGAACGAATCAGTAAACAGGTTCTGATTGGCATACATGTGTGTGGGTATCAAGAAGCATTTGGAGAAACTCGCTATCAGAATAAGGGACTTCCGGCCGATAATGGATGAGAATCGAAGGACACTTACTAAATCTCGGCCAGATAAGGTATATGAAAAGCTCCAGGAAACAGCAACAACGACGAACGAGCCACACCTTGAACAACGAGGACAGCTGTTGAAAAAACGAAAGGAGGGCGCTTGTAATGGCGGGGCGGCAAAGATTGAGCCAGGGTTAACCGCAAGGCAAATAAACCGACGTCAAGGAGGCCGAAGTCTCGGTCTCGGAGGCAAAAATGAATGTTACTTATGAAACTTTGGGCGTCGAGAACCAACTTCCGGTGTGATGCTGAAAACTTGCCTAACAAATTGTCCAACCAGGTTGTACAGATCAAGTGAACCTGTTTCAAACAAAGTCTAATGTAATTTTACGGAAAGACCTGCGTGATCCAACTTTGGATATGTCAAATGAAACATTTATGGGAAAAGTTTTGGGTGCTGCGGGAAAAGTAGTCAAATAAGGACATATTCTGGGCACAAACATATTGATTCAGAACTTCCAGGGGCATGGGGCCAGCACACGAGTCAGGCAAGTTGTCCAGGCATGATGAAAACATGACGCACATTACTCCCGTTTGAAAGAAATTTTTGAAAACTCCGCCGGCAAAAACCCAGCACATGAACCAAAGGGTACAGCTGAACCAATCATTTATCATCGGCTTGTCGGCACGACCTGCTGCAACAGCACAGATCGACTCTTATGGAGAACACGCTGCAGTTAAGTTAGTAATAAAAACAAAGAACTCCAAGGGATCTAAAGCGGTGACTGCAAGAGACAAGTGACAACCTTCTACTATCGGAATGGAACCTCAGCTGGTTACAGCAGTCCCAGCTGATCGGATGCACGTTTGTTCTCATGTGCTAGCAAGTATTATATATTCTTTAACCATCAGAAGTACAACAAGGTTTGCAATAGATTTGTGGAGTATACGTACGCCACAAAGTTTGAATGAACATTTGAACAGCTTGAACTTAAGGTACTAACTACAGACTCACCCAATCATGCATCATGGTCGAACAACTTTTAGAGGTGTCTTCGGTGCAATCCTGTCCTATGTTCTCTCAAATTCTAAGTTCCGTTTCCGCAATCTTGATGATTACAATAACTTACAAAGAACACAGCCTCGGCGATCAGTTCTGCCTCCGGTACAGTAAATGCGTCATATGGCTGTATGTCATAGTTTCTCCGATTTTCCTTTGTGATTTGCGTATATGTATACGCTGGTCACAGTGATAGAACTGAATTCATTTGGTGCCTATGGTAAAACACATACATAAAATTAAATATAATAATGATTGGTGGACTACCACCGCCTAGCAGGGCTTGCTGAGCCTTGACCACCTTGTTCATTCCGGGGTCGACGCGGCCATCCAGAGTCAATAGATTGTCCAAATTCATCATCTCTTCCCCTTCCGCGGCCTCTACCGCGGCCTCCACGCCATCCTCTATCATTTCTTCCATAACCTTGGCGATCGTTGCTTTGGCTAGGGCGCGACTGACGACCAAATTCGCGATCACGATCATGTGGTCCAGGATTATGGTGTTGTGGACCTTGTGGAGGATAGAAACCAACCGGTGCTTGGTTCGGCCAAGGAGGTTGGTGTGATGGAACTGGCTGTGGTGGAATGTGTGGGTGGATGGGAAGTGCTTGAGAGTGATTCGGCTGGGGGATGGTTGGGATATTAAGAGCTGTGGTGGAGGCTAGAGTTCGTAAGACATTTTGGATCTGCTCAGGAGTCAAAGATGCTACTTCTGCAACAAGTGCAGCTGATGCATCAGGATTTCCGGGTAGTGCTTGTGGAGGATTTGGTACCGTTGGAGACTGGCTAGCTGGTGGAGGCGCTAGTGCGTGTGTTGCAGTTTGTACGAGATGTGCGGGTGGAGGCGCGAGTTTACCCTTGTTAAGTACCCATATGCCAATAAGATAGTTCACTTTACGTATTGCGGGGAGCTTCAAGTCGTCGAGTAATTCCATGTACTCCGGCAATGGTTCCGTGGAGACTAAAGGTATCATATACAATTCTCTACCTGGCCAATGATCCTTTGGTCGGTTCCCCCAAGGAAACACTAATCCATGACGACTTGATACTGCTATTCAGCTAAAGTATTCAACAAAAAGCAATGAAAACATACTTTTTAGCTATCAAAAATTCGCACAGAAGCTTAAAGCTATCTTCACAAGATTCTGAGGCAGGAGAAAACGCGACACCAATTAACTCTTTAGATGCGTTCATACGCATTTGTAGCAAAAATTTGTTGGAATTTTCTACAGGAACACGTCCATCGATCCTTAGGACATCAGATGGGAATAGTGTCTTCCAAAGTAGTGAGTTGTGATCCAATGAACGGCCACCCATTTGACGAGCTACCACTGGCGTCTCCTGTGGAATACTTGAATCGAGTGGCATGTAGATCTGTTTGATATTGTGGTTAGAACAGGTCAAGCTCCGACACAGTTTTAGAATCACCTTGCCATCCCACACATGAGGTGTGGCGTCAAAAGATGCTTGTATTGCATCCGGAGAAAGAGCTATCTGCTCTTGTTCCTTTTCTTCAAGGAACATGTCGAAATCTTGATCATTCGCTTCTTCCATGTGTTCTGGCTCAATATTTGCGCCCTTCTTTTCACTGTCGTCATCTTTGTGGACTGTGTGGACTGAGCTAGACACCAAAGTCGATGTTGGGGAAAGAAGTACGGGAGAGGTTGGGGTGGTTGAGGATTCATCTCTCGGTGCATTCCAAAGGGAGTTCAGATCGAAAGATAGAGAACGTTGTCTGTCTGCTTTAGCAGCAAACGGAGAGATGCCAGTCGTGGATTGTGATATTGGAGATGGATTTGTTTGCAATTTATCTCTGGAAGATCCGTCAGTTTCCGTCGGTTGATCGGTCGGACGGGGTGATAGCTCAGAAGACGAAGCTGTCGGTTGTATAGTAATGGTCTCTTCGTCAATGTTGATCAAATCTGCTAAATTCAATTCGGGTTCGTGGGTGACATCTGACGTGCCTGGAGCGTATAACGGATGCATCGAGGTTCGGGTGGGAGATATTTCGCTAGTGGGTGAATCCACAGACATAGCATGTACAGGAACAGGAGGAGGTGCTCCCCAAGATTCGTTAACTGATGTTGGTATTGTCGGAGATTCAGGTGGTACAGATATTGACGCCGTGCGTTGACGCTGTACCGCCCTCAAACGTGCTAGACGTTCGGTTTCTCTTCTCTCTTCCGCTTCTTGCTCATGCTCGCGCTGACGTTCAAGTTCTCGAGCGCTCACCACGTCTCCATTGATATTCTCGATATCCTGTAAGCCCTTGTGGGTGATTTTTGCCCGAGGAGCAGTACTCTTTAGTAATATAGAGTGCTCCAACGCTTCCTGCTCAGCAATTCGGATGGACTGCTTAGTTTCTTCGTCTGCTAAATCAGTAGAGGACATCAAGGATATCTCTTTTGGGGAAATGCTGCCACAAGTGATACGTTGATGAATTACGACGCGGTCAGGTTTGCTAAGATTGAACTGGAGCATCCGAAAGCGATCCCTAAAGTCGGCACATATTAGCGTAAGTAAGAAAGGAATGATATGGGGAACGTACTTATAATTACCACCTGCATGTGGTATACCTTGCTTATCTGGTTCAGAGTATATATCATAGACACATTGTTCGAGGTCTTTAGCGAACTGTCTGGCTTCTCCAAGTAGTGCTTCTTTCTCTGCATCATCCAAATCCTCCAACTTTTTTGACACAATCTGCCCAGGAGTTCCCTCATCTTGCACTACACGCACGTGAGGATATCTCAAAAACACATCGCGGAACAGCTCCTCCAACTTCCCCAAGCAATACTTCCTCACAGGGTCGTCAGCCGCACTGTTGTCGGGTTTACTTTTCTTTGGCAGATGTTGTTCAGAGGCATTCGTATTTTTACGCTTGAGTCTGCTACTAGGCCCAGGGAGAAGCTGTGGATTTGGATCTTGCGCGTCGAGAGCTCGTCGCTTCGGGCTCGAAATGAGATATACCAGGATTTTGGTGCTGATGGTGTGATAAATAAATTGATCGCTTCACAAAACCATCAATATGTTTGCCACTCACTGCATTACCTTTTCCATTCCTCCGTGAATCTTCGGCAATATATTCATCCTCACTACTAATATCCTCTTCTGAGTCTTCGTTCTCCTCGCTTTCAGGGCTGCTTTGAGGTGGCTCCGATTTCACAGCTACAAGTTTCGATGATTGGGGACTCTCGGTTGGGTCACATTCTTCTACTGCCTCTTCACCCTCCCAAATCACTATAAATGAAACTGGTCAGAATGAACGTATTTATGACACAAATATGCAAGATGACAATCGAAGAACTGAAAGTATTGATCCTCCACATCCCACAAACTGTCTCTCTTTCGCCTATCACTGCCAATAGTACAAATCATATACAGAAAGCACTCAGGGTCGAAACTTCAACAACTCATACTGCACCCTGATATACAAGGACGCTCGATATTTCGACAAATAAAAGGTCTAGCAAGTTATGAAAAGCTCACTGGCAACGACGAAAGAAAACGGCAGTAGTGAAGGCGAAAGCTACGAGACATATTTACTTCGAGATTACAGAGTGGAGGAGGCATACTGTTCCCGTGTACATAGATCAAGAAACTCAAGTGTACTCACTGGCTGTTCGACGTCCCGTTGTCTCAGTACAAGATGGGCATATATAAATATCTGCGAAAGATAACCAATTTGAGCTGGTGGCACAAGATGATAGAGGGGCAACTTACTGATTTCTTCTGCATCTGGTTCACTGATATCTACACAAATAAAGTGATACCTGTTGTGGACTGTAAACCAGCAAATCGATAGCATATACTCCAGAACGTACCAAGTTCGACATTCTGCGCAGTAAATCATCGGCGATCCGTCATCGCCTCGGGTGCAAGTACAGTTGGTTGACTTTGATACCCGTCGAGTACCCCTCTTTTTTCCCTTACCCCCTGCCTTCGTGCTTTTGGTCCGGATGTTCTCTTTGCTTGTGCGATTTGTGTCACTTTTGTTTTTCGATGCAGGTTCCTTTCCTTTTTGGCTTTTACTAAGTGGTGGGGATGCCATTTTGGTATCCAAAACTTTGGCAGCTCTGGTCTTTGATCGTGTAGACATCGAAAAAGAAAAGCCCTCAAATACGAGTTAGTGTAATCAACCTGCCGCCAACGATATCGAGTTGTATGTATCTGGTCAAAACAAACTGAGAATAGCTCCAAAATGACTCAGGTGATTATTACGCAATTTTCTCATCACGTGATGCCACACGTTAATGTCAACAATTCTGAATTTCTATTTTCCAGTTCAAAACTTTGCTTTAACTTTAAGTTTTAATAACCCCAAGAGCCAGAGGATGACCCTCTTTTATACATATACACCATTCATAACCCGAATTTCGAAATTCAAAGCTAAAAATTAATAAAAATCAATCCTGGATCTGAACTTTGATCGCTCCTTGCGCCGGGTCGGCTGCCACATGGAAGGCTGATATTGCGTCTTCTAGTGCAAACCGGTGTGTCACAAGTGGTTTGACATTGATAAGTCCCCCAGCAATAAGTCGAATGGCTTTAGGATACTAGATAACAGTGTAAAGATCTGGATCACGAAAATTCAGTATTACAACTTACTTGGTTTGCATAACGGTATTGTAAGCTGACATCAATTTCATTGGCGCTGAGGTGCATGAATGGGAACTGCAAAATGAGATTGGGTTTGATACCGCCTTCCGACAATATAACAAAACTCACCACCAGTTCATTCTTGCCTACACCGATGATGAAGACTTTGCTTCCGAAAGCCATGGACTGCACACATCGCCATAAGCTTAGCTATGTGGCAATATAGTTGTGGTGGAACCTACATAAATCGCAGTATGGATACTACTTTCCACACCTGTACATTCCAGAGCTACCTTGAGGGGCGTACCAGCGACTTGTTTTATCTGGTCAGCTTGCACCTTCGGAGTCGTGTTGCGCTCAACGAGAACAGTTTTGATACCGGGAACAAGCTTTTTGGCGAAATCCAAGCGACTTTGGAATAGGTCGGTAATTATTATTGGCTCAGCACCTGCAGCCCTCGCGGACAAGAGCGACACCAGACCAATGGGACCGGCACCACTGATTCTTTTGAGTACATGGAGCAAACATATGACTCATCACTAACCAAATCAGAAGCGGGTCCCCAAGACGAAGTCCTGAGCGTTCAATACCAGCAAGAGCCACAGCAAGTGGTTCACATAGAGATCCCTCTTCGAAGGAAACATGGTCTGGTAGCCGGTGAAGCCATTGTGCTGGATGCAGATGCCACCTCGTTAAGGTCCCTATATAAAATATTAGGCTGAGGTTGTAGCTTTGGAAAAAATTGCAAACCGTGGTATGGAGGGGTTGAGAAAAATACGACGTCAGGACAAGCGTTGTATCTCCCGGTGCGGCAGGCGTCACATGAGGGTTGTGAGCAGGGAACGCCTGCCTCAATTGCTACTCGATCACCTATTACGGTCCCATAAGACGAATGCTAGAATGTATTCAAGTATAGGTACTTGCCGACTTTCCATTGAGTGACTCCTTCTCCAACTTCAGCTACTTCACCTGCAGATTCATGTCCTGACCCACACTACGGAAAGTAATGAGATGAATTTCGGTTTATTGTAAAGGAAATTTACTTCGTCAGTGACCACCATTGAGTCACCAATCCGACCATGTTTCCAGAAGTGAACATCGCTCCTACATGGAAAGATTAGATGTCTTGTTTGTTTTGTCACAGACCCATTCAAATCACCCGCAAATTCCTGTCGCTCGGACATGAAGAAGCACCTGTCCTGGTCCAGGTTTGGGACGGGGCTTCTGTACAAGGTGGATTTCATGAGCCGGGTTGTAAAATGCAGCGATGTTAGCATCAGGAGAAGGTTTTTCCCCAGACGCAAGAACTCGAAAAGATGGGTCTTTCAAAACTTTGTTGGGGTTATAGATTTCCGCATTTCCAACCTCAATGACTTGGGTGGCCATAACTAAGACAAGGATATACAGAGGAAATTACACTGATAAGAATTTATATGTGGGATTATATAGCACTCAGTTTGAGAAGATCCGATAATACGGTCCACCATCAGGCCCACCAAAAATGCACACATGGTAGGCAGGTTGTCATTAGCTGGTAAAAACTTCTGTGAGGGTCACCCGGTCACAAGGCCAATCTTTGATCGACTATGTTTACCTCCCTTCGGGACCGGAAGTCAAATACGGACCGTTGATAACAACCAAGAAAGTAAACGTTCCGAGATGATAAATTTCAATGTGATTTGAATGAGATATGCGTGCAAACGAGTTAGGAAAGTGTAAAACTTCAATTTTAAAGTCAGAGTACAGTATCCTAATGAGGAGTGTCATCCAGATGGCTGTGGACCTCCTGTGAAGCGCTTGAATGTGAAACTTTATGACAAGTCAGTGTTAAAATTGGAGCAAAGTGACACGTAAACTTACCCCAAAAATGCCAGATCCTTTTCCGCCCCCACACCTTCCACGGCCTCAAGTTGATCGGGCATATGTCCAAGGTCATCGGTCGGGAAGTAAGATGTATCGGTCATAGACTGCAAACGTGGAACAAAGGGAGGTGTAATACGACGCAGGGAATTCCAGTCGGCACCATGGAAGAAGGGATGCGATTTAATTTGAGCAACTGTTAGTCGCGAGTCCGCCCATGTCATCATGCTAATTCTGATATGTCAGCCAAAAGATGCCGTTATCTCTATAATGCGAACCTTCGTATAAGATTCTCCCCTTCTGGAGAAATATATACCTCTTCTGGAAGATATAGGTAGTTTGGCCAGTCAATGATTTTTTTATATGTATCCCCAGGATTTTCGGAACAGAACGGAGCGTATCCAACAAGACATTCGTAGAAAATTGCTCCGAGTGACCACCAATCACATTCTTTTCCATAACCTTTCATCATGAAGACTTCCGGAGCAATCTTTAAGAATAACATGAGTGGAGTATTTCATAGCCAAAATGAGTAACCTTACATAGTCTGGGGTGCCTACTGTGGAGTAGGCCTAGCACAGTATAAGTTATAAAATGTATATAATTATGGTGTGTCACTTACCAGCTTTCGACGATTGGCTTTCCAAGTAGCGATTTGTTCCCGACTCATGGTGAGATTAATCGGGTTCACTTGCACACTATTACGCGTGTGATCTCTTGTTTTTTCTTGCTCGAGATGTTTCTTGTAAAACTCTGCATCTGACACCTTGTGGAGACCAGTGGAGAGGCCAAAATCTGACAACTTCAAGTGCCCGTTTTTGTCAATCAAAACATTATCCGGTTTGATGTCACTAGGCAAGGTTTATTCTTTTGCTTGAAAATGGAAAAAGTGACTAACCGATGGATGTAACCCAGATTATGAACGGCTTCAATAGCCAAAATACATTCCGCCATATAGAAGCGCGTAACGTCCTCCGAGAACACGTCATACTTCATCAACATAGTCATCAAATCACCACCAGGAAGGAACTCCATGATTAGATACAGATATAAAGGATCTTGGAAGGAATAGAACAACTGAACGACCCAAGGAGATGTAGATTCAGCCAAAACGTCGCGCTCTGCACGAACATGAGCAAGCTATAGAAAAACATTAGTATGAAACAAGGTAACAAGAAATATTGAATGACTGACTTGATCTCGTTTTAACATCTCTGCTTTCTGCAAGCTCTTCATAGCATATACTTTGCCGGTATCAACTTTCTGCACTAGGCGGACCTGATTTTTGCTTATAAGAGGGATATTTTGAGGAACAGGAAAAGAGATGAAAGATAACCTCTCCAAATGCTCCCTTCCCAATGACTTTAACAGTCCTGAAGTCAGATAGCTTGATCTTTGTTCGTTTCAAACGCAGATGCTGCGTTTCTGTCTTGCTGTATTTTCGAATCTCGCGTTCTTTTGCATCAGCAGTGTGTAATTGTGTCAGCCTCGTTTCCATCTCAATCCTCCTTCATGATGCCAAATAACGTTCAGTTCGCCACCTATAATGCCGTAAAACTGGGACTTTACCTTGCATTTCTTTCTATAGCTGCATCTACTGCTACCTTGTAATATGATTCGAGCTTTAGCTTTGCAGCAGTAGATCTCGCGACAGCATCTGAGCTGAAGTCTGCCGTTGACCTCTCAAAGTAGACATCTGTCAGAGACGGCAACAGTAAGTCAAGCAGGATTTGAAAGGGGTCTGCACATATCCATACATTCATCCCCTTGTGGTCTACTCCCACCGTGCTCTGATGGTGGATGATCGGCACTAAGAGGAGTTGAAGGTCCTGGTGAGTTTGGATACATGGCTTAGAGGTGACTGATGGTGAGAAGGTGGTAAGGAGGGGTGGGCTTTGAGATCGATGGTTAGGAAGGATATGGCTTATAAAAGGGTGATAGGTGGGTGGTTTGGATCGAGGTTATATGGACTTATAATAAGAGAATACAAATATCCTCATGATCAAAGATCAAAATGGCATGTAGCAACGCATGCCGAGCTTTACAACAGTATCAATACAAGATATAATACTTTATGTGACTTGCTACGGTAGTAGCAATGTACCTCAGTATAGTTTCACACCTTCAGGCCCTCCTTGTATGTATGTATATGGGAAGCATACCAATGAGGTCTAACAACTGAAAGCCCATATTTTGATTAGGGTGTTTTTAGTGCCAGCGCGACCATCAACACACCCTGGGAATATGTTCCCGGGAGCTTTTAATTTAATGTGTCACGGTCCCCGATTAAAACTGCAACTTTTGGTTTCTTGTTAGTATGTCGTTGTCGATTGTTCTTTAATTCAAGTCTTTTGTCATTTGGTGGAACAGTTGTTTATATAGATATCTGCGAACTTGGTTGTAGGAACTTGGTTGAGTTCTTCCGATTTCGAGCCGAGTGCTTACATTCATCGAGTGATATTTGGAGTAGGCGCCATTGCCAAACAAACGCGAGATAAGTGCCTTGCCTTCAAAGACTTACTGCAGCTAATTGCGAATTGTCGTAAAGGATTGGTTTTTCTTGTATTTTCCTTCGACATTACTCTTTTTAAAAATATGTCAGAACTTACCTTTGACACGCTCGTTGATGATGGGAATACTCTTGGATCTGAAAGAGCAAGATTAGAAAACAAGGTCATTCTCGACGAACTTGAACGGAAGAGGAAGGCAAGGACTTTGGCCGTGCCTACGGATGATAACCGTGTCAAAGCTAGGCTACGAGAGATAGGAGAACCTATCACACTGTTTGGAGAACGGGTGAGTTGCGTCACCAATGCGACGCGTATCTACTGTTAACGCTTTTTGAAGGCAGCGGACCGTAGAGATCGGTTGATATATGTTTTGTCCCAAATCAATGCTGCAAGAGGAGATGATGCTATGCAAGTCGATGAATCCTCTGAAGATAGTGAAGAGGACGTTCGTTCATTCCAATTTCACGCATACTCAAAAATATCCAACTGATTTAACCTCGTTAGGAAGAAGAATTTTACTCTCCGGGATCTCTGGAATTGTTGGAGGCTCGAAGACGATTAGCAGAGTTTTCCCTCCCCAGGTTGGATTCATGCTATCGATAGGTGAACATAGTCAAGGTGCTTACTATACTTCTTTGTGCTTTTCTTTCTCTTCAGAGCTCAAAAGCGGATCGCCCAACAGCGAATAGACAGTAGAATGGACTTGGGACGCATTGTAGACATTCGTAAGAAGGTATTTGGTGAAGTGAAAGTGCGTACTTCAGGATCAACTATTTTTATAGTGTTTCATCTTTGTCCACAGAAATTTGCGAACTTAGGCTCCCAAATCGGGGATGAACGTCCTATATCACAAGTACGCTTTGCGCCTAATAATAAAATTCTTGCAACTGGTAGTTGGTCTGGGACTGTTAAACTCTGGAATGTTCCGTCATGTACACCTATCCGTTCACTTCGAGGTTTGGGTTTTCCCCACCATATATACTCGCAATATTAAAGCAAGAACTTAGGCCACAGTGACCGGGTTGGCGGAGTTGCCTGGCATCCTCAAGCAACACTAGATCAAAGCGCAGAGGCTGTAAACTTGGCTAGTGGAGGAGGGGAGGGGAATGTAAATCTGTGGTCTATGAACAGGCAAGTCTCTGGCCAGCAATAATCGTCACTATATTTAAAAGGTTAAACCTACTAGTGATTCACCATTATCAATTATGAAGGGGCATCAAGATCGTGTTTGTCGCGTAGCATTCCATCCTTCAGGTGATTATGTTGCTAGTGCAAGTTTTGACACGACATGGAGGTTATGGGACGTGAAAACTTCAAAAGAATTGCTCTTACAAGAGGGTCATTCGAAGGAGGTTTACGCGGTGGAATTCCAAAACGATGGGTCTTTGGTAGCATCAGGGTATGTCTGACCGGAATAAATATCAATGTTAAATGACCTGACTATTTTGGGCTTTAGCGGATTAGATGCTATTGGCCGAGTGTGGGACTTGAGAACAGGAAGAACGGCAATGGTTCTCGATGGTCATGTACAAGCAATTTTTGCTATTGGGTTTTCGCCCAATGGGTTCGGATGGTTTTATTGCATTTTCGAAAACAAGTACTCACCCTATTCTTTTCTACCTCAGATACCAAATCGCGACGGGTGCTGGGGATGACACTATTCGAATCTGGGATATGCGGTCACTAAGGTCTTTGTATACTATCCCAGCACATTTGTCCAACGTGTCAGACATTCGATTTTTCCGAGCCAACGATATCTATTTCAACCATACACAACCAGATGTTTCCATGGACGGTAACGATGATGAAAGAAGACCTGATGCTGAAAAAGAAAAAGACTTTGCTTTCGAAGAGTGGAGATATCGATCTGGTCTTTTCTTTGCCAGCTCAGGGTATGACTGGCCTAGTGAAGCTTTGGAGTGCAGATGATTGGCAACTTCTGCGGACGCTTACAACAGATGCCGGTAAAGTGATGTCAGTCGATATTTCCAGCGATGGCGCACTCCTTGCCTCAGGAACATACAACAGAAACTTTCAATTATTTGCACCGGAGGATGTATAAATACTTAAAACGTTTAACATTAGTTGATGTAGCTAATAACTCCCTGCACGATTATTGGTGAATATAACAAGAGCAGTTCTCGTAATTTTGTACGTATAAAGATTGAAACAAAAAGGCCAATAAATTCAGATTATGCCATCTCTGACCTAGTATAATCTGAGAATGATGTCATGAGGTGACAAGGGTATAGATACACACCTTCTGCATAAATCCAGATACACGCCCAAGATCCACTATTTGTGCATCACTTTCCACCGCAAGGACAAGATTTTCCAACATCTGAAACTTTCATTAGTATCCTCACTCGTAACAAGAACACTTCATCATTACCTCCTCAACCTTGTCGATTGGGATGCCTGTACATAGAGCGACGATCTTTTTACACTGATATTCTTTCTCTGCACTGGCACCTTGCAAGCTCTTAAGCCGCATCCTCACCAATTCCTCCATTCGTGTGTGCCACATCTTAAGACGCCGCAGTTTGATCAGACTTGCGATAGAGTCCGTCGTGGGGATAGGGGGCTCGGAATCTACGTTAAACGAGATATCCACTGTCCCCCCAATGCCCTCCATTGTCGAGTTCGTGCCCCGCCATCTGAAGGCGGGTGAAACTGATTCTCGGGCATCATTTCCACTTAGATCAGTTCGTCCCGTCCAGTCGAACTGCTCTTCTTCCGTGATTGCCTTTTCAACATTTCGTACCCGTTGGCTAATTTGGTCTAGTTCTCCGCATCGCCCTTGCCATATTTGTATTTGTTTCCTTTGTTCTGATAACTCTCGCGTGGCTGCTCGGAGGTGAGCTTGAGTTACATCAAGGGCGTCTTGTTTGGATTTTATCTCCCCTTGGAATTCTGCGCTAAGATTTTGGATAACGGCAGTTATATCTAAACAGAATGTTACTGCCGAGATGAATCAACACGTCATTAGAACGAACCTGCAATAACGTCTTGACTCTTTTGGACTGGAGCTGGGGGTCCAGAGCGCAAGGAAGAGAGGATATCTTCAGCTCTAGGTCCGCCACTGAGTTCCTGTAGATAATGTAATTCAGTGGGATCCAGTTCGATGGGGGGAACGCTTACTTCTGCTTCGACACCGAAATCACCTGGCCTCAGACCCAGTTTATTCGGTAATATTCGATTGGCTCCGACATCTAATAACGTCCTCACCAAACTTCGGTTTCCAACCCTCGCAGCGATATTCAGTGAAGTGTCACCATGCTCATCTTGCAAGTCAACCAGCGAACGAAAGTCACCACCTTGGTGCTGAGCAATCCAGTAGAATATTTGGTCAAGATAATATCGTGCAGCGACAGCACGCCCTTTCACACCAGCAAGTGAAACTATATGGTGAATAACAGTCTTTCGTGAAGTATCCAAGGTTCGTATTGAAGGATGTAAAGCAATAATCAATGTAGTTAAACGATTGTTGGTCCTGCATTATGCGTTGCAAGACAAGCGCGTATCAATGGTGTTTCACCAAGGTAATTGCCACGATGTATGTCTGCCCCATTTGCTATTAATGAGTCCACGATTTGTTGACGAGCAAGGCTGGCAGCTAGATGAAGTGCAGTATGTCCCTGGTCATCCAAGATAGTATCAATATCTATGGGTTGAGAGACCCCTTGGTTTCCCATAACTGCTTCGGAGGAGATCTCACGAATGAGATCCAATACGGGCACTGGATCATCACGTTGACATATTGCTGCGATGACAGCTGCCCTACGGCTATCCTTTAGGGGAGCAGTTGGGTCCATACCTCGGATATAGGAAGGTTTTGATGCGAATCTTGTTGTATGAACATCAAGGTCAGCGGGGCCTTGCATATTCATTTTGTTCCCATTGGTGGTAGATAATGAGCTTGGTGGGCGAGATGATCCGTTGAACGCAGGTTGGGAGGTACCAACAGTGTGGGAGGAAGCGAGGGACTTTTGTGATGATAATTGCCAGGAAGTTTGGCTGAGAGGAAGATAACGGAGGCGTTGGTTCCTGGCGTGCGCGTTTTGCAGGTGAGGGGTTATCATCACCGTTCATTTGAGGACCGGCTGAGGGCGGACGTGATCTACCCAAGGTTTGGAAGTCTAAACGATGTTTTAGATGATACATAATATTCTAAAGAAAAGATTATACCGGAAGCGGCAGCCATCATTGAGTCTGCATCTGCTTCTGAACGGTTGCGTTTTAAAAGTTGAGCTCGGAGGTGGTGTTTGGGAGGCTGGAGAAAAGGACGATGGTTGAGAGCCAGTTTGATAATATGGATTCGGTGAATTGAAACCTGACGGACGAGTGATTGCTAAACTTGATGTAGAAGGAGTAAAAAGGCCTTGCGCTCGACCCTGGTTTAGGAGTCGAAGGGCGGAGCCTGGCATTATTGGAGGAGGAGCGAGTGTTGAAGGTAGTGAGGGAATGTAGTTGCCAGAGGCACCCAAGCTGGAATACGAGGATGAAGCAGACAGGGGACGCGGGGACGCGGTACCCGCGGGTGTGGTGACAGGCAAAGCTCCCAAAGAATTAGTAGATGGCATGAAGTCGAAACAAAGGCGAGAGCAAAGGAGCGACGCCATATTGAATTGAGATGTCCCGACCTCTTTCCAGAGGTATCCTTGAAGATAAGCGTTAAGATAAATAAAGGACTCATGAAGCTAGGCAAGATACATACCACGTTCCTTGATATTTACCATATCCACCTTGCACAATCTCATGCTTTCCTGGCAAGATCTCTTTTTCTAGTATCTTCGTGCGACGCCCTTTATCAACACCCGCAACTTTAAGAATTTGTGTCGCGTTAACATAAGAGTCGTTGCGTCTGCGCATGACAGCGATTCCGCGGACCATACATTCGTATACCTGGAATGACGCGACCGCGTTAGAGGAGAATGACACAGGGGTTATCAGAGACTACCTGTACTGAAGAATATACGGCATTGTATATCTTCACTGGTGGTTGAGTGCTGCCTGGAACTCTTGGACCCGACTGCATCTTGAAGCGGCTAGAGGAGAACGACGAGCTTGGGTGGTGATGCGAAAGTGGTCAGGTGGCCATACTTAAACGCGACAACGCGTGGTCGGAGATACAATTATGCTCTATATAGTTCCATCTATCGTGACTCGTACAATGGTACATGACAATCTCTAGCAATTGTCTGGTTTGATTAAGATCATAACTATGTATATCAAATGTGGCCCACTGTACATGTCTGTGCTATTATAAAATGTAGGTCTAGGATGTTTGTTTGGCTGTGTTGTGGCAGCCGACATAACATACATAACCCGGAAGATACATCATAGCTACTGTGATCCATAACCAAAGAGCCATTATTGCTATTCATCTTAACCTAATGCACATCGTTATCATCCCCTTATGACTGACTCTATCTCAGAATATCAACCCCTTCTCGCCTCGTATGTCTCTTTCTTTGCTGTCACAATGTCTCCCAAGTTCTTGACGCGTTTCCACAGAGAAGATGTCGAGGCAACTTCAGTCTACCCTGTTATTCATATGATACGAGCCGTGAGCCATCAGTATATTTCACTTCAGGTGATGTCTGATCTGTGATATTCCAGGATGTCATAGTAAGCCTTCATTATATTATGATGCATCCCTCTTTACCAGAACGTAAAACGTCTATATTCTGACCTTACCCAGTATTTTATAGGTTTGCTCCTCCAGAATCAAACACTTTTTATACTGATACAGATCAATAGATACACCTTTAACATTTCAAGCTGTCAGTCGCTAACATCCTATCCAATATTATTGATACAATTTATATTCATTCAGCTGACCGCCCCTGATTTAACTTACACCCTTGTCCGTCCGCTGTTAGATAAATATCTGGCGATCCAACGAGATGGAAACATGTCCATTGTTTTTTGCTTGCTCCTCAACCGAGTCCACTTTCTTCAAGATGACAATATGACCACCGCTGCTGTTTCCCGTTCTCGAGCAGAGCTTTGTGAAATCCTTGCTACACGCATATTCCGAGAATATGGCAATAGCATGCTAAAATTGACCTCAACTCTGACAACAACCTGGCTCGTATATAACGGTGCAGATTCAAACATGCTTACGAAAGCCAGGCAAGCGCGAGATGACGATTTGGAAGATAGAGTTGGTAACGCGATTGAGATGGCCATTCTCGGCAAGGCAAAGAAATTCATAAAGAGCACTGCCTGTCAAAAAGTTATAAATGGAATATGGTCGTAAGTATGCCACCAAATACTCTAAGACTTTGGCTCAGTACCCTGATCAAGGGGCAAATGTGTGTATCAAGCAGAAAGCAGTCACTCAATCTTATCAGATGTTTGTTTTTCACTTCTAAAATGTGATAATTTTCTTATTAAATTGCAGACGTACAAACGAACACCGGTGCATTTTTATGACCCGTATAAAGCACCATTGCTTGATCACTACCGGTTAGCCAAATCCCTTACCATAATTTGCATTCAAGCGTCCACTAACTATACCTGGCATCAGTCTAAAAGTTCCCGCTATTCGATCTGTATTGGAGTACTCCAAGTGTGTGCCGTGTTCCTGCACCCACAACAATTTCTGAGCTGATATGATTAGCTTCTTGATTCTCTTTGTATTATTCGTTCTAGCAATCGAATTGAGCGAGAGAAATAGGTTGAATACAGCAGAAGTTGCATTTATGGTTTATGCCCTTGGTTTTACACTTGAGAAGGTTGCTGCCATGCAAGAACACGGAATCACTGGTAATAATACTCCACACAACGCGCTCCAGATTATTCATTCTTTTTCAGTTTATTTCAAGGGAACATGGGTTAGTCAAGATCAACATACTTATTCAAAGTGAACTAAAGGGCTCGTTGAAGAATGGATTTGATCTAGCATTCGGTATGCTGCTTTTTTTGTGATACGTTTCGTAGCGCCTTTTCTGATTTCCCCAGTAACCACTTACTGCATATATGCGTTTCTGCGCCTATTTGGGGTTTACAGTGGTAGTTCGTCACTTACTATAGATTCTTATGATGTGTCCTAATATCCACCTAGGAGAGTGGGCCCGCACACTGGGAATTGACTTTCTGGCACTTACCGCATGTTTACTGTTTCCGCGGTGAGTTGGTTTCTGTTGTCGGGAAGTCTGACAAGATATTGATGGTCGCAACATCAAGGCTTGCGTTTGTAACTTTGAAGAATAATCTAATGGTTCTCTCACTCCGTGCTATGATGATGCAGTTTGTGTTCCTTATGCTTGTGGCCGCTTTTTGTTTTTGCGGGTTTTTATACGCTTTATGGACGTGAGTATACTTACCGGACTTTGCATTCCCTCTCTGAATTGTCCGCAGGTTGAGTCGCAATGAAGCAGGGTAAGTAAATTTATCAATTAAATTGATGTTTGTGCTCATCTCATCACGTTCCAGATATACTGCTGGGTCAGTTGCCATCCATTTTTATGAAGTCTTCTCATCCTTCTCTCAGAACGATTGCGTGGTGGATGTTAGACCTTTGGTTCGGTCTTGACGCTAGTGGATTTCAATTTGCAAGTCAGTGCTTAATACTGCGTAAACCAAAGTATCTTATAGTATAATGCAGCCCAATTTCACCCCATGTTCGGCCCCTTACTGATGGTTACTTATGCCTGCCTGAGCAACACGCTTCTACTTACCGGTTCGTCTTGCCATGAATCAGACCAACCAACTCATTATCTGACTAACCAATTCTAGTTCTCGTATCTGTAAGTTTACCAACCCTGATGTAATGTATCGTTAGAAATGACTCACTGCAAAGATACTGTCCAATACATTCGCCACCATTAACGAAGACGCTGCTGCCGAGGTATTTATCTCAAATCCACCAAATTTAAATAGATCTCTCACCATTGTATAGGCAATGTTCCGCAAAGCAGTGTCCACCATTGAAGGGTTTGTTTACTTACCTTCGTAACGTGACCTTTGTTAACGAGACCGGCAGAGTAAAAGCGGATTTCCTTTTCTCATATCAGCCTCCTGTGAACGTACTCGCATTAATAGTGTTGTTACCTGCAAGCTATTTCCTTTCTCCCAGGTGGTTTCATAAGGTAAGATAGCAATAAAAATGACATACACACTCACCAAACTTGGATGTAGGTCAATGTATTCATGATCAGGTGACTCCCAATGATTGCCGTTTTTGAATCTTCACAAACTCAAATACTCACCAGGTTGACGAATTTCCCATTGCTTTTGTCGATCGCTCTTTATGAGCGCCAGTCGAAGAAAGCAGGATCAGCAAACTTCTATGAGACAATCAGTCATGTTACAGAAAAAATATTCGATACACTGCCTCGCGGTTTAAAGAGGATGAGTAGGTTCTTTATGTTCATCTTTTGTTGCGCCCTTCCTCATTTGTCGTTATAGCCTTTCTTCGAAGGACTTGCAGGTTCACACGGTGATATCGACGCAGTACGTATCATTTGTCATGGCACTGGTACAAATCACCAAAGCTGCCATTAATAGATTTTTGAAATTGAAGACGAATTCGAGAGTGCTCTAGAGACACGAGATGACTATGGTACTTTCGAGGAACAACATATCCGCACCACTTCTTCGTCTTCGTCCAAACGACCAATACCTACATCATCATCTCAGCGTTCTCCCTCAGGTGGACGACCCGGTATTCGAGCAAGGGTTGATTCTGTGATGGCTCGTATCCCGGATGTTACAAGCCCCCTTGCCCAGCTATTTCAACCTCTGAATGTTGGTGATGATATAGCCGAAGAACCAGGAACAAACAAGACAGGGTCACCCACCAATATAAGCTACGGCCCAGCGAGCCGGCGTAGACTTACATCTATTCAGTCAATCCAGAGACGTCCCCAAGACATCATGAACCAATCAAATGGACCCAGACGTTACCCGCTTACAGGTCCTCCATCTTTCAAAGAGCAGTTATCAGCTAGTCCTGGACAAAATGTCCTTCCGGCAACTGCAAGTCAAGTAAAAGAAACGGAAAACGAAAGCGAAAGTCTCCCAGCATCGATTCAACTATCAAAACGGTTAACCGATATTGAGGAGAAACAGGCCAATATTGAGAAACTGCTCTTGCAAATAGCACAGGATATAAAGGGTATGAAGCAATAGTAAACACTGATGTTTTACAATAATTTTTAGTAGATATATGTTTGATGACCATGACGAAATTCACAATCACGTTGATAGGCTATGTAATGGAAATCCAGATGCATGACAATTTTGATCCAAAAAACTATTTGGACATGTCCTTAATGCAAGGGCTAGGTGCACATTTTGATTGTATAGCCGATTCATTCCTTACAATTCGAAAATTGAGATCAAGTGGATCTTAGAAACAATACTCTAAGAGATCTCAATTACTGGTGGTATCACATATCTAGAGGCAGATTCATCGAATAATTGTTCCTTATTCGACACATCCACGACTAATGGATGAGATGGATGCTCAGTGGCTAGTCGGCTGGGGAGGGAGGATTAATAATCAGACCGTCATCAATAGAGAGGGATTACATACTTCCATATGTCTTCCGCTTCAGGCTTTTTGAGCGCACCCAATCCTGCAGCAACCACATAAGCAGCTAATGCTTCATGGTCATCTTTTTGTTGTTCAAGCGCTTCTTCCAGATCTGATTTTGCATCCTGGATATCGTTACGAAGTATGCGAGTTACACCTCGAGCTGTAAGGAGATGCGATGAAGATAATGATGGATTTGCGAGTTGTTCTGTGTAGAAAGAATGTGAATTTGAATAGCCGTCTCTACCAGTGACAAGTCCGATCGTGGATTCAATGAGTTGAAGGAGGAGATCATCTTCTGCCCAACGTTTGGATCGCTCAAATTGCTTCTTTGCAAGGTCGGGTCGATTGATGGACAGATATATCTGCACTATGACTGCTACCCTGTATGAAACAGAGAGGTTAATACGCAGACTTGCTTTGAATGTAATCCAATACGTACGCTTCCAAATCTTCAGTGTCAGTCCCTAATGTCTCTAAAGCCTCTTCGATCTCCCCAGCTCGTGCAAATGCTGTCCCAGCCAATACTCGTACAAGAGACTTTTCTCTTTCCGTTCCTTCAGCATCGTCACTTTCTATTTCAACAGAGAGGTCACGCAATTCCTCCAAAGCCGACTCCATGTCAGACTCATCGTGTTCCCCAACATATTTCGCAAGGGCAGTGAGAGCCTTGAATGTGATGTTATCGCTGTTCTTCGGAATGAGTTCGAGTGCTGAATGTGTGTCATTCAGAGCTACATAAGCGCGAGCCTTGTACAGCAAGATCAGAGAATAATCATCAGACGACGCGTCTGGGAGTGCAATGTTGGAGAGGCTCTTGTAGGCGCCTTGAATTTGGGTTAGTCCGCAACTTCCTGGGATTAACAGATTTAGTGTTTACCGAGTATGAACTGCTGCTTGACATGATAAAGTTCTGAAGAGTCCATTTTTTGTGAGCGTAGAACAGAGAAACGTGGATTTACTTTATGGGGAAGTGATCTAACCTGTATATATCAACCCAAATAAAGCACTCCAAAATATTCAAGCTTGTCAGGCTGACTTCACATTCTTAAACTCTTTATCACTCCCTTTGTATAGCAATTACCCTTAAAATATAAGGAAACTATCTAACTCCAAGCATGACAATAAACCAAGCACAAGCCTCTGTGGCACATGGCGTCCTACGGACCGCAGCCTCTCCGTTGGCAGTTTAGTGATCATAAAGAAGATTTCAATACAATTGGGAGAAAATCCGAAAAGGTCCCTCAGCAAATCACTACTGGCCAAGTTGATTCTTTCAAAAGTTCCGCTATCACTTTTCTGCCAGGTAGATTTTCGAATTATCTTTTGCAGTCCCATGGGTGACCACATGATACTTTCGCAAATCAATGCAATGGAGGTGCAAAACCTCCAGTTTATTGAGATATAGAGTACTTCCGAGATCAACACCGTACCACTACCGACCACTCGCAAACGATCTCCTGATGCCCGCAATCCGCTGGCGGTCCGAGTCTAGTCAGTGTAGCCACGTTGATATGTTATAAAGGGTGCCTAAGGAAAAGCAGTTGTCACACCCAACAACTAGCATTAACTTCCGTCGAAATGCTGAAGCAGCTGTTTTTCGCCTTGATATGTTTCGCAGAATTTTTTCTAGCTACACAGGCTTTCCAAAACCCAATCAAGCGCACAGACGGATCTGACCCTTTCATGGTACATACCAAGCTTCTTTGACAGTCTACCTCATACTCATCATACCTTTGGCAGGTATATCATGAAGGCTATTATTGTAAGCTTTCACTTTGAGCTTTTCCGTGAATATATATTTCAACGGGACTATGTAGACCTTACTACAACTACTTGGAGCAATATTCAGATCACCCGGGCTACAACTATTGCTGGATTGAAAACAGCTACCCCCAAAGTCGTCTGGACAGATAGCACGTCTTCCAGATGCTGCAATGTCTGTAAGTATTCTAACAATTACTTGTTTCGCACAAATAAATAACGTCTTGTCTCGGTCCAGGGGCCCCGGAAATTCATTGGTGGGTATATCCAAGCTTCATATGTGATCCCAACTGATTTCTCTGACTAATCAGGCAAGCAAAGGAAGGTGCCTGGTTCATGTGAGTTATATATATCAAACCCCAACCAACATTTGCCTGATCTATCGAATCTCTGCAGCTATTATTCTGCTGGAACCAGTGGAACATTCGATAATCAACACGTACACGCTCTAAGAGGCTCCTCCAATATCATCTGGGATTCTACCTGGTCATATGCTTGTGAGTGATAGAATAGTATAATGAAAGCAGACCTGTAACACTCCTGGAGCTCGAATTGTCATCCCTAACAGAGACGTATGGTCCATCGATGCAACGGTCATGATTCTAGGATCAAATTCGTATCTAGTTTATTCAAGTTGGGACGGCAGTAGTGAGTCAATACTACTAGTGTAACAACTAAACTCTGTAGCTGATATTTTCCTACCAGACCAATGTTTATACATTGCGTAAGTGTCGATAACGCTGCTACCACTCTATTACCGATTAACAATTTCGTTAGCCCGATGACCAGTGCAACCACCGTTGGAAACGCCGTAAAAATTCTCTACACCTACCTTGTCCTGGGAAAAAGTCGGTGCTAATGTCAATGAAGGACCTGGTAATGCATTCAATTACATGTCGTTTGTTACATCTAACTCTCGCCTAAGCTTTGTTGTATCACGGCGGAAGAACATTCCTCGTCTATTCCGCTTCAAACTGTGCCGGAACCGGTTATGTACTAGGAAGACTTGAATTGACTGGATCTAATCCGCTCAGCGCAAGCTCTTGGACAAAGTATGCTAATCCAATCTTTACGTCGGCAAATGGGTAAGATAACTTTGCATCCTTTATGATGGGTTCATTCTGACTCTTTCTTGTTCCAGGAACTTTGAGGTAGGCAATAATAATCTATCAGTCTGTCAACCCGTTTATGCTTAAAAACATTTCTAGTAGCCTGGTCACAATGGCTTTTTCCTCGGTCCATCTGGATCACAGACCTATATAGTAAAATAAGGCGATATGATATTGTAATTATCACTCACAACTTTCACAGGTTTATCACGCTTCTCCAAAGTCACCAGGAACATGCGATGGAAACCGATACACGATGGTTCAACAGTGAGTAGATGGTTCGGTCCGTTGTAGGTTAACAGACTAACTTCATTCCATGTACTTCAGGGTCAATTGGCATACGGATGGGACTCCCGATCTAGGATCTCCTCGAACTCTGACTGACAATGTTCCAAGAGCCTGTATAATTCGGCAATGTTGTCTATGTTAAATATATTGACTTGATAAGTAAACTTATTTAGCGTGATTTCTTGGGGTTCACCCCCATTGACTAATGGCGGCCACTAAAATCAAAGATCATATATTTCATCCCTTTCGAAAACTCCAAGTCGTCGTCATAATTCTACAAACAACCGGACTAATACATATCTTAAAGTCCTTGACTATGCTATACCACAGATAAATATACGATTACAGATCGTCCGGGCAGTTTGATTAGTTCTTGCCGGAACCCATATATTTATCAAGGCCTAATCCCTTGTATATCTTGTCCAAGCCCTTCACATATGCGTTAGTTACAATAAGAGAAAATAGTGTATAGTACAAACCGTCGCAGAGACAATTCCTTTGAGGAGGCTATCAAGCCCGAGCCCACTCAGCTGCAGATGATGATCACTTAACCAAATACGCAAAGGAAGGATTGCAGGTGCATACCAATTTCCCAAGAAGATTAAGCACACCAGTGAGTAGTAAGGCGACTCCGCCTACAATTTGTGTCAAAGGTTCTACAGGGTAATGATTTTCGTGAATATCCACGTGCAACAGAAAACCTGAAGAAAAGACATACGTCCAAGCGCATCTAAAAGAGGGCCCAAGTCTCGTTTAGCTTTCGGGAAAGAGTCGAGTTTGTCTTTGGCCCAGTCGATGGTACCTTGTACCTCTTCCATCAACTAAATAAATAAATTTGTTAATAGATTGAAATGGTTCTAGATTGGGAAGGGAAACATACCGTTTTAAGTGCTTCAGCAAGGCGCTGTTCTTCCGGTGTAGCCTTGTGGTCTTGCATATTCCTCTTGGCTTTGTTCGAAAGACGATTGTCTGGGTCTGCACCCCTAACAGCACCATTGGTTTCATTCAAGACCCTTTCGGCTTGTTCAATGAGTGGTTTGACCTGTTTAACAAGTTCCGCTTCGTCGCGGTCCTCAGGTTTCTGAGACTCGAATTTTTCAATGTTCTAATCATGTGTATATAACTTAGTCTAAGGCTAGTTCTCGATGTTATTCCGTGAACGTACCTTTCGAATCATCTTGCAAAGGGGGGTCACTCGAGAATTGGCATCTTCTATGATAGCTGAGAGACGTTCTGCGAGTTCTTTATCCATCTTCTTCTGCTCCTCTGAGCGAGGATCCTCAGCGTCAGATTGGTCGGTGAAATTTCTGTTTTGATTTTGGTTTTGGCTTTGGCTTTGGTTTTGGTTCTGGTTGCGAGGAGGAGCGGTTTCTGCCATTGTGATTTAGAAGATTGGTGTTCTGGTAGAGCGAGTTTCAATAATAAGCTTATTTGGTGAGATTTTTATTCGATTCCTCTGGAGGTTGCACCCCCTTTATATGCTCAAATCTTGAATTTCACAACTCCACAGCATCTAGACTTGGTGCTTGCTAGAATCATTGTGGGGTAACATTT
Organism: Floccularia luteovirens; assembly: GCA_009739215.1. Taxonomy (NCBI): domain Eukaryota; kingdom Fungi; phylum Basidiomycota; class Agaricomycetes; order Agaricales; family Squamanitaceae; genus Floccularia; species Floccularia luteovirens. Next base: position 689,381 of record VSJF01000006.1, read on the forward strand.
TGTAACCTTGCCAAAAATTGGGTAAGCCGCTGTTTTCGTCATCAAGACCCACGCAGATGTCAGATTGACGACGTTAGGCACGCAATCAACTAATTTAACGCGAGATGTCACCCCACTAGCATGAGCTAGAGGAATAAATCGAAATTACTCCACATTGAAACTGTTCCCAAGAATGGAAATCCGATGTGGTTTGGTGTGTGTGAGCTTCATATGTCAAACTAGCCATTGGAGGCTGACCCATCAAAGCCAGTGGAGTTGTGTATCATAATATGATATGATGCATAACTCGACTCTCGACGTGGAGTTGTGATGGGAGTCCATATGGATCTCTCTCCACAAACCTACTGTAAGTATGAACTAGTCTGGCTTTCAGTAATGTTAATGAGAAGATGGTTGAGAGTTAAGAGTAGGGATGGTATGCAGGGTTTGACTTTTTCCTTGACATCGGCAAGATTCGAAAACTATAAATATCAATGGCTTCCCTTTCGGCATTCTCCTCAGAACCAATTTAGCACCAGCCCAGGGTCCCACTGACAGCGCGCCAATAACTCCACCTCCAACGAACGTCATCAGCTCATAATCCCCCACAGATAGAGTTAAAAGACAGACGAATAAGAGATAGAATGTACTTACAGAAACACCCATCCTTGATTATCTTTTACAATGTCCCAACCCGCATCCCGAAACCAATCTCGCGCTCCTTCCGTCGCGCCATCTGAACATGAAGGTGGCGAAGATAACCAGGAACGCCCCCAATCTGCGCGTCGGCAAAGCCGAGGACGTGGACGTGCTGCACGCTCCCCATCAGTCGGAAGCACGGTTGAATCCGACTCTGAACCACAATCACGCAAAAGAAAGAAACGCCGTGGCAAGAATGCAGGTCTGCCTGCCGTTGACGAAGTTGAGGATACTGGCCGCCAAGTGGCTAACACCGCTGGTAATGCAGTCAACACCGTAGGCAATGCTGCTGGCCAGGTCGCTGGGGGTGGAGGTGAAGGTGGTGGTAGCGGTGACAAACCACTGAAGCTGCGCCTCGACCTAAACCTGGACGCGGACATTCGGTTGACTGCCAAAGTCCATGGCGACATCACATTGTCCCTCCTGTAAGTATGGTCCCTTTGATCTATCCGCCTGCTGTACTCAATTCCAAAAAGGCGTTAGCTAAATCACACCCTGTAGAATGTAAACCGACATATGGACCTTGTATAATTAATTCAGTATGAAACATGAGCTCAGCATAGGTGTTACATACTACGAGTGTCTTGCGGATGTTGACAACAGGATTTGAATAAGCTATATTCTTTTTTATAGTCGTTACGAGTGCATGTACCATGCGGCAGACATTTGTTCATTCAGTAATTGCATTCTTTTTCTTTTGTAAAACCCATGTCATAGCTTATCAAATAAACTGGAGATTTGTTAGAAATACAAAATATGGTCTAAATGGTAGTATACAATGGATAACGTCAACGTATAGGCTTTCGAGAACTTGCAAATGGTTATGAGCGTTTCTATGTTTCACAGGCATTGTAGACCTACCACATAGTGTATGGATGTCTAACATAAGATCAATGCATTGTGAATCTTGCATTGTGTCTCAAATTAGGAGAAGGTGGAGCACTATGGTGAACTGTAGGAGTAGTGCGGGCAGCATGGAGGTATTCATCGCGTAAGTCGTGACAACGCTTCTTCCTGTGGAGCGTTTTATAATCAGAGCGTGATGACAACGGTGGTGCGCTGGTAGAGCAAGGAACGCTCGTGATTGAGCGATTGTCAGTGAAACACAGAGTGTTAATGGGATTACGAGGAGACGGAGCCCAAACGGATTGGAAGTAAAAATTAGAAGCAGAAGTCATAATAGTCGTCGATGAGTGCATGATAGTCGTTGAATAATAAAATTCAAGAAAAAAAAGAGAAATGAGCGACTACTTATAAGACCTGGGGAGTCTAACAAGAAATGCAGCTGACACAGGAGTCAACGTCATTGCCGCCGTCCGATCACGGCCAGCGCTTCGCTTACAGTAGCGCAGCTGTATTATACATGGGATTATAATATAATGCAAGTATAGGAGCAGAGTAGCTAGCTAGTTGATATCGGGAAATCAGTGTTTGTTCAGATTAGGCGGTTGACTGAACCAAAACACGGAGAGATCCGATGATGAGAAGCAGATGCAGGGGTAAAGACTCCTAAGTCAGATAACGGTAGAGAAGCAGAGTCGGACGTACAAGTACATTATTGTAAGCTCTACTTGGTCGACTCGGACGTTGTGTGATTAATGAAAAGAAAAAAAGTCACGTGAATTGTGCCAATTGACCAGCTGAACTGCTGCCAGCTTCCAATTCGAACTCTAAACCTGTTTTCATCTCGACTTCGCCGCTGTCTCTCTTCCTCTCTTTCTTTCACCTTCACTGGCTCTTTTGTCTCTATTGCCATCGTCCTCGACTCCGGCTGTCGAGTCTGGACAACCCGTAACCAGGTTCGTGACCGTGTGCTTTTGTTAGGGCCACATCGTGCATGGCACTACACCACACATCATTCCCATCCTATCTCTGGCCATCCAATTGCATCGTTATCACTCATTTATTGTCATCTCTAGATCTTGTCGGAAACACGTTCTGCCATCTCTTCGCCAACCACCATCTTTGATCATCAGCGCGAAAAGTCAAGGCTGTCAAAAAAACACAGCATAGAAGGAACCCACGCGCGCGTCTCGTGTTTCGACTGAAGTCGTAGTGGACACTTTATTGCGATTCTCTAGTGAAGTCGGATATGTCCTCATCTCACAGTGCCATTAATCAACGTTCGGTTCATAATCAGCAGTCCTCCCGTCGTCAATCAAAAATCACAGTAGAGTACCATCGGCCTTCCAGGGAATCCATATTAGAATACCACGCTCTTCTTGCCGACGCAAATCTCCACGCAGCAGAAGGTGCACAATACCAATCCTTTACTCCATCTAGACAAGCACCTGCACCTCCCCCTTCTCAATCATCTTTGAAATCGAGGTCAAACCCTGATAGTCTTTCTTCTAACGCTCATCCATCTCCCGGTACCCCTCGCGTCCGCAACTCTTTGCAAAAACCAAATCCCCGAGCCCGAAAGCACAGCCTAACCTCAGCATCTCCCACACCTCGTATCCCCGAGCACGATCCATTTTCTGTAAAGGCCACGGATAGCCCTATTCCTCAGGCACTCTCCCCCACAAGAAATAACGGCATGGCTTCAGGTGGCGCTTCTCCTCCCCCACGTCCTTCTCGCACCAATACCGTGACACTGCATGACATCTATCCTACGGAGGGTCAACTCGCGGCCCGTCGCTTGTCAACACCTGCAACTCACATGCTTGAGGATAATCAATTCTATGCTGATCCTCAAGACTCTGCAGCAGCATCAGTCAATGACTTACATACTAGTAACAGTGCTACTCCCGTTACCTCCAGCTCAGGAATTAGGTCGCGAAGTGGAACCACCACTAAATCTAAGAAAGGTGTTTTAGGCTTTATGTCCGAAGTATTCAATACAACGAAACGTCCCGAAATCAGTACACCCTACGATCCCGTACATCTTACACATGTTGGTTTCAACTCGTCTACGGGTGAGTTCACGGGTCTCCCTAAAGAATGGCAACAGTTATTACAAGAGAGTGGTATTTCGAGACTGGAGCAGGAGAAGAACCCTCAGGCAGTCATGGAGATAGTCAAGTTTTATCAAGAAGGGCATGGCGATGTTTGGGACAAATTGGGGAACGTCGGTAATACAGCAGAGTCGTCTGTTCATTCCCCTAGGATCGAAGACGGTTTCCATAGTCCAGTAAGATTATATTTTTTGTACCTTTTACAGGTGACTTACTTCATCCTGCAAGCGTTCGCCCCCACCACTTCCCAAGAAACCAGCCTCCCAACCATCAAGCCTCACCGCAGTGGCAAACTCTAACATAGGTGGACCTTCGGCATATCGTCCTGCGCCTACACCTCCAACTGTTTCCACACCAACTCTTGACAGATCGACATCACAGCGTACTCCGGCGAAGCCAGCAAAACCCGGAGATCTCGGCAGATCAAACACAACAAAGGATCGACGGTCACCAGGTCTAGGCCCAGCGCAACCTTCTGGAGGTAGTGGGTATTCTCAGCAAAAACAAGTCTCCAGGCCTTCTCCAGGCTCGTCATCTTCTGATTTACCCTTGAAGCAACAACAGCAACAGCAAATCCTTCAAGGTGCTACGCCAGCTGTCCAACGACCCACAGAGGCCAGGGGCCAACCTCCTGCGCCAAGTCCAGCTGCCCAGAGCTTGGCCAAGGTTTCTGGTGTCGCTACTCCGAGGAGGAGAGAAAAGAAAGTTGATAAAGGGAAGGAGGAAGATATCATAAAGAGATTGCAACAAATCTGTACTGACGCAGATCCGACGAGATTGTACAGGAATCTTGTCAAGATTGGTCAAGGGTGAGTTGTGTGCATTATGTATGCGCCAATTCTGCCATAACTTTAATGCTTGGTGAACATTTAGTGCATCCGGAGGTGTTTACACCGCATACCAAGTTGGAACGAACATGTCCGTAGCCATCAAACAAATGGACCTTGAGAAACAGCCGAAGAAAGATCTTATCATCAACGAAATTTTGGTCATGCGGTCATCGCGCCACCCAAATATTGTTAATTATATCGACTCCTTTCTTCACAAGAATGATTTATGGGTCGTCATGGAATACATGGAAGGAGGCTCGCTTACTGATGTTGTCACTGCAAACTTGATGACAGAAGGTCAAATCGCAGCAGTGTCACGAGAAACGTGCCAGGGATTAGAACACTTGCACAGACATGGTGTTATCCATCGTGATATAAAGAGTGATAATGTGTTGCTGAGTCTAGTTGGTGATATTAAGCTGAGTGCGTTAAATTTTCTCCATCACTTTATTTTATTCTTGTAGCAATAGGGACGCTTGCTGACCTTTGTCTTCATCTTTCGCAGCCGATTTCGGATTTTGTGCGCAGATTTCTGACCCTGCTCATGCAAAACGTACAACTATGGTTGGCACACCATATTGGATGGCCCCAGAAGTTGTTACTCGCAAAGAGTACGGACCTAAGGTGGATATATGGAGTTTAGGCATCATGGCGATTGGTTGGGCTCCTTCTTCCAAATGCATTTGTTTCTGCTAATGCATTCACTAGAAATGATTGAGGGGGAACCACCGTATTTAAATCAGAATCCTCTCAAGGCACTATACCTAATTGCGACTAATGGAACACCGACTATTGCAAACCCTGAAAACTTATCATCGGTGTTTAGCGATTATCTAGCGAAGACGCTCGAGGTAGACGCGGAAAAGAGGCCAAATGCGACCGAGTTGTTGAAAGTGAGTCATAATCAAAGTAGTCTGTCTAATTCAGTAATGTTTATCTTACCTTCTTCGTTCTAGCATCCCTTCTTCAAGCTGTCAGAACCGCTTCGATCATTGGCCCCTCTCATTAAAGCTGCTAGGGAAATTGCCAAAAATAAATGATCTACAACGATGCTCGATTACTCCTTTCTTACCCTTCTCTATTCGTACATTTAATACTGGTGTGGGTCTATAATGCTTTCACTTCCCCGTGCAATCTATTTTTCAAACTCTGATTTGCATCTGACCTTTTTTCCCCCTTCTCTTCCTTCTATTCGAAAAAAAAAAAATTTCTCATGAAAGCCACACAAAATATTCAACATTTATTCAGAACCCTCTGCCCTATATCCCCCTCTACCCCTTCTGTCCCCAATGTACTTCTGTGCGGACTCTTTCATTTTTTTTCCTTCTCTTAGATATGCATTAAGACTCGCTTATCGTTGTAATGACGGTAGTCGTGTATCTTCAAATTGTAGTAATTCGATGCATACATACCATTGCTGAAAGGTGAGAATTAAAAAAAAGGAATGACATTTTTGATGTATGTAGAATTTAATTGTTATCAAAATTTAAGTTCGGTAAAATAAATGTTGCAAAACGTTTGTTGCCCTGGATTATATTTATTTGTAGTCATTATCCTTGAGGTGCATACAGCTGGAACATATAGGTTTGCTTTAATATCCTGGGTGTAAAATGTCCGACGAATTGCAATAAGGAGAACATTGAAAGGAAATAAATATACAAGGGAGACAACAAGTTGTTCTAGATAGCGCGATTCGATAACAAGGTCAGAAAGCAAAATGCCATAGTTTTTTTGATCATTTATAAATGAGGTCCCCATCCTAGAATTTTCATTCGAATATGTATCAGTGAAAACATCAAGCACTCATAAGGGGGTGTTTACCATAGAATATAGTAGCAAGATTCAAAGGATCAGTAGCTTCTGCTATAAGCTCGTTAATCGTATATTCAACGCTCAAAGATTTGTCTAATTTGCGGGCTACAGAGCTTAACGCACGATCAGCAGCTTCCTCAGCTGTCCCGCTGCTCATATCGATGCCAATACCAGTTGGTAGATAAATTGTGTCATTTATGGTCGCTCCGGAAGGTACTTCGTGTTGTGCTTGTTTCACTTTGATTTCACTCGCAGTCCTGTGAGATGAGAATTAGGAATGACAGGACAGAAAAATTCGCTATATTTCAGATTTACCATGAGTGCAAAGGATCATGTTTGAACACCTCGAGAACAGTCATGATAACTTCTGATCCTTCCCGTAGAACACGAAGTGTTTCTTCTGCACAACGCTGGAACACTCCTTGTGTCCCCGAGATACCCATACCATCGACAATATCCGCTGTCATACGGAAAGGAACACGTTCAGGGACTTTAAGAAGCTTGCCCTGTTGTAGATGTCAGGGCAACATGACTGCCGTATAATTAAAGGCCAACTTACTTGGTCAAATGCGATACCAAGGTCGATATGAATCACTTCTCCGCTAACATTATCCATGAGAATATTTGATGTATGCCTATCTCCAAGACCCAAGACATGTCCAACAATAGATGTTGTTGCAACGCTTCTGGTGTAGTTTAATCTCATTGAGAACCAAGATATTGGTGTTTTGTGTTTCTCCGTGAAATAATGACGCATCACCGGTTTGAAAGATTCTCGCAACTCCAAGAAATTTTCTAGCTGTCGTGCAGTGTCATTAGGGTATCCTAACTGCACGGACTTGAGCTTTTTGAACGCAATCTCGGTTTTTATGTCAGATGGCCGATATCTACGTAGAGGGTTAGAGATGTGGTATTTGTCAAAGGACATATTACATACGTTGAGTGAGCTTTTGTTAGCCAGTCTCTCATAGGTGAGGTGTTGCCAACAAATTCAAGCAGACCAGCCTGCGTATCCAGAGGGATGACTTTGTAGTCTCGAACCCTTAGTTCCCGTCTTCGGGTTTCCCTATCGCTTCCTAGAACAGAGTTCACAAGGTCAAAAACTTGTTCCATAACTGCGTCTTGTCGCAAATCGTCGTTTCCTTCCCCTTTGAACTACAGTTTATTCAATAAATTGTCGTAATGACCTAAACGCTGCCACACACCAGTTGTTTGTATTTTTTACCATCTGATCCATAGCAAACACTGATTTTTGGTAAATTAATGCCTCCAGCAGTTTCAAATTTTGAGTCATAGTGATTTATCCAAACACAATCATCATAACGCATGGTGAGGTCGAGGGGTGTGTGGAAAGTTGGGACGGGGACCCGTATATTCGAAATGCGACGAATCAAAAGATCTGGAGGAACGTCAAAACGATTATCTTTGCCCCTGACAGACACATATCGTTTATCGTTTGTAATTGGGTGCTTAGCCCATTGCAAACAAGCATCACACAGCCTTTCCACATCGACAGCTCTCTTGCCACCGTCACCTTCGCTTTTAAGACGATCAAAAATCTCTATAGCAGCAATTCCCCGATCACTCTGAGAGGATTGTGTTGGTTGCCTTGCCGGATGCTTTTTAGGAATAGTGGAGTACCGATTAGGGAGCAAGCAATATACTTGGTATAAGCTATGGAATGGGTGTTCTCGGCACATTTGGATAACGAGATTCTGGAGATTTTCTTGGTTCTTTGGCATTTGTTGTAACGGAGATTTTGAGAGTCTCGCAGTGAGTTGATGCTAAACAAGATCATTTGTATATTGTGAATGATCTCTATATAAGACTGACTCACAGCAAGGAAGACTAGTTTCGATGATGGAATACGGTTTAGCCCATTGCAAACTGTATCTTGAAAAGCCGCTTCTTTGTCAAAATTTGCGAACCATAAAGAACAAAATCGGATAGCTGCGTCAGTGTCGAAAGCATTTGATGTCTCGAGACAGCGAGAGTACATCTCGATGGCCTGGTGAAGAAATGTATCCCGGGCCGCATTATGTTTTCTAAATAATTCGCTGTCTTCTTGTAAGAGCTTCTGTGCATTTTCCTGGTCACGTCTGAGTTTGGTGGCGTCCAGCATCGTAGACTGGGGATCAGCCAGTCTCATGCTTCGTTGATGAATTTCCTGTTTCTTGCGATCAACATAGACCCTCAGTCGAATGGCATCTGGTGATCTTAAAATAGCATAATACTGCCGTTCCGCGAACATTGCACATTCATGGTAAATCATACCATGGGACGCTGCATCATCAGAACTCTCAATAGAGTTTTTGCCCAGAACTTCAATAGAAGGTTCGAAATAACGAGCCCAAATGATCGCTGGTTTTTCCAAACAAGCCTCAGAAGTCCAAGCACCCTGAAGAAATAGTTGTCAATTACATGAAGTTGATACATCGATTCGCTTACCAAACGAGCCAGTAATGATGCCTTCCGAGTGTTATTTGACTTGTCATTGGTTGTTGGTTCTGTTTCCTCAGCCAGGGTATGGAGAAATCTGACAGCGAGTTCTTCCTCTTTCTCAAGCCACAAAACATTCGCAAATTCTCTAGAGACACTGAACGAAGGGCCTTGTTCTAATCTTTGAGCACGAACCACAGAATTCAATGCGATTTGGACTTGATCGGCTTCTCGTGCTGCTTCGGATAATCGCAACAAAAGCTTTTGTTCAACATTGAGTAGTGTGAGGGAGAAGGGTGTAGTGAGTGAACCGATTTGCTGTCGTTCTTCTTGATGCCTAACCGATCGAACCAAGGCTATACGTGTAGCCATGATACTCTCCAAATCGGAAAACCTGATGACAAGGAATGAGAGGGAATTGTACAAACCTAAATACTACTTACTCAAAACCAGAATTAATGCGGAAGAAGTCGGTCCAACATTTCTCATCAGTGCTTCTGGTAGCGAGGAGATTTTTGAAATGAGTCTTGTCTCCATTGTAAGATCTGGCTGAGGCACATCAGAGTTTGCGTGATTTCACGTATCTCAGCAACATTCTCCGAGCCCAGAGTCTTCAGTCGTGACATTTCTTGACGTATGGAGTGGCGAATGACGTTCTTCACAACTAAGGGATCTCTTTCTCGGTAATTAGCCCGCAGGGACTGGTAGAGGGAAGCACCCGGAGCATATCCTTCTGGATCTGGCAAATCCCATGTCTCTGTTCTCCATCCTAGGCGGTAATTCATGCTAGATGGGTTGCTCAAACTCTCCTTATGCCCTTCAGAGGTTTGTAAGGTGTCGATAGCTAGGTGGTTGAACCCAAAAGAATGAAACGACTTGAGAAGTCCTTCTGTATCCCCCGCCAGATCACGACCCGCTTCCATTGCTGCCCCGTGGAAACGGAAAGCCTTCTCCCATTGTTTCTCGTGATGAAAACGTTTGATCAAGAATTGGTGAAGGTTTTTTGTTTTGATTCCATAGAATCCGTCAGGCTCGTCAATATGGGCATAAATTTCGTATAACACTTGTTCATGCGATGAATCTTCATGTCGCGGATTATCTTCTGATGAGAGTTCCAAGAAAAGGAGGGCAGTAGTATAAGCGCCGTAGAGAATAGCCTTCCTAGCTAATAAACCAAAGTCTATATTAAGCCATTTGTTACAGGCAAGGACATCTGGAGAAGATGGGGGGAAATGACGAAGGTGCAAAACGACATCAACGATAGCACGTAGGCAAGATGTACTAGTGTGATCGGACAATAAAATGGAAGTGAAGTATTTGGATAAAATTGCGCAGAGGCTCTGTTTATCTGCAGTAGTAGCTTTCTGTTTTTCTGACTGTAAAAGGGTGTGGACTAAGATGGGCAACAGTTGTTCGGCGAAATCTGTGTCCGAGTTCAGGATATCGGTTAATTGCGCGAAGATAGGATCCTCGACCGAGAGAGCGTCGCTAAATAGATTAGCTATGGTAGAAATCCAAACAGAAAAGTCCCGAGTTGATTCCATGTACGGCTCCGATTCAAGAAGTTCCCGTAGATTCTGCACTGGCCTACTTTTTGGAGCCCGGCGGTATGATTGTAAATATTGCACCTGAACTCGAAATTCTGGAATCCACTTCTTCATTTGTGACATGTCGGGTGTCCACACGGACAGGATGAGTCGTAATGTGTTGTATGCGGAGAATACATGAGTCGCTATGTCCTCTTCGAGCATCATTAATAACCCAATAGTAATAGTCTCTCGAGCGGTCATGAGGTGATCTCCCGGTGTATTTCCTATTTTCCTGTGGCTTCGTCGGTGGCGCGTGCGGATTGAATCCGCTACAGGTTGGTCAACACCAAGACTAATTATTCTCCCATGGGTAATGAAAAGAAGAGCTGCGAACGCGCTAATATCATCGTCTTGTAATTGATCAGTATGTGGTACACTTTCTTTGAGGCGCCAAAAATCAGTCTTAGAAAATTTAAGTTCATCGTAGCCGTCTGACGCAGCTTGGTCCCGTAATCGGCGGACCAGTTTGAATTTATTAGAGGTGATACGATTATCTGCAAGAACAGCAGAAATGGTTTCAGGGGAAATGTTGTTGTACGTGGCAATTAGCTCTTCGGAAGGTTGATGAGGCCAAGCAGGAAGTGCCCTGAGGATGATGTTGTCAAAGGAGTTACTTGTCGACCTAAATGCAATGACTTGTTTGTCGATCCACTTCAGCAAATCAATTCCCATACTGTGTAGGGTGATATCGCTGCGACTAGATGCGAAATCGTGAGCTAAGCACCCTATCCGAATCAAAATATTCGATAGGCGAGGGTCTCTGGTGTCATTGGTGCGGTAGCGCCGGAAAGCCCACTCCAGAATAGATTGTGCATTTCGGGCGAGATCCGACTGCTCAAGTAATGATGTAGCTCCATGAACCAGCATGTATAGAAGAGTTCCGTCATCAAAGTGTTGGCTGAAGCAAGATATCCATAATGAAATGGAATGTACTAGTCTTATTTGTTCGTTAATCAAGGGAGAACGTTGTACATCAGCGAGCAATTCATGCACAACGTGATATGTTGTTGCCTTGGATATCTGACCAGATAATCGTTCTCCAAGCCAGAATATTCCACGAAGGATGCTACCGGCAGGGAATGCGGGGAGATTGGGTTTGTGGGTATGGAATTGTTCAGAGTCACAAAAACGAGTCAGGTCTTGAAATGTTTGTGCGCTCTTCCCTGATCTCCCTAGCCTCTGCAGCGTCGAATGAATGGAGTTGTCGGGAGACCAATGATCCAGCGTACGCAACATCGACGAGATAATACCATCCAAATTCTGTTCCAGTGATTCCTCGAATATCTCAGAGTCGAAAGTCACCGACTTCAACGCCACTTCCAGTTGTTCTCCGGAGCTATCACCTTGACTGTCGAACCAAGTAACGATCTTGATGCCGACAATATCCCCAAAGCATTCGCGTAGTCCAACTTCCACTGGCTTTTGTAGAACTTTACAATGATTTTCAAAAATTTTGTATGCTCCGCTAAGGATATTCGTTGGAGTAAATGAGCGAAAGCTCGCTTCTGCGCACTGTTTTCGATCTTTATAACCAAGGAGATGTGGGGGGAATCGCAAGAAGTCTTCTTCAGATTGACGGATGGAATATGCAAGTTGTGAAGCGTATGCTTGGAAGAGTTCAGAGCAACTTTTTAGACCCAGCCTCTGAGAGACACCGTTCAATATGGATTCGATGTGTTTTGAGTACGCATTGCTATGCACACACGTTTCCAATAGATGCCAGTATGGGCCTCGCCTGACAGCGGAGCTTGTAACCATGATATTACCAAGCGCTAGCATACGTGTGAGCATCATCTCGTAACTATGAAGATTCAGATATTTAGTTAGATCGGAAATGATATTATGGAGATACGTACTTAGAGATCCTGGGTTGTATAGAAGTTCTTAGTCGTTCCATATAAAACGAGTGCCCCGTCTCCTGCAGCTCGAGCACTGGAGAACAGCCGAGCATTCAAAACAGCCACACGAAAACGAACACGAATATCTTCGTCTGCATTCATCATCGGCAATAGATATGTTGGGAAGTTCTCTTTTCGTTCTGAAGCCTCTTCTTGTGATTCTTCGTCATCAGCAGTGGACCATAGTAACTCTTCTTCATCGAAATGGAGGTACTTGTTGAAAAAACATGCAAGAGTGTCGCGAGTGGCCCAAGAACGGATCTTCCTCTTCCTTAATGCACCAGAAAGCCACATACACAATTCTTTGACTTTATCACCAATGTCACTAGATGATACTTGGGGGGCTGACCAAAGATTCAATGTGGAGTCTAGCAACTGGATAGCAAGTAGTTGTAGACGTTCACTTCGTGCATAAGCATACGATTGTAACAATTTGGACAGCTCGTCCAAAAAACTGTCTAGATGTTTAACGGTGATATTCAGGTGCTTTTGACGAACAGAGTCGAGAAAGATCGGACAAATCATAAAGAAGAATTCCGGATACGGTCCAGCACAACCAAGCACAAGTTCTACGAGCTCTTTGTCTCTGGTCGGTTCACCAGAAGCTGACTGCAAAAGAGGACCTACAATGACAAATTGCAGGGATACGTCGAGGATATGATGCAACGAAGCTTTGTCTTCAATTTGATGTGTTTCTGTTGAAGGATGCGTTGTATTAGTTCGTATGGGGCCGAATCCATCTCTGTCATCAACATCCATGGTATGTTGACTGTGATGATCGTTTGTCGACATTCCCGCAGTAAAGCTCAAGATATCTCTTAAGACACCCATGATTTCCGTAAAAACATTGCGAACCTAACGAGTGTTCAATATCTGACAACTCAAGAGCTCCAAGATCAACTCACATCCACGTTCTGCCATATGGTTCGGAGAATATTCATTCTTCCCTTTGTCCTTGGATTTTCATGGTGCGACTCGTCAGAGATGAGGTCCTTGAAGACTTGTCTCCTGATTCCTGACCCTTGTTCCGGAGGTAGCATCGTTTCCCAGCGAGAACATTCCTCATAAGAGTTGTCATATATCACTAGAGGTTTCAAGGCCAAAGAAACGAAACTCTTCTCTGCTTGAGACCACCTATGATCCTTCAGGAGAGGCACGATGAGTGTCATCAGCTTGACAGCACTCTGAAGTACACGTCTATTTGCGACTATGCCATTTGCAGTGAGAGTTGATTCAAAAGCCAGAGCCGTTACAGAAAAGTCAAGGGACCTCCGGGACCATTCTGCCGTTGCACGACTAGGATGCGCTTCGGAGAGTTCCCAGCGTTCCAAGAGAGCGTCCAAAGATTTTAGAAGAAAAGCAGAAACCTTGCGTTCGCGAGCTCGGGGCTGAACGAGATGAAGCTCCGAGCCTGATGGCTTGGAATTAAGTGGATCGGATCCCTGGTCAACAGACATTTGGTTCTTCATTGGATGGCGGAAAGGAGGAAGTTCCCCATCTAGAAGAAAATCCCTAATAACCTTTGAACGTGTGTCTTCCTTCACCAGGTCGACAATTTGACAGTGTGGTAGAATAATATCTGACACGAGAGTGTGTCGAATACCAAGGCTGCATATCCCTTCAAGGAGAGATAGAACATCATTAACTGTGTGTGAAGCCATCTTCCCCTTTTCAGTGCTGACAATCTTCCAGCTGTCCACTAACCAGCTCAGGACCTTTTCTTCCAGTTGCATACGATATAAACGAACATCTTGGCTAGCAATCTTCAAGCATTGAACCAGGAACAAGCAAACGGAATCATATGGATAGCCAGGTCCCTGAACATCCATATCCTTTCCAAGTGACTCAATCTCGAGAAGTACTCGGGGTGTTGCGGGAAGACGAAGAGATGAATCAATCAATGCAAGGGCCGCATGACATGCCGCGCGACAAACCGCAGGCACATTTACACGACGAATAGCGTGCGTCCAGATAGAATCCCAAGTGTTTACATCGATTACGGAGCGAACTGTATTTTCCGATGGAGACTTTTCAGACACTGGAGATACTGGATGGGTTTCCGCATAGGCAACAGCAGCGAGGTTTAAAAATACCCATGACTGGACTAAACCATCATCAACTGACACAAGTTGCAATAGTGCTTGTACAATTTGTATTCGCAATGAGTCGTGCAAGATCGACCAATGTTTATCGACGAAAAAAAGTAGGGTTTGAAGGTAATAAGTCCGGACGTGGGTGCTGAAGATAGTCTGGATTTTGTGAAGAAGGGTGGTAACTGGATTCTTCGGTTTAGTCCTCCTAGTTTCCCACCGCGGGCTTGCTACAGATGATATATGTATAGACTCCGAGATTTTGAATAGCTACATGGTAGGTAGCATCAGCCTCGCAAGTATCTCATACGGAATAAGTACAGCTCACCTTCCCTGCACAGTCTGCTTGTAATTCTAGTATAGCCCAAACTGAGGCCTGATCGGCATCAAAATTCCATCCGGCTCTGAAAGTCTTTGTCGCAAATACTTCATCGGAAAGTCTAGGTAGCTTGTTAAGATCCCTTGACTCAAGTCGGATCGCGTCCAATGATAAAGCATCTATCCCCCACTTACTATCTACTTCGCTGCTTAATATATGCCATAACTTCCAAACACCCTCCGTATAATCAAATGGTTCTCCACTGCTTGTTCCTGTTTCGATATCGGAGGTTACGAAGGGGAATAAAGTCCGTAAAACGATGACAAGATCTCCTTTTAGACGTTTATCCTTGCTCCCCCAGATTGAGACTAGAGTGTCCCAAGAGGAGCGTGCAAACATTTGTACCTCGTGTTTCCTGTTGAGCGACAAGTGTTGGAGGGCGTGCGAGAGTGTAACGAGGTAGTCGTGTAGAAGGGAAGAGTCCGCAGGATAACTTTCCAGGAAGCGGAGGAGTCTAGCCAAGACTGCAGATGGCAAGTATGCGTGGTCTACAGAAAGAAGAGGAGCAGCTGAAGATCCAAGCAAAATCGAGAGCAACGATGCAAACTCAATCTGTTCTACCGAGACAGACATATGCGCATTTCGTCTAGATTTGCTCATTACATCAGACTTCTGCTTTTTGAAGGTCTTAAGAGGTGGCGTTTCATCATCCAGGCGTCGTCTCCGTTTGCCCTTGGAAAGTGTTGGAGATTCATCTCCAGAGTCCTTTTCTACAGTATCCTCTTCATAAAATTCCGAGTCGTCGACATCATTGACATCAGGACTGGTAAGATTGGAGGGAGTATCTTGGAGACTAGATTTCACCGGATCACCTAATATGACATTGAAACCCAACTCAACAATCCTGACCCATGTATCGTCCTCCATATGTTCCAAGTGAGGTGTATAGCTCGCGAGACATTTCAAGGCTTTGACATAGTCTAGAACCACCGGTGCAAGCAGTTCCCCTCTGTGGATCATGGTTTGTATCAGATGTTCAAGTAAAGCTTTGACGACGCGATTGTTCAAGAGGTGGACACTTCTTTCTATCAGCCATCTGACAACACTGGCAGCCTCTTCAAGTCTGCGTAGCGCGATAGCAGATGGGCCAGCTGATCTTGTTGTAGCTTTCTTCGTGCTTGCTAGCTTTTCATTTAAAACAGCCCCGAACAGTGCTTGGAATATAGACAGCCACGCTCGCGGGTCGCTCCTTCCTTCCCGATTTATATGGAAGTTTGCAACAACTTTGTCTTGCTCGAAGACAGTCCGTATAGAGGCAAGGCCTTCTTGTCGCTCCTTGAACTTGTCGCTTTTGAGGTTTTGTAGTACTGCTTTTAGGTTATCCATTGTCAATGATTATCCTGCAAACTGCAGTACGATATAAGCATTGTTTCGAACTAAACCAAATGAACATGGCATACTGTCATCAACAGCAAGTTATATGGGTACAGAGACACGAAGATTAAGATGTTTGGAGGTTCAACAAGGTATAAAGCATTATCTGACCGCCATCCCTCATGAGAAGTTTCCAGACGCGTTCAAGGTTTAGGCGTTGTTTGGCTTTATTTGTCCGTCAAGAAAATGGTTAAAACTATCAACAATATATCTCTTCTCAAAACTTCCACTTGCCTCTTTGATGGCATGTAGCTTCGGACGAAAAAGAATGATGCTGCTCTTTTCCGTCCGAATCAACATTGTCTGGTACAGGATTATTTCTGTTCCTTGGCCCCTTTCTGCCCGAGCAGCGCTACAACTGCATCCATGCTGACATCGGTTCTGGTGACGGCCAATATTAAGGTACTCTTTCTGTCTAATCAACAGATGGATGGGGAGCTTCTAGATATTTGGACTTCTGGTTACAGATGAAGTTGTATAATTTCTGTTGCTCTTCTACACTTCTTTCTACTTGTTATGTACCCTCGTAATGAGAATATTGGCGTGTATTGATGAATAAATGTAAATCTAATGGTGGCTGCGTGTACAACAACAATACTTAGGTTGGGATGGAAAGCTAGAAATGTGTCTGAGCGGCCGGAAATAAATGTTAACTTCAAACAATCGTTTCGAGTGTACTGAGTTTCCGAATGATGATCGAGATCTCTTCTCCCGTACTCACCTCTACGAATTTATGAATTCTGGTCACAACAGCGGGGTTGCTGCATTCGTATCTTTTGAGTTCGCGTGTTGAAGTACGTCCGTAATTGCATGCGATAGATCTGATTTTCCCGTAGAATCCATTGCGAAGTTCAAAAACCATGGCTTGCTCATATAATTACGGATGCTGGACACAGACGTGAGGACACCAAGAAACCAAATCGTACAAAACACACTCACCCATCAGGTAACAGAACCACAACATTCTTCCCTTCTGTGTTAGCGATTTCCTTTCCTTCCCCTTTGAGCCATCGCAAAGTTCCACTTAAAGCGCTACCACTACTACCGCCCACCAATAATCCTTCAGTTCTCATCAAGACTTGGACTGCAGCGAACGACTCGTCATCAGATGTTTTGAATCCATGAATTAACGTCTTGTGGACTTCTCGAAAGGACATCAGGAACGAAATCATAGCCAATTCCTTCCACGACATAGAGCAGACCCTCGTCCGCTTTATTCAAAGAATCTGGATAAGCTAGAATGCTTCCTTTCTGTATACCAGTCAAAACACCGTACGTATGGTTATGGTTACATTGACTTACGGGATCTACGCCGACTATAATGCAATCCTTGTTGTGTGTCTTCCTAATTGCGCGGGAAACTCCTGTGATTGTTCCACCTGTACCTGCTGTAAGTACAACAGCATCTACCTTCCCAGAGGAAGGCCGGGATGGTGTGGATGGTGTAGATGTTATTGCCTCGATTATTTCTGGACCAGTAGTATACTCGTGTGCCAACGGATTATTAACCTGTGTACATCGCATAATAAACTTTCAATCCACTCAAACCCATAAAGACAAGTTTACATTTCTATATTGGTCGAGTATGATTCCGTGTGGAATTTCGCGCTGTAACTTCTGGGCAATCCCTACAATCGTTAAGGAATTCAGCCACGAGACTTCCAAGATGTGATTCTAAACTCTACCTAGATGACTCTCAGGCGAGTCCCAAGGCGCCTCGGTCGGCGTTCGGACAACTTCTGCACCCAATGCTCTGAGAATAGCTTCCTTTTCCTGATTGAGAGTCTAAATGTTTGATTCTGAATATTGCAATTAAGAGATGGTACATACCAATGACATCTTGTTAGGCATCGTTATAATTACGGAATAACCCTTATCTATAGTATTCAGTGTATACTCGACCTTGTTACTCGTTGTACACCACCTTTATTGCACAAGCCATAGCTAGGCCAATGCCTATTTATTTGTACATTGAGCCTCACATTTTTACTAGTGATCAATGTGCAATGAATACCTGTGTTTCCAGACGTTGGCTCGATTACGACACTCTTTCCAGGGATCAGCTTTCCCTCCTTCTCAGCAGCTTCAACCATAGCCTTCGCTATCCTATCCTTAACTGAGCCACCAGCAGACATATACTCAACCTTTGCCACTATACCAAATCAGCTAGTATTCGTGCTCAGCATGGAAGATGGACATACAGAGATTACATTTCAGGTTGTTCGCCTTTGCTATCTTGTCTAGTCGTATTAAGGGCGTGTTTCCGACAGCAGCGAGTGCGTTATCAAGGATGTGTGGAGACATGATAGAGGAGGGTAGGTGTGAAATGTTATGCTGTCACTGCCTCATGAATATACCTCGATGATATCGGAAAAGAGGCAACCGCTGGCGGACTCGGACGGATCTCAAGTAGTTGCAATTAGCATGGCCCATTCCGATTGGCACCCTCTCTTGCTCTTACACATTTACTAAGTATTTAAACAACACTCTAACGCAATGTATCACACTGTATACATAGATAAAAAGGAGATATACCCCTGTTCTCGGGCTACCCATGTTGTCGTCGAAAATATACACCCCTCGAATTTTGTAGTGGCCCCGGGTTCCATAGAATTTCTCAATCATCGTTTCCTTGTGGTCTTTTATCATTGGTTCTTTATACACCCGTCGGTACGGTCCTAATGATATCTAACATAACCCGGGAACTGTGATAGATTGGGTCTGTTTGCTCAATAAAGTTATGTTTCAGTTCTGCTCACAGCTAGCATTGACATCAGTGATGGCAAGTACATATCTATCAGACCTCATGGTGCTAAAAGTGTTCTGCGGAAGGACTAACGAGGCTGTGTGAAATGAACTTGGGAAAGCTACGACTACTTTGGCAGTGAGACATCGTCCTCGGATCCCGACGTGTACAGGCCAACTTGTCAACTACACTGCAACGGACTGCAATCCGACATCCAAGTGTTTGATGATGATCAAAACGCCTTAAGATTGGTGTTAGAAAACTACTTTTCTTTCGTCATAATGACGAAGGCTATCGTACAAAGAACAGCTCTAATTTTCCTTCAAGTTTCAGTCTTTCTTTCGGGGCAGCATTGCTGTATGCAGGGGCCAGGATCTTCCCATCCACTGACATCAGCTCAGTGTGATCCTTGTATGGATCATCCGTGTTCGGATGAATCAGCACTCTGAATGTCAATCAGTCAGAGATCCATGATAGATGGTAAGTAGGACAATCCGTAACAATACAAAGCAATGTGTCGTTGGGTTGACTTACGAGCACGGTCCGCGATTTACCGTTAACCAGGAAAAGAGTACCCCAGTTTGGTGGGGATTGAAAGTGTTGACTTCAAACATTGCAGTAGGATGTGGACCTATGTTGGTTGCGGTATTACAATCGGTTTTATAG
Organism: Floccularia luteovirens; assembly: GCA_009739215.1. Lineage (NCBI taxonomy): Eukaryota > Fungi > Basidiomycota > Agaricomycetes > Agaricales > Squamanitaceae > Floccularia > Floccularia luteovirens. The sequence continues at coordinate 708,839 of VSJF01000006.1, forward strand.
ATCTTCCAAGAGCTCTAATAGATTCTCACCAACTGGCCTATCCCAAAACCTGTAAATACGGAACTGAAACAAAGGAAGGATCAGCTAGAAGGCGAAGACACTCGGGTTGCATGGGGGTCGGAGAACTCACTTCGGGGAACTCCCTTCGTATTCTCTCGTGCAGTTTTCTTGCATACTTCATTTCTGCCTCAACTGTGGGCATATAATAAACTATCCAATCCTTCTGCAAGAATATAAATAATTCTATTCATCAGAACAACTCACTGTGGAAGTCGAAGCCATTATTTGACGAATCGATTGGTTCAGGGAATTCGTCATAAACCCGCGAAGTAGTACCCGGTGGGTTGTATAACGACTTGCCATCGCTATTCAATGTAGCTGGCAAAGGGTCTGCATTCTCAGAGCCGGCAAGAGGAGATGTCCCAATATTCATGCTGTAGTTACGAGAGTGAGAATCCAAGTGACTGCTTAGTTGGCTACATGAGAAATTTCCAATAATAATATCGATCAGCCTGGATTTGGTTAGAGGGGCGTGTATTATATATAAAGTATATATGTAAGTATAGAACAAGTCTATGGAAACACTGGACATCCCCATTCCTTTTGAATTGTCTAAACATACCTGGTACGACTTTTGGGCATTTCTTTGTCTTCAACAACATGGTCAGGTACATGCGTGGCGTACACGCAACGCTGCATACCCTACCCGAACACCCGCCACGAATAGACTGCCTTAGTGACACAACTACAAAGATTGACATGGACATGTAGTGTACCTTTGCACGTCCGTTTCTAAATAGATAAGGCCGACCTCAGCAGATCTCGATGAGTGGAAAATCGGTGGCGCTAAGATTCATTGATATCCGGAGCTTGCCTTGAGGACAGCAATTTACTTACAGCACTTGACAAGGCAGCTGCAACTTCAAAAAACGTGCGACTTGCGAGTAACTTGTAATTAAAAATATAAATGAACTACGACAAGATCGCGCCGGCAAGTAATAAGTTTTGTGGTTAATTTCCGAATATATTAAACCGGGGGTGGTGTTTCGTGTATTTGCTTATGTGTGAAATGTTCTTAGGAGATACTCGATTTCTGTGATATTTTGCAAACAACTTGGCACGTGCACGTGGTTTCTTTTTTTATTCCATGTTTCAGAATCTGAAATTTAGAAAAGGAATTTTTACACACACGGATGTTGTGTGTGGAAGTGAGGGTGAAAGATGGGGGGTGGATTGGATACTATTAGAGCAAAGGTAAAAAGGTTATTGTACGAAATTGGTTGTGATGGTTGCTGTACTTTTGCATTGTTGCCTGATAGAGGACATGAATTGGACTGGATTGTGAATGATACAGTGCCAGCGAGCTACCGCCGACTATCCTTAATTCCTTATTTTGCAAATATTCAACCTGACCTCAACCTTTGCACCCGCTCCAATATAAACGAGAAGGATCTAGTTTAGTACGCACAGCACGCACTAAGCGAGCTATTTTCTGCTGATACCATCGCAATCTGTCATTCCTATTCCCTCAGCCCCGCTTCAGCGCTCTCTCCTTTCCTTTAGTCCGTTCATGAAATCCTCGTCCAACGCTTGGATTCCAAGGACTCTCAACCGTGACTCTCCAGCTCTTACCGTCAACTCGCAGAATCTGTATTCTGGTCCTCTCACTCCTTCCTACATCTCTCCTCGTTCTGCTCCCGCCCCCCCTCAACTCGACCAAAAATCTTCATCTTTTAAAGCTTTTCAGTCCGTTTTCCAACGTAAACAGGATCAGCCCCCTTCTCTGCACTCTGCTTATTCCACGTCCACAACAACTTCTTCCGGTGAAACTCATAGTTCCCATCCCTACGCAGCCATGCACATGGCTCCAATTCCCGTCGTATCAACGCACGGCCCTCCGGAGGATGATGACGAATGCCCTGTCTGTCTTGAACCACTTAGTTTCAGTTTTCGTCTCCCGGGAGAAAAGCCACACATTGTCCCAGAGTGTGGCCATGCATTACACGAGGTATGCAATCTCAACAGTTATTATCTACATCACTCATTTGTTCATCAAGGCATGTTTCACCGCTGTTTACGGCCCACCAAATCAAGGACGTTCCGCCCCCCGAAAATCTAATCTTGGAGTTTGTGGTGTTTGTCGACGCCCGATGAAAGTGGGTGGTGGTGATGGGGGGAAATCAAACAGTTCGTAAAATCATAATTGTCTTACTACACTCTACTTAACATTGGTCAATCTCAGAGTTGGCTGCCCTCACCGGCATGGGCGACAGCAAGGCTGCACCAATGTATCCAGGACGAGACACACCAACCAATCGGTCTCGCGGGCCCGCACCTCCACCCCCGCAAGCACCATACAACCCCAACGAAGACGACCCCATCGAAAACCCAAATTTGGGTAAATCAAATCTCCCCACCGATAATAACCAATACATTGTCGCACCTTCTATTCAGGTCCGGCCAGAATTCTCGTCACTGACCCGCTCAAATGAGTTGAGTCAACCTTTAACCTGCATAGTGGTCATCGAATTACCGGGTAAGCGACCCGGGGTTGCTGTTCCTGGCCCAGTCATGGTTAACAATTATCCCGTAACAAATGGACAAAATCATCCTCAGCATGATATGTCGCACCCCGGACACTCAAACGCCTTTCCTGACCATACCCTACGTCAACGCAGACAGTATGAACATGACTCATCGCCATCATCACAAGATTATCAAAGTCAACGCCTCACGATGCCAGAGAGTCAATTCTCATCGTCATCTCATGGACATGACTCTCCTCCATTCGCATCGAATAATGTCATCCGGAACGAGGAAGATTCGCCTTTCTATTCCATAACGGAAGACCTCCGAAAACGCATTATAGATTGGAAGGGGCACCCACTGTCAGACCTGGGTCCATTACAGATGTATGATCTCTTATCGGTCCGGCGTGATTCGGCTATAAGGGAGTTCTATGTCTATCTGTTTAAGGAAGCGATTATCTGTGTTGCAGAAGAAAAGAAACGCGGCCTGGGTCGACTCCTTTCAAATGCTTCGGTACTCACAGACAACAGTTCAATACCTTCTAGTGGCCCTTCTAAAGGTGTCCTGAGGCTGAAGGGGAGGATATATGTCCGGCATATCAGAAGGGTCACAGCATCTTCTGCTGCTGGAGAGATGAGTTTAACAATCGATATGGAAGATGAACTGGCCTCTTTCATTCTCGTGTTCAGAGATCGGTCATCTATGGAAGCATGGAAAAACAAAATTCAAAATCTTGTTCAGATGTTCCAAGCGCAGCACGCTGAGAAGCAGCCTCCGCGTTCTGAACCAGAGCGCACACTAGAAATGGAGGAGTTTGGTGGAAGTGCAAAAGCTATGCGAATGTTGAGTGGTGCTACACAAACGACGGTTAGTACCGTTGATAGCCTGTTGAACGGCTCATCACGTTCGACTCTGTCATCTTCCACGTCACAGGGCTCAGTAATGCATCGAAACCAGACGCAGAATAAACTCTCTCCTCTAGGAGAAGATGAAGAACTTGTTGCCTACGATAGCCCGTCAAACTTGGTCACCCCATATACTTCTGCTGGTCCATCCAACTCCCTATCACCCTTGCCTCATCCACCAATGGACCTTATCCTTGTCGTATCGATTCCTCCCCCTTCGGCAGTGGTAAGTACTGCACAGCTGAAAATACGCGTAATCAAAGGCACATTCGATTTTCTCGTCGCATCACTATCACCACGAGACCGCTTGAGCCTAGTAACCTTCGAGGTGGGCACAGGCGGGCGAGTGAGAAAAACTCCATTTTTAAGCCCTGGAAAAGCACAAAGTCGACGGAGACTCGAAAAGTTCATTGATGAAGTTGGTCTACGGCTAGACGAGAACAATGATGAGTTCCTGGTGAGGGGTTCTAAAGATGAGAAAACTGATGTCGTTACAGCTGTCAATCATGGTATGACGCTGCTTCCGTTTCTTCGTCATGTAACTGACTTTTGCTTCAGGCTTAGATATTGTTTTGCAGAGAAAAGCTCGTAACCCGATATCAGGCATGGTACTTGTCAGCGATGCCTCAGATAGTACACGGCGTGCACAAATGGATCTTGTACTAGCTCGAGCAGAGGCGGCAAACGTACCGATACATTCATTTGGCTATGGTCGTTCACATGATCCTGCGTCTCTTTGGCTCATGTCAAACAATACAAGCGGTACTTACACATTTTGTGAAGGACTGGTATGACCTTCGCGACTGTATCAGCGGATGTGTTGGTGGAATGATGTCGATTGGACTGTTAAATATGAAGCTACACATGAAAATAGTTGATAGTCAACGATTTAGGATCCGCAAAGTCTCGGGTGGACCCTCATCTATCCTTGCCTCCGACGGGCAGAATGTTGATGTTGACGTGCGAGAATTGCGGTATGGAGAGCGTAAGGAGATGTTGATTGAATTGGAGCTCGACAATACGGACATGCAGAAGTCACAATCGCGTCTTACGCAACACACGCGCTCGCCTAACGCAACCGATCAATTCGTGCAGAGTTTAGGATTGGATGCCCTAACTATCGATGATGCTCCAGACTTCGCTGACGGAATGATGGATCGCATGATAGATGAGGTCCCGGTGGTAGAAGTTGATGGCTCATTCTTCGATCCTGCCGCTGGGAAACACGTGTCAAGACTGGCTCATCCCGTACTCCTCACTATTACCCTTCTGCCTATGTCTGTAAATAATCCACGGCCACCGTCTACGGTGTCGGATCCTGTGATTGTGCGTCGACGAATGGAACTGCTGGCATCTGATATGATCACAAGATCACTTGTACTGGTATCGCGGAGAAACTTCCCACAAGCACAAAAAATAATGGGCGAGACAAAGAGGATTCTCCACACGGTTCTTCAAACGATCTCCCGGTCGCTTCCTCCCAACAGCCAGGGCGGAGCAGTGCGAAATCGGAAAGAGATTATCACACTGTCTGCAGTGCGTGCTATGCAGGCCATTCTACAAGACCTACAGATCCTGTCCGAGGCTTTAGAGGACAATGTTGAACTGTTCGCTCACGATCAACGTAACTTTGGAGCTCAGCAGGTGAATATCTAATTATTATGCATATCTAAACCGGCTGATGAATAAATTTAAGGCAATGATCTTACGGGATCAAAGAAGTTGGACTGGCAGAAGTGCTACAGAGCGTATATTCTGGACAACAGACAACTCGATTGAGCTGATCTCACGGAGCACTGACTGGGTTGCACGCGAGTAATTTGACTCGCTCTTCTCCTCTACCGCATCTCGACACCACCCTCCTTGCGATTGACTACACTATTGTTCTACTATCTTGACACTCCTTACCATACTGTACTCTTTTTTTGCATGTTATCCCAGTTCTATCATGATAGACTCAATCCTCTTTGTGTCTCTGCCTCTCTTTTATTTCGCTCCGCGACGATGCTCTCATTAATATGTTTCTTTCTTATTCCCGTACCTTTTCTCCCCATGTCTAGAACATGGTCTTATTCTTATTGTAATGAGCTTGGGATTCTACTCCGTCAGATAAAAAGTATCTGTTGTGGCGAATTAAAATAAAGTTGGATCGTTTTATACAGCGAATAAAAATTTCTTTGATAAGGGGTGTGCAGGATTTTAAATAACAGATTGTTGAATTCTTTTTGGGTACTTCAAACGATAATTACTACACTTTGCTGCAACCTATCAATAGAAAATTGCTCACACCCTCCTATTTCTGGCTCTCCTGCAGTTCACATACTAAGTCACTCATGCCACCCAATTTGCGGTAGCTCACCAGGAAGCGTATTCCAAGTTGATGGAGAAACTTCGGAAACTGGGTGACCTGATGGGAGGTTGTTTCTGGCGCATGAAAGTAAAATGTACAGTTATATCAGCTTAGCGTACTGCATATAAGTAACGCCTAGAGTGCTAAGCAACCGTTGTTCACCGCTTCAGTCTCAAAATTCAATACAAGTAATTTCCCGATTTACATAACCGAAGTTAAGCTTGAAGGAGATTTTAAGCTTAAAATGACACCGTTAAAATTTACAGACAATTATTCTTGTATACCTTTGGAATTCCAGACGTAGTTCCTGCAGCTGGACCGTCGAACATCACTGCAGATTGTACAATGAATTCTACTTGTGTCACTTGAGGAAAAGGACTTTCGTGGGAATTATGTCTTACATAATACGAAGAACAAGTTTATTGATCAACGAACGCTGCCACGACCTCTCAACGTCAACAACCAACAATCTCATCATGGCGGGCAAGGGGAAAGCCACCACCCACCCAACTCCCCCTCTTAGGCAGAGGCACACAACCTTTGACTCTTCAACTCTCGAATATGAACAGGTGCAGGAGGATGAACACGTCGGTGATTTATACCGCAATCCAGTCAGTAGCCATCTTTCTTCGTCATTTGATTTCCCAGTTTTGAATCCACCTCAGAGGAACCGCAGCCAAATTGAACAACTTCTGGAAGAGAAGAAATACAGTGCAGTTGTAGTCGCTACCCTCACCGCGCTGGCATTTGCATTGCGCTTCTATAAGATAAATCATCCAGACCAAGTCGTGTACGCGAACAATTTTTTTTTTGCGCGCTAATACCTAATACTCATGGTTTATTAGATTCGATGAAGTACACTTCGGAAAATTCGCGTCTTACTATATCTTGCGGCAATACTACTTCGATGTTCACCCACCATTTGCTAAACTGTTATTTGGATTCGCTGGCTGGTTCGTCGGGTTCGATGGTCATTTCCAATTCGACAACATTGGTGATAATTATGCTGTCAACCATGTTCCGTATGTTGGCATGCGCGCCCTTCCAGCTATCCTAGGCAGTCTGACAATACCCGTCATATATGCTATTATGAAGGAGAGTGGTTATTCTACTGTGATAGCTGCATTCTCTGCTTCTCTCGTACTTTTTGGTATGCTTTATTCATAAAGTTTCCTTCCCATTCTTACAAAGTCTAATAGACAATGCACATATTGCGCAGTCACGTTTGATTTTGCTTGACGCGACACTAATTTTCTTCATGTCTTTGACCATCTACTCCTACATCCGGTTCCGCAAGCTACGATATCAGTGAGGTTTTTACGTATTATATCTAGACAACTTCTAACAAGGTCATAAGTTCTTACTCTGTCGATTGGTGGACGTGGCTTATTGCCACCGGAGTCTGCATGGCCTGCACTTGGGGGTCGAAGGTCAATGGGATTTTGACTGTGGTTACGATTGGTATAGCAGTTTTGGTTGATCTCTGGGATGTACTAGATATTAAGAAGGAGGGCCATACAATGGTAAGTTACATGGATGTCATTCGGAGTAGAATACTAACAGTTTGTCTTAGGAATACTTCTACAAACACTTTATTGCCAGGGCGGTGGGGTTGATACTCGTTCCTTTCATCATATACCTGTCGTTCTTCTACATCCATTTCTCTATTCTTACACAATCCGGGCCTGGAGACAGTTTTATGAGTCCCGCATTCCAGGAGACTCTGGCAGGCAATGAAATGCTTCTTAAAAGTCAAGGTTTGTAGATTGCTATTGTCCTCTGTATCACACTGAATCAGGGTCTATTTAGAAATCCATTATTATGATATTGTTACCATGAGACACAAGGACACAAAAGTTTTCTTACATTCGCATCAGGAAAAATATCCTCTTACTTATGACGACGGGCGTATCAGCAGCCAAGGTCAGTATTCATTGTATATAGCGTGCTTACAGTAATTAAAAAGTTTTCTCAAGGTCAACAAGTAACTGGTTATGGGCACAACGATACCAATAACTATTGGCAAATTATCCCGACAAAGTCTCTTCCAGAAACTGGCCGTGGTCGCATTGTTCGCCATCAGGATATTGTTCAACTTCTTCACGTCAACACCGAAACTCACCTTCTCACTCATGATGTTGCTTCCCCTCTGATGCCCACAAATCAGGAATTTACAACATGGCCTAAGGATGACTATACCCGGCACAATGACACGCTTTTCCAAGTCCTTCTCACAGATGGTCATGATGGACAGGTTTGGAAGACGAAATCTGGACACTTCAGATTTATCCATGTTCCCACTAAAGTATCCATGTGGACTCACTCGCAGCAATTACCGGAATGGGCCTTCAAGCAGCAAGAAATCAACGGAAACAAGAGTCCTACAGATAAGACTGCCACCTGGTACGTTGAGGAAATTATTGCTGATGAATGTATGTTCTTGCTTGATGTCAAATCACACCTTCAAACTGACTGATCCATTTAGATGGGGATGAGCCCTATGACCGCACTGATGACAAACCAGCTAAAGTGCCGAAGAGAATGAACTTCTTCAAGAAATTCGCAGAACTTCAGCTTCTCATGCTCCAGCATAACGCAGGCTTGACAGCGTCTCATCCTTATGCTAGCTCTCCGATTAATTGGCCTTTCCTACTGAGCGGTATTAGTTTCTGGACGAACAATGACGATAAAAAGCAAATTTACCTCATTGGTAATTTACTTGGGTGGTGGACATGCCTTTTGGGTCTCTGTGTTTATGTCGGAATCCTTGGAGCTGATCTCATCGCTCAACGCCGAGACATGGATCCTCTCACTGAACGTAAATACAATTGATATTTGCCCAAAAGGTTTCAAAATTGACCTTTTTTTTTTTTTTTTTTGCAGCGGTCCGCAATCGCCTGTGGAATAATACTGGGTTCTTCTTCCTTGTGTGGGCTGTCCATTACCTTCCATTCTTCCTGATGAATCGCCAGCTTTTCGTTCATCATTATCTTCCATCACATCTGGCATCTGCTATGATCACAGGTGCAGTGCTGAGCTTTGTCTTGTCAGATACTGTCAACTACCCAATATCGATTCGAGGACCCAAAACAAAAGCGAAACCACGTTCATATTCTGATATCGGTATCAAGGGATCAGTCATTTTCATTGTGTTTAGCATCTTCCTATTTGTGGTGTTTGCGTACATCGCCCCTTTGACTTACGGCTCACCAGGGTAAGTTGTTCGGCTGTGGATTCCGCTATGATGCTAACATGATATTGATAGATTAACTGGGGAACAAGTGAACAGCAAGAGATTGTTATCCACTTGGACACTTCACTTTGCTGCAAAAAAGACTCACGATGTCTAATTGACTGAGGTGATCCCTTTGTGGAACAACTTAGTTAACATGTTATTCTTAAATACCCGCTAGTAGAACTAAGTTGTATATAACATAATGCTTTCAATATGGGATGTGAGATGAAATAAAATTGAGCCCAGGCAGGGTGTTGATTGTTGTTATTCAATATTCATCAATCAATCACTACTTTCCGTCAAACGCTTCAGCTCCGCTCTGGTGAGGCGTCATTAATCCAGGTTCATAATGTTCAACGCACCACGACCCGCGCAGAGGTATGTTGGTACTTCGAGCAATGGATTTGGAGGTAGTTTCGTAGATGAGAACCCGCTATCGAGTTCGGTGTACGAAGACGGTCTGGATCCTTGGAGTGCTGGCCCCAAGTCCAACACCAACACCCGCACCTCAAGTGCCAGCATCTGTCTTTAGCTCTGTAATTGGCAAGTTTATACTTTCGTAATGTTATCGTCTAAGCTAATTTTTCGTTTGTAGCCGATGCAACTGTACCCTCAATTTACGACCGTTCATTCCAAGCAGTTGATCCAAACAAAACAGGGGAGACGTCTGTGAATGCTCTTTCACGCGTCCTGAGCACTTCTTCATTACCTGCTGCGACCATTGACAGGGTAAGCATCCAACCTCACTCTAAGTCAATGTTTCGTACTAAAGGTTTACTTTCTTAAGATCGTCAATCTCGTTAGTTCACGACCACGAGTTTCGAAACTCGAGTTTTACGTCGCACTTGCACTTGTAGCGCTTGCTCAGTCCGGTAAAGATGTTAGCATCGAACAAGTAGCTGCTCTATCTTCTCAAAATACACTCCCGGAACCGTCTTTGGATCTCGACCGACTACAGGTGTCAACCCCCTCATTGAACTTCCCCCCTTCCAATTACAGGCAAAACAGTGCCAGCACAGTTCGCGCACCAACCGCATACAATTCTGACGATCCGTGGAACGTGAACCCCCGCACTCCAACGGGGATAACCCCAAGCCCCGGCTTTGATGTTGGTGCTTTGCCTAATGGAATTCCTTCCGGTTTGTCTGGGACGGGACTACCGAAAGATTGGTGGAAGAAGCAAGAGAATGTTCGCATTACGATTTTAGGACAACAGGGGTTCATTTTGAACCGGTATATGGTATACGAAATTGCAACCGACGTAAGTTACGATCACCCGCCCCCATCCTGTCTTTTGATCGTTATTGGTGATGTTTGCTGCTAGAAAGGGGGCACGGTTCCTCGACGATATTCAGAGTTTGTGTACCTATGGGACTGCTTGACGCGACGTTATCCGTTCAGACTATTTCCTGCGCTACCACCCAAGCGCATTGGTCGTACGTTTTATCGTTCTGTGCATCAACTCTATGACTGAATTTTTCACAGCCGACGAATACTTCTTGGAACAAAGGAGGTGTGGTTTTCTTTCAATCAGATCCTTGATAGTTGAGTTCAAGCAACAAACAGACGAGGGTTAGCAAGGGCTTTGAACTTTATAGTGTTTGTGCACATATCTTCACATTCACCCACTGTTAAAGGTTTAAACAAATAGTAATCACCCAATAATGAAAGATGACGGGATTCTGGCCGCATTCTTGACGGTACCATCGTTCGAAAGCTGGAGAAAGCAATCAGCTGTATCCCTGGATGAAGAATCAGTATCGAAACGTGTTGATCGAATAGAAGAGATGTCTATTCCAAGTGATTTAGAGGATAAAATCTCGTATGTCATTCCCCTTCCTGAGCCCTTTTTATTATGCTTCTATATTTACAATAGTGTAATTCGCGGCAAGCTCAACCCGCTCATCGAGTTATGGCAGAGGATATGTATTTTGGCAGAGCGGATAATAAAGAGACGTGAAGCAGCAGCGGTACGGTTACCTCCAGCCTCTCGACGAAGCTTCCTGCCGACTCACTTCACATTGCCTAATTTCTCTCCTACCATACGCGCGCCTGGATTGCCAATCTCTCCTACGTCTTCAATTTCTGGCTCGCTTAATGACTCGATTTTTGGAATACGCTCTTTGGTTGTTGCGGAGGAGCAGAGTGATCTTGCTAGGCTTACGAATACCTTACGTGCAGTTATTGAAGTCAATGATCAATGTTGGCGTGGAGACGATTGTGAACTGTCAAATGGGGTCCGCCAGGGCATGGAACATATTGCTGTTCATACGCAGAGGCATTCAGATTTATCAGAGACCAGGGTATGAATTTATTTTTCACATTTAAATTTCTTCTTGACGCAGACAGTAGGCGCGCACTCTGCTTGATACGACCCTTGAAATGTTCAAAGTAACATAAATTTCATCATTATGAAGACCCTTGATTGAAGGTGGAACTTTTGCAGGGCCAGCGAGACTTGTACATTGCAACACGCGATCTTTTCATTCGGCACGATCGGCTTTCAATAGACCAAGTGGAAAGGTTAAAGAAACGAATTGATACAACTTCTGTGAAATTGGATGGGATCCGTGCTGCACAAAAGGATGGCTGGCAAGAAGAGGTCGAGAAGCTCTCTGCTATGATTGAACGTGACCAAACTACGATTGCTGCTCAACTTAGCAGACGAATTTTCATAAGGGCTTGGTTAGTTTTCTTTGCTTTTACCCTTTTTCAATTCGGACTAATTCTCCTAGTATCTGGCACGAACTCCGGGTTGTATTACACAACCGGGAAAATACTCTACTTACACAAGCAGCGATAGGGTTTGCTGCGGAGGAGCGCAATTTTTCAGAAAGTGTATTGCATAATTGGGCCTCACTTGGCGAAGCCGTCGAAGGCATGCCTTTCGAGTAAAATTCTGCGTACTTCACGAATTACCAGTAGCTACTGGTGTATGTTTTACGACCTCATGACATCGTTCACATTCCGCACTATGTACTACTCACCCTCTTGGACATAACTCATCTTGGTCATTATATACATATTTTGTGTCTTTTATTTTAGTAAGGAAAGATATGCATCAGCTCATCGCTCTTTCTGTGATAAAGGCTTCACAAATTGAATTATCTATCATTGTCATTCCGGAGATGTCCTATTATTAGAAGCAACCTTCATTAACTACTTACAAACTTGAATGCCTACTATAATTTTGGTTTCCTGACCCAAAAGAGATAGTTACATTCTGTTGCACCCCAAGTGTCGCGACCAGCTAGAATCCAACGACCTTGCAATGGGTTATATATGAGACCCCGCACTTCTGCTTGCTTTCGAGGAATATACGATCCACCATAAGTGTCTATCCATGACTTTTGTGTTGCGGAGTCTCGCTCGCGATAATTTTGAAAGAATTCTACAAGTTCTGAGGGTTTGATGAATTTTGAATATGTATGCGTGCCAGAAGACACTTTCCGCAGTATGTTTTCAGCAAGGAAAATGGTTAAGCCATAAGCCAGTGGTGTGCGAGATATTGTGGACAAGAAAAGATGGCCGCCTGGCTGTTTGAGGGGTTAGGTCCGATTGTTGAATGTGAATGTAATTATACCTTAAGGAGCTGAGCGCACGTAGACAGAAAGAAAGATGGATTATCGACATGTTCCAAAACTTCCATTGAACATACTACATCATAACGTTTCTGGGATGTGAGTAGAGCTTCAGCGGGACTATGAATGTAGGTCAGATTTGGTAAAGGTGGGGATAGTTTGGGGTCTGCAGATGCATGCAATGTAGCTATAGCTATGTTGGATTCCGACGCATCAATCCCTGTTGTGCGCGCCCCAAGACGTGCTAGGCTCTAGATAAGGAGTAAAGAAGCAGCTTTGTGGAAAGTTTGACTTGGACGCACTTCGGAAAGTAAACCTCCGCCACAGCCAACGTCAAGGACATCGAGACCAGAAAGTACACCGCGCGCTTCAGCCTCTACGCCATCATCTGATTGCCCTTCGCGGGCGACTTCAAGAAGCTTCTGACGGATAAATTGGACACGGACAGGGTTCATCATATGGAGGAAACTGAATTCGCCTTGCTCGTCCCACCAATACTCCGAAAGTCGTGAGAAATGAGATATTTCATTGTTGTTTATCGTAGCAAATCCCGGGTTTGGGTTTGGGGTTGAGGATGGTATATGAAGAGCGCGCGTGAGTCGGTAAGAACGGATGAACGGACGCGCAAGGAACATCGGATTCGGAGGAGAGAATGGAGGGATAGTCACGTGAACGAGCTGTGCATTAATATTGAAAGCTGACTAATTTATATGATGGTCACCATTGTTCGAGTCGATGAGGTGCCGAGGTAGATCCATCATCATCCACGAGGACAACGGACTGACTGACAAAGATTTAAAGTTACTCCTTATCATCGGCGCTGGCGCTCTCACTATATTCCTATTTTCTGTCCTGCTCCCATATCTTCTCCCAGACCGGACAATCGCAACATTTCAATTGGTTTCCTTAGGGTTTCAATACACCTATATTTATCCTGTGGTAACCGATAGTCGGAAACTCAGAGTTCGGCATTGGTCGACGTTTAATACCTCACAGCCAAGAGCCACGACCCTCTTTGCTGCTGACTGAGATGTCTGCCTATATCAGTAACCTGTGGGCCAGCGCTTCCTCCCCCCTCCGTCAAGTAGAATTTACCACCATGGACCCTCCAAAGAGCGCTATAGAGAGTTCCCCGCAGCCAGAAAAATGTGAATTACGAATAGAGGGCATGACCTGTGGCTCATGTGTGGAGGTGAGTTACCCCGAGTGCTTGGAGCTTCTTGGCCTCCCTAACAGAATTTTAGGCCATCGAAGGGATGCTCAGGGAGCAAAAAGGCATCCATTCCATCAAAGTCGCTCTTTTGGCAGAGCGTGGAGTGGTTGAATATGATCCGTCGCATTGGACAGTTGACAAACTCATCAACGTTAGTATCCCCTCTTCTGTCTTTTATAATACCTTACATTCTTTCAATCCGCACAGGAGATATCAGATATTGGCTTCGATGCAACACACATCCCACCAACTCGTACAGATACCGTTCAACTACGAATATATGGCATGACATGTTCGTCATGCACCTCAACAGTGGAAGCTGGCCTTTCTTCTGTCCCTGGAATATCTAGCGTTGCCGTCTCACTTGCTACCGAGACATGTACTGTTACTTTCGATCGAGCAATGATCACTGCGAGAGAAATGGTGGAAAGGATAGAGGACATGGGATTCGATGCAATGTTGTCCGAATCAGGGAGATGCCACCCAACTGCAGTCACTAACCCGGGCTAAGGAAGTACGTGAATGGCGCTCACGTTTCCTTTGGAGTATAGCATTCGCCCTACCTGGGTTCTTTGTCAGTATGATAGGGCCTCATATCCCCGGTATCAAATCCCTCTTAGAATACCGTCTATTCGGAGGAATTTATCTTGGTGATGTCCTGGCCTTCCTCATAACAACACCTGCTCAATTCTGGATTGGCGCGAAATTCTATCGTAGTGCATACAAATCACTCAAACATGGAAGTGCTACTATGGACGTCCTTGTCATGCTTGGCACATCAGCCGCCTACTTCTACTCATTATTCACAATGCTCATTTCAATTTTCCACACTGCAGACGACTTTCGCCCAATGCTCTTTTTCGAAACCAGTACTATGCTGATCATGTTTGTATCACTCGGACGGTTCCTAGAGAACAAAGCGAAAGGGAAGACTAGTGCTGCACTCACAGATTTAATGGCTCTCACCCCTTCGATGGCTACGATATATACCGATGCGCCTGCTTGTACACAGGAAAAGAAGATAGCGACAGAGTTAGTAGAGGTCAACGATACCGTCAAGCTTGTTCCTGGAGATAAGGTGCCTGCCGACGGCACTGTCATTCGAGGTTCATCTAGTGTCGATGAAAGTGCCATCACTGGTGAAGCTCTTCCGGTTGTAAAACAAGTTGGGGACAGCGTCATTGGCGGCACTCTCAATGGTCTAGGCACATTCGACATGATCGTTACTCGCGCAGGCAAAGATACAGCACTCGCGCAGATCGTACGTCTTGTGGAAGAGGCACAGACCTCCAAGGCACCTATTCAAGCATTCGCAGACAAAGTTGCAGGATATTTCGTACCAACAGTTATTACTCTTGCCGGAATTACCTTCCTAACATGGATTTTGCTCTCCAATGTCATTAGCGACGAAAGTCTTCCTATGATGTTCCACCGTCATGGCTCAAGTAAGGTTGCTGCGTGCTTGCAAATTTGCATCAGCGTCGTCGTCGTCGCGTGCCCATGTGCGCTAGGCTTAGCTACACCAACAGCTATCATGGTTGGTACAGGAATGGGGGCTAAGAATGGCATTTTAATCAAAGGCGGTCGGGCTTTGGAAGCCAGCAACAGCATACGACGAGTAGTCCTCGACAAAACTGGTACCGTAACAATCGGAAAACTTTCAGTTGTAGGAATGCATTGGGTTTCTTCTTCCAGAACTCCTTTTGATAATGAAGAGTTATACGCCGGAGACACAGATTTGCATGGGGTATGCGCCGACGGTATCACCCAACGCAAGGATGTCATCGACATGGTGAGCACCACAGAATCCAGGTCTGAACACCCTTTGGCGACAGCTATTGCTACCTACGGAAGAGAACTCTTAGGCGAAAAAGGACCCCAAACCGTTATAGAAACATTCGAAAGTGTTACCGGACAGGGAGTAAAAGCAGAAGTCAGCTGCTCAGGACAAAAACACACACTTCTGGTTGGTAGTATGGCATTTGTAACTCAGGGGGACGACGAACCCATCCCAGCCTCTCTTTCAACTTACGAGGCACAAGAAACAAAGCTAGGGCGTACAATTATCTATGTTTCGATCGTTAAGCCGAAAGCGGTACGACCTCAGATAGTTCTTGCAGTTTCATTATCGGATGCACCAAAGCCGTCCAGTCGATATGCTATCCGAAGCCCTACAAGCTATGGGAATCGAAGTGAATATGATGACTGGAGATGGCAAGGCAACAGCAATTGCTATAGCTAAGCAAGTAGGAATCCGGCCTGAAGGAGTATGGGCTGGTATGAGTCCAAAAGGCAAAGCGGCTATGGTAACTGAACTAATGGAAAAGTATGGGGACGGTGTAGCAATGGTGTGTCCTTTGATCGATGTATTCCCGTGTAATACTAACTGTGATTTCTCGAAAAGGTTGGAGATGGAATCAATGATTCGCCTGCTCTAGTTGCTGCAACCGTTGGCATAGCTCTTTCATCGGGGACATCTGTTGCCATTGAAGCAGCAGACATTGTACTCATGCGGTCCGATCTTCTTGACGTCGTTGCCGCCTTCCACCTTTCTCGCGCTATCTTCTCTGTCATCAAGCGGAACCTCATCTGGGCATGCGTGTACAACGTACTCGGTATTCCTCTTGCGATGGGAGTTTTCCTTCCGTTAGGGCTATACATGCACCCAATGCTGGCAGGCGCAGCGATGGCGTTCTCCAGCGTGAGCGTGGTTACGAGTTCCTTGACTCTCAAATGGTGGCGTCGTCCCGCGGACTCAATTATGCCAGAGGATGGTATGCGCACTGGAGGAAGTGCTAGCCGTGGGATATGGGCAGAAATGTTCGTGGACACCACATCGAGCGCGTTGAGTAGTGTGAAGGGACTGTTTAGTGGGAGGAAGCAGGGTTATGGGTATAGCCAGCTCCCAGTTGAGATGGACTCCCGAGCATGAGACATCTATCTACTTGGTTATTCGTCCGTTCGGGTTGCACGGCTGCATGACATAAATTAACTTGCTGTTAGTCGTATTTGGCTTTTTATTGTATTGGTAGTACACTTTGTGAATTTGGGAGGATCATGTTCCGAATTCTAATTCAGGTCTATACCGTTTGTGGAAAGGACGTACTCCTTCACTGAGGCACGCTCCGCGTGTAATTTATACATCTGCTAAGTATGTCTTCACGGCCTTAGTAATTGCGTGTAGCACACAGTAGTTATGGCAAGCATAGGGAGCGTATTTCTAGGTGATATCCAACGCATTCGAAATCTTTCGTCGACTCCACCATCTACACCCACTCTGTCGCGGCGACGTTCATCATCATCTCTATCTCACGTGGACCCTTTATCGCTCAAGTTATCGCCTTCATCACATACAAACACAATGGAACAAGTGATGACGGCGGTCGCTAATACTCCCCTCCCCACTACGACAATCGACCCAAATCTTGCTCTAGAGTTGCGCATACGTTGGTTGGAGGTGATTATTTTAGGTGTTAAACAGGATGGATGGGTGAAGGACAGGAAAGGGAAGGAGCGTGAGCTCGCAAAAGTGCAGGACACAAAGCTCAAGCCTGGACAGACTCTGATACGATTAGCGGAAGAAGTTCAGCAGAAACTTAATAGTGTTGTGGAGGGGAACGAGGGGTTGACAAACTTCATGGAACATTGTACGTTCCCATTTCTTCCTGCCCTTCTACTTCATTCGTTTCTACGCATCTTATAACATATATACCTAAAATTCTACAGACGACCAATATGCTCATCTTATCACGCTGTCATCTTTGCCGGGCACAGAAGCTCCTGCCACCAGCATGACAGACGAGGAGTTCGACGCGCTATTGTCGGAAATGGAACCAGATATACGTGCCGCTGAAAAGGACATGCGTGAGATTGAAGCTCTGGAGAAGAAGAATATCACAGGTGCCGGAAAGCTAACAAGTACGTTTCGCAGAATAAAATATATATGCCGACGTCCAAATGCTTATAAGTCTGTTATTCTGCAGGCTATGAAAATCTTGTACCCCGACTGAATGAGGTGGTGAAAATGCATAAAGAGAACTCAAAGCTGGTGGAATCATTGGAGCAGCAGATAGCTTTACTTGTGGATCGTCATACAATCCAGGTCAGTTTCTGATATCGAGAACTCATGTTTGGTAAATGTTTTCTAAGCATATTTTTAGGTGGACGCTCTGTCAGAGCTTTTTGTTGCATGGGACGATACGCTCACAGAAGTAGAGGACATGGTTATGCGACTTGAACGACAAAGAGATGAGAGACGTCGACTGGGTTATGAGCCATAGTTAAATGTTGGATAGAGGCACCCTGGTATATTCTTATGAGCATTTCAGTTGAGAAGATTTCTTCGCATTCACATGAGTTTTGATATTAAAACTATGTATTTAATTCTAGTCTACTACGGGTATCATTCGTACAAGCTGTATTTATAATATCCCCGACAGTGCCGCACTGTGAAATCGGGTGAGATATCGTTGTATTAGAATCCCCAGGGCCAAGAATCCTGCGCGAGCGAAATGCCTAAAAGCAAGATACCGGCAGGGGCTTGCAAAAATAGTCCCGAAAGTTGATGTCATAGGGACAATGTTCAACAATCAAATAATTTTACAGACTTGTTTTGCATCATGCCTTCTCTTGTTTTACAACAGAGGTGCGAGAACGCTCAGCACGTTGTTGTTCTACCCATGCTGCAACATTGGTGGCTGCTTCTAACGGGCGAGTTTTATGGGTCATGAGATATCCTTGAAGAGCTGCCATCGAGAACTCGCGATCTGGGATAGCCTCTTTAAATTTATCAGCTAGCCTGGAAACTTGGGCAGGCGAGAGCTTGGGTGCACGTGTGCGTTGTCGCAGCAATGCAAGAGCTACAGAAGTTTCTGTTTCATTAGATGCGGATTCCTCAGTGGTGGTCGTAGTGGTAGGGAGTGGTACATCCAGGTCGATTAGGTTGGTTTCGTCAGAAGCATAACCAGAATCAGTACTTGATTTTTCAGTAACCTGAATATTTTCCGTCTTCTCATCGCTTGTATCAATGGGGAGATAAAAGCAGCAATATAATTCCCGGGCTTGATATTTGCTTGCCAGCTTGAATTCGATATGAATATCCATGCGACCAGGACGTGTGAGGGCAGGGTCGAGAGATGTGTACTTGTTGGTTGTAGCAAACAAAATACGACCTTCTTGAGCAGCAACTCCGTCAAGGCAGTTCAGCAAACCACTTAGAGAGACTCTAGAAAATGTAAAAAGAAAAGATTAGATAAACCACGTAAATAGGAAAGTAGCTGAGACGCACCTGCTTGTGGGAGTTCCGCTTGCAGGGCCTGGTTTGTTCTCAGCTTCCTGTGTATCTCCACTGTCACGGTTAACCACTGACGAGAAAGCGGCGTCGATGTCTTCCATCAGAGCAATGCATTTTTCTGCAAAAAAGCAATGAGAGTCATGATTTGGAATATCAAATAAGAACTAACCAGGAAGCTCAAAAACCAATCGATTAAGAGTAGTATCATCCATTCCAACACGAGAGAGAGAGATGACATATACATCAAGACTCAATTCGCCAGCAAGACTGTGGATAATGCTAGTCTTTCCCGAGCCAGGAGCACCGTACTAGAGATGGAAAGGTCAGAAGTAGAGAAGTAGAGAGTGATACGAATGAGACTCACCAGAAGATATCCACGTCTGAATGGTATACCACGTTCTGCATACCAAGATTTACTACCAAGGAAATCACGAGCGTCTTCAATTATTAGATCCTTGATGCCAGGATCAAGGACAATCGATTTCAGAGGCCGTTTTTGACGGTGTGCTGCATGACGCCAATTATTGTACTGATCAGACACATATATTGAAATAGTGTTTTCGTTTGCTGCATTGTATGCCTTCTTTGCATCCACCAATAATGAATTCAAAATGTTCAAGTCACGAGAGAAAATACTAAATCATATCGTTAGCCATGGGACAGTTAAAAATATAACAGGATGCATGCATACGTGATTTGCAGGGACTCTTCGGTCTGTGAGTCGTAGTCCATACGTTGAACCTCACGGCGTGCTCGCGTAATCCTCATGGGACGCCGTTTGTACCACAAGGTTTGTGTCGTGTGTACCGCAGGAAGATATTTCACTTTTTGGTTACCTTCGAACAAAGAACCATCTTCACTAGCCATATTGATCGCGGAGAATTGAAGGCCAAAGGTGCGTGTACTGACTTCCAAATCCCTTGCTGTTGCTGTGGGTCATAAGGGTATCAGTCCATACTCCATTTACAAGTGGTATATGTGCTCACTCCATGAAGCCTGCTTTGTTAACCAAACCATCATCCAGTCTGGAATTACCCTTGTGTTAATATGGCATTTTGCATGGGACAGGATAAACACCTACCATAACTGAAATCATTTTCTTCAAAGCTGGCTGTAATGAAGAAAGAATTGTATGTCTTATAGTATACATAAAAGGCCAGTCTCCGGAAGGATTCGAGGACGCTACCGAGAGCGATGAGCTTGATCCAGTCACGCAAAGCAGCAAAAGAGACGAGGAATTTGATAAGTGATGTGATGTCTCGAGGTAATGTGGCAGGTGAGGCATTGGGAGTTCCAGCAGTTGTGGTTGACGTTGAGTTGCCACAATCTGTACTGCCTGTTGGGCCACTGAAGCCTGTGAAAGATGAAAGCAACTGTTCAACGAGCAGGAGTGGCGACGCCATGTTCCTGTGGGGATAGAATATGCAGACAATAGATCATTCATCTTGTTTTTATAGATGAATGGAGAACAAGGGTTAGGGGCGGCACCGGTAAGGGATTACGGATTTAAAAAAACACTAGCGCTCGGGTATAATCAGTCTTGACTCGAAGAGAGTCATTTAATGGGGATCTCGCTGTTTAGCGCCTTCTATGACTCCAAAGAGCGCCAGATGGCGCCAATTCATTTTGCATTAGGAACAAGGTTTTCTGGCAATTGATGTACATAGAGCTTCATTAGATGTCATCAATCATCTTTTGTGGCTCACTCATTGTATCTTCTACAGTTATGTTGGTTCTAAAATGATCGCACTTCCTAAAATCTACCTGAGGTCATGAACATATACAATGAACTCAAGTTTATTCTAAGCTGGTGATATTTTGCTTCTCACAGTTTATTACACGTTCACATTACACAATAAGGCCGTCCTGCCCGCTACGTCTTATTGGTCGTTTAGCAAGTAAGTACTAGTTTTCGGAAGCTTTTAATTATGTGAAAAGAACATCAGAAAGGCAATGTGATGCTTCAATGCTTCAAGTCCATCGCAATTCCTTCACATGAGGTCAACACCGAAAGAAACATGGCAGACTCGAAGTCGTCATATAGCGTTTAATTTAAGAACAGCTCCGGCTGTAACTCATCTGATGAACTCGTGTCATTCACATCACAATGAGGAACAGGTTCAACACATGTGACAGAGATGTAAAGACAACAAACACCTAGAATGATATGATTCACCAAGGAAGACTCCATCTCATCAACGTTTCAACAGTAAGGTCGGTATCAACAGCTAAGCCATGCAGTAATCTCCTTTCACGGAGACATTTCAACTTCAGTTTTTCAACGTCATCAGACAACGTAGAAATATCATAACAATTATGCAACAGTGAAGCAGATGACAGTTTTAAATGATCATCCATGATAACTGACAAGCAAAAAATAGACGACCTTCTTGAGCTGCAACTCCGTCAATGCAGTTCAGTAGTCCACTTAGAGAGACTCTGCGAATGTAATAAATTAAATAAATCGTTCAAATGGAAGGTAATTGATATGCACCCGCTTGTAGAAGCCCTAATAGCCCTGGTTTCCTGTACAATCTCTACTGTCACGGTTCACCGTCTGAGTGAAGGCAACGTCGATTTCTTCCACTGCATCTTGCTGCAAAAAGCAATGAGAACCACAATAAGAATAATATAAAAGAACTAACCAGGAAGTTTGGCAACCAAATCACTAAGTGTGGCATCATCCATTCCACCACGAGAGGGACAGATAATATATACATGAAGCTGCAGTTCACCAGCAAGACTGAATATTGCTAGTCTTTCCCGAGCTAGGAGCACCATACTGGAAATGCGGTGATCAGAGGAATTGGAGAAGAAACAGATGAGGACTCACCAGAAGATGTCCAGGTCGGAATGGTATGCCACGCTTTCATACCAAGATTTACTGTTGAGGAAATCGCGAGCGTCTTCAACTATTAGCTCTTTGACACCAGGATCGAGGATGATTGATTTAGAGACCGCATTTGACAATCTCGCAATACGCCAGCTTTGCTGATCAGCTGTATATATACAGACATATTCCTGGTTTGCGATATTGTATGCCTTCTTTGCATCCACATCAATGAATTCAAAATGCCCAAGTCACGAGATAAATACTAAAGCATATCGTTGGTCAGGGGTCAAACAGTCTACGATGTGCGTACTAGATTCTGATATACACCTCTTGAGTTGTATCATAAAATTCGCGTAACTGCGTAGCCTCATCCAACGTCATTTGTACCACAAGGATCGCGTCGTGTTTATTACAGGTAGATATGACACTTGATACACACGTCCTGGGAAGGTTCATCATCATCAGGTACATTGACTGAGGAAGTTCCAATCCCATGTCTGAGTGAATAGACATCCAAGTGCCTTATTCTTTCTGCGAATCATAAGACTATCAGCTCATACCTCGTTTACAAGTGATATATGTACTCACTCCACGAAGTCTGATTCGCTAACCAACATATTATCCGATCTGGATTTAACATTACATTAATATGGATTTTGTATAGGACAATGATAAAGACCTACCATAACTGCTATCGCCTAACTCAAAAGTGGCGGTAATGAAGACATAATCATATGCTTTGTAGTTTAAACCCAGTCTCCATAAGATCTAAAGAACACTGCCGAGAACGATGGGCTTGAACCAGTCACGCAAAGCGGCGAAAGAGATGATGAATGAAGTTATATATTGCAGCAAAGAGGCATTTGCAATCGAGGTTGATGTTCTGGAACCTGAGTGGCGTCGCCATGTTCCTGTGGGGATATACAGACAGAGAGTCATCCCGTTTTTTTTTAGATGCATAAGAAAAAATAAACAGCGCTCAGTCATGAATCCATGATTTTCGAAATGATATCTTCAAAATGCCATTTGATGGACGAATTACTCACTGATAGTAATACCTCCGAATATGGGGATGTGACGTGACGAATACAAATGCAGCATGTTTGATTTTCTAAGGAGACTCAGAGTCATTCCAAACACAGCTTTCTTTTCTTCGAGTCATCACCAAAGCCACAACATTGGGGATGTCAGATGGACCAAGAACTTCCCTTGACCTAACCCACGTTCTCTGTAAGACATTCGCAACGATGGAGGGTGACAAGGAGCTGATGGGGCCAGAGTTTTATAGATGATGACTCTTCCATTTTTTCGCTGGCGTTAGCTTTAGTAACCTTGAGTCCCATCCTATTAATGGTAAGACCTCCTCTTATCCTGTACCAATGTTTCAATGCACGAATATATTGGCTAGGCATCATACGCAGCATTAGCAGTGCAGACGCGAGAATTCCTCATCATTACCATGTGGGCAGGTCAACTCGCCGGTGAATGTATCAATTATGCATTAAAGCACCTCATTAAACAAGAACGACCAATCCGTACGTTCAAACCACATCTCTGTGACAACGTGAAGTTACAAGAAGCTTCTACTACAGAAAGTATAGGGAATGGTTTCGGATTTCCTTCATCCCATAGCCAGTATATGGGTTACTTTTCGTCGTTTCTCATGTTTCATCTGTACTTCCGCCATAGGTTTTCGTCCACAGGATCTAACATAATCGACTCCCTTTGGCGGCTCATAATCTACACCGGCCTCATGGCGTGGGCAGGCCTGGTTGCATATTCTCGGTAATGATTCTTGTGATGTGAATACCCGACCTTTCCCTAACATTCTCAAGGTATTATTTAGGGTATCATAACGCTCATCAGATATTATGGGGTTTTGGCATAGGTGTGATGCTGGGCACCTCTCTATATACCTTTGCCGAACTTCTCCCGACACGATATCCCGAATCCCCCATAGGGAAATTTAAAGCGTTCCTGTTAGACAATCCGTTGTCACTTTGGCTTCAGATACGGGACGGTTGGGCAGTTTGGGAAGATGGTGGGCGGGCAGGTGAATGGGTGCAGTGGAGGAAGGAATGGGATAAACAACAAAAAATTGCAACTGCTAAACGGAAAAATTAGAAAATTTGTATTGGCGTTTGCAAAGATTAATGACAACAATAATTTTTTACAATCTTATCTGATCAAAGATTCCGAGTACATAATGGGCCCTTCAAAAAAAAACTCCCTATTCATCAGTTTAATATCATTTATGTATCAATGACATTCCTTACAATCGGTTCTCTTGGTTCCACTTGCTTTCGTGTCTGCAGAAACATGTCGACATCTTCTCTTCCACCATCTCCATTCCCCCTTCTGACTACAGTCAAGGAGTTCAGAGAATGGCGAAGGAAAGCTTATGACGCGCGGAAGACAGTCGGTTATGTACCAACTATGGGTGCCCTACATGAGGGCCATCTCTCACTAGGTTAGCTTTCTCATTCTTCCAGTGGTCTGGTTGTACGAGAAATGAAGTTGTCTAGTACGAAAGTCCCTCAAAGAGAATGATTTGACAGTTCTCTCAATCTTCGTCAATCCGGCTCAATTTGCCCCTCATGAGGATCTAGCAACTTATCCACGTACCCTCCCAACGGATATCCAGAGTCTCATCAACACAACTGTTTCCGTTCCGAACTCGCCTTCTCCCCGCTCCACCGATGCAGTCTTTCTACCTTCAGTACATGAGATGTATCCATCTGGAATCAGCCAGAATATCTCTGACCAGAAGGGAACATTCGTCGAAGTCAAAGGATATGGACACCAAATGGAGGGCGCAAGTCGTCCGACGTTCTTCCGAGGTGTAGCCACAGTCGTTACCAAACTTTTCAACGCTATAGAGGTCAGGGTTACTTATTGCAACTGTCGTTAAACACATAATGAGCAACCTCTTTAGCCCACAAACGCATATTTTGGACAAAAAGACATCCAGCAGTGCCTCCTATTGCGAAGACTCACTAGAGATCTATTATGTTCGCACCCAGACCCGGAACACTTCCATATCGTGCCTACAGCGCGAGATCTACAAGACGGGCTCGCCCTGTCTTCCCGTAATGCCCATCTCACTCCCGAAGGTCGTCATCTTGCCCCTACTCTGATTAATGCCTTGCGTGAAGTGGAATCCGCCTGGAACGAAGGCAAGTCAAAGGCAGAGTGTATCCAAAAAGGGATAAAGATCGTCGACAACGCTGAGGTTAATATACGTGCCTCCAATATAGACGTCAAGATCCAATTGGATTATATCCAGATGAACGATTCACAAACTTTTGAAATTATAAATGATAATACTAGAAAAAACCCAAGTGATCCTGTCCCTATTATTCTCAGTGGGGCTCTTTGGGTTGGCAAAACCCGGTTGATTGACAATCTTATACTGGGGAATATTAATTCAATTATCAGCACATAAATTATAGTTTGCTGTTGTTAACGTTAAAACGTTAACCTTCCACCATAGGTGGTGTATATGTAATAAAATCATGCTCAATGTAGTCAAAATGTCAGTTTGCAAGTGATAAGAAGAAAAAAAGTTAGATTTAGATAGCAATTATTGATCAACCCTCTATGTTCTCCCCTAGATCTCTATTATTTGCTTCTGATACCAAAGTGGTGGGACATGGGACTCAGACCAGAGGATGGAGGTCTTAACAACTACCAAACCACAATAGGCAGAGTATTTATTTACTTGAAGAACCCCCGGAAACATGGTCTCCAGTAAATATCACAGATAGCTGATAGCCAAAGATGAAATTTATTCGTTTAGTTGGCTTCTCAGGTTGGCTATGAAGAAGCACTAAAGCACGGCCAAGTAGCCTTGAAATAGAAAACGCCTCATAAAAAATGTTATGTGATGGGGACAAATGATTTTACAGACTTGTCCAGCAGAGTTGCGAGCATGCTCAACAGGTTGTTGTTCCACCCATGCCATAACCTTGATGACCACTCCGAAGGAGGGTGTCTTATACAACATGAAATACCCTTGAAGGGTTGCTATCGAGAATTCGCGATCTGGATGGCCCGCTGAATTTTTCAACTAGTCTTGAATCTTGAGCAGGCGAGAGCTCGAGTACTCATGACTGTTGCAGTTGCATGACAGCAGCTATAGAGATATCTTTTTCCATGGATGGGAATTTCTCAATGGTGGCTGTAGAGATAGGAGGTGGTACATCTAGGTCGATTAGGTTGGTATTATTAGGAGCATAATCACTTTCAGTGTCGGATTTTTCGACATTTCCTGTCTTCTGATTGCTTGTATCCATGGGAAGATGATGCAGCAATATAATTCTCGAGCTTGAATTCGATACGGAGATCCATACGACCAGGACATGTGAGAGCATGGTCGAGGGGTGCGTACTTGTTAGTCGTAGCAAACAATAGGCGACCTTCTTGAGCTGCAACTCCGTCAATGCAGTTCAGCAGTCCACCTATAGAGACTCTGCAAATGTAAAGAAAAGAATTTAAAACAGATCGATGAAAAGTAACCCATATACTGGCTATGGGATGAAGGAAATCCGAAACAATTCCCTATACTTTCTGTAGCAGAAACTTCTTGTTAACTTCACGTTGTCACGGAGATGTAGTTTGAACATACGGATTGGTCGTTCTTCGTTCTTGTTTAATGAGGTGCTTTAATGCATAATTGATACATTCACCGACGGGTTGACCTGCCCACATGGTAATGATGAGGAATTCTCGCGTCTGCACTGCTAATGCTGCGTATGATGCCTAGCCAATATATTCGTGCATTGAAACATTGGTACAGGATAAGAGGAGGTCTTACCATTAATAGGATGGGACTCAAGGTCACTAAAGCTAACGCCAGCGAAAAAATGGAAGAGTCATCATCTATAAAACTCTGGCCCCATCAGCTCCTTGTCACCCTCCATCGCTGTGAATGTCTTACAGAGAACGTGGGTTAGGTCAAGAGAAGTTCTTGGTCCATCCGACATCCCCATGTAGTGGCTTTGGTGATGACTCGAAGAAAAGAAAGCTGTGTTTGGAATGGCTGAGTCTCCTTAGAAAATCAAACATGCTGCATTTGTATTCGTCACGTCACATCGATCACATATTCGGAGGTATCATTGAGTAATTCGTCCATCAAATGGCATTTTGAAAATATAATTTCGAAAATCAGGGATTCATGACTGAGCGCTGTTTATTTTTTCTTATGCATCTATAAAAAAACGGGATGACTCCCTGTCTGCATATCCCCACAGGAACATGGCGACGCCACTCAGGCTCCAGTAGCTCAACGTTCAACCTCGACTGCAAATGCCTCTTTGCCGCAAAATATAACTTCATTCATCATCTCTTTCGCCGCTTTGCGTGACTGGTTCAAGCCCATCGTTCTCGGCAGTGTTCTTTAGATCTTATGGAGACTGGGTTTAAACTACAAAGCATATGATTATGTCTTCATTACCGCCACTTTTGAGTTAGGCGATAGCATTTATGGTAGGTCTTTATCACTGTCCTATGCAAAATCCATATTAATATAATGTTAAATCCAGACTGGATAATATGTTGGTTAGCGAATCAGGCTTCGTGGAGTGAGTACAAATATCACTTGTAAACGAAGTATGAGTTGATAGCCTTATGATTCGCAGAAACAATAACTCTGAGTTACAGCCGGAGCTGTTCTTAAATCAAAGCTGTACGACGGCTTCGAGTCTGCCATGTTTCTTTCGGTGTTGACCTCATGTGAAGGAATTGCGACGGACTTGAAGCATTGAAGCATCACATTGCCTTTCTGATGTTCTTTCACATCATTAAAAGCTTCAACGAAAATTGGTATTTACTTGCTAAACGATCAATTAAACGTAGCGGGCAGGACGGGCTTATCAGCCTTATTCCTGCTACCTTTAGGTAGGGGGTCTTACAGTTCACTAAATTTCAGTTTTCATCAGTAAATCACTTAAAATGCAATAATCTTGTTCCTGCTCGGCAGCATTGTATTTGTATGTCTTTTCTTCATCATTTTCCATACAACGGGTGAGTTTCGGTTCCTTCTCACTCATCTTCCTCTTTTTTGATGTTCTATACAAAGTTCTGCGTCATAAACCAAAGCTGTATGTAGTATTCCACTGCGATTCATGATGATGATGTTTATTGGGTTTTTTGGAACAGATGATATGGTTAACTTTGATGATTTGTCGATGACGTTGCGAAACTTTTCCAAAAATGAGAAAAGATGAATATCAAATAAACATGTTATTAGAAATGTTGCTGAGCGTCATGGCTTAACTTTTCTGAGGACATCCAGTACCAGTCTTATGAAATCCGTTGACAAACCAAAATAACCGATGAAAACAGCTGCAATCATGACATCAAATACATGTCGAAAATAATGTACATCATCACCACAGTAACCACATACATACAATTCATAGCACGAAAATAATACCCTCCAAGACACCAACAAAGACCGTTGGGATCAACCAATGTAACTTACCACAAGTAGTGCTACCCCAGTATACATCGCAGCCCAACCGAAACCCCAGAAAATAACCCGTCGGTAGGGGGCACTGCCCTGCACTGCAGTGCAGAAAGGACGGCCTTATGGGATTATTATATAATGTGAACGTGTAATAAACTTTGAGAAGCAAAATATGACAGCACTTAATATCACCAGCTCAAGATGGATTCATTGTATGCATTCATGAACCTCAGTTAGATTTACGATTGAAGTGAATTTGTATTCGCCGAAAAAAGATGAACATGCTTTTAGAACCAACATGATTGTAGAAGATACACTGAGTGAATGATTGATGACATCTAATGAAGCTCTATATATTACTTCCTGATATTAATATCTGGCGCTCAACGGCGAGATCCCCATTAAATGACTCTCTTCGAGTCAAGACTGATTATACCCGAGCGCTAGTGTTTTTTTAAATCCGTAATCCCTTACCGGTGCCGCCCCTAACCCTTGTTCTCCATTCATCTATAAAAACAAGATGAATGATCTATTGTCTGCATATTCTATCCCCACAGGAACATGGCGTCGCCACTCCTGCTCGTTGAACAGTTGCTTTCATCTTTCACAGGCTTCAGTGGCCCAACAGGCAGTACGGATTGTGGCAACTCAACGTCAACCACAACTGCTGGAACTCCCAATGCCTCACCTACCACATTACCTCGAGACATCACATCACTTATCAAATTCCTCGTCTCTTTTGCTGCTTTGCGTGACTGGATCAAGCTCATCGCTCTCGGTAGCGTCCTCGAATCCTTCCGGAGACTGGCCTTTTATGTATACTATAAGACATACAATTCTTTCTTCATTACAGCCAGCTTTGAAGAAAATGATTTCAGTTATGGTAGGTGTTTATCCTGTCCCATGCAAAATGCCATATTAACACAAGGGTAATTCCAGACTGGATGATGGTTTGGTTAACAAAGCAGGCTTCATGGAGTGAGCACATATACCACTTGTAAATGGAGTATGGACTGATACCCTTATGACCCACAGCAACAGCAAGGGATTTGGAAGTCAGTACACGCACCTTTGGCCTTCAATTCTCCGCGATCAATATGGCTAGTGAAGATGGTTCTTTGTTCGAAGGTAACCAAAAAGTGAAATATCTTCCTGCGGTACACACGACACAAACCTTGTGGTACAAACGGCGTCCCATGAGGATTACGCGAGCACGCCGTGAGGTTCAACGTATGGACTACGACTCACAGACCGAAGAGTCCCTGCAAATCACGTATGCATGCATCCTGTTATATTGTTAACTGTCCCATTACTAACAATATGATTTAGTATTTTCTCTCGTGACTTGAACATTTTGAATTCATTATTGGTGGATGCAAAGAAGGCATATAATGCAGCAAACGAAAACACTATTTCAATATATGTGTCTGATCAGTACAATGATTGGCGTCATGCAGCACACCGTCAAAAACGGCCTCTGAAATCGATTGTCCTTGATCCTGGCATCAAGGATCTAATAATTGAAGACGCTCGTGATTTCCTTGGCAGTAAATCTTGGTATGCAGAACGTGGTATACCATTCAGACGTGGATATCTTCTGGTGAGTCTCATTCGTATCACTCTCTACTTCTCTACTTCTTCTGACCTTTCCGTCTCTAGTACGGTGCTCCTGGCTCGGGAAAGACTAGCATTATCCACAGTCTTGCTAGCGAATTGAGTCTTGATGTATATGTCATCTCTCTCTCTCGTATTGGAATGGATGATACTACTCTTAATCAATTGGTTTCTGAGCTTCCTGGTTAGTTCTTATTTGATATTCCAAATCATGACTCTCATTGCTTTTTTGCAGAAAAATGCATTGCTCTGATGGAAGACATCGACGCCGCTTTCTCGTCAGTGGTTAACCGTGACAGTGGAGATACACAGGAAGCTGAGAACAAACCAGGCCCTGCAAGCGGAACTCCCACAAGCAGGTGCGTCTCAGCTACTTTCCTATTTACGTGGTTTATCTAATCTTTTCTTTTTACATTTTCTAGAGTCTCTCTAAGTGGTTTGCTGAACTGCCTTGACGGAGTTGCTGCTCAAGAAGGTCGTATTTTGTTTGCTACAACCAACAAGTACACATCTCTCGACCCTGCCCTCACACGTCCTGGTCGCATGGATATTCATATCGAATTCAAGCTGGCAAGCAAATATCAAGCCCGGGAATTATATTGCTGCTTTTATCTCCCCATTGATACAAGCGATGAGAAGACGGAAAATATTCAGGTTACTGAAAAATCAAGTACTGATTCTGGTTATGCTTCTGACGAAACCAACCTAATCGACCTGGATGTACCACTCCCTACCACTACGACCACCACTGAGGAATCCGCATCTAATGAAACAGAAACTTCTGTAGCTCTTGCATTGCTGCGACAACGCACACGTGCACCCAAGCTCTCGCCTGCCCAAGTTTCCAGGCTAGCTGATAAATTTAAAGAGGCTATCCCAGATCGCGAGTTCTCGATGGCAGCTCTTCAAGGATATCTCATGACCCATAAAACTCGCCCGTTAGAAGCAGCCACCAATGTTGCAGCATGGGTAGAACAACAACGTGCTGAGCGTTCTCGCACCTCTGTTGTAAAACAAGAGAAGGCATGATGCAAAACAAGTCTGTAAAATTATTTGATTGTTGAACATTGTCCCTATGACATCAACTTTCGGGACTATTTTTGCAAGCCCCTGCCGGTATCTTGCTTTTAGGCATTTCGCTCGCGCAGGATTCTTGGCCCTGGGGATTCTAATACAACGATATCTCACCCGATTTCACAGTGCGGCACTGTCGGGGATATTATAAATACAGCTTGTACGAATGATACCCGTAGTAGACTAGAATTAAATACATAGTTTTAATATCAAAACTCATGTGAATGCGAAGAAATCTTCTCAACTGAAATGCTCATAAGAATATACCAGGGTGCCTCTATCCAACATTTAACTATGGCTCATAACCCAGTCGACGTCTCTCATCTCTTTGTCGTTCAAGTCGCATAACCTAGATGCTGGATGCTCAGAAGCCACACTGGCAGTCCCAATCATATTGCCTGTTTGGCTTCTGGTGCTTGTGAAAGCTAATAGCAACTGTTCAACGAGTAGGAGTGGTTCGCTTTATTCCTGTGGGAAGAAGATATGCAGACAACAGATCATTCATCTCGTTTTTACATTGTTCCGTTGCTTGAAAAGAGTTTGAAGAAAAAACAACCTCCACTCGCATAGGCCGTCCTCAAATGAGATTTCTAAAATGTTATTCGATGGACCAGATCACGAATCAACGTAGCTTCGTGCATAAGTACTCTCGAACAGAGAGGTGTTATAACTGGCACACTCCGTGGTTCAAAAGAGTGCCTGTAATTTCGCTTCAGGAACAAGGTTGTGGCTGCGTTGCCTTCAACAAATGGAAGTCTGGGGAAACAAAAATATCAGGCACTCAGAAGGTGCAGTTACTTACGTTTGACATTTTCTCATTAAGGAGACTCACTGAAATTATATCACACTGACATCGCGCTTACAGCGCGAGTTCCACAAGACAGATCCGCTCTGTCTATAGATGATAATACTAGAAGGAACAGAAGTGAGTCTATCACTGTTATTATCCTCAATGGGGCTGTGGGAGTTGACAAAACCCGGTTCATTGGCAATCTTGTACTGGGGAACATTAATCAGCACATAGAATATAGTTTACTGTTATTAACCTTCCATCGTTAATGGTGTATATACAATAACCATACTTGACGTGGTAGAAATGCGGAATTGCAACCAAATTCGTGTCTAACCTTGCAGTTTCGTTTCGTGAAAATCATGGTCATAGTCCTTAAGGAAAAAAAGCGGATTCGGATAATTCCACAAACTAGGATCCACTACTCATCTCCAACAAGCCCTCTATGCTCTTCCCTAGATCTCCATTATTTGCCTCTAATACCAATTGCACTATTTCCACATCCATTCCAGGGAAGATTTGTGTCAAAGTTTCCTTTGCTGCAGCTGCAGCCTGCTCATGCGCCTGATCAATTTCTGCCTGGACACCAGCAATATCAAGACTTGGCGTTGGTGTGCGAGAGATTCGTGCTCCATCTCCACCACCCGCCAGTGTTTGCACGCGGGGCGGGGCTAGACTTTGTGGGAATAATGATTGAGAAGGACTCCCCGCTCGAGGCTGATGCGGACCAGGACGTGAAGGCGTATCCTCCGGTCCGTAACCAGGAGATGCTGGTGACTGGAATGACGACGAGGGAGATCCCCGTCGCACACGAGCTTTATAAGGAGTACTGATAGGTGGAACATACACTCCCGCTCCTCCACCAGCCTGCGGCGTATTTTGTTGCCATACACCAGGATGTGTCATATAAGGAACTTGTGGTGCCTGTCCGGAAGTTAACCCTGCTTGATCTAACCTACTTTCTCGCCCAAGTTCAAATGGTGCGAAGGGTCCAGGAAGATATGCTAGCTTATTTTCTGCACCATCCAAAGCTTCTGTGAATATACGCCCAATCGCGTTCAGAGGCTTTGAAATTGTATCCCCTGTCTTCTGGAGTAGCCTTCTTGCGTCTTCTGAAAGAGCTTGTACGGGGGTAGAGATTGAGAGTGGCTGTGCTGATTCTTCGCCTGCGTGGGGAGAGAGATTACTCGGTGAGGGAAAAGGTGCTATCCTGGATGCTTGTGGTGTCATGGGTGATTGAGGTTCTGAAGGTGGGAGTGCTTGAATAGCTTTTTCCACTTGCCTAGGCAAAGTTGGTCAGTTCGGAGAGATGAATAACAAGAAAGCTTAATTTTACTTTTCAAACTCTTCCTGTGATATATTCGATAGTGATGTATGGTCCATCGCCTCAATGAAGGAGACAGCACCCATCTGTGATCGAGATTATGAGACCACGCGCAATGAGTGCCAAGGGATAAAGATTCATACAAGACTCGACAAGTAATATCCTGCCTCACTTTGCAATTTTTCGGGGTTGCGGAATCGGTTGATAAATCTACAGGAACTTAACGCCAGTGCTGGTCAGGACTTCAGAAACTCACTCCACATTTGATAGCAAATTCTCCGGGTTTGCCTTCAGCACAACGAATATCAGAATAGGAACGAATGAGTCTGCCCCTTCATCCTTCCGCAGATGTCGAATTAGGCCTACAAGATTGTCGTTACATTGATATGCTGGTATACAGAGATAGACGAGACGGCATACCAAAGATAACCTTGCAGCAGTTCAATATACAGATTAGTTTATCCCGTGGTGCTTTATAATGGTTAATCTTAAGTAACTCTGCAAGACATCAGATAATTTCAAGTTTGGTAATTGATGGGTGTGACCTTGTTGAGCAAACATCAGGAAGCCTTTGCTCCCTTCGCCTTCAGGGATATCTAGGTGTTTCTCTTCTAACCAGCCGAAGAGTGCTATTCGTTGGGACAAGACACGATCCCTCTCAAGGTCATCGGTGGTGATAGGTCTCGGAGGAATTGCGTGTACAACCTGGGGTGTGAATGTGCTATCCACCATTTCCCGGGTTCAAAAACTCTTGTTAACGTCGCATACCGATATAAATGCACTGACAATTCATATAGTCGGTTCATAACCAGCTTTTCCATACCCTCCATAGCGTTCTCGAATTCCGCATCTGTGGCGTTTTTCCATGCATCACAGTTTCTCATTTGCACGGAGATAAACTAAAACGCCTAACTTCAATGAGGAACATTTATAGATGTGATTAATAACTCACGTTCAGAAAGTCATTAATGATCTTAACTTGATCGTTAACGGTAAAGGTCCTCTTGGCAAAGTTACTCAAGAAACTAACAGTGATTTGCTCAAACCCAAATAAACCAACAGGTGGAGCACAAAGGTGACATACGAGCGCAGATACTTTGACACAGGCTCCGCACTGCGAGTCTTCATCTGATCCAAGAAGGTTTGAAAATCGAAAGCAGTTTCATTCTTATCTCGTGGAGTTGCCGTCCCGCTAACGCTCTGGATAGGCGTTCCTGAGCGGCTTATATTTCTCGCGGTCTCTGTTTCATCTGGGGGCGCGTCCTGCTGAGAGGCGAATAAGGAAAGCGTAGTCGGTGAAGGCACGGTTTTTGCAGCATCTAGTGACTGCGGACGCGAGCGGCTAAGTGAAGTTATGGAGAATGATCGCGCCAATGACGCGAGGGAGGGGAATGCAGATGATGGGCGTGGGGTTCCCAAACCCAGCGAGTCCGGGGGTACTGAACGAGGGGGAACAAGATCATCTTTCGGAGGAGCGGGTGGTGGAGATGAATGTGGGGGTGGAGGATGTGCCTCAGAAGATTCCCATGCATCTCGGGCAGCTCTTTCTTCACTGCTCACCAGTGGGTCGAATTCATTCAGGATCTCCTTGTTGACGGCTACCGAAGATACAGGAGCTACAGCTGACTCTGCCTCGAAACCAGCAACAACAGGTTGTTCGAAGAGCGACGTCGGATCGGGGGGTTGCAAGCGATTATACTCTGGTTCTTCTGGAGTCTTTGTACCTAGAGAGTCGCTTGGACTTTCGTCCCAAGGATTGTCGGAGGGCGGATAGGTCTGATCATTTTGTAGTGGTACTGGAGTGGTGCTTTCACTTGTTGGTGCGGTGAACTCGGACTGAGGTGTAGACGAAGGTTGATGGTGATCTGAGACTTGCTTTGGGGTAGAAGTCATGGCAAGGTTAGTGTTGATAGGTGGTGGTGGAGGTACACGACCTGTTATGCCACGATGGGCAGAGGACGGATGAACACTGCGGATACTGCAAGGGCAAAGTATGCAGATCACGTGCACGACGCGTCCCAAACTATCCTATACTTGGCTCAGTCATATTACTCGGCTGTCAATACTAAAGTTTGTTGGGTTCCTTCACTTCAGGCCAACAGGAAGTCTGATAAAGTGGCCATTACTACCTCAGCTAAAAAAAAAAGCTCAAAGTACTAAAATTCAAAACGCATATTTGCATGACTTCCGACTGGCCATGTCTTCCATGCGACGTCGGAGTTTGCTTATAGTTAACATATGCCTCGCATGAACATTGACGGTTGTTCTATTCGCCG
This sequence comes from Floccularia luteovirens, assembly GCA_009739215.1. Classification (NCBI taxonomy): domain Eukaryota; kingdom Fungi; phylum Basidiomycota; class Agaricomycetes; order Agaricales; family Squamanitaceae; genus Floccularia; species Floccularia luteovirens. The sequence continues at coordinate 744,325 of VSJF01000006.1, forward strand.
GCGAGAGGTGTATCGGATGGAGTGTATGCGAATGCCAAGACGCAATTCCCCTTTTCCCGGTAGATGTTGTCGATACTATAGTTGCTGATTGTCAAGAACCGGAATAAGAGTAGTCGAGAAAGTCTTGTGTCCCGTACCAAGTTTATTATTAGCCAATGTGTCATTTTCCAATCTTAGAATGAAAATCAGAGATGACATTGACAGTATCCATGATTGAATCAAGTACGTGAACTTTGCTCAGGAAGATCGAAGACCCGTATTATTTTGCTGATTAATAGGGAGACTTGTATGTGTAATCTGGGGAAATAAAAGCTTCGAAAGTGGGGCGTATCATGGATGGCCTGGAATTTTGTAGAAGTGCGATGAATGGGACATCTTCTAACGCCACTCTGTGTCCGCTTTGGTTTGGGATGCCGGGGGGACAGGATCTGAGCATTACTTTCCACACATCCAGCTCTATCAAGCAGTAATTCATTAACGTTTAACACCGAGGCCTGAGGTTGTAAATCAGTTGGCGAAAACCTGATTCACAAATAGGCTCCTAGTGGAAAGTAGGTACTATAAGGGAGTCGTTAAATATAGCTCACCTGGGCTCGTTTACGCTAGGATAAGTCCAGGTGAGTCTTTGCAGAATGAGATGAATGTGTGAAAAAGTGCTGGTGCGAGTATCATGCCCTTATGGTGCCATTACCCATGTCAAGCGAGAAACTCCGATCTGGCTCGGGGTAAAAACAGAGAATCAGTGGTAGGATGAATGAACATGAAAAGCTTGGCATGACATAGGAAGTGTTCCGTCGGGGATGATATAAAGATATTTGTAAGACAGCTATGAACATGAGATATTGAAGTGGTAAGAAATGTATTAAACTTGTACACATATTACATAGTAAAATGTTTTTTTCTTCTTTGATTTGTAAAACATTGTCAATGGTGAATTACTAGAAGAAGATGCCAAGAACAGCGCTTAACTCCGCGTGTTGCTGTTTTGGAGTATTTGGCAGGGAAACAATCTGCTTTTCTGGCCGCGACGCGACTTGGTTCCCACCACCATCATCTTCGCCCGCTCTTGTACTAAATACCCTACCTTCCTTCATACCCTTTCTTAAAAGCCGTCATCCTAGGCACTATTTCTTGCAATCCTTAATCGTTTTGCTTGTTTCCTTCTAATTTACAATGGGTCGAGCCTTGTTCTCTCAGATCTACGCATCTGCTCCTGCAGTGCGTACAGAGCCAGAACCAACCATCGAGCGCTGGGGAGACTGCAATCGTTTCGATCCTGACTCAGAGGAATTTTTCGAGTCCGCTCAGTACGAGGCCTTCATCGATCCTGCAGAGTATCAATCTTCCCAGGCACAACCGCCTGTCATAGAAAGTCGCTCCGTCAGCTCAGCCTCTAGCGAGAGTAGTGTCGACGACAATAGCAGTAGTGACACACCTATGGCCATCGGATCGGATGATCCTGCAATCATGATTGCAGATGCCTATTCATGGCAACGACGCCGCCGCGATACAGACTCTGAGAGGTTGCGCATTAGGACTGATCGGGATGCCCCCGTATTGAGGTCTGTTCCGATCGACCGCTTTCCTGTAATGACCTCAGTCCCTGTCGTCATTCCGACTCCGTCTCCTCGCAATGCAGCATCCTCTGATATTCAAGAAGCTACCTCCCCACGCTCCCCCACCCTACGTCGCACTGTTAATATAACTCCTATCAATATTCCAATTGAACCTTCCACGCCTAGCCCTGTATCTCCACGTTCTCCCGTTACTCCACCACCCCAAATGTACCAACAGTCTCCACTAATGTTCACCCCGTCGCCAGCTCCGACTGTTACTCCTCGCATCTATAGCTGGCAGACCCATTCCCATCTAGTCATTCCCGCGAGCCCTACTATTACTCGAGAAGGTCCTCTCACTAATCCTCGCGCTCGCATGTCGTTTGCACGCCTCGATGACGCTCCGGCACGCATTCGCATCCAGAATACCGTGATGTGAAACCCCACAAAAGGCTTGGTGGCACCAAAATTTACTTCTATTCAAAACCACCTTAATGATGAGAAGCGGGTGGATGGATTCCCGTCCCGCTGCACTACTTACACATCATGACCTAGACCACTGTTCGTTCCAACGTTTGTGCTCTTTTGTTTCTCGCGGTTTTGTGGTAGCTTTTTCTTTCATTTTCATGCTTGATTTATGCTCTACCTAAATTTTTTATTTCATACCCTCATCTATACTTTGGTCACATACATTATCTACATGCGTGTACCTTGTTCATCTGTGTAGCACTTCGCTCTGCACCGTCTCAAACATCTGTATTATGGTGTCGAAAAGCTGTATATCTCGGTTTGTTTCTCCCAAAATATACATACATCACTTCAATGTGACTGATTAGTGCTGTCAACCCCACCGAGTGTCCCACCTTCCCAAGCTTTCTGCCAATGCCCAAACCATGCTTTCGGAGTTAGGTGCCACAAGAAGAGACCATGTGTCGTCTCCTTCTGTTCTTGGTACCCTCTTCAAACTCGCTGCTTGCTCATTGCCCGATGTCAACGCTGAAGAGGGAATGTAGGACATCGGCGACTCGGCGAATGCTTGTGATGTAATTGAAATCAATGAAGAATCACCCGTATTCACCGTAGATCCGGGCATGGTTGTTCTCCCGATCCTGGTGTTGGGACGTCAGAAACGACAAAGACAAGATTTCATGTAACAGCCTCGTAGTCAAACAAATAACAATGACTGACTTTGATACAGCGATATCAATCAGAGTTTGGACAAATATAGGACAAAGGAGGCCCCTCCATCTTAGACGGGTGATGTCTCCGACATGGGATGGGCTTGGGGGTTCGTAGACGGCAACGAACGGATCAACTCGGTCGTTTGCCTTGAGTCTATTGATAGAGATTTTTCCTTAATGAAAACAAACTTCGGAGAGAAGGAGCGAAGAGGCGGTGCGCAATCAATGAATCAGACTTTGCTCATTGTTTTACCTCTGCGCCTTCTAACACTTTCGAAACAAAACGGAGAAGACTCACCTTTGTGAACCAGGTCCCAGACAAGCCAGCCCAACCCACTCGAATAAAGCTCTCATATTATTGTTCCAATCTTCGTCTTCATCACTTGGAAATGAAGGTCGTGGAGTGATATTCGGTTGTGGGATATGAACTTCTGAGATATGCGAGATATTAAAGATGGCAGGTTTCAAGGATGCGTTATTATTTTGGTGTAAGATGGGCGGCTCAAAGGGCATGCTCGGGTCTGGGGAAGAATTGATAGAGGACATTGAGTGAATATCACTATAGGCGAAAAAATAATGGGAACCTTGTGAACACCAAATTACCTCCCAAAGGCCTTCTCCATTGTCTCTCTGCCTCCATTGATCCCAATTTTCCAATGCAGTCTTATACCTTTCTAAATTTGCATTTTTTTGTAAGGGAAGTGGTAGAACTATCACTGTCCTTCGACAAAATTATAATAGGTTTTGTCATTATATGGTGAAATCTGCAGAGATACATACGTACCATATCTATCCGCGTGTTCTTTGTACGGAAGCGCCTCCCCTTGCATCCCAAGGCGCTCATACGTGTATTTGCTCACAGATAACGTCAACACCCCCCGCTGGTCAATGCACCACGCGTCATCTGAGTTGGGGTTCGTGCACAGTATGAGAAGCATACTTTATGTATGGCAGGGTTAGCCAGCCATTAGTTAGCGATCAGGATAAACGCACCTAGATTGTTCTATTCCGTTTACAAAAGATCCTGCATTGTTAACGAGAGTTGATAATCTAGTCCTTCCTTTTCCATAGCTTGTTTGCGTTTCCGAGAAGGCCTGTTCGAGAGCAAAGTTTGATGGAAAGACTATGTCGATCTAATCAACATTGGCTTTGTGAGTATGGCATAAAAAGAAATAGTATTTACACTTACTTGCTGGGTAAATGGATGCGAGGATGCAAATTTTGTTAGCTTTGGTGAAAGAGATTCTCCTATCGAGATTTTGATATTACGCTTTTCAAGTGGAGGGAGGTTCATGGTAGTTTCTGACTTAGGAATAACATTGAAACTTGACCAAGTTAATTAAAATCTATTACTCCAAACAAAGTTTCTTATTACATTCAACATAAATTGACAAAATTATTACGAAGGTTAAATATTACATCTATGAGATTCTAAGCAAGAGGTGCACGAAGGTATTTCCTCCTGTATTTTGAGTCAACGCTGTCCAGGTAATATGCACCAGGCCAGATGTTATCGATGGAACCTTCGGGGGTGTAGGATACGGCATTGTGGTTCTTCTCTCGAAGCTATCACAAAAGTATAAGTATATTAGGCAATTACGTGGAGAAAAACGGTAACGTACAGCAAGTGCATCAACGAAATCCTGGCAAGGTACCACCTTCATGCTTGCTAAGCGGGACACGAGGTCCATCTTCTTCTGTATCTCAGAAGTGTCGCCTTTCACGCGCAATGTGAAGAAGCTAGCAGCGCAACCACTGCCGAAAGCGAACAAGCTGACACGCTTGCCCTTGAGCTTGGCTGGCTCAACAGTTGAAAGGAGGGATGCAAGACAGCCATACAGCGAAGCAGTGTACATGTTTCCTAGACGACGAGAGCAAGCCATACCAGGGTCGACTTTTTCGGCGAAAGATGATTTTGAGAAGGCAACAAATGTCTTTTCAACGTTTTTATCAGTGAGGGAATCAGCATGAGAGGCATTGAGGAAGGAATCAGGGTTGGGAACATTGGCGAAGCGTGGTGCTGAGGAGGAAGTGAGGAAATCATTGAACATCATCCTGGCATGTCCTTTGACTGCTTGTTTTCCATAAGGGCTATGGAAGATAGCATAGTCAACGTCCTCAAGCGAGAAGAGCTCTTCTGACATTTTTTCAGCGTGCACGTTATGTTGGGATTTCTTGGCAAGTCGTGCAGTTTTTTCGCGGAATGCGGTGTAAGCAGCATCCAAAGCAGCAATATATGTGACGACCGATACTGGTCCATCAACCTCGGGATATTCTGAAGAAAGGTTTGGCTTGTAGAAATCATAGGTGTTTGCCATGTAGTTTCCATGAATGGCTGGATTGGATATTTTAGTAACTTGTAACCGGCCCGGTAGTTATACTTACGTTCGAAAACAACAGGGGCATTAGGTCCAATCAACATTGCACAGGCACCAGCACCACCAGCCGGACGAGCAGCTCCTTCTGCATAGATAGCAATATCGCCAGCAACAACAATAGCGTTACGGCCATCCCATGAACTGGACTCAATCCAGTTGAGGGCGTTGAACAATGCAGCTGTCGACCCATAACAAGCATTCTTGGAATCGATGCCTTCGATATCTGTGTTACCAGATTCGGCAAAGAGTTCCATGAGGGTAGTCTTGACAGACTTGGACTTGTCAATGATGGTCTCAGTGCCGACGTCAATGCGACCAATCGACTTAGGGTCAATGTTATATTTCTCAAGCAGACCAGCGACAGCTAGAATTATTACGAAAACTGAGTAAAAGCATTCATAAAGTCAAACGAAAAGCTTACCGTTCAAGGCGAAGGAGTTAATGTCTTCGCGGTCGTCTGGCCAGGCCATGTATTCCTGACCAAGTCCAATAGTGTATTTGCCCTTCGAGACCCCATCAAAAACTTCAAGGTCAGCTTCTGAGATACACTATAGACGCAGATATGTTAGTTGACTATGGGAAGGGAAACGAGTTGGACAACGCACCCGACGAGGGAAGTAGACTTCCATGCCAAGTAGACCAACATCCTTGGGACGAGGTATTTCGATGTCAAGAACTGAAGCGGCAATTGGGATTGTCATTTTGCAGAGAAGATGGGTGGAAGAGAAAGGACAAGAAGGGATATGATGGAGTAGGAGGAGATTGAGTAGGAATTATATAGAAAAACGATACGGAGAAAATAAATAAGAAACACGCCTAAAATAAATATGGTACGATTCACTCGTCGAATCATCAATCTGCCGACCCTTCCAAAGCGAACCACTTTTTTTTTCTGAACCCCAATTCAATTCTGTTTTGCGAGTACAAGGGCCTGTCTTCCTGTGCACAATCGCTAAATTATCCAATGGCCTGTGCTGTGATCTCAAGCCGCGATCAACCCGCCGTTTTTGTGTTTTCCGGCCCACGGAGCTGTCTCTCTTACCTCCGATAAACAAAAAACCGCATCCTTGTCCATGACCCATGACTCGCTGGCACTTGCTGTCATTTCTCTCTTGGGCTGCCCTTGTTAGTCCCATGTCCTGAATTTCAACAATAATCTCATTGTATCTTTCAAAGGCATAATCATAATCTCGGGAGTCGGTGGCCAGGGGTCATAACATTTCTCCGAAAGATGTGGTACCAAAATTGTCCGCATACACTGCGTTGGTGCGTTTCATTGCTCCGTGCATTTCAGGAGCTTTGATGTCCAGTTTGAACTTTGCCCTAGGCAATTCTGTTATGGACTGACTCGGCTATCTAACTGCTGGAGTACCACATGGCGTTCAAGAACGTAAACTGTCTAATTGGTTGAAGGGTGAACCACCTCGCGGTCTTTCGTCCATGCGATATTTGCAGAGAAGCGGGGCATGCACCAACTACATATGTCACTCTCGTGTTGCAGAACCAATAGCAGAGACGTCATGCATCACACGGGGACACAACCTGTTAAAAACAACCTTCTCTTTACGTCGACATCTCCAATAGCATTGCCTTTTGGAGCTCAGTGGTCTGATATCTTCATTGAAAGCTTAGTCAATACAATGGAGGGGGTGTCTCTTACATTTACATAACCGGTGTTGAGCCAGTACACCAGCCATTCCGAAGTGTTCGGTGAACTGATCACAAAGCCTTCTATGACTAGCCTTGTAATCCAGGGTTTCTTATCGACAGCTACTGAGTTAAAATTAACCAGTATTCTCTTCGCTTCCGTGGAGGTTTTACCACGAAAAACACATTACCTACTCTCAATTGAATAAGCATCGTTTTTCCATTATTACAACTTCAGATGGGTGATATGCCATTGCTTACCTAGTGTTGCAAATTGCAAATTTTAAAGGCCCTGGAGACACAACAACTCACTTCTTCAACTTGAGGCTTGTACAGTAGCTAGATATATACATGAACTATGTTCCTACACGTTTATACAACATTTGGATTGAAATTCTTGACTTCAGGGCACCTCTAGTTATCCGATTATTGTTCACAGATCGTTCAATCTTTTGCTAGAAGTAGATTTCCAAGGTGTGAGAAATTTGCAGAACTAGGTGAGTTCTGTTTTTGCGCCAGTCTCAGTGCACCAACCTACGAAGTAACAACGGTCTATAGGCTATTGAAGCATTCTCTATAAGTTGTTCTGCAAGTAGTAAGGTGGTCAATCAAGCGGATTTCCAGCTACCAGAATTTTGCAACACTAGGTAAACCATAGTAGGTTTTAGTTGTATAAATGTGAAGCTCTTCGAGCTTTCTGCACAGGCCAAGCTTTGCAACCATGGCCACAAAATACACAGTTTTCCCAACTGAAATAATTTCAAGTTGCACAGGGGCAGATTGGAGGCAGACTCCGAGCAACTTTTTGCACTTGTTTGTCTAACGTGACTGCTTCAAGCATTGACAAATCATCTATTCTTAATTTATCCAAAAACAATTCAATCATCATCCTTTCAGCAACAGGCCGCTTTGAAAAGGTATAATATGAAATGAATTTGTATATGTATAGCATGTCAATCGATGGCTGGACGAAATTTGCTTGGTATGGTTCCTGAATCCTGCAGAGAGCCTACACAGCGTTATCGACCCTGCGGATGCCAAGTGCTACATGCTCTCCGTTAAACATTGCGATTGGAAAAAGGGGTTCACTTATACACAAATGTCCCATTCAACTTGACTTGCACCACAACCCCCATTCCCTTCCATTCTTGTTGACGCTATTTACAATGTTGCAGGTGAAAGGCGATATCAGTGTTCCAGCTGCAGGATTCCTGGGTCTCGCCACATGCATGCTGCTTTTGTGTTGCCTCTCTTCTTCAATTATTGATGACCTCCCCTTTTTCCGTCTGTCTGTGCTGGTTGGAGGATTAAAGCGCGAGGTAGTATTTGGATTGTGGGGATACTGTGTGTTGCCAATTAAAAAGGGGTTAGTACTTTCTCGTTCTCTTCCTAGTGTCAGTGTCAGATAATAATGTTCTTTTACGGTTAGGATTATGGGATTTGAAGCTAATGTCATTGAGGAATGTACAAAGCCCAAGTTCGGCTATGCTATCAATGAAAACGTTGCCAGAGCATTGTATGTATATCTCTAAGTTTCCATTATCGTATATAGCTCGCTTACCCACATCAGACACTCACCTAACATTCAATCGATCCATACACTGGGGATCACTCGAGCTCTCATAATATATCCCATTGGTGAGTTCGTATTTTCTTCTCGTTTAGTATCAACGCTTACATTGTTATACCGCAAAGCAACGACATTCACATTTCTCACTTTCTTATTGGTACTTGCGATATACCTCTCCAAGCGTACTTCACACGTTGGTACCGGGATTGGTCGTAAGACCGCCTACGTGGTCTTGGTGTTCAGCTGTTTCTCCACCTTCTTAACCCTTTTGGCACTTGTGGCCCATGCAATTTTCATTGGGAATTTCAAATCTCGTCTTTCAAAGGTTGGAGCTTCGGGTGTCAAGTTGAGGTGGCAAGGCACGGTGAGCTCTTATCGATTATATGCTCAATGACCGTGTTTCTGATGGAGTTTCAATAGATTTGGCTGACAGTGGTCGTTTTATTGGCGCACCTATGGAACCTAATCTTTATCGTCATTCTCTACAAGCAGATTAAGAGTGGCACCTATCATGTGGTAAATAATAAGGTTCGTCATTTGTTAACTAAAGCCCATTGCGTGGAGTCTATGACTTATTTGCATAAATTAAATAGCACGGAAACGTCGGAAAGAAAGGCAAAAACAACAAAGCTTTCAATGCAGAGAAACACCACCCTTCTAATAAGGAATTCGGGCCATGAAGATGCTAATCAGTTGTCTTTACGCATAGCCGCCACAACCCCACGAACCTCATGACGGAGGTCGGGATTACATGTCTTCTAGGGTATATATGTATTAGTCGCAAAGTCATTTTTATTTTCCCCCCGCAGAAATATAAATCACTGTATGGATCACAAGAAAAACAAGTCTATTTCTAATATATACATAATCCTTCTGATGCGCAAATTTTGATACATCTTGGCTCATCAATTACTTACAACGTAATAAAGAAAGCTGTCTTTCAAGTGAAAAAAGCGGATCGTAACGATACCAAACACAGTATATTTATATTTATACAGCTCAAAATGTCAGTAACCACAGAAGCAAAAAAATCAAGATTCTCCAAATACCTCTCTTCAATCACGGTGGGGTGTGGTATTCATGAAGAGAAATTAGGTCAACTACAAAGGCACCAAGCCAATAATGGCTCAAAGGCATATAAACCATGACACGTCCGAGTGAAATAAAGATATCCAAGAAGTAGAAAAAAAAGGGTGGAATCTGGGAGTCTTACGGTGAACTAGTGTAATGGTGGGATGCATTGTAATAAGTGACTTAGAAGCTACAGTTGAACCAAGAGATGAGTTGAGTGAGAAAGAAAATGGTTGGTTGACCCAAAAGAATGCGAAAGAAGGTAGCCATTACGAAGACACAATTGAACCGATTAGTAATTCGCTTTTCTAAGGATAATCAGGTCAGCCGGGATGCAGAAATTTGTGCAGGAGGGGATAAGATGATGTGTTATATACCAATAGAGAATGGAATGCGGCGTGATATAATTGCCAACGATGAACCAAACACCAGCGGCTATGAACTTGAGTGCCAAAAGCCAAGATATGCACCCGCACTTGACACCATGCCCACCGCTTTTCCAACAATCGTCGGACCTTGTGGATCAACATGATGTGATTTCGAGTCATATGATTCCTGCGGATGTAGCAATGGGCTGTGCGGAACCTGTGAAGTGGGACTCCGTAGGGGCTGCGACACGGCATACGATGTACTCGGCATTGCTGGATGTGGTGGCGATGGTATGATACCACCTAATGATGGTGCACGCACATGTTTATGTGATGGAGATGTTGGAGGTGAGGTGTGCGAGCTAGGTGAGCGTACTATCGGTGAGGATGCGTACTGGGAAGCAGATGACGGTGTCGAATTTGCTGCAGGATTCACAACGGACGTATTTATGACTAGTGAGTTTGGAGGACCATTACTTATGCTTGGAACAGTTTTAGGAGTATACGGGGGTTCGTTGGTCACAATCTCTGTACCACGAGCAGCTCCAGGGGTGTGCATCGAGAGTATAGGTGAATTTGACGGCGTTGGATGAACGCGCCGCAATCTCTCCTCTTCAAAACGGCGGAAAATCTCCACCTCTGCTCGACGCATGTACTCCTCTTCGAGCGCACGTTGCCGTGATTCCTCGTTCATCATTGGCGACCCAGGAACTGGCACTGGTATTGATCCATTCACGCGTGGTCTGTCTGGTATTACGGTTGCTGTACTAGAGGTCGAGTCATTAGTTGACAGCGTACTTTCGGTACATGATGACGACGTCTCCATGTCGATACAGCTCTCCTGACGATCTGCCAGTTCCTCTTCTGGAATCCTCCTGTCTTTCACTTCAGGGCTGCAGCTAAGACTGCTGGCTATACTTGAACTTCCATTTTCGAGTGGCCTACTTGACGGATCTCTGCCCCTTCCTGCCCTACCACGCTCTTTTCCATTTGAACTTGAGTTTGTGCGACCTTCACGATCACGTCCAACACGTCCAGAGGCATATGCAGCGCCTGTCCCGTCCGGAGACAGACTGCCAAAAGGTGATCCCCCTGAACCCAATCCTGACCCTGAAGTTGACGCTGACATCGAAGCTGACCGCGTGCTTGAGCGCCCGCGCTGCAACCCACAGTCAGGAGTCGTGCGACCCCTTGATCCATCTTGCGTCGAGCGACCTCGTTGTGTTCCAGCATCGGAGGGCACACGGCCCCTCTGGACGTGAGAATCCGGTGGTGTACGGCCCCGATCAGGTGGAGTGCGACCCCGCGCACCCGAAGTTAAATCCTGTGCCGAACGTCCGCGTGGTGGTGGTGAAAGGAACCCAGGTGAGACTGGTGAGGGTGATACGGAGACGCTACGACGGCGTGGAGATGGTATGCGGACAGCCGAGGGTGGATTAAGAAGCACTGAAGGTGACGTAGATGAAATTGACGATCGTGGAGACGGTGAACGCGAAAGTGGACGAGGCGATTCAGCTGATGAAAGGAGGTGCGCATTCTCGGTGCGTCCAATAGATATACCTGTATTGGAGTCGCCATCTATATTCCCATTATGCCCATCGTTTAATGAGCGAAAGGACTCGCATATATCTTCACTTTCAATAGGACGTTCTGTTGTACCAGTCCTGTCTAACAAAACAGACGGGGTGGATGTGGGTGCTGAGTCTTTTAACGTACTTGTTGCCGTCACTGAGGATGAAGATGGTGATTTGGGTATTGAATTTGATTGGACCGGGATATCAACTGGAGTTGGCAACGGTAAGCTGGAAGCGATGCAATTGGTAAAAACTGAGACAGTACCAGGAGCAGAATTCTCAACATACTCGTCTTCTACCTGATCGATTTCTGGACGGGCTTCGGGGCTATGTTGGTGTATGCTTCCCAGTGAATATGAATCTTGACCCTGAACAAAATTTTCCGAGTGGAAAGCATGTCCATCGTGCATATCCGCGTTTTCATTGCTTCCATAGAGATACGGACCACTTAACTCCTTGTCGTCAACACGCTCGTCTTCTTCCTCGTATCCTTCATCATCCTGTGCAAAGCTATAGTTGCTCCCGAACGGCGGAACATATACCAATTCCACAGGAGTCCCATCACTGCCGTCACCATCTTTCCTTCCACGCGAATCTCTACCTCGGTTGTATCTCTTGTCAACTATTTCGTCTTTCCCACCTGCGCCCACACCAGATACCGCAACGCTCCACCGATCCCAAGTTCCGTCATCGCTAACACTACCTTCATCTCCAAAGCCTTCGACCCACGCACCTGTTTTCAAAATCGTTGGCGCGATGGGAGCGATGGTAACATGAATGGGATGTGTATGATTATCAGAAACAGCACGTTGCAGAGGTGGTGGACGTGGACGATATGTACTTGTACTTGAGCGACGGTATCGTTGAGATCCTGAGTAACCAGAAGCTGATGTAGAGGTTGAGGAAGTTGTGGTATTAGATGATGATGATGTCGTGGATACTTTAGATTTCGATCTAGTATTTGAAGCTTTTACTGCATTACGGAATGATGAAGGGCGCATTTGAATGCCTCCATCCTCGTCAGCGTCGTCATCGTCGTTCTCATCATCATATGTTGAGTCTGAATCAATAGCGCTGCCCTGCAGATTGTGTTGATCACCCTCCCATGGTATTTCATCCTCATCTGCGGAGTTGTCCTCTTGATCTTCCTCATACCTGGTGCAACGTTAAGTTTCAAACGGAAAATTTAAAATTTAAAAACAAACCCGTCCTCCTCATCCCAGCTGTGCCACACTCCTGAGGTGGCGTCGAGGCCACCTAATGCATTCTTTTTAGGTTTTTCTATTGCAATGCATTGTTCAACAAAAGTATTGAAGCTTATATGTTTTTTCTTGGGCTGGCGTTCGCCGCTTGCACTACCGCTTGACGTCGAATCTTGGGAGACAGAGATGTGTACAGCACCTGGGGCAGTAAAATGCCCAGAGTCTGCTGGATAAAAATAATCCCTAGAGCCATCCCCATGGCCAGGAGGGTCGATTCGAGGTGGCGAATCCTTACGGAACGCACGACTCGGACCCCAACGGGTAATATGTGTGTCACTCTTTGTGTGGGTGAGCGTTGGACGCTTCGAAGGTTGAGATATTGATGGATGGAGAGCTGGAGAGGGTGAGCTTTCATAAGCGTCGTCCGAGTCATTGGGACTGAATATGGGGGACTGATGAAGATCCGAAGTCAGTAGCTCGCTGATGGATCGATACTTGAGGATTGGTTTATGTGTGGGAGGGTTTGCGAGGTCAAGTCTATCCTGGGCAGACGCAGGAGCCATAGGGCGGTCGCTCTTACGTGGAGGCGCCCAGTCAACGGCGGTATGAAGAGGGCCATAAAGCCATGTAACATCCGAATCCTTGAGCCTAAGTTGAATCAGCAAGTGAAAAAGAGAGAAACTAATGTCAAAAAAAAGTACCAATTGAGGGTTTCTGGAGTTACTGTAGGAAGGTTATTGCGTTGTTTCCACCAGGTTCTCCAGGACGCGTTTTCAAGGCGAACACCATTAGCGATTTCATTCTTCTGGCGAGTCATATTGCGCCAAGAGCGCCAGACATCCTCTTCTTGCCAGTCATGAGAGAGATAGTCAACTTGAGCACGGGGAAGAGTGGAGAGGGCGGAGTCATCTGGAACAGCATTTGTGGAGACAGAGACAAGAAGGACAGGGAGGTAATTTGCCATTCGAAAAGGATTGTAGAAGATTAAAATTGAGGAAAGAGCATTCGACTTGAGGGAGGAGATGATGAGGAAGAGAGAAAGGAGAGATTTGTGGAGAAAGAAAAACCAACGCTCGCTCACGTTTGCAGCAAGCTGGGTCTCTCCGTTACCGTTCCATCGCTCTGACCGGCTCTCCTCCGGTCTTGCCGTTTCTCTCCCGACTTCCGTTCATGTCACATCACATGACCCCCGCCTCTCCAGATCTTCATCTTTTATTCTTTGCTGTTCCAGTGTTGTCTATATCCCTGTACATAACTAGATCTTGTGACATGTCTCTACCCCGCAGTCATTTTCAGCCACCATCAACTGGTTCGCCATCAAAAACCTTCACCACACAGAGCAAACCCTGTGTAATCTCCGCAAACTTTTTCATCATTAAGGATGCCAATTAGTTTTACTGGTTACTTGGTCAAGCAATAACCCTCAATAACCCCGCGCCTTGTTTGCGAACATGCTCCGGCCGGTTTAATTTCAGAACGAGTTCATCATCTGTCACAATCATCGCAATACCTCCATGTTCTCATGCCTGTCTCTCCCTTACCCGCCTTCTTGCGCAGCGCTTCAGCTCACTGAGCCAGCGACACGTGCGTGCGTGTCACGCCGATAATTCTCCGGAATGATAATTGAAATAAAAATAACGAGCAAAATTGTTTTTGTGTAGAAACAGGTGGCCCACTCGTGACTCCATATCCGCGCCGCTTCGAAGCTCGATGCAACATCTCCGTCCAACCTGACACCTACAATGCCCGACTTTATCATATGTTTTTTTCATTGCATACTATCCTTTATGTATGAAACCCTAACCACGCTTAAAAGATACCCCGCCTCGTGCCGCTCACGCCACATCGCCACTTCATTTCGCGTTTAGTTTCATCAGCCCGTACTGCAGGTTTGTGAATACCGTCCCGTAGCGGCATACTTTTGTTTTGATTTGACCCCACATGACCGGATCATCATCGAATACATTCACCACACTAATTGTAGCATAACTTGTCTATTGTCACATTAAAATTGTTCAAGAATTCCGCACATGTCTGAATGTTCCTTTTGCCAGATGCCATGGTTTTAATTCGCGACGGAACATGATCTTAACAAGTCACATTGCGCTGCACTGCTCGTTATTCGGGCACGAGCATTGCGTTTACCCGGCTTGACAAAGGGACATGGCCGAATTCGCTTGTACATTTTTATTTGAATAAAATTTGGATCTTGTCGACAACCCTCGCGCGATCAACTGAGGCAGTGACATCATACCATGCCTTCCCGCACTCCATTCTGAACCGGAGCATTGCATCACACCTATCAGTTAGTTCGGCCCGAGAAGCAGCAAAAAAAACATCCCACAAAACATTCTCGTCATTGCGTCGCTGTCAAGTACCTCCCGTTCACCAGGAGGGTCAGACATATAAACCATCACCTGACTGATTTCCCTACACTGTAGGGCTTGAACTTGATGCTTGATGCATCATGATGCCTGATGTAGATGCCTGATCCTAACATGATTTGGAGCCTATCCCAAACCGGGTCAATCCGTACGTTTCCACCAGAGGAGCCTGCAGACGAATAGAAGTCGAATCGGAAGCTGTACTCGGGCTGTTCTTGCTATTCCGTGCGGAAATGCCATCAAGAATGAATCCGAGCTGTCGCACTCCAATAGCGTTAAGATCCGGATTCCTGCCCACAGGTGAAGATGTTGTTTGTTCTGCACTGTTATCCATTTAATCCTAGATGTTTTATATGTAATGGCTTGTGAAGAACCGGCTACAAAAGGAAGGTACAAGAATGGATCGAATCCTCAATGCCTCATGACTGTATGCCTTCGTTATATCCTGAACAGATATGACATATAACAATACATACATGTACTCATTTACCCAGGCAGTCCGATTCTTACCGCACCTATCAAAGATCGTCTAATTCAATAAAATCAAACACCACACCACTTTTCCCCGTTCCGATATTCGCAGCTAATATGGATGTGGGGTAAGTGAAATGCCATATAGATACTAATGAGAATGAAAAAATCGCCCGGTACATTCCCCTGCACGCGGCAGAATATGATCCGAGACTAGTGCACAGGTTACACTCAGGATGTATGCGGATGTCCCCGTCCTCGCTTTAACCAGGGCTGATGAAATAAACACTCGATTGGAATGCTCCAGGTCCCGGTCAACTGCGAAGCCATCTAAATCGATACATACATCACAAACGCTCACAGTCATGTCGAATAATAAATTTTGTGGTCTAAGAATTGGGGCGATCAGGTACTAAATAATGTCTTCAGATGCTCAAATGCTGCTAATAAGAATTCCCACACCCGCGGAGATATCAGGTTATTATTGACCATCATATACTTGACCAGGAGATATCAGGTTATTATTGACCATCATATACTTGACCAGCAGTAATGCAGAGTATTTCCGATGTGGCTTGGCGTGCATTTCTGAAGACCTCTGTAGACTATACAAGCAGAGCGGTGTTAGAAAGATGTCTTCTGCCGGAAGACTCAAGGATTGCCAGGATTGTGTGCGAACTCGCTGATACTTGTACTTACCCATGCCAAGAAGAAATGCAAAGGAATAAGAGCTATATATGATATGTGATATATATACGCTAGCGGAGATAGAAACGGTTGCACTTATACGAGGTGGGCCCTAGTTGTTATTAATTGGTTAGACTGGGGTCTTGTGATAATCTATTCTAAAATAGAATTTTTAATGTGTATTGGTACCTTTCTGGTAAAGCAGGGCGCTCCGAGAGAGTTTTGTTAAGCTTGGATGTGTTCACACTCATTCATCCCTGGAGTTTTGCAGACGAAGTGAGTAACTGAACAACGTAATTATTTACGCACCTGTGAGTTGCAGTCGGACGGTGCTAGACAACAAGTATAAACAACGCAGAAACCATTGTGCCTATCGCGATCGATAATTATCACGTTCTGATCAATCAGATCCATGTGTTCCTGGAGTATTTCATCTCACCCAATATTCAGGATGATTGTAGAGCGCAGTACATCAACTTCTTTGGAATCTTGTGCCTCAGAATTCCTGATGACAATGTCCTTGTCTATCAAATGAAAGATCACCCATCATTTCAGCACCTTTGAGCATATATCATGGGGAAATGCAATGGTTTTGGCGCGGAAATAGTATAACCGCCTACCCTATTCTGTCGGCCCCACATATGAGCCAACAAGGCACACTCGTTGTTATCGTACATTTGTTTTTGTTATCAGAACTCAAAACTCGATTCTCAGATCCCCAGAATTAGGGCACGGCAATTCCAGTCTAGCCCGCGGGTTGTATTCCCGATTTTTTTGATGCCCCACGTGTGGAGAAACAGGTGATCTCAATGCCGAGGGCGGTTTCGGTCGGCTTGGATAATTGGCGGTTGTCCAACGTTGTCTGCGGAGGCGCGTCTCTTTTGCATGTGACCCTATGAACGTCTAAAGCCGTCTAAAAATAATTATCCATACAAAGCATCATCAAAGAGGTTCTTCTTCAAATGTGCCGCTCTCTAGCCCGGTCGTACCCGGAGTGGGGGGTATGTCATTTTTGAATCATACATTTCCAATTGATACGAGTCTGTTAGGTCAAAAACTTGCAATCAAATATTAGTATAACACTCTCCAGACCTTACAATAAATAATTGGAGAGGCACCCTCAATATGACGTCGTGGGTAGAAATATCTCCTTGCATCAAACTCTATGCTATTACTAACTTCCCGGTTTCCCAATCCCATTTGCCATTACTCCTGTCCAGGGAAATTCTTCCTACATGAGATACTGATGGCAGAATGCATTCACACGCAGCATTGCATTTCTCCCATTTAATCCATCTTGATCGCAGAACAACCAAACCCCAATAGGCTCCCGGGTAACCGGAGGTGGCAATAAAGCTCCCTTCTGCACGAAGCTCCAACTGACGGGACCTGGGAAAGACTCCTTCTTCGCCATACCCTAAGTATCTACCAAAGTTATGGAAAAGTCAGACGTATCACCAGCTACCTCGACGCATATCTCTGACGACAAGGAGGCAATCGGACAGGTTGACGACACTAAACCGAAGAAGGCATTGTTCAATGAACATGTTGATATCAGCGGAGTAGATGAACGCAAGCTGCTGCGAAAAATGGATATTGCGCTCATCCCATGGTTGTCCTTTTTGTATCTTCTAAGTTTCTTGGATCGTACGAGTATTGGAAAGTGAGTTATCCGCCAAATCTACACATCCCGTTGATATAACTCAATTTTGTCAATTAGCGCGAAGGCAGGTTCTTAATGTTATTCTCTTCTTGGTCCACTCTTACGCCGACAAACTATAGTTGTACAACCTCGAAGGAGATCTACACATGACTGACAACCAATATCTTCTCTCATTGACAGTGAATAATTTTTTCTTCTGTGATACTTTGTTATCGACATCCAACTTATTTTAATTACCTAGGTCTTCTTCTTCAGCTATGCTATCTTTGAAGTACCCTCTAATGTTTTCCTGAAACGCTTGCGACCATCACTTTGGCTGTCCCTGCTTATGTTACTCTGGGGTGTAATGATGGTAAGTTGCATTGCCGAATCTTCAGTCAGGGCAAGAATGAATGCTGTTTTTAGACCGTCCAAGGTCTGGTACACAACTTTGGTGGACTGATGGGTAAGTCGGCTTATATTTACATTTTTTTGGTTATTTTAACTAATCAAATACATGTGCAGGTATGAGGTGGATGTTAGGAACTTTCGAGGCTGGATTGTTCCCTGGTGTCAATTATTATCTGTCTTGGTAAGGAATCATTTTTTTAAAGTATAGCGTGCTTCACTTAATTACTTTCTCAGTTGGTACAAGCGATCAGAGTTTGGTATCCGTGCAGCAATATTCTTCTCAGCAGCAACGGTATCTGGAGCTTTCGGTGGATTGCTAGCTGTATGTCGTTATGATGATCCAGATATAATCTTTTATTTACCTGCACAACCAAACAGGCTGCGATTTCAAACATGGACGGGATTGGTGGCAAACCTGCGTGGGCGTGGATCTTCAGTATGTCTAT
Organism: Floccularia luteovirens; assembly: GCA_009739215.1. Classification (NCBI taxonomy): domain Eukaryota; kingdom Fungi; phylum Basidiomycota; class Agaricomycetes; order Agaricales; family Squamanitaceae; genus Floccularia; species Floccularia luteovirens. The sequence goes on from VSJF01000006.1 coordinate 762,913, forward strand.
TTTTACTTCATGTCGTCATTTTCATTTGACATTTTGTGTGTATTTCAGTTCTTGAGGGTTTAGCCACAGTTATTGCTGGAGTGGCATCCTTCTGGATCATCCAAGATTTCCCTGACACTGCCAAGTTCCTGACTGAACCAGAACGAACTGTTGTCATCCGTCGGTTGCAAGCTGATGACCAGTTCAGTGCCGCGGGTGAAACTCTCAAGTTCAAGTATATTTGGAAGAGTTTAATAGACTGGAAGACATGGGTCGGAAGTTAGTCCATGTCAAATAGTTGATGATCTTCCACGGACTGATGGATCTTAATACAGTGATAGTGTACACTGGTGCTGATATGCCCTTATATGCCTTTGCGCTCTTCTTACCCAGTATCATCAATCAAGTAAGTTTTCCTTTATGTCGGGTCGTCTTCTACGCATTTTGTCTGATATATATTTTTAGCTCGGTATGCAATTGAACCTTCTGACAACTTTTTGGTCATGTCGTTCACATCCTTCATCTTCTTATTAGGTTTTACGGCAACCCCTGCGAATCTTTTGACTGTGCCAGTTTATGTCTTTGCTTGTATGATTACTTGTCTTGTCGGATTTTTGGCCGACAAGTGGGGTCGGAGAGGATACTTCAATTTGTGGGTCTACCTTCTTCACTGATGATGAGATGTTCGATTCTGACGTGCGTTTTTGCAGAGGATTTATATGTCTCGGTAACGTTTTTAAAAAAAATTGTAGAAGAGACTCGAACCTAACTGAATCCTGCTTAGGTGGTGCTGGATATATTATTTTGGTAGCTTCGCGTAATGCGGCGCTATCATACTTTGCAGTGTATTTGGCTACATGGTAGGCATTCTTACAAAAATGTCGGAATTTCTACTGAAACTTGATCACGTTGAAATAGTGGTATCTACCCAATTATTCGTGAGCGCACATCGATTTTATTGCCTGTCTGCGTACTGATGCAACGAACATTTTTATATAGCTAATACTGCGTAGGTTCAGTGAATCCTGTAGAAATGTTTCTTCTTAACCTTTTTTTGTTCAGTGCATGGGTATCCAACAACGTCGAAGGATCCTATAAACGTAGTGTATCGCTTGCTATGGTTATTAGCTTGTGAGCGTTTCCAGTACTCTTTCAAAGTACTGCATTTTGACATATCTTCGTCAGCGGAAATATAAATGGAGCAGTTAGCTCGAATGTTGTATGTAATTTCGTATTTTCATAATTTATTCCTTAATATCTGACATTGGTGCCTGCGCAGTACCGCGCCAAAGATAAACCGTGGTATCCATTAGGTACGTTCTTTTGCTTATCCAGTTTTATGCATGTTCTAAATGGTGACAATTTTTATAGGTCACGGTATGAGGTCTTTTAGCTTGATGTAAAAACCTCGGCTGACCAAGTAATAACTAATAAGGACTGGTATTGATGTACATTGGATTCGGAATCGTCTCCTCCTCAGCATACCTCTTCTTCCTGAAGAGGGAAAACGCTCGCCGCGACAGAGGTGAACGGGACGAGTTCATTGAGAATGACCCATCTACTCATGATAGTAAAAACGAGAAAAATGGACGATTTGCCACAGTAGAAGAAGCCAAGCGAGAAAAGGGTGACGAGTGGAGTGGGTATAGATACACTTTGTGATGCGCAGATATGATCATGCAATTGTAACAATATTTCTTTGTTGTTGAGCTAGGAATATTATCTAGTAGGCTTGTGTAACCAAAGCTAATGTAACTTTCGGTAAACGCAAGTAATTCTCTCTTTAATGGGATTCCACTTCAGAGGGATCATGGCCTACGGGTACATTTTTTAAAAACGATCTGGCCTGTCCCGATTCAATTCGAGAAATATCTTGTGGATCTTTGAGGCAGACAATAGACACCAGTCGAAATTTTCGCATATCGACATAAACCTATCCAATAAACGTGTAGGTGGTGTTGGTCGTCCTTCGTCTTCACAAGCATTTAAAAACCCCTTGTAGTCGTATATCTGGATTATTTTATCTATTTCTGGTGAATTAGTTGAGCGCGCATATGCTTCGTCCATGCGAAAAAAGGCGTAGGATGCTTGGACCTTGTCGTTATCATGTCGGAAAAGAATAAAATTCCAGCCTTGCATATGGTGATAGCTCTGCAACGACCGGGGAGGATGCAAAGGCACAAAACGATCATTTAATAGTGTCTCAGACTCGCGTATTTCTGATGCATATGCAGCTTGAACTCCGATACCATAATCCTCCAAGTGGTCAGATAATCCTTGTATGACTTGAGCAGGAGTGAAATATGGGAGGGTGCAATTGTTCCGCATTAAGTGGTCATGGCTGATAGTATAATGAGTGAAAGAACACCTGAATCTAGAAGCGCTGTACTTGAGGAATGCCGGGTATACGAAAGCCTGAAGGCGAAAGAATAGCTTTGGTGAATCCGTCATCAAATCACAAAGATCACGTGTTGATATTGTCTTCCCCAGGAGAAAAAGACGACGAAGATTGGGAAAGATGGTCAAAACGTGGATCAATGTCTCTTTTGTAACGAGAGGATTATGTGAGAGTTTGATCGTATGAATGTCCGAGTCCTGCCACTGAGAAATAAGCTCCCGGACTAGATCCGGAGGCAAAGCGAGTCTGGACAGATCAAGAATGCCAGTATTTCCGGTAATTATTCTAGACAAGAGCGACAAAGCAGAATCGGGGACAGGATTGAGGCCATATATATATTTCACCAAGGTGTCATCTTTACCGACATCAAAGAGGACTTCTAGCTTATCCATGAGATTGGACTTGGATAGGGTTTCTAATGAAGCTTTTGTGGTGATATCGACTAAAGAGGGCAACGCAAGTTCGCCATCGGGTGGATTAATGTCCGATTCGGTGTGGGTTATTTGAGCAGTGTCCAACGTCGGGGGATTGTAGTAGTTCTCCTGGCCAAGCTTCATCCAGCATATTGAGGGTGATAAGTGACGTATCGGCAAACTCTGAAAGTAATTCTTTTATGTGTGGGTCATTGAATTGTTTAAAACTCTCTTCTGGGTCTTCCGGACGGTCATGATATTCACGGAGACATTCTCTCAGGTAATCTCTCGCAGTGAGAATGATTTCATTCATGTCACAGACTATGCCATAGGCCGGGGCTTCAGGATTGGTGACATCGAAAAAGATTACCCCTTCCTCCGCGTTAACTTTGATTGACACAGCACATATTGAGTCACAGGTGATTAGATGAGACCTGAAGGCCTGAAAGCTTGATAACTTACATCCTATTTTCCAAGTAGTAGCAGCAGACTCGTGACATATCGGCGCTACAAATTTCTTAGCTTCCGGATCCGTATTGAAAGCAGATGATAGCAGGAAATGTGTGTAAGGGCAGGGGAATTCTGTTATAGTGTAGTGCGAGCCTTTTGACCATCTTGGATATACACCATTCAGGATGTTAATTTCTTCCCTGATGATTTCGGCGTTGTCTTTATGCTTGGTCAATATAATAAAACGTTTCATAGCCTCTAGTAGAGTTTCTTTCCAGATAATGGATATTGTGATTGATCCGATACATCGATATTTGGGTGAGGTCTCGTTCAAAGGGATGATACGAGCTATTAGAAGAACGGCATGTCTAACGCCCATGATTAACTGTGAGTTTGGGATAAGCTGCAGTTGGTCTCCTAAATTATGATGTTGTTCTCTGCGTTTGTCAGTTTTCGTTTGACATACGTTACTTTGTATCGGAGATTTATAATTCGGTTTTATGTCGGAAATTTTTTCTTAGGTAAACTGATCATTTTTCACAATATTTTTGGTTGAAACATGAAATCGAAAGCGTCGATTGCTTTGATAGATACGTGAGAGTTGTGTTGTCGACAGCATCATGGAAATGCTGCCGAATTCGCTGTGTGCCCGCAAATTGGATTGTAAGCTGGTTGAAGATCCATAGGTTGCCCATGGAGATGAACATCACTAGCGCTATGTGCACGTTGTCTCTGGGCATGTAAAAATTGAATCTGTAGGCGCATCATCATCCTTTGATGCTCTTCTTTCTCTCGCTCCCGACGGTGTTCCTTTTCTAAAATCTTCTCCCGGAAGGCACCTGCTCGCTCATCTGCTGCACGTTTCTGCATCTCCGAATCCGCAATATACTTGAGACACTTGTCCGCAAGTGACTGGGTTTTGTATTTCAGTCGCTTTATCATAACCTCTATCATTTCGTTTGTAGTTCCAGCAAGACTATCATGGCTATGCTAACAACTAGCAGCTGACTCTTTTGAGTTCGATTTTGATGGAATTGACCAAGTTCATGCATTGTAGTAGGAGCTCTGCGCACACTGCTGACCTTTTGCGTGATTCGAATGAGTTGCCTAGCCTCAGCAACCAAATCCTGAACCGGCTATGACGAAACTACCAATGGATAAAGATTTGGAAATGTACGCCAGAGTCCGTGAAGCCTTGTCCAGAAAGGAAACGTCTCGGTAAACTTATCCATAAAGAAGCAGATTAGCATTTCATTTGAAAACAAACTTGTACAGGTGTATACCAATCAGATTGGACAGTTCGGGATTTGCCCTAATTTCTTCAACCATAAAGCCGGCCCCAGTTCTACATTTATTTCACAGTACCTGAGCTTGAGGCTAGTGTATAAAGGTATCAGTAGCAATTCTTTCAGATATCCAGCTAGTATAACTTACGTTTGGATGCGGTTTTCAACGGATTTTACATATTTCAATGGTTTCTCGTTCAATTCTTTCCGGACTGTCTCATCGCTGTCCATGGTGAAAACACATTCTGCTTTCTTACGGTGAATTACAGATTTGGCGCCTTTACTACCCTCTGTGAAAGCAGAGACTGAGAACAGTTTTTGACGGTGAGCCGGGTTCTGTTCAAGCCAATCGATTAGACGGTATGTTCTCGAATGGTCTTTGTCCCGGTAGACCTTTAGCTCGGGCTGCTTTGGGTTGGCACTAACTGGCTGGGGTTCATTGAGGATGTTACGAGACCTTGAGGGCTTCTTGCTAGTTCGAGGCATGCAGTAGCCCTATTAGGAAAAGTTGTGACAGTCCAACAGTCCAGTAAACTTTGACAAACAAGTTGAACTTCAAAGCAGTCCGCAGGTTTTCTGCCAGGAAGTTCCAAAATGGAGTTTGGTAGGGAATTCAGAATTTAACATATGGTTTACCCTGAAACACCCTAATAAATAAGTTCATACCACCAGTACATACAAAATTCGTAGACAACAACTAATGCTTTATTACGAATTACAAGATACCATGATATTGTCTACAGTTTGGATTTTGGGCTAACTTTCACTAGCGAGGCATTTCGTTCAAGGATTTCAGCTGCTTGGTTTACCATATTGTCGACAATAACTTTAGCAGGCAACACTTCATTAATAAGTGCTGACACCTTGCCCATGAGCCATGGCCTGCCTTCGATCGATTTTTCGGGGTGTTTCTCGAGTTCGGCATAATGAGGAATGACACCTTTCGATGTGAGCGCTTCGATCTCGTTTTGCCTGTTGTCTTCCCTACGTCAGAGTTTAATGTCAGATCCTGAACAGCGATATTTTGTGACAAAATTACCAGTCAGCAACATAAGGTGTTTTCCTGACTCGGAGGGGCCGACCAGTATAGATCAAAGTAGTAACTGCATCCTCATAACCAGCACTTAAAACCAGCTGTTTGTGTATTTTGGGCGCGCCAGCCTCTTCTGACGCAACAAACCGCGTACCCACCCCTTTTAGACACTTTTTCAGTATTGTGTTTTATTAAATTCAGCAGAAGATACTTACAAACTGCTTGTGCGCCCCATGCCAAATTGGCTGCCAAGCTCCGTCCATCAAAAACAGCACCGGCACCAATGACATATATTGGTTTTCCAGTCAGCTTGGAAGTGTGTCCTCTGCAGGCGTCCACGCAGGCCGGGATAAGGATACTGGCGGGTGTATCACCAGTGTGGCCTCCTCCCTCACCTGCTTGCGCACAAATGAGATCACAGCCTGCATCAATTGCCTTTTGGACATGCTTGGGGTGGCCGACCATATTCATTACAGGAATTCCTGCTTTATGGAGGGTATCGACAGCTTCTTTGGGAGGAACGCCAACAGCAGAGACAAATAGGGCAGCCTTCTCTTCAATAATTACCTGAATGAGTTCAGGGAGTTGGCCGTTGGTGTAATCGAACTGTTTAATTCATATTGTAAGTTTCAAAAGATGTTATCAAGAACGCAATAAGCTTACATTGGTCTTTCTTGCACTACCACCTACTTGAGGCAGAAGTAGGTCTACACCGAAAGGGGCATTCTTGTCTTTGAGTTCAGCCTTTATTGCGTGAATCTGTATTGACGTACACGAACACAGATTAATATCGTTGTTTCCGCTTCATAAGATCATATAGAAATAGATTTTGCAGGATAAGAGAAGCAGAAGGAGATGAATATGATCGCCAAACACTAAATTGAATTTCGAAATAAATGAGAAAGAGTAGATTTACCTGCTGACGAAGAACTTTAGGCGTGTATCCGACACCACCGATGACTCCCATACCACCTGCATTCGTTACGGCAGCAGCTAATTCAGGTCCTGCAGCTACATTCATACTAAATCATTGAAAACCGGGAGAGTAGATAGTCACGTCAGTACTGTGTCTCCAGGTAATCACATTCCAACAACACATACCCAGCCAGCAAGACAGGATGCTTTATGCCAAATAGATCGGTGATTGGGGTCTGGATTACTGCCATTTGTGCGTTAATGAAAAAAAGGGGAAGATATCAGATGGTGTGTGGACAACAGAAGTATTCATTTATATATGAGTTGGAATGTGCATGATATCCGTTTTGCCAACAGCGGCATAAAGCGGCTATAGTGGCGTGCCGGACCCGGGACCCACGTAATGCAGAGCACGTGCAACTTGGGCTCAAGTTGAGGCACTGCTTCAAATATATAGCACCAGTCATTGGACCCCGTAAAGTAAGAAGTTGCTTAGAGCACAACTAATTAATATGGCTTTGTTGTAGATAGCAACGCGCAGCCTCACTCAAAGACTGCGCCTCATGTAGCGCCTCAGACTGCTTATCAGTGCTTGGGTATTATTAGAACAGCCAAAAGGCTATTTTCATTCCTTAGTATATAAGTAGCTACACGACGCGTAGTTCTACATTATTATTACATTCATTTTTACCTATCGGACTTCCCTCCACTGCACCTCAGTCAAGAGGCTTCAAAGCTATACTCTACGCATTCTACAATACTATAGTATGTATTCAAAATGCAAATGCAATAACCCCGCGCCATCCGCCATAGTCCATGGAGAGCCTGTAACACTGATTTTCCTTACGTATCATCAAACCGGTGAAACAACCGATTGCCCCGCAAAATACTGGGAGGAAAATATAATTACTGTAAACTAGAATGATACAGATCACAAGTACTTCATCAGAGTAAAGAATACTGAATATATGTATGCCTAGATTTTCAGAGCTGTGCAGCAGCACTTTGCCCTCTGGATCAAGGCCCAATAACAATTTCTGGACACGTTCGCTGGAGTACCAGAACATGTGATTTAGAAGTCATGTTCGAAGAAAAGCTGCTTAGCAACGCATGTGGACGACGTTCGAACATTGCCCTGAACTTACGTACATACGAAGTCATAAATAAAAAAAAGTTATGAGAAGTGACAACATAACATATAGGATGTATTGAGGTTATGCAACTAGAAAGTATTGGTATCGGAATCCTAATGCAATAATAGGGGTAGCCAATTTGGAGTATCGATAGGTCCATCCGTTTAGAGGCTGAAGAATTATAAAGGTACTATCTGATCAATGTCCTCGGGTATAGGGGTAGTAATCGAAACTGTAGATGAACGTCTGCCAGCAGTCTGCATCAACCTGCGCAATCTTGCCAACTCCTCCGACAATGTTCTGTTTTCAAAGTGATTTAGAAGATAGGGTACGACCATATTGAAAAAACTTACTGTGCAGTTTTTACTGCCTTTTCGTTCTCTTTTTCACTCTCCCCGACTTTAGCCTTCATCTTTTCTATTTCCCCCTTCCAATATGCCTCGATATCCTCCTGTCTTCGACGGTCCTCTTCCTTCAGTTTGATAATTTCTTCCTTCCCACCTCCCACGAACTTAACCTGGTCCAATAACTGTAGATATTTCTTACCTACGCTCTCTGCTTCTGCACGCCACTTCTCTTCTCGTTTTCGCATTTCCATCTTGAGACGATCAGTATCTTGTTTCCAAGACTCCACCATGCCTTTGATGCTGTCGCGTAGCGTAATGTATTCCCGCTCTGATTTTTGTGAGAGTGCTGTCGATTCCGTAAGTGCTGTTTCCATTTCACGCAGACTCTTCTTGGAGGTGGTTGTTTCCGACTTTAACTGGGTTTTAAGCGTCGCTGCTTCGGCCTCTGCTTTACGAGCGCGTTCCAACACCTAACACAAAATTCTAGTCATTAAGTGACAAGTGTCCGAAATATGATCCTACTTACCTCTTGGAGCAGACGCTCCTTTCGAGCAACGACATTATTCAATCCCTCATTCTCAACACGTAACCGTTCCCTAACTTCCTTCAAATCTTCCGTCTGTCGAGTTAGTTGGGCAACACTTCTTTGCGAGAGACGGAGTTGGGCTTTAGTGTTTTCTAGGGCGTTACGGGCATTTACTACACCAGTCTGCAGATCTGCAAGTACTTTGGTGGTGCCGCCGGGTGTAAATGACAAGCGACGATTCGGGGATAGAGGAGGCTGTAAGCCGGAATTGGGCGTTTGTGGGGATTCAGGATCCGTAGATGGAAGTTTTGATGTGGAAGCAGCAAGGCGCTGTGACGCTCCTTCGTCTGCTAACACCCGGGCATTGCCTGTGAGTATAGAACAACGAATCACGGAGAACATAAATGGATCGGTACATATAGGGAGCGCATGAAATCGGTGACCTACCCACTGATGCAACTGGTATTCCTGGAATGATAAAATGGTGGTTATTACGTGGGTCATCACAGAAAGGAATGACATACTGGATAACGTTCTTGTTGGACTTGAGGCACGCTTGTGATGTGTTGGACTTGTTGTTCCACCGGTAAAAGTTATCGGGATTCCTTCTGGTATTCCATTTTCCTCAATTGGTGTAACATCTCGTTTAGGGAGGGGCAAATTTGAATCTGGGCCTGCTAGGCCCTGTAAAACATCATAACTAGAACGTCGTTTCATTTTTGTTGTTGTAGAAACCGGAGAAGAGAAAGCCGAAGGAGGGAGAGAGGAAGTGGATGCAACGCTAACATGACCGTTACTCATATTGTTGTAATCGCTAGCGGAGTCGGTTTGGACAGAATATGACCGAGGGCCACTACGAATGATGTTTTCAAGAGAATGTAACTGAGCCTGCTGTTGTCTAATAGTATGTTTCAGCGTTGACATCTGGTTGCGTACGGCAACTGAGGTGAAAGTTAGAGCGTGAAGAATGATGCACTGTGGCGTATAACACACCTGGGTCGTCAACCGAGAAGGAAGGGCTATGGGTACGTAAAGAGCTTCTTGAGGAATTTCTTGAGGTAGAGCGCTCGCGATCCCGTGAAAGCTTCGAAGGAGAAAGACCGCGTTCGACGGAGAGAGAAAGAGACCTGGAGAGAGGACTTGACGACATCCACTTTATTTGTCAAAGTATTGGGTAATCCACGAAAAAAAAAATAGCTGAATAAAGCAGCTCTCTTCGGTAATACGACCACGCCACAATGAGTTCAGACTCGTTCGTAAAACAAGAAAGAGACGAGACTACGGCCCTGTAAACATAACCCAAGACTTGTTCAAGTCTGGCGGCTAAGTGTGCTATTCGCAAAGGCACAATCATATATTTACCTTTGCTTGTTCCGTTGCACCTCACGCGCACGTGCTGTCGCGTCTGTTTGTGACACTGACAGGGCTCTGAGTGTATCTCTCAAATGGCCACCCATGATTGCTCTATCTGTCTGCTCAATTTGAAGGATCCTGTCTCCATACCCTGTGGTGCGGTAATCCTTCATTCAATTCATTTAAATTCGTAACAAAAACCCAAAGGTCATGTATACTGTATGGAATGTCTATCTCAATACGTCAACTCCCCGACCAACGAAACTTTTACTGCATTTTGTCCTACATGTCGCTCCCAATTTAACATGTGTACGTTGTTTCACTCCTATTCTATATTCTTCTCAAAGACTCATGACATCTATTTGCTTTCAGTGACTCCGGATGTACGCGCCTATATCTCGCATTACGTCACCCGTAAACTGATTTCGTCCCTAGCTCACATACCTTCCCAAAAAATATCACCCTTATATTGTTTCTGGAGTCCGACGTCTCTACTTTGATACAACAGAACTTAGTTCTACAAGAAAAGCATTGACAAAGGCAGAAGCACGCATAAAGAGACTGGAAAAAAACAACGAAACCCTAATGTCTAGATGCGAGAAATTAATGGAATCTGTACGCGTCCACCAGGAAGGTGAGCGTGATGCAAAAAACCAAGCCGAAGAGTTAGGGTCACAGGTGGAACGCTTGGCCGACGAGTTGGAGGACGAGTATGCTCATTTTACGGACGTAAAGGGAATAATGCAAAAATCCAATGACGAGCTAGAAGATAAATACGCGAAACTTCTCAAGGACTATAAACGTTTGCTGTGAGCGTGTACATTTCTTGATGTTAAACTGAGTGCTGATCAGCTTTCTAGCCTGAAAAATACTGATGAGCCGTCCACGATAGTTAAGAGAGTTTATGGCAAGAAAACCGTTCCACAGGCTGAACAAGAAGAAGACCCTGACAGCTCGACGTCAAACCAACGGACTGCAAGGCAGATAAAATCACTTCCGAAAAACCGTGTCAAATCCCGAACGCGCTCTATAAGTCCACTTCCTAAATTTAATGATCAACCGAAGCGAGCACGCCTATCTACCTAACCACTATGATCTACTACATATAGAGCTATAGACTTAAGACTGTTAGTTACATATATCGTAGATTTCAAAAATATATTATTTACCATGCTGACTCATCATCTGATTCGGTGATCACAAACCCCGAACATCCCGCGCTTTCGTCACCATGTACTGTACAGTCCAGACGCACTCGTAATCTGTAAGTCTTTCTCATCCTGACCTCATCTTCCTGCTCATCCCAATGTCGGACCCACGACCAGAACCAACCAGTTCCATTTCTATCTCAGTCTCATACCGCGGCACATCACACAAATTATCTGTCCTTCCCGAAGAAACTTTATTGTCACTGCAAACGGAACTTGAACAACTCACAAATGTGCCTCCGCACTTGCAGAAGCTGCTCTACAAGGGAAAGAAACCGGGAAATGATGACCGATTGTCCCTGGAGCAAGCAGGCATAAAAAATGGCATGAAGATCCAAATGCTCGGAACAACAGAAGAGCAACTCGGTGAGCTACACAAGGCTGAGAATGACAAAAATAAGAGAGATAGAATTATGAGAGAGCGAGCCCTCAAACCCCAATATAAAGTGAGTTATCATGTTATTCAAATATTTACGAATACTAAATGTAACGAGCAGGTTATATCTACAGCGCCCACGGCAGACGCGATTGCGAATCAGCAATACCGGTTTCATAAGACCGAGCCCTTGCCACACCTTCCTAATCCGCCTACGGCCCTTGCTGTACTAAACAAACTTGCCGCTGATCCTGCCATCAAGCATGTCATGCAGATGCACAAATTTTCTGTAGGACTTCTAACAGAACTGGCACCTCATGAGGACCCGTCTTTGCTTGGGCTTAATGTTAATGCTGGTCAAGCGATCAAGCTACGCTTGCGTACCGATATATACGATGGATTTAGACCATATCTCGACATCCGCAAGGTTCTTTGCCATGAACTGGCACATAATGTTCATGGAGATCATGACGAGAATGTCAGTGTCACTCTCGGAATCCTGCTTTCTATATTGCCTTTTGACAGTGATTTGATTAGTTTAAGGAACTGAACTCTAGACTTAACCGTGAAGTCACGGAATACGAACGTAGAACCTCGGATGGTACCCACTATTTATCCGAAGATGCTCGATATGCCTACCAACCAGCTTCTGAACTAGAAGCGGAAGCACGTGCTCATATTCTCGGTGGGGGAGGGGCAGAATCCTCCAGAAGCCTTGGGGTAGAGTCAGCCGATGAACGTCGACGGCGCATCTTAGAAGCAACAATGAATCGTCTAAAACGAGAGGAAGAGGAGATGGAGCAGTCCTGTGGGACAAGTAAACCTTCCACATGATCTCTGGTCAATGGTTGGACTTGGTTTTCATCTCTTGTTTTAGCGAGGACCCACATAATACCTAGCTGTACTATTTTTCTACTGGCTTATTCCCATTCTTATTCCACTCGCGTTACTGGCTAGTTCTGTATATGTATTCATTCGTTTGGATATCTCTCACTCACAATATCAGCTTCGTTTTATTCTCAGCCTTAACCCTGTTATCTACACGCACTTGCTGGCGATAGTCAAACCCCTTATAGATTTCGCACCTTCTCAGCATCTCGTTCATGTGTAAAAATATTCTTTGTAAGGAGAACCCCGCATTACGTGGCTATTTATACATTATACAATCAGCCTTCCAAAAGCCTCTTACTTACTGTTTTAGAAGCTGAGTATGACCGTTAAAAAAAATTAGGGACCATTCAGCAAAAGTCTTATGCACCACAAAGTAATGCTCAACTTCCCCGCCTTCAAGTTGATCCGTTGGCTCAGAAGTCGTCACCGAAGAGTTCAAGGACGAGGAAGCTGCTCCTAATTCATTTGGACCACGTTCATCTCCACTCAAGACCCACCCTGAGTCCTTGATTAACTAAGTAGAGAAGCAAGTTACTACCGTTTACGGCGACATGGATAAAGGCTGGGAGCTGTGCATCTGCCTTGGGCGTGCACGCGTACAACTTTTTATGTTCACCAGGACTGACCAACTGTTGATCTTATTCATGGAGCACTTCCCCAAGAATCGAGCTAAGCTATAGAAGGATGACTGATGTTTTTTGAATCTATACGTATGATGATGCTGGTGCACCTTTCATGAGGTCTTTGATCAAGTTGGTGGAACATCTGAGATGCGGTCCGCTTGTCCCCGCAGTCACGTGATTATAATTACCTGATTAAGTCATACTTGATCAAGTCATGTTCGAAATCAATCTGAATCCTTTGCAAGGTTCAACTTGTTCAACATCGAATCAATTTACTGAAATCTCTCCTTTCCCTCAACTACTAAGTACAACCTCAAACTCAGCAAACTTTTCAAAGCATGCCACCAGCTAACTCAAACACATCTTCTCTAAGGCAAGGTACCTTGTCATTTGCGTCGTCAAAGCGTACAACATCAACTACAAATGGCAAACTCCAGCCTCCAAAAGGCAAAAGTATATCTTCCGTGGAACGTCGCAGAAAGGCCGATCAAGAAGATGTCAAAGCACTTGATTTATCTGCCGAAATAAATGAGGACGAATCAAGCGCAAAGGTGTCAAAGACCCTTAGGCATAGAACAGATAGCGGTGCAAATACGAAAGGGATCAGAAAGAGCACAAGCAGTACATCAGCATCATCGAATGAGATACCAGATGAAAGCGAGAAGAATTTAACCCCATCTGTTGATATTCCACGGCCTGAGCTGGATGTGAATGATGCTAAATGGACAAGACATCATGCAGAAGTTCGTAAGAAAATGGGTAAAGTGAACCCAAGTAAGTCTTTTTTTCGGCGATAAATCTTCCCAAGGGCTTACATGGGATGTATTACAAGTCCATGCACAGGGAAAGAACAAGATACACGAGATTCTTCGCGTCTTCGATCTGTAAGCCCTTGCGTGACCTTAATTACAACGGCTACTGATAAGCTATGTGACCTCACAGGAATTATGACTACGGACCATGCGTTGGGGTAACACGGCTTGAACGCTGGGAACGAGCAGAGTTACTTGGTTTAAATCCACCGACAGAAGTTGATTTCCTTTTCCTGCTTAAATTTGGATATCTACTGATTTTTTTTACCCCATTGTCTTCAGGTACGTGATATTTTGACCACACGCCAAGGAGCAGATCAAGTTGAATACTCTCAATGCGTATTCTATGAAGAAGTATAATCTATTCAAACTTCAAAAGCTAGTATTTTTTTGTCTTGTGTGTGTGTGCGTGCGTTTGTTCTACCCCGTATCACGCACGGTCTCAATAAGTTGACCGTTCAATTTAGTTATTTGATGTGTGTTCTGAAATTCGCACATTCAGACATTGGATAATCTCACTGTCGGCTAGATTTTTCTGCTTGATCAATATTCATTGGAGATGTTCTGATTGATAATGTTATTCTGTACGATGGACTCTAGGGATAGTGTTATTTACATGTCTTTTGCAAACCATATTTCATCCCGACTTCTTTTGTTCCGGCGTATTAATCATAGCCCATTTGTAATGTGACATGAAAAAGGTAGCCAGAGCCAAAACTAAAAATTCTTCTCTAGGTAGAACCGAGCTTCAGGGACTGTGATACTTGCGAAGATCCGATGAGCGTGTCTGCCTGGACTCCGTGTATGGAGAAGTGCTGACGGGCACCAACATGTAGGGTTGAGCTTCTGTGCGGAAGTTTGTTCTTCCAGATCAACATGTGAGTTTGGTGTCGAGTTGTATTCTCCCTGGTTTTTCACGCCGTTACCCATCTATTGTTGGTTGGCCTACCCAATCAGGATATCCATAGCCAGAAGCAATTGACAAAGCAGGATATTACTTACCCTGACGTGTAGTCACTCACTTCGTTTATGGTTTTCTACCCCAACCGGCGTAGTAAGCTTGGACAAGAGAATCTTCGGTAGCCACTGTATGCACGCGAACGAAAAGAGGAAAAACTCGACTTCCCTCAGCTCGATGGAGCTTGCAATCCCTTATTGGGTTCTAAAGGTATGTACTACCTCGTTATATAAACCGCTGCCAATTTCACCTACTTCACTTCGTTACTTCAGCTCATCCATACCAACCACTACCACGTCACTACCACTACCACTACCACTACCCCTACTACCAATTACTGTTATGCCTACCAGTCTCACAAAAGAAAGCGACGTCGATGTTTTGATTATTGGTGCAGGCCCAGCCGGTGTTATGGCATCAACTGCCCTAGCAAGAGCGGGTGTTAGCGTTCGCATCATTGATAAAAGGTAAGTTATCCATTGCTTCGAGAATAAGTTAAAGCTAAGCGGCGCAAGGCCAACTGGTGTTGCAGCGGGTCGCGCAGATGGCATACAGCCTCGGACCATAGAAGTGCTCCAGGTAACTATTTTCTGTCGTATAGGAGTAACCGGATTTTATCTGATAGGAACTCTAGAGCTATGGGTTAGCCGATCGTCTCCTAAAGGAAGCCAACCAAGTCCACGTGGCTGTAAGACTCTCCACCTATGATGATCCTGAGATTTGTGAATGACACTTCCCTGTGATAGGCCTTCTATAACCCTAGCACAGACGGCGGCATTGAGGTAAGCAAAACTAATGTAAATGAAGAAACCTTATTGAATTCACTAAAATAGCTATCTGAACGTGTATCTGACTTGACAGTATCTTCTGCGCGTTATCCATTTGAGGTAATCTCTTATGAAATTAGCTATATCATACACCCATAGACTTATAAATTGCGGTCACTTCAGGCTACACTTCACCAAGGCGCCATTGAAGCGATATTTCTGGACAATCTAAAGGAGTTGGGCGTCGAAGTTAGTCGATCAATATACCCAACGGAAATTCAGTTATCGGAAGATGAGGATCAACTAAACGATCCAAATACCCATGCCGTTCGGGTAAGTAGTTATATCCTCTGATATATTTTACGGAGTTATAAGTTGTCGTTATTCAGGTGATACTCAAGCACGCCAACCCCGCTGAAGATAACACAGAAACAGAGGTTGTAAATGCCAAGTTTGTCCTCGGAACCGATGGTACCGTCCTTCAACTCCACATGAAGGGATATCAATTCTAAATATATATCTTCAGGTGCTCATTCATGGGTCCGCAAGTCATTTGATATCGCTATGGAAGGGGAACACACTGAATACGTATGGGGCGTTGTGGATATGGTTCCAGAAACAGATTTCCCAGATATCCGAAATCGATGTGCCATTCATTCCATCAACGCTTCTTGTATGATCATTCCCAGAGAAGGCGATAAGGTCCGCCTTTATATGCAATTAGCAGACGATGAGGCGGCAGATATTACGAGTGGCAAGATCGACAAGGAAAAGTATGGCCCTAACCGGTTACTTGATGTATGTGCAGTTTAGCGACAATTCATATCTTTTCTCATTGAAAT
Organism: Floccularia luteovirens; assembly: GCA_009739215.1. Lineage (NCBI taxonomy): Eukaryota > Fungi > Basidiomycota > Agaricomycetes > Agaricales > Squamanitaceae > Floccularia > Floccularia luteovirens. Next base: position 779,223 of record VSJF01000006.1, read on the forward strand.
TGACTTCTTTTTTTCAGGTTGCAAGAAAAACAATGCATCCATATAGTTTCAGGACTCCCAGTGCCTTCGACTGGTGGACCATCTATATCAGTAAGCATAATCCTAGCAGATGTTTTATGTATCAATTCTGACACTGTTCATAGTTGGTCAGCGCGTTGCGTCGTCTTTCTCAGTAAAAGACCGAGTCTTTATTGCCGGAGATGCTTGCCACACACATTCACCAAAAGCTGGTAAGGTTCCATGAATCTAGATTGCGCTACCTTTTATTGACGACAACCCACAGGCCAGGGAATGAATGCGAGTATGAATGATTCCCACAATTTAGGTTTGTCGTCTTCTGGAAGATGACTTCTATAACATGAGCTTATACCTAATGTTAGCATGGAAGCTGGTTCATGTCCTTCGTGGCTGGGCAAAACCATCCCTGCTCAGTACCGTAAGTATTTAAATAACATTCCTTCTTTCTTCGATCATTGATCTACTTTCCCAGTATGAGTTTGAACGCCGGAAATTTGCCCAGGACCTTATTGCATTCGATAAAGAGTTCTCAGCACTATTTTCCAGCAAGCCTCGTACAGATGACAACCAAGAGGGTGTTTCACATGAACAATTCCTAGAGTGCGACATATTCCCTCTCTGAGATAATCAATCTGACATACATAAATAGAACATTCCAACGCTATGGCAATTTCACCAGTGGTGTTGGTATTCATTATGCGGAATCTCCGATCACTTGCACAAAATACCAATCCATCGCTGAAAAATTGATTGTCGGCCAACGCGTGATCCCACAGGCATTGGTTCGGGCCGCCGATTTCAGACCTGTAGAAATACAGGACTTGTTACCATCTGATACTCGCATCAAAGTCCTCGTGTTTACGGGAAACACTTCGGATGGTGAACAACGCGCCAAGGTGGATGATTTTAGCCAGGAATTCCGCAGTGTCCTCGAAAACTACGCACCTGCCGCGGACATCTACGCCATGTTCGATATTTTGTTTGTCAGCTCTGCAAGTAAAGCAAACGTTAGGTACACAGATATACCTGACCGACTTCGGAGTCATTGGTCAAAGTTAGCATCTTTTTTATTTATTCACCTTTTATGAGCTGTACCTAATCATAAAAAATAGGGTTCTCATTGATGAAAAAGATGCACACAGTTCACAAGGTGGCGACGCATACATCAACTATGGAATCAGTCGTTCAGACGGTGCCGTGGTTGTCGTCCGGCCTGATGGATATGTCGGCATGATCGCCCCTTTGAACGATGTTCCTAGCCTCGACCAATACTTTGCATCATTCATAAACTCAGCATATTAAGCTAAAGCTCTGCATCTGCATCCATTTATCATTCACGGAACTGGTTGGTATGATTAACATATCTGTATATGTAATATAAATAAATTACTTGGAACTTTCACCTCAAATAACATGACAACGTAAAGTGTGAATATAATACAAACGTACAATGACCGTATAAATTTCTCATTTCCAACCTTTCGAAATGGGAGGGGCTTCTGCGCTATCAATAAGTACTCGTCTAGGACCGCTTTTTATTTGTGGGACCTTTGGTACTGCAGTAGCACGGGATGTGTTTACTGTTCCGGTAACTTTACCGTTTTTTGGCAACGTTTTTGTTGTCTCGTTACCATCTATCGGCTTCGGCATAGTAGAAACCACCGTTGGCTTTCTAGCTTTCTGCGCATCTTTATTTTCTTTCTCAGTTGCTACCAATATCGGAGCTCGAGTTCCATTTCCACCAAGAGAGGGTTCTGTTTTCCGTTTGGTTTGTTCTTTGGTTGGTGCTTGCCTTTTCATGTTCGGGTCGGGATTCGAGACCTTCCTTCTTGTAAACACTGGACCAGACACAATGCGCTGATTCGAGGGTCGTCTGGGTTTATTTTCCTCTTCAGAATTTGTGTCATTTGATGGTTCTATGCCTAGTTCTTCGGGCGTCAACATAGAACTCGAACTCGAACTTTGAGGTATCGGATTGACTGGTGGGAATAGCTGTTCACCGATGTTGTCTGCGTCGACAACTTCCTTCTCTTCAGCAATAGGATTCATTGTTGCAATAGGTGTTGGGCCGCTGCCATCTGGGGAGTCTGCTAGCATAAGTATACGACTTAACGGGCTCGGTTTTGCTGGTGAATACGTATGTATCATGCGCTGTGCAAAAGGTTTGGCGACGGGAAACAATGACTTGACAGGGAGTGGTGTTGAAGGTAAACCAAGGGCTGGACCATTGGGGGACATAGAAGGGACCGCTGCGGATGATTGTAATTCGAAAGGAATAGCTGAAGGGATGATTGCGGGTTCGGAAGGCAGAGAAGCGTGTGGTGAAGGAGGTGGAAGGACGAAAGAGGTCGTAAGCAAAGAAGTAGCATTTTGCAAAGGTTTGATAGCAGGAAACATCGGAGCAGCCAATGGAGGTAAGACTTCGGTTTCATATGACGGAATTACTTTGCTAGGAGAAGCGAGAGAGCGTACGCGATATCCTGGCTGCACTTCTGCCAGATTTGCCAACTGCAATCGGCTTGGTTGGTGACTTACGAAGTGATTTACGAGGTGGTTTATGTTTCTGAGGGGACATCTTGGTTGTCCGCGCAGGTGAAGCTGGCATTGGCGTAGGAGGAAGTTCTGCTAACATTTTATCGACTTCCCAAGATCGTTTCTCATCCAATAGTTTGTTTCGTTCTGCCTGGCCGAGAGAGTAAACATTTGCGGGTATAGAAATTAGCCTTACACCTACCTCTAAATCCGCCTTTTCTTTTCCTAGTCTTATGGCTGCTTCGGTGAAATTTCTTTCGTTCTTGATCTAGTTCATACCGCATTTTATCGAGTCTGGCCTTCTCTTCGTCTCTCAGGGGAGCGGATATTAGTTCAACGCTCATTTCACCAACGTCGCCATTCTTAATTCTTTGATCCTCAACAAACCGATCAAGAACTGCCTGTGTCTCGAAAGCATTGACGGTAGCTTGTTTGTTCAAGCTCTCTGGAATAAGCACAGAACATGAGTTATGACCCAAGTTGTCAGGTTCTAATAAACTTAACCAATTTCTGCCTTCAGCGTGGATATAATACCTTGTAGTTTTTCGATTTCCTTTTCATCCACTATGTTCGTAACCTTTGAGCATGAGGCAGCCTCGACTTGACTCTCCGAAGTAGAGCTACGTTGTTTCCGTAAATCGGAAAGTATTCCACTGATTTTGTCGCTTGCAAAGTTGACAGGCGACACTGGAAATAGATTAGAAAGGCTCATTGGTGCAGGCTGAAATGTGGGAATGATTAGCTGTTTCAAATTTAAATGAATAAGGCAGCACCTGTTCTGAGCTCCCTTGGTGCATTATAGATACAACTTCATTAATGCACGTCAATAACAATCGTTTCACGTATAGATTCTCTTCTCCTAATTGCTTTCGTGCTAGTTCCGCTTGTTCGAGGGCAATCTCTAGGTACCCTTGACCTTTCCCGAGTATTTCAGATCCATCAGTTACTGCAAGATTTGCACAACGCATTCCACTTGGTGCAGATAATAATTTGGCCTGCGCATCAGCTATCTTTGTCCATTTTTCTGCCATACGTTCAGTGTCTCGTTCTTTCTTCTTAATTTCGGATTGATATGTTGTACGGAGAGCTTGGATAGATGCTTTGGTACGTTGCAGTTCAGCCATCAAATGCTTTTGAGCACTTTCTGAGGCTTGGAGTGTACGAAGAGTCGTGCTGTGACCGAGAGTTATAACACCACCAAGTCAGGTGAGCCTCGGGGTAAAGAACTCACGCTAGTCTCGATTTATGGATATTTGTTTCCCTTTCAGCGTTCGCGCCTTGCTCCTTCGCATTTCTGTGCATATTGACAAGGCGTTCGTTATCATATGTCATTGTCCGATACTTTGTCGTAAGTTCTTCAGTCCGTGTCATATCTTCCTAATTTACCAATTAACAGTGTCAGACATGGTCAGAGAAGTATTTCAACTTCTCTCTTACTATTCTTTGACTGAGCATGCTGAGGAGACATTTAGACAAGCGCTCTGATTCCGTGTTTGATAGGTTTTCCAGCAGTAAACCCGGAGCCTCAACAAAGCCATGAGCGACGAGTTGCCCGTTAATATATTCGAGTGTAGATGATGATGCTATTGAACCGGAAGATCCGTCGCTAAATGCAGGTGAACCAAATTCAATGTCTTCGTGTGTATCCCAGTGAACGAGTTTTTTGGGAGTTATAGCCATCATTGTACCGATGATGTTGAAACGTTCAACTTTGATTCTTAGACACACCGCGTGCGGATGCAAATCTGAATGTTGTGATTTATGGTCACGTGTTCGTGTTTGGTTAATCATGTGATATCTATTTTTGAAAAGTTTTTTAAGTCAAGAGACTCTCATTGTCAATGTCATGTGTGTTAAAATAATTTGATATGAGAATCGAGGATGATGTACAAAGACAAAGTTCAAGGGAATTATTGAACCAGTTTGAACAATAATGGTATTAGCAGTGTATTGTTGACTTGGCAAGCACAGTCGCTGCGGACTCGGACATCAAGAGGATTATATAATCACACATTGAGCCCACTCTCGAGCGTAGTCCCTGTCAGCAGATGAGAGCTTCTAGCGATAACTGCTGATTCACGTCCACATCTTTCTCTCCGCTCTTTCAACGCAACCACTCTTCGCATATCCCTCATCCTGGTGATCTCCCTCATCCCAGCCAGTAAATGCCCGGTGTCGTGGTGTTGCCACATTCACCCGGTCTAGGAGGATTCGGTTCATCTCACTCTTGTGAGCAAATGATCTCCGTTATTACAAATTATATTCACTAACTGTACCTCTCTAAAGCAACTCAATCCTTTGCCAACCGATTTCATGAAATGTCCGTCGCTGATATCAAGACTAAAGCCAGGGAAGCCGTACAGAAGGAAGCAAAGGGTGCTTCACCTTTGTCACTAATAAGAATTGCTCGAACCCAGCTTCTCTCGGCGAAGGAACATGAGCTGAAGGGAGATCTTAGAAGCGCATTAGGGTCATATATCAAGGCCGCTAGTCTTGCAAAGATGACGATGGACTCCGCAGAATTTGTACAAGAACGGTCAGGGAAGGGAGGGGTCTTACGAAAGGAGTTGAATGATTTTCTAGAGGTGGATCTCTCGTATATGTTATTGACAAGTAGACAATTGAACGCTACCCACTTCATAGCACGATGGTCGAGATTTAACTGCGCGCACAAGTGCTGTTGAAGAGAAGCTTAAATCAATACAGAGCTCACAACAAACCCAGTGCGTCCGAGTTCGTCATCATTATGCTCATAGCTGATGAGACTAGGAATGAGGTCGAGTCCTCCGATGGACTAATATCTAACTCAGGTGGTTCTATAGCAGATCGATTACGTGCGTTACAAGATAATGGGTTGGCTGTAGGAACGTCGAAACGATTTATCCGTGAGACACCAAATGCACCTCCAGTGACAACCGGACGTTTAACCAACGCTAATCAATCTTCTCCAACCAAAACGTTTTCGACGTTGGCACCATCTGCGCCAGCATCTTCAGCACCTTCGCCTCATACACTTGTCCCTCCCTCAAGTCTTGGGCCTCCGTCCCCATCATCATCTCCATCGTCTTCACCCCAGATGAATAATTTTGACATCTCAGGCTTTACTCAGACTTTTCCGTCCATTGACGAACTGGATGAAAATCCTGCCTTCTCCCTTCCCTCTGTTCCTACAGGTCCGATACCACCAGCACCAACTAAGCCACTCAATAAAGATATACGCAATGGAGAACCTTCCATCTCCTCCATTTCTCCCTTGACATCTTTTCGAAATTATACAATTCCCCTAGAAAGGCCGTCAAGTACACCAGTCACACCAGTCAATACCACATTTCCAAGTCGTCCTCCTTCACCTTCGAAACAGACGAATTCATACCAACCCTCAAAAATACCATCACCTGTTCCCTCTACTTCAAAGCCCCCTCTACCCGTGAAAAACACTGCTTTTCCCAAAGAGCTACATTCTTATATCCGTGACTACAATGTCCTTGTTATCGATGTCAGAAACAGAGCAGACTTTGAAAGAGAGCATATAAAAGCACACGCGGTAGTTTGCATTGAACCCTCAGTTCTGATGAGAGGAAAGTGAGTTGCAACTATTCATTAACCCAACAATACGCCAACTAATGATCCGCTCAAGTGTTACGGCAGATATGCTGGAGGATTCTATGGTCATTGCTCCTAAGAATGAAATTAGTTTGTTCGGCAACCGCGATAAGTTCGATCTCGTTGCGGTTTACGACGAATCATCGCCATCGTTTGGTGCATGTGAAACTCCCCTATCTGTGCTTGTGCGTGTTATCAATGAACAAGCTTTTCGAAAGATGTTGAAAAGGATGCCAATGATGCTTGTGGGAGGCCTGGAGGCATGGAAACGTGATATGGGATCAGCCGAGCTGGTTAGAGGGGATGCATCTCTCTCGATAGACAATCAATCGTTGGCGCGAGGATCAGAGAAAGCATCTTCGGTTATTTCATCCCCTCCAAGCTCAAGAATGACTCCCTTCACACCTAACGGTTTGATCACATCCGCTTCTCCTCCGAACTCTACCTATGACCCTCGCCAAGTATGGACACCTCCAACACGCCCAGAATCTACTTCTCATGATATGCAAACGAATCGTCTCCCATACTCCCCAGACATTATGTCCGGACATATGAGGTATGTATACCGCACAAGATTCCGTCATATTTCATTTCCGTAACCGTCGCACAGGTCACCAGCAGATGTCACATATACAGGTAATCATCCGTCCGTTAATGTGTTATCGAGAAAGCCAGCGATTATCAGACCAGGTTCTGGATCTATATCATTTACCCGGAGCACTGAAAACGTGATTCATTAAACTTATCTTTGATAACCCAGGCCGCTAACCCCATTGTTAGACTTTGATTAATGGTGCTTCATCACCGATCACTTACCCTCAATTTCCTCGTCACATATCACCTACTGCATCAGGCTCAGGGTCCCATTTTGTTTCTACTGCAAACGGTTATGACATCACTTCCCCACCTCAAGCATCAATCAACCCCCCACAGTCTTCTCGACGGCGTAGTGATTTTGTAGACCAGTCACAGGAGGCGCTTTCTGGACTGAATTCTCGGCCATCTATTGATTATCCAGAATTGGCCTCACAACAAATTCTTCGTCCTCCCCCTGCTGCAGCTTCTTCAGCACTTGAACGACAGGATAATCGACCACGGGTGCCTCAGATACCACCAGGTGGACCTACAGCTCCCCGTATTCCGTCTGATTACCCTGTTACCTACTGGCTCGATACCCAAATTGGTATATCCGGTCTCAAGAACTTAGGAAATACCTGCTACATGAATGCTCCTATACAGTGTCTGAGTGCTACTGTCCCTTTTGCAAGATTTTTCACTGGTATGAAGATTTGAGACTAATGGATGGTATCCATTCTAACTTCGCATCAGATGGCAGATGGAAAAGTGCCGTCAATTATACAAATCCCCTTGGATCTAAAGGAAGGCTGACAGGGGCATTTGCGAAACTTTTACAGGAAATGTGGGGAGGTGATTTGCCATACCTGACTCCTATTGATTTTAGGGTTCGTTTGGTGTATTTTTATTTTTTTTAATGTTCCCTAATTCAACACCATGATTTAGAAATCAATCTGCATGCTGAAATCACAATACAATGGCACGGACCAACATGATTCGCAAGAGTTTCTCAGTTTCCTCATTGATGGTATCCATGAAGATCTGAATCGTGTAATGGTAAAACCATCCTGGACAAGGACACCAGAGGAAGAAGCGGAACTAGAAAGGCTTCCCCCTCAAATAGCAAGTGAACAGGAATGGCGTACATGGCGTTCTCGTAATGACAGCCTTATCGTTGATTTCTTCCAAGGACAATTCAGGAATCGACTGGAGTGCTTAACATGTCACAAGGTGAGCACCTTCGATAACTTAATATTGCTTTGCATAACATACATCCTCAGACATCTACTACATACAACGTCTTCTCTATTCTACAATTACCTATTCCACATGGTAGAAGTGGTAAAGTACCGATAGAGCGATGTTTGGATGCATTTTTCAATGAGGAAATCCTCGAAAGTGATGATGCCTGGTGAGTGATCTCGTGACTTTTTTCTCTTCCAAGTTTTTTTATGATCATACTAGGGATTGTCCACAGTGTAAAGTCAAGAGGAGAGCGTCAAAGAAACTGTCACTAGCGCGCCTCCCACCAATTCTGTTGATACATTTCAAACGCTTTGAGGCTAATGGTCGTTTTTCTGATAAAGTCGACACTTTCGTGGAATTCCCAATGACATCCCTTGATCTTACTACTTATATGCCCCCGCCTCTGCCTCCAGGAGCTGATAAGGGTCAGTTAAATGGAGGGTTCCCATTACAACTGGACGATCCTCGTACCCAGATCCCACCTTATCGTTATGATTTATATGGTGTCACGAACCATTATGGTAATCTTAGCAGCGGACATTGTAAGTCGAATTATCGTTGCGTTCTCACTGTTGTTACTCATAATGAAATATTCTTTTAGATACTGCCTTCATTGCTTCACATGGCGGCTGGATGTATTGTGACGATAGCAGCGTAAAACCAGCTGATCCCAAGCAAGTAGTGGTACGTTAACATGCTGAATTTCTGATTTACTATAATTTCTGATTTTTACGATTACAGAATCAAAAAGCATATGTATTATTTTACAAGAGAGTCCGAACATAGATTACACATTAGTTAGTTATTCCTCAGTTTTCTTACATGATAAAATATATATTGCTATATCTGTTGGCATTTGTATCCTGATAGAATGCATTAATTCCCTATTTGACCCAGAAACGCATATATTACAGTCATATTTGGTATTACAGAACCATCATGCTCATTACTTTCCCGTTTGTCTCACTTAGATCAAAGTGACACTTGTGGCATACCCATTTATCTGGGCCGTCAGGATAGAAAGCAGGTGAGAATTGTGTTTGACAGCGGTTGCACTCTGGCTCAGGGGTTATTATTTTCTGGGGTTGATGGGTTGGAGACTTCAGGACGTATGTTGATAATACTGTCCAAACGTCTAGCTTTTCTCAATAAACCATGAGCCTGACCAACTAGCGCTTGTTTATACGCTTGGCAGTACACTTGGAGGGCGGTCTAAAACAATTTAATAACTGAACAATAACAAAGTGGTTACCACTCACCTCACCACCCTCATTCGTCTCGCATATATTATATATATCACGTCGAGCGTGATCGTGGTCTTTACATGAGACTATTGCGTTCATGCAACCAGATTCGCCTTTGAACATTGTAGTTATTGTAGTATCTCTTCTGCTACCTTTGACCTGTATTACCCGACCCCTGAGTAAACACACATGCAATAAGGAAAGTAAACATACTGGTTGGATTTCAAACCCAAACCTGTGTCCATGCTTCCATGCACATGATGCATGAAATTCTTTTGGACAGTCGCTACAGCGCAATACAGCACCTTCCACCTTACCACACAGAACACATTTCTACAATTATCATTGATATGACGTTTGACAGATAAGAGTAAGGTTACTTACTGTTGCCCAACGATGTCGAGAAACCATACTAAGCCCTTCCACTAGGCGTAATCTTGACGAGTTAGTGAATGTGACCTCAGGAGTGAAGACAGAACAAAGTATATGCGTCCATCCTTGTCCCTCTGTCGGTTTGCAAGCACGCAAGTAACTATCTGCAGGAGGATAAGGTTTCTTCCCTCGCTCTTCTTGGGAACCACGAGGACACAACAGGCAGTCCGGAATCTAATGACGTATAAAGACAATTCATAATGGATGGTTCACTAACTTACAATTGAGGCTTCTAAAGTTTCCTCATTCTCACACAGGTCACAAGTCCAGGACTCGACTGCTGCCGGATCGACGATAGCACCGCAAGAACCTTAAATAGGGGATTACGAAAAGATATTGGGACTAAAACAATAGAAGGACCTACCAGCATGTACGCGAAGTTGACACTTATTGCATTTCAAGACTTTTCCCAGTGGCCCACTCTTCATACATGCAAGGCACCGCAGCTGAGGTGCAGCTGACACAGATGGAGGAGGCGTTGAATGGGCAGAAGCTGTTGTCTGATAACAACCTTCGTAAGATCTACGAAGACTCGTATACATTTTAAAACACGCACCCTAGCACGTTTTACAGATGGACCAGCAAGTGGAGTACCTTCCCGTTTTTCAACTGGCTTGGCTTTTGCGGAGGGTAGAGACTCCTCTCGTAATGGCCTTACGTTTAGATCCGCATATTTTCTCCAGTTAGTTCCGCAAGTATCGCACAAAATGGTAGTTGGTAGTCCCTTTGGTGCCTTCCACCATACTTTCGATTCCCGAGTTCTACAAGCTCCACAGCTTGGTGATTTGGATGGCTGACTGACGATAGAACCCTCATCGTCAGAAAGTCCAACGTGTTGCCCATCACTGGCTTCCGCGTCACTTTTGTATTGCTGGCTGATTGGCTTTGGAGGAGTTCCTGCCTTTTTGACGCGCTCATTCTCCTCACCTAGTTTAGAGCTATACAGAAATATGTTAACTGATTAGCATACATAAGGGGTTAAGAATACCTCTTCCAATGGCCATAGAATCTAACGACTTCTGGCATGGATCGCGAAACTACTTCATCCCGTACCGCGCGGAGTTCTGCTCCATGATGCAAAATGGCATCCTCGAATGCCAAAATTTCATCTCTAGGTCCAATCTTTGTCCTTATAAGGAGTCTCCTGCTTCTTCCACTGTAGTGACGTTATGATAGGGTCCAAACCAGATAACTTTTAATGAATACCTTCTCAGTGCGCATGGGAAATTTCATGTTGACACTACTCAAAGGCCGCGCAGCTAGTGCTGTATCTGAAAAGCGGCGCACTACTTCAGTTAACCAATCGACGTTTGATTGTAGTTCTTTGTCATTGGTTAATTTTCGTTTACATGCTTCAACTTCAGTGATTTTGAGTGTCGTGTCCAAAACGTAATTGGCGCATATACATACCTTCGGCAACTAATTGTATGAGTTATGTTAATAATGCCATGAGATGAAATATTTGAATTGAAAGGAGACCTTCTGCAGCAGTTAAGCTATTAATAATTCCAAGAACCTCCACAGTGCTATCTCCGCCTCTTTCCTCGATATCTAGTTGATAATCAGCACATATACACATCAAATGCAAGTGGTAACAACCTGGTGGATAGTTATATGGGTCTGGCGCAGGAGGAACATTTGCTTGGAATTTTGGACCTTGTCTTGTGGCGGTCCGGGGGAAAATCAAGTCTTCTGGATCTAATAACTGTTCATAAGAATTTTAAAGGATAGATGATGTGAGACTAACCTAGAGTATCTTCTGCAACTGTGTGTTGGCTAAAAAAAAAATTTAGTCTGGTAATAGAAACGGGAAGGTAGCTGACATACCCGAAGTAACGGAAGGGCCACATGTTGAAATGTTTAACGGGAAGGTTTTCCTCTTTTTCTGCTTGTGTTTTGTCCTTTCGTGGACGTCCCCTACCTCTAGCTGCTGGGGCATTTGACTTGATTTTTGAGGAAACAGGGGTCGGAAACCGAGCCTCGTGGCTATCTACTTCTTCCTCATGTTTACGTGAACAGGGCGCACAAGTCCAGCCATATCCACGAGACGGCTTAGCACTAAGAGGCGGCTGAACGCATCGCATATGGAAAAACCGTTTGCATCTGTCACACTGAACGGTATCCGGGCTGTGCACCAGTGTTAGATACATTATTTTTCAATGGATTTGTCATTGAGTACCTTGGACACCAGTCCTGACAGGTATCGCATAGACGTATAGTATCTGTGAGGTCTGGGATGACATCCTTCTCAGCAACAACGTATTCATATCGTGATGTGAGAACCTCTCGAATGTGGTCAGGGTACTTGGTAAATTGGTTAGCTAATGAGCCAAATATGGTAATTGGAGTTTAAATGTAAACATACGGTTTCGCACATCAGTTGCTTGAATGATTTCAAATTCCTTCTTGATGTAAGGATCAAAAAGACGGTTGAAATAAAACCTGTCAGGTCGTTTTTTCCATCCAGCAAGGTCAGAAATTTTGTCACGATGCACCACGTGGCACTTTGCTCGTAGTTGATTGATGTCGCATACTTCCGAATAAATCGCAGCAAGCAGTAGACGGGAGTCGGCGACAGGACGGTCACTGACATCGCTGGGACGATAATACCAGGCCAATCTTACACGGGTATACAAATAAGTTTTTGCCTTCATTTCCTTTTGGCGCATCTTCTGGGGGTAAGAATTGCATTATCCTGGCTACCGAGTAAGGAGTGCCATCCCGGGCATCCCAACTTGGTGAGCAATAAACATGGTCTGTAAAATATGTCAGGTAATGCTCCTGAGAGACATACGTGAGACAGATATTCAATACCATTTACTTTCACGCGATCACCGTTTTTGAGGAAAACGGGGAAAGACATGTAGGATTTTTGGGTTTTTAAATAGAACCAACAAAAAATAAAAGGACGGTTGTGAGGTGTTGGAGGTCAATGTAGGACGGAACGTGGAGAGAGTAAGGGATTTATAAAAAATGACTAAACGGTTTATGAGGATGTGAGGGATTGATCAGGACCGCGAACGAAGGTAAGGTTGACCATTCATGTAACTGTCTGCTTTGGAATGTTGTTTAGTTCTCATCACAGTGGCCTCGGAGTTTTAATTTCTTTAGTGCAATGCCACAGCTGGTTGGTAATCCTTCCCTGAATGAACAGCTCTAGGCTTGAACAGTACATAGTCCTATACTTATACTATAGTTGTTGAATATTGACTAATTGGAATGAATCAATTTTATTCTATACGTACGGATTCACCATATTTTATTTCTATCTCAGCACCTATTCTTATTTCAGGACGAATCATCAATATCCCACTACTCACACATTTTAGAGTTAACATTGCAACAACCTTCTGGCCTTTAAGCAATTCATTTCGATATTAATCTAGGGGTCTCAAGGGCTGTCTTAGATGTGAGCATCCAAAATACAGAAATCGTGATAACTTTTATGGAAATCTCCTTATATAATTGACTTCGGACTCCGTGACCCGGTTCATTCAGATTCACCCACAGTCTTTTCCTGAGCGTGTATCATTGTCCTCGCTAACAGGGTGGCACAGTCGATGCATTTCTGGCTTCACTGGCTTGCAAGACGGAACACCTCCTGCAAATGGATTACTGACCGACTCCCGCCACCATCATCACCGTTAGCTCCTATCGAGAAGAGGCACCACAGTCACGAATTTTCCACTCTAGGAATGCCAACGCCCGAAACGACTACGGTAGCTGATGAAACACTCCCGCCACCCGTTCTCCAAGACCTGACGAGCTCCCATCGTCGTCGTCAAAAGGAGAAACATGCTTATGAATGGGCTCAGTGGTCGTTGGGTCCATTTCAAACAGCGAATAGGCACAGGCACTGCCCCTTCTATTAGTTCCTTTTTGGAGGAGAGTGCTGCAGAGTGTGTCTACGTTCACAGATCAGATGAAAAGTATGATGACCTCAGTGAGGTTGATGAGGTTGTCGTGGACAGATCTTGGACTGGCGATTCAGTAAGCACAGAGATACGTTCGGAGCAAGGGTCAGACCCTGAAAAGGCTGGTATTCCACTTCAATTCACAAACACTCGCGAGCCAGAGCATCACTGTACATCAGCGCATATCGACACCTCTTACTATCATTCGTTACCGATTTTGGCCGGCGGTATTGGAGATATTTAGCACTCGCTTTGTTGATGAGAAGGCAGAAAGGCATTATACACAGGTAGCCATTAACAAAATATCCATGTAGCTGTAATCTTACTTTACCGCAGGAAAGCTGGTTATTCAAAAAATCCCTCGCATTTTGGGCCGCCCTTTGGCTTGCCATCAATTGGATTCTTGGATTGGCCTTCGTTCCCAGGAATCCAGAAATGGTTCTCATGGACAAAATCTTCTATTACGGAGTAGGTTTTATCTCCACCGCATATGAATCAATTCTCATCACCTATGCAGGTAGCACCAGCACTTAGCCTGCCAATAGTGTATGTCTATTCATTCGTCGGTTGACTGAGCTATTTGTGATACTTGAACAGTTTCATGGTCTTTTTCGATTGGCCACGAGATAGGCCCTTCACATACCAATCATTTTTGATAGTCTCAATATGGTGTTGGTCAGTAATATCTACCATTTTACACAGTGTTTGAATTAATGTCTTTTTAGGTCATTCTATCAAGTCATGTTCATGTGAGCCACTGCGGAGCATGAGCGTATCATCTTACTGACTCTCCTCTATAGGAAAATATGCGGCTACTATAGCCCAGTCCCGAACTGTCAAGGACGAGATTTTTTTAGTTTATTTTACTATACAACCGTATGTGCTTATAGGTATATTAACTTGAGTTAACCCGCTATTAACGAATCCTTCTTTAGGCTCTTCAGACAATCGCGTTATTTGGTCTAAAGCTTAATCGCTTTCCCGCGGCTGTTGGCGCTCTCGCCTTTTACCTTTTGTAAGTTGCATAATATGATTATTTCATAATTCTAATATTACGGGATCAGCACATCCAGTGTGTTGATACCTCTCAAGAAAGGCTGGATTCGAAGTAAGTATTGTTTCTTCTAACGCTACTCTTGTCCTAAAGCGGCATTCCCAGGCATGATCAATTTTTTCTTTTTTCACAGTTGTGAGTGCATGTTCGAACTTTTCAATTCAGGGCTTGATTTTTTCAAGTTCTTATTTATGTCCATTACATGCGAGAACACGTGAGTGTAATTCATCCCCGTTCAATTTCTTCCGCTCATATACTCTGAAGTCGGAGAGGAGACTTTTCACATTACGAGATCAACTTAAGGCACAATTCAGGGTATGCAAGGCGAATAATGATCTTCCGAAATTATTCAAAATCTCTATCAGGCAACACAAAAGGCTCAAATTAATGAACGTCAAGCATCCGAATCCAAGAGGCGACTTACTTCGTACGTCCTAATTCTTTACTCCAATTCCTTCACTCATTACCTAAATAGTTATGTCTTCCATGATGAGTGTTTTGTCACGTTAAGTATTTTTTTTATTCACGCTGTCATCTCGTTTATACAGGTCCGAGTGCCATTGAATACTGCACGTAAGTAAGCTCGACCACACCAACCACCCGCTGACCTTTTTCTAGTTCTGGCTGTCCAAAACATGGATGCATCCGGAACAATTGCCAAGGAACAGGACATCGAGTTCAAAGCTCTTTCCGGAAGTCTCAGCATGATGTCGAAAGGTCTCTGGTTTCTGAACTCCACTGTTCCTTATGTCTAACCTTATCCTGTAGTGTTGAACGACGTGCTCGATTTGTAAGTGCCATCCGACACTAATCGCGATAATACCTATCTTAATTGGGTGGTAATAGTAATCGAATGGATAGCGGAAAGTTCGAATCTGCTTATCGGGTTTGTCAAATTCATGTCGTTCGTGTCTTAGATTATAAACTTTGTCATTTGTTCAGCCTTATGCATTTCATCAAGTCATGAGATCTCTCTTCATACCATTACAAATGGCAGCACAGGCTCGAGGACTTCAATTCCAAGCTGATCTCGATATAAATGTAGACAAAGTACTTGTTTCTTTTTCGTAACATTGGCTTTCCACTAATATTTCTAGATTGCCCGGCAAGCAGCATACGAAGCAATTGGAGAATCACCCGAAAATATCAAGCTACACATGAAAGAATACCCTGATGTGGATGGAATTATTATGGGAGATGAAACTAGACTGAGACAAATCATCACAAATCTTGCAAGGTAACGTATCACCAATCAATTGTAACATTCTAACTGATATGTCCTCAGCAATGCTTGTAAATTCACTCCGTCAGGCGGTCAACTGGCTATAAAAACACGGCTGGTGTCACCTTCCTGTTTACCCGCTTTTTCTGACGACACCAACGAGGCAACTCGCGCGGACAGCTGCGGAGATGATACACGACCGTGCCTTTCTGTGAAACATCTTAACCAACATAATGGCGACCACAAAATTCCGCAACCTTTAGATTGGATTGTGGTACGCATTGAGGTCGTTGATACAGGGTTTGGAATCAAACCACATGATATGGCGGAGGGTAAACTATTCTGTGAGTCATGAGAAAAAATATTTCATGTTTATTCTAAATCTATGTCAGCTGCTTTTAACCAAACTGAACGAGGTAGACAGCAAGGTATGAAAGATGTATCGCAATTTTATTTAGCAAACAGCTTACGTCTTGCAGGTGGTAAGGGCACTGGGCTTGGACTAGCTCTCGTTCGGCAAATCGTAAAACTAAGTGGTGGCCGATTGGGTGTCAAATCAAAGATAGGACAAGGGTCAACATTTTGGGTAGAACTACCTCTTGGTATCGGAAGAAAGACCCTCGAGTCACAGATTCCCGGAGAGGTGTTGGAGGGAGATGATTCAATATGTCATGAAATACCAGGATTGCGCTCCAGGTCGACCAGCACAGAGAACCCTAGAGAGTCAAACGGTTCATCCGTCCTCCCTCATACTAATTCTGCAATGCATAGTTTGATGGAACAAGGTCAGTCTCTCCACGTATAGCCCTCCTATCCTATTCAAACGTTAAATCATTAGCTGGGCGTGTGGAGTTGGTGCTTCATGACCATACCACAAATGTATTACCCGTAGAATCTCCAGGAGAACTTGACACTCCACAAAATGCGCCTGAATCATGGGACCACCACCAGGATCGACCAGAGTCAGGATCTTACTTTGGGCCCAAAGCAAGTTCAGCTCCTTCCGCAACTCTCGAGGATATAAATGAAAACCGTCCCACACATTTACATCTGCCAACTCCTTGTTCCTTTCCACCTGATACAGAACCACCCCTAACGTCTACCTCACACCATTCCAACCAGTCATCAGGATCGTCCTCAACTCCTTTGGTTGCATTTGACTCGAACCGTACGCGAAGCGACCCATCGTCCTCGAGCACTGCTGTTTTCATTGAACCATCATTACCTGTCCTAGTTGTCGACGATGATCCACTGACAAGAGTGCTTATGAAGCGAGTATTAACCCGGCTGGGGTGCCGCGTCGCCGTTGCAGAGAACGGCGAAGTTGCGCTTGGCATGATCCTTGGGCAGCACACTCTACGCCTGACACCCTCAAGTGAAACATCAGGTTACACAGCTCCCATATTGGAACAGCAACGAGAAGGCAATCCTGCAGCTGAGGAGCACAGATTTGCCGTTATCTTCCTCGACAACCAAATGCCAGTTATGTCCGGTCTGAAAGTCGTAGAAAAACTCCGAGAAATGAACCGAAAGGATTTCGTTGTTGGCGTCACAGGTGAATGAAACCTCTCATACTTGAAGGTGCCCACAATACTTACGAAGTGTATAATAGGAAACGCCCTACTAACTGGTAAGTTGCCTCTCTCAACGTCTGCGATGTCATCTCACGAATATATCAGACCAGCAAGAATACTTAGGAGCGGGAGCTGACCGGTAAGCTGTCTTTTTTCCTTCTCCTGGTCACGACTGAGATATCTGTAGTGTTCTAACGAAACCAGTCTTGGAAAGGAGCTTGAAAGAAATATTAGTCATTGCGGATGAGCGTCGAAAAGCTTCCTTGGTAACATGAACCATATACCAAAACATTATCTTAAAAACATACGAAGATTACCTTCATCATTTTCATCAATGCGGCATTTCATTTCATTCCATAGTTTTGGGTTCTTTCGGATGGCTATGTTTGATCTTACCGATGGGAACTGGCGGATCGTTGTTTTATCGCATAAATTGGGTTATGGTATCGTTGCACATGGATTTGTATAACACGTAATATGTAGCACAATCGTAGTTATTTTATGGTTCAGAAGCTGTATAAGGGCTTGCTCGTTGCGAGAGAAGACGCTCACGTTGTTCCCACATTGTCCCATTATTTCCTTTGCTGCTCATCGGATTTAGCCGAGCCGAGGGTAAGTGGCTTGAATTGTTCCTTGTCCTGTGTTCACCACTGCTCTTTCACAACGATGGCAGACTCACAGGAGGCGCCGTCGAATGATTCATTCCCAAATGTTCTTACTAAAAACTCTCCTCGTTCAGCCTCACCTTCTCCTGACGCGATAGATGCAGGTTTGCCCTAACTATCTTGCTATTTCTCACCTCTTTCTCACTGGTCATGAACAACCTATGCGTCACATATATAGACTCTAAACTATCTAGGAAAAGAGAGAGGGAGGTATCTATTGAGCCTGTAACGACACCCAAATCTCTAGTAGTACGTCAGACCGAAAGCCATTCATATCAATTACTCATTCCGACTATCACAGGATTCCGATCCTTTCAGCCGCGAACTTAAAGATACTAGAACACCCGCGAAGAAGAACAGAAGACGATTGGATACGACTGAGGAGGAAGATGACCTTCCCCGGTCCCGGTCCATTTCGCGATCTCCTCCCATTAGTGTTTCACCTCCTCGGGAAATGAAGATAAAGGTTCGACAGATCAGTCAAGGGGTCGAAGATCTCAGTTGGAGAAACATAAAGGCAAACGAGCCCGGTCCTATTCGTGTAGGTCCGAATACCAATAACGGACAAGATAACTTTGAATCGGCTGCTCCCCAGTCAGTTGGACTCGGAATTGAAGAGGAAGACACACCGCCAAGAAGTCCAGATGATTCCCAGTTATCACAATCAACAAACGACCTACAAAACCCTGGTGACTCAGCAGCTAACCACAGCAATGGTTCCACAGAGAGTCCATCCATGCAACAGGTTGAGTCAGAGAATGGCGACAAGGGCCTCAAACGCAAATTTCTAGAACGTGGAACCAGCCAGGGTCCAACAGAGCTAGGGGACGACGTCGTCTCTCAGAAAGCCAATGAACCTCTGAAACGTCCTAGAGATGATGCGGATCTCGACGACAACCCTCGAGAAAGTAAGAGGCCTTCACCTCCGCCAGAACCTAGATCGCCACCAAGACCATCACCTCCTTCACCCAAAGTCCAAAAAACTGTAAGAGGAATGCTATACGCTTTACTTTATACACTGACATTCAACCCATGCCAGAGTGGATTTATGGCTTATGCTTCCTCTAGTTCTCCCTTCGCTGCAGTCAAAGGCCCAAATCTCTTCTCGTCAACTAAATCTACGCTTTCACCGCCATACTTCTCTCCTGTGCAAGCACCCTCAACCCCAATATCCGCTCTGACAGCGAAATTAGGCGAATCATCAACCTCCACTCCTACTGCCGCCAAGAGATCAGGTTTTGAAGCTTTCTCAGGATCGTCTTCTCCATTTGCGTCTGCGGCTCGCTCGAAATCTCCATTACTGGGCTCTACGTCTAGTCTGAATAGAAACAAATCTCCACCACGCCGAACTAATTCCGCAAGCTCAAACCCATTCGCTTCCTATGCAGAAGGAGTACAGACATTTGCTGTACCGGTACAAAAACGCGCTAGAGCAGGCTCTCCTGATGGCTCTTCTCGCAGTTCTTTGGAGAGAAATTCTACCCTGAGTGGGTTTGGGTCATATAATGGCGTGGATAGTGGGACTGAGGACGACAGGGATGAGGCGACAAGCTTCGGGGAAAGGTTGAGAGCTGGTAAAGACGATGAGGATGAAGAAACAAGAAGCGAGGATGACCAGTCCCGAGTTGTTTTGACAGAACAAGATGGTAAGTCACTTTAGGCTTTTATCTTCTGTATGCCGAATGCTATCACCCAGTCATGACTGGAGAGGAAGAGGAAGAGACACTGCATCAAGTTCGCGGAAAACTGTTTTCTTTAGATGGCAACCAGTGGAAAGAAAGGGGCACTGGATTGTTAAAGTTGAACGTCAAGCAACACGACGGAAGTGGAGCACGACTAGGTAAGAAATTCTGTTATGCAACCAATCGATCCAAGTCTTATATTTGAATAGTAATGCGTAAGGAAGCGGTCTATACACTACTTCTAAACGTAACTCTATTCCATGGCATGCAATGCGGACTCAGTCAGGATCCCCGGTATTTGCGATTCAGTGTGATAGAGGGTGGTATCACGACACACTACAATCTAAGAGTACGCCCTTTCCCCTGTGTTATCGTCAAGTCGTTGATTTCAAGCAGGTCGCAAACGCAAAAATTGCTCAAGAATTGTTGGGAGAGATTGTTGCCAATATCCCAACAGCGTGAGATTTTATTTGAACACCATAATTCTTGAAAAGAGTTGCACTTCGTTGTAGTAATACACTCAGTCAGTCTAGTACTATCGTACATACGACCTATGCACTATTTTATATATGCTATGAATTCATTTGCACCGCTTGGACGTTTACTATTCGATATCTAAGCGACTAGGGTGTTCCACGTCGTCAAATTCTCACGACAATATCTCGCAGATGGACCACGGTTTACTGTGCTCGTAGTCATCGAAATTCTACTTAAACACCTACTTTCTATCCATTTGTCGATGAATACAAAAGGTAATCTCATATACCATTAGTGCACATGAAATTCAGCTGAAATACTACGTGTCCTAGCGCAGTAGTTCAATTTCATCAAATGGAACAGTCCGATATTCTCCTGACAGGGTGCTTCACCTTTACTTTGGGTTTATTATCTGTAAGTAAATTCCTGTATCAAAAAATATGGTGATGAGACCTTTCATCCTTGTTCTATGAGCTACGAGTCATGCTTTTGCCTGAACGTCGCGGCAAGGACGACATTCTTTGGGTCGGGATTCATTTCCCTCATGCTGACTTATTGCCATTGTTATGAATTTTACACCTGCTAATGTTTCCAAGTTATATACAGCCCTTGTACTTTGGTCACCACCCCCAATATTAACTCGTGAATCAGAGAGAAAATATCGATCCCATGCTCACCCTTCAAAAAGCCTACCTCTTTCCAAACTGTCGGAACCAAGTACAGTCGATTTGACGATAGTTGTTCCCGCATATAACGAGACGGAGCGTCTGCCCTTGATGATGGCTGCAACTATCAATCATCTGAATTCACTACCCAAAAGCAATAGACGAACATTCGAAATTCTCATTGTAGATGACGGCTCGAGCGATGGGACAACCAAAGCTGCCCTAAAACTTGCTGATGAATACCCGAATGCTGATATCAAAGTTTCGACTTTAGAGAAGAATCTCGGGAAAGGGGGTGCGGTTCGTCATGGGATGTTGCATAGTAGTGGGGAACGTCTCTTGATGGCGGACGCGGACGGCGCAAGTCGCATTGAAGATTTAGAGCTTTTATGGAAAGAGATGGATAGAATCGCGCCTAAAAATGCACCTGGCGTTGTTGTTGGTAGTAGAGCACACTTGGTGAAGTCGGATGCCGTCGTCAAGGTTAGTCCCATGATTTTCTTTTTGTTATGAAGATATTGAAGTTACGACTAGCGTTCGGTACTGCGTAACATTCTGATGTACGGACTACACACAATCCTCCGGATCGTTGGAGTTGGTCATATCCGCGACACGCAATGCGGTTTCAAACTGTTTTCTCGATCTGCCGCTCAAGAAATATTCCCTGCCCAACATCTCCCAACTTGGATTTTTGACGTCGAGTTGCTACTACTTGCAAAACAACTCCGGATTCCAGTCGCAGAAGTTCCAATCGAGTGGCATGAAGTAGCGGGAAGCAAGTTGAACGTTATCTCTGCATCTCTGCAGATGTTACGAGATCTGTTGATTGTGAGGGCAAACCATTTGCTGGGCCGATGGACCGCAACCAAGAAACATAAAGTCGCTTAATTCAAACTTCGTCATGTATCATTTTTTGTTACATTATAAGAGGATTGCTTCATCCGATTACTTGAAGATGACTTTACTTTACAACTAGGAGGAAAGTAAGCTACATTCTCGCATATTGCAACTATAAATATATTTAAGATATAGAATGCACATGGCCAACAAATAAGTAGCATAACCATTAGTTTCTATGGGTCCTTAAGCCCACCTAAAACTCTGAGGAATCATTAATCATTGGTCAGAGTTTTGTTCTCCATCAAAAGGAAATGGTTACCATGTCCTGTGAGAATCATCCCATATTGTTCAGTTAAATACCACGACTTCACAACAACCGATTTGTTGCCTCGTCTTAGCTTCCAGAAATAGCTCATCATTATCGGTAATCTGTCCAATGGCCCAGAGCATTGTTTCTGACAGTCACCGAGTAGTTTGCAAAGGTTGTTCAGATTTTTTTCTGAACATACTCGATCCATCATCGGAAGTATGTCGAGAACATACCCTAACCGCAACTTCCTGCGCATATTTCGGAACGGTGGATCTGTTCCGAAAGTTCCGACTTTTGTTTTGCAAACTATATCACTGTCATATGTCAGCTCAGTCAAGCTTACATGGAAACGAACAAACACTTGAAAGACATATGACAGAATATAGGAGGGAAGAACATCAAAACTGATAAAATCGTCGGTTCTTTTACGGGAACATTGTCGTATATGGATTCATGCAAAGAACTAGAGCGACGAATTGTCCACAGGAAGCCAGCGAAGGGATGAAAATGACTTATCAGGAACAACTTACAGAATATGATTCAGTGCCCATACGTCGGCTTTGATCTCAAATCATTTCAGAAGACATATCGGCGTGCGTTCCAGAACTTACAGAGCTTTTAAGAAGTAATTGCGGCCGTTGTCCTATAATTAATCCATATCATACGCACGTTTGATGAATTTATCATTCTTGAGGCGCGAGAAACTGTACAACATCCGTGTCTATCATGAGTGGTGAGGCCGAACACCGAGTTTTGAATTCTACAAGATTCATACAGAAGTAGCGAAAGAGGTTTAGACCGTTAGTGGCTGCATCCTGGGAATCTCTTGGGAAACATATTCGAAAAATGTGCCCATATGTTATTCCGCGGTAACATGTAGAGGTTTTCAACATATATCACATACCTGGCTATCATACATTTCGAAACACCTTCTGCTCAACGAGCCGGAGAAGGCACGCCAAACATCGGGAGTTCCATGCCCATGAGGTGGGTTTTGGTTATTCTTGCGCATCCCGACACATTCGGATGGGCCTTGTCTGTCAGAAAAGCAGTGAAGGGGAAAACGATATCTCACTTCTCGACCTGCATGAAGTGCAAGTAGATCGAGACAGGGCTGTGATTATATCAAATGTACTTATGGTGCAACCATTTGAAAATCTGGATTGACTTACATTTCTAATCCTGAGAGAAGCTGTCCTTACTAACTCCCGTCAGGGGCTATTCACTGGTCACCACTTTCCCGGGAAAACAAATGCAAATGAGATTTTGGAGATCTTCAATGCTTTGTTTGAAGCAGTATTTACAATTCGAATTCCGGAACTTGTCGAAAACATGGTCCAATACATATAAGTATTATTATTATTTGAGTTTGGTTGAAGGGTTACCGCTGGTTATTAGACTCCGGAGCCACCATATGGGTTGCGTGACTATTTGGCTAGTTTCGACAGCTAGGGCTTAGCGTGGTGATAGATAGAAAGATTTAATAACATTTCACAAACCCCACTCCCAGGAACAAAAATGATAGCACGAGGCCATGTCACCCTCACTTGGCTAATAGATTTCGATTTCAACTCAGGAATTGTATTCGGTACATGCAAGTCTTGATCACCATCTGATCAGCTGAGCCCCGTGTGTTTGACCTTTGATCGTAAATGGACTCATTCATCATGTTCGTTTCGTAAGTTGGTATTTGGCAGAAAGGGTCGCAGCAGCCATGACGTGTGGCATTGAATGATATGTTCATGTGTTCACTTTCATTAGTTATCTGGTTCGCACGAAAGAGGGGTGACAGATTTTGGTTCACTTTCGGAAGATATTACTCCTGCTGTTTGAATAGATAACAGAAATTATATTGTGGATAGATAGAGTTACCAGTTCATCCAACTTGATTTGGCTAAACAAGAAAAATGGAAGATCCAATAATCTGGTACTATTTTCGAGTTCCAATGACGACATTCATGACCAGTTTATTACACTTTGTCCTATTTTCGTGGGGATTTTCGTGTGTACTGCTCTTCAGCTTCATTTCCTGGGATATTTACTACTGAAATTTGAAATTTGAGTAACCATGTGCAAAATTGTGAAGGTCCTACAGTACAACATTCAGCGCCCGGCGCCCATTTCCAATAAAAACGTGTTTTACAACCATATGTCCGGCGATCAAACAATGTTTTTCGACATATCACTATCACTATAGGGAGGGTATCAATTCAGTTGTCTAGTTGAACATGTGGTTTGTTACAAAGGTTTACGCCGGATGTGTTTGCTTGCTATAGTTTGAAAGACATTTTAAAGTTCCAGGAACGGCGCTTGTTCCTTAAAATTTGACTGTCTGTTACACCGACGTCCACGCAATCAAAAATTTCCCCCATTGAGAGGGACGAGGGCGGGCTTGGATACATTTATAGAATCAAACCCGAAACACAAGACCAAAAGAGCCCAATAAGCGCCAAGATGGACACTTGGGGATAATTCCCGCTACATCCAATTATCTCGACAAAAAAGGTGGCCTGCTCTGTCGTGCACAAAGCACAACCTTACGGTCCTTATACATATACCCTTGGCAAATAAACATGAGCTATATTTGATGCGCTGGTCTAGGAGATAACTATTGTCTTGAGATCTTGCTTGGTCAAGCCCATAAGTCTAGATACAACGCAGGAACAGGGATCTAATCGTATTATATCATCTAGAATACGTTGAAGGGCCCTACTGAAGGCCCGAGTGAAGTCCCGTGAAATTTACATTTTCTTTGCTCGCCAGGCAGAAGATGAGAAACCCGGACTTTCGAAAGGAATGCGCCACTGATAAATTATGAGTTTTTGAGGTCATATTTGATTTTTTCTGCGGGGTTTGACTTCGACTGCGAAAAGAAGGGAAACCATAGATTATGATGTGAGATGATGCAAGAATTTCATCGAAAATAATTCAGGTCCTAGATAATCGCAACCACGTACGGTACCCAGTTGCGCATCCATTGTGAACGTCCCGAACATCGGAAGGAAAATTAATGAATAGGCTTGGCGTCAGGTGGCTGCCGCATCTTCCGACGGGTCCTTAAGGACCACAATACCGAATATTCACATTTCGCATTGACCTGTGCAAATAACACAAATACAAAGACGTCATCATCGAAGGACTCGGCGGCCGTAAATCAGGAACCATAAACTTACCACTATTCGCCCATTTTTACATATCCCGACTTTCAAGTAGTCACCGGTCACCGGTCACCACTAAAAGGACTAAATTTTGTGGGGTATTTCAAATTGAAAATATGGAGCTCATAAAATAATAAAAGGCATTGACCATGGGATAGGCCTGATCAATTGATCCTGCGTTAACTCTAAATCGCATTTCACAAGTTTTACAATTGTCATCTGAGTCTTGACATTGGCGCCCGAATGGTGTGAGCGGGTGTACGTAATAGCGGCGTCGGGATTTTGACGTATATGGTCGGAGAATACACGTATGCTATTGTAAAAATGCGCATTGTTTGGTGTCTCTACTAATGGTTAGTGCGCTCAGTTGAATTAGTTGCTAAACAGAATAAAAGAATCTAAGATGAGTCCCGACGCGAAAAAGGTGGGGGAAACCATCGCTGAGCGGTAAAAACTATATTCCATTTGTCAAAGAAAGAAGAAATGGTGCTTGCTTACGCAGAATAGAATAGCAAGAAGTAAAAAGATAAAATAAAACCGATCCGAAGAGCGCACTCACCGGTTGCATCGGTGTGGAGCTGGAGCAAACATACCTAACTCCTATCAATTACTACATAATAAGTAATGGGAATTAGCGCTGGTGGGTTCGAGCGAAGCTCAAGCCATTGATTGTATGAAGTCCAGTGATAAGAGGAGTGAATAAAAAACCTGGTATTATTTTCATAATTATAAATATCAAGTATTAAAATATTGCACTAACCACCTCCGAATGTTCCCACGCGTATTGAACCTTTATTTCGCTTATGGTACAGACAGAGTCAGAGCGCGTCGAAAATGGTAATAACACCCACGCAATTACGATGCGTGAGTACTGCTTGGTCTTTTGACTCGGCGATAAGGAAAGAGAAGACATATGACGCGAGTCTTATGTTTATGTGTTGCTTCGCATATAACTGAACGTTCGCACACCTAAGTATTCTTTTGAGTCACTATCGTACTATATTAGTAGGGTGGGTATTGCGAAGATATTACAGATCATTCTACGGAAGAATAAGAACGAGTTTCTTTAGCGGCGACAACAACCTATCCTGAGGGTCCCAAATGGCGCGAAAGATGTGAAACGGAGAAATGGGCCATGAGATTTCAGATTAATTTCTCAAAGTTGGAGTCACCACGATTACTTGTTTTGTTTGAGAGAGATTCAGATTAATTGTAAAAGCACCACGATTTTGCCTTCAAAGAAAAGAAAGCGAAAAGGAAGGGAGTGACCTCGAGGTGGAGGAAGAGGAAGTCGCTGGTGGTTGACAAGGTACAGTGACGTGCTGAGATACAGATACAGCACTGAGGCGGGACTCACCTCTCAAGGACACCCAATTAATCCACAATAGGGTATACTACAAGGCGCATACTAACTTGGATCTCGTTGATTTTTGTCTCCACCGTTAAGATTGGAAATAGGGGGACCACAGATAGAGGTAATCAACAAAAGAAGCGCCGTACAAGAGGACGGTGAAGATGCTGGAGGATCTCTCGTCGTTGTGACAAGTGTGAAGATGCGTACACATCCAAGGGCAACAACAGATCTTTAAAGTTGTTTAGACGTAGATTAGTTGGTCAGATTCAAGTCAAGGGATATCTCGAGAATGTACATGCAGTTTCCTTATCCCTTCGCCTACCTTACTATTTCACATTGTTTGACACTCCAGTCGTCTTCTTTTTTTAATTATAATTTTTTTTTGGGTGCTCGAACTGTCAACAAGAAAACCATCCCGGTCAAACGATCCACCAAGGAAGCTAGATTGTCACTCGTGAAGAGGGAATATACCTGTTTGAACGATAGTTGCTGACAGGTGAGGTGGTACTCATGATGCTGATGATGATGTTGGGTGTTGATACAGATGAGTCGCGCTCAGGAGAAGATCTGTTGTCTTGTCGGCGTCGGGGATTGCATGTTGTTTATGAGTTCTTTTCAGCCTCGTTTTTGAGAAGACGTCATCCTTAAGGTTAGTTGATTCCTGTTTTATGTAGTGTCTTCCCATTGCTACTATGTAGTGGTCCCAGTTTCATAAGTACGAGGGGCTAGTAGTGTGACTGACATAAGGCCGAAAGTGCTGACAGATGTCACAGTTCAAGTTGTCGTGAGTTAGCTCCATACACCTGCTTGTGACTTTAGTCCCTAAAATGGCTGGCATTGTATCGGGGGGTGCACAGTGATCATGATAGTAGTTTGAAAGTTGGAATTTTTGTTGAACGTTGGGCGCTATTGGATCTTTCCAAATTGCTGCGGTTGTAAATCACCGGTGGAAATTTGTTCCGATGTTTGAACAATAGCATGTACCAGTGGATACTCATAATCAAAAATATTGTCGGGATAACTAAAGACAATAAAACAAGGGAATTGAAGCCGACGTTTCATAGCAAACACTAGGGCGGTTGATATGGCGGTGCTGGAAATCTCGCTTGAGCTGTGCGCGCATGGGTGGGTGATAATCAGATAATGCACACCTAATGATTTTTGTTAGAGGTGATCTCCTCGTGTCGATGGTTGCTGCCTCAAGGCGCCTTTCTGTTGTTTCATCATTGTGAACGCGGAAGGTATCTGGACATGTGACCGTGTATATAGGCAGTAAATGGCATGTCCCTACCGTGACTGTATAAAGTGTGAAAGAGCTCCAAGCACATGTAGGCGTGGCACGCGCGCGCGCGCCAGAAGAAATCAAATCAAACACTCACGTTAAAATGCACCTGGGACCCGCGGTAAGTAAGGGTACATACCTTATAAAAGGAGTTGCAACTTGCCAAGGAAGATGTTTCATAACAGGGAAGTAAAGTGTTTTGTCAGTGTGTAACCTGGTAGCACATAGACCTCATGGGCGAGTATAGTACGCACATGTGAGATTACTGCAGGGTCTAGCAGGTTCATTACGAAAGGTTAAAAGTAACATATATTTGTATTAACTTTGAGAGGGATGAGGATGTACAACCTCTAAACGTGTTGCAGAAACACCCACGTCGACCGAAGGGGAGACGAAAACGTGTGGGGGAGCGTGACTTGTGGATTAAAGAGCGGGATCGGGACCGTATGAGACTATAACGGGGAATAAGTCCGGGGGAGATACTTGAGATGAAGAGAGAGATGGCATGACAACTGCCGGGGGTGGTGTGCGATTAAAGCGGTTAAGGGAAGATCTAAAAAGGTAAACGATAAGATGGAAGGGAAGAGAGATCTGAGATTGGATCTTGGCTGAAAAGGGAAGTCACGTCGAAGAAAAATGATATATAATATTTTAATTTCTCGACTAACTGTCTCCTCCTCGTCCAACCATGTTCCCTGCTGGCTCTCCCTATTCTCCTTTCTTCATATCCGGTCTCCTCACAAGACGCGGTTCCATCCCAGACAACTCAAATCATGACCAAGTCAACTATCGGTCGTTTTTATCCCTCGACCTCGCAGAGTCCAACTCCATGCGTTCAGCTGTCCCCTCTCGTAAACTAACCATGTCCACTCCTCATCTTCGTGTTCGCTTTTCCCGTGACTCTCTTCGTACTATTCCCTCTCCAAAGCCTGTTCCTTCTATCACTCTTCCAGACCTTCCTCGCAAACATTCTCCTCCACCATCTTCCCCACCTAATCAACCCCCTCCTCGTCTTCCTTCTATTCCAACCATTCCTTCTATCCGCCTCTCTCATAAACCGGCCACTCGCAAATCACCTCCTGCTCCCGTCAAAATCCCCCAACGTCACTCCATCATTACAACATCATCTGTCTCCACTCGTGTTCGCCGTGCAAACCGTTCTGATGCACTCGCTCGTCTTGAAGGTCGCTCTCATTCCTCGTCCACCTCGCTCCCAAAACAGATTCAATCCAATTTTATGAGCATGAGCGACGACGAGAACGCAGATGCAGACGCCAGCGACTTTTCAGCACACGATTCCTCAGATTCGGATTCAGATGATTCAGATTGGGCTTACATCCCCGTCATGGAACCAGAGGACGTTGTTATCCCCATCCATACTCCAGAGCGCAGTACCATGTCCTGCAAAGCCCGGTTAAAAGCACGCGCAGTCGCAACCTTGAACCTTGGTCTCAGCTCTACTCCATCATTGCGCCTTACTAGCCCGACTTCTCCTTTCAGTTCCGTTGTTCGTTTCACAGACTCCGCTTCTTCTTCACCCGCTCCCTCTCCTCCCCCACATCCTCGCTCTAGGGTCAGCGCACTATCATATAACCGCTCGCGCAAACACAAGGATAAGCGGTCCACGTCAGACTGGTTACCGCTAAAAAGCTTCATTGACCTACATAACGAGGATGAAGTCGCTTCCGCGAGGTGGAGTTGGCGGAATCTTATCGAGGTAGCGAGCGTGTCATAGTTTGGCGAGGCGCATATTCCCCCTATAGTTCTCGAGTCAAACATCCGACATACTCGCCTGTGTATTCATGGTTTATTATTTGCTATCAAAATACGCTAAACACCGCTTCGTGCGCCTTAACTTATTGTTAATCCCATCTGCTTAATGTTTCATACCCTTTAAACCTGCTCCACCCCTCTTTTCTTTTTATTACTCCATTCCGCTCTCAATCACGCATTTCGCACGACAAACCATCACCAATGTTTCTCATGTGCATATATCCGCCACGCCTACGTTGCTGTGGTATTTTACTCTCTTTTGTTCAACTCGTTGTAGACAATAATCACTGCCTCTCTTTTTCCTATCCTGTCTATTCTCTTTCCCATCACTTTTATTGTGCTTTTCTATCTTGTTTGTTGCCATCATCACAATTCAACGTCCCCACCCCACCTCACCTCGTTAATCCTTGCAACCAACAACCAATCGATGATCATTCATTCTTTTTGTTCCCAACTCACAACGAACTATTTCTCTCATACACATTGTAATTTAAACGAAACAAGCCCTTTCTTTCGTAGTTGTACATCCCCCAGGGGCACAGTAGCATTTCTTCAATGGAAGAAATAAAATCAATAAAAACTTTAATGATAACCTTTGGGTGATGAGAAATATTTGGACGGAAACTGTATTCAATTGTCAGCTGGACTCATGTGGTGGTGACAGCTGAGCAGACAATTGTGAATGATCCCCGTTCTCCGTCCAAGGTACGTAATATGTTCGGGAGTTTTGAAGCAGTGGCAGGAAGGTTGGAGTTGATCGTAAATGAATACTAACGTAAAGGCTGTACATGTGCCTGCGGCTGTGGAGACTTAACTTATGGCATTCTCTGCGTGGCGTTCTTGACCTGCCATTGTGCTTGTAGTACATATATATTTTTTTCCGCAGTTGTATTGCTTTACGTTAGCTTTACTGACATGCATAGAGTCTCGTCGGTAAACAATTTACATAACATAGCCACCAATAGTGGAGTTTTTTCTTCATTTAATATAACACAGCTGTAGTTGTTAACGGAACGGGTAATCTGGAGGGGTACCTTAGTTACTGTATGTTCCGGAGTAGAAAGAAAAAACCGACAGAGATGCGTATCAAGCTCAAAGAGTGAGGTATTTCATTGCTACACCCAGGAAACTGATGATATTATTTACTTACCCGAAATTAACTTCAAACCCTAACTCGAATGTGATACGCGGGTACGCGATGGTTAACAAGAACACGTCGCATGAAAGCCTCTCATGGAAATGATAACCCTTCGTTTTTCCCATTTGCTCATTGCTCCTTGACGAATGCTCTCGTTCCTTCGGACTCGGATGACATGCCCTCGGAAGTGAGTATACGGACTATAGGGTCTTTGGGTGTTTCAACTACAGTTGTGTTTTGCTAGGGCAAGTTCATTGTGTTTAATTATCTTTATTAAGGACACCATTCTAGATTCTGGAGTCAATTGCTTGTATAACGCACCAGCCCGTTCTGAGTCTGACGCCTAGACACTTCCCGACAATGTGCCATCATAATGTGGTAATCCGAGTTGTCAGAAAAACCGACAACAGGTTTTTTTACAGCGGTCTCGAACCCGTGCCCACGCGAGTCGCGCGGCGTTAATGCGCATCTGTTTTCTTTTCTTTAGTTATACTCAAGGTCCTTGTTCTTCCGAGGGATCGTGCATGGCCCGGGTTATAAATTTAACAGTGCGAGTGAGTGCCCAAACTTATTTGATAGTCTGGGATTTAATATAAAAAATTTACGGAACGTGGTCGGTTAAGAAACGCGTGGCCGTCGACGAAGCATGGGCTGTTGCTTTGAAACATACAAGTAAGTATTTAGCCCATCAAATGAGGGAATAACATCTAGCATCCATGGAATGAGGGTCGACGAGCCTAGATGGAAAACTCACAATTGTCAGCGGTGTCAATGATTTCTTAAACCCGGCAACCCCTTCGTGCGATGGTTCCTGAATGACTTCGGCTCTATTGTTGCATGACCGTATTGTTTAATCTCAACGACGCGGATAGTAATTTCCCCGACTGTAGTTTGAGCCGTGCTAAAGACTCGGACATATCTGCATTTGTCAAAAGAAGGAAGGAATTGGTTGTGTCAAAATTAAAAACAAAAAAGTGACGCCACTTTTTTTTTTGAATTTTAAACCAATATTTTCAGTGCTCGTGTCTCGCCGTCTTGCACATTGCACCGCATTAAGGAAAATCCGAATTCACATGCTACGCGCGCGCGATGTCCGATCCAAAACACATATCTCATCAATTTCAATCGAGTCAATTTTTTTTTTCATTTCAAAACGGAACCTTGTGAAATTTCCGGGTTCGCTCCAATCGACAGAGACATCAACACTTACGAAGAGACGAGGTAAGATCCGGGAAACAACAGTAAAATGAAACATTAGCAACTACTATTACAATATCAAGAAAAACACGTTCAACCTCTACGAGTTCTCAAAAAATAATTCGTCCCTGTGTTTCAATCTCCAGGTTACCAGTTTATCCGACACTAATCATTACATCACATACTGATATTATTTTGCCTTTTCATACTGTATTAACTATCAAAATTATATTTCGAACGATCAGAGAACCTAGAAACCTCGATCAACAATAATAATAAATTTGGATTCGAGTCTGTGTATGGGTGCGATAGTGCTAATAATGCGATAATGCTGTACAGTATACTTACAATTATGATGTGAGTTGCTAAGAAAATGGTAGCAAGAGATTAAACACTTGCTGAATAAATACGACTGACTCTCTTGGAGATATTTTACTCTGGGTATGTTTCAACATCATTTACTTACATATAAATATTTTATCAATCCCATACTGTTGCTACGACATAAAAGCACTAGTCTAAAGAGATATGAATATCACCTCACTTCCTATTGCCAACGAGCCGCATTGTGATATTTCTGATTCCGTTTTGTGAGCTTTAGACAGCTGAGATTAGTGTACATACATGTAATTAGTCCGAAACGATTATTTTTGTCCGATTTCAAAAATAGTTGACGTGAGAGATAAGTACGACGCAATTTCAGTGACAGATAAGAATATGAACTCAACGCCAATTCCCGAAGCTTTCTTAAGTTCGGTAAGTACTATACCGGCGTAACTTGGAAATCGGAATTGAAATAAAAAAAGGCAACGCCGCGGTGTGTTTTTTTCTTTCTATATTATGCTTTTCATTTCAAAAATGAAATGTGTTCAAGTCTTCTTTAGCCCCTAACGATATGCAGTGAACCTGACCCTAAGTACTAAGAATGAAAGAACCATGCCTTATCTCACGAGCCTTACAACTGGCGTCAGGCATTCAGGAGTTCTCCAGGGAAAGATCCCAAATAACGCGATATGGCGGGTTAACTCGGGACGAGACATGCGCGACGGGACTGTAGAATTAATATATTAATGAACCCTCGTATCAATGGTAATGGTGACAATCAATTCTTCAATCTCCCTCGAGTTAACTGAACAGAATCTCACATAGTTATCATGACTTGGTAGGGTGAAAATTTCATTTGTCCCTCACCAACCCTTCTTGACCAAGTCTTGAGTATTCCAGACCTAACGAAAGTTCATTAAAATAGTCTAGGCGGCCACGAAAGGACGTCCCTGACCTTCTAAAACGCTTACATCCTTCAACTCTAACTTTTTAGGCGAACTTCCGGATTCAACCTGGTTTTCATAAGTCAGAGCAGGTTCGCCGAAAGGAAAAAAAAAGTGCGATTTGCACGGAGATAGTAAGAGCAAACCTACTTACTTACCTACCCAACTTTATCACTCAAGCGCTTTCTAGTTAGACAGGTGAATATGGTTTGAAGGGAGCAAGGACCCAGGTGCCATTGCAATGCTTCGTGTAGATAGAAAATTCCAAAACGTCACCCGGAAAGATGTTTCCAATTTTCCTGGTAGTCAAGGACATTAGAGGAGTAGATAGTTCCGAATGTCCATCATCGTTTCGCTCGCTTGTTTGGGTTTGATGTGTCCACACCAAACATCCTGTCAAATGGTTTCCAGAGTGATTTCATACTGTATTATATTCGGTTGGTTCTCATACACATCAGTAATATCTTATCCCAAAAGTCGTAAACTGTAAACTGTAATTTCGTAAAAAGAAGAAAAGTGCAGGGGAACGAAATAATGAAGGGGAGGGGGGTCCCATCAAATTATTATCATCGCAGATGCGTAAGTTTATCAAAGAGTCCAGAAACAACAGTTGTTGATTTTGGTGAAGGGGAAGGTGATACACTCTGCTGCCATGGTGGGAAAGGCGATGATGACTTGCTATTATTACCAGTGCGAGGTGGGCTCCGTTTACCTGACATGCTGGGAACAGAAGATGAACTCGAACCTAAGCGTCCTGAACTTGATGATGGCCTCTTGGGAGGCGTAGCGGTAGGGACGTTGGAACGTGGATTTGGTGAAGGCGAGCGCCCAGACGCCAAGTTATTGGGCAGTTCAAGTTTAGATGATGTAGAAAGTGATGGTGTGTGAGATGAAGCTGTTGAGAAAGATTGAGAAATGTCGGTTTTTCTCTGAAATCAATTGATGAAAGATAGAAGGAAGGAGGTTAATTATACTAACAATTTGTATCTTTTTTAGGTTTTTCCGTTGGCGTTGCCTTTGGTTGTAACTCCGGCATTGGTATTTTACTAAGGTGGATAAGGAGACTATTCGGAGGAATATATTTCGATTTTCCTTTGTTATCATCCAAGTTGATGCGCTTAGGACCCTTGGGCTTGATTGTGTCATACAGTACATACTGGTGCAGCTCTTCTTCATCGGAAACGCCTGATTCCCATTTCCAGAATTTAACAAGCACCAACGAAATAACGGTAGAAGCACTTACCCGCTTTATGCCTTATACGTTTAGCTTCCTCGACCACACGAAGAACCTTTGTGACTTGTTCGGGATCAGACGACTTGACCGTGATAAATAACATGGCATCGTCCTGTATAATGTGTTCAATATCCGTGTCAAACATGGATATGATATATCTTACCTGAAGGAGCTTCCAGCAATATTGCGCATAATCGTAAATGCTTCCTTCCTCCTCAACAGTAATCTCATTAAACTCTCCTTTCAGCGCTTGTATCTCTGCAACCCTCTCGACTCCTGTTTTGGGCGCAGGTTTAGGAGGCGGCGGAGGGGGTCTATCGCTCAAGGAGCGGGAAATTGCCGTAGAGGCAGCAGTGGAAACTTCCTCCGACTTGGACCGTTGTACATGATAGGTTTCGTTTACATCTTGGAATGTTAGGAGAGCTGTCAACATGACAATCTCTAAGCCTTTCCTGTCATCTATATCGAATCTATCCCATAATAAGTTTTGATTTCAATATCACGAGATGTAGATGCCTACCTATTGAGATTGTAGTCTAGTATCTGCACAGATGTTGTTTTCAGTCGTCCACTTGGCTCTTTGGTAATCGCCACTAGGACAGGAGGATCTGGTTTCCGAAGCATGTAACATTCTTCCCGTTTCCATTCGAACTCATGCCTCGATACAGCACAATTCAGTCAACGCCTTTTAAAGGATGGTACGAGTATGCTCACTGTTCCCAAGTGAAACTCCATCTAAAAGACAATGTGCCAGTGTACTTCAGTTCCACAACCTTTGTAGGGTTGTAGAGTTCTAGAACCTTGACTTTTGTTGTAGGCGAGGGAGCAGTTGCTGTAATAAGTAGTGATTCTGATGCGGGATCTACAAAAAAACTGTCATTACTTTCGTCATCAGTTAGGACAAAATACTTCTGAACACACCATAAACCTCTGCTTTGTACTCTGTTCCAGGCAGGCGCTGTTTTCTGTAGTGGATATTTCCTGCAGGATCGACGAGATCAATGACAGCCGGATTATCTTTGTTAGCAGTGAAAAAGAGGGTGAAGAGGTTCTGATCGAGGCTCATGGCACCTGTACTGTTGAATACTTTCTGGAAAGCAAAGGGGTAGTAGGCTACTTTTGTAGTTTGCTGCGGGTCTGCACGAGCTCACAGATAGTTTGCCTCAGCATAGCATTTATTATAATGACCCATCAATCTCGATAATATAATACAACATTGCTGTGCATTGTGGCATTGATTTGTGCACAACACTGGATTCTTTCACTTGTTTCATTCAGTTACTTTACACTTGACAACTTTTAAAAGTATCATTATTGTACAACCTAACTCGAAATTGTGGAAACGCGTTTCTACTTCTTAAACATTGATTGACGATTTTTATAGTTCTTGTGACGCGCGCTAATTATAATAAAATTCCCCATATTCTCATTGATTTGCATCGCCACAACACGCGCAGTCAACAGAGCAGGGTTTTACGATCTGCGCTTGTTCTTATTAATGAAAAGCTGATATATAGATCATACAAGGATTGATGTTGCGGTGCGTACAAGTGTTATTCCACATATGTATGTATATACTCAAACCGCATGTTTTTGAAGCCGCACCTGTGTTTTCGGAGATTGTTTACCGGTAAAGTACTGCATCGTGGCCAATCCTCAGAGCCCCGTTACTGCGGCGTGAGTTTCTGCATCTAAACGGGTTTTGGGAAGTTCCTTGAACGAGATTTGGTAAACTCGCCGCTAAGATCGTACCATAGTATTATCTTTCATGGCTACCACTAGAACACAAGGTGCTAGCAGTATTTCCGCCATGACATGATAATTCTCACCGCAGCTAGACCAAAAGTTCACCCTGACTGCCTATCTTTGCCATACTCTTTCGAGTCATCGCAACACTGATGAGCAGAAGCAAATGGGTTTCCCTCGTGATCTGTCCATTACGACACTGGGACAGAAGCATAAGGCCAGAGAAGTCCATGAATGCTAGTGAGCGCCCAATACTTATTCGTTAGCTAGCTTACTCGCTGCCGCCATGTCTTCGGAACGCATGTATTTGCGTTTCACAGTGCCGTCCATATCAGATAACAGAAACTGTTCACTGTTCATTACGAGAATAATCCGGCCGTTTCCCCTTTTACTTATTATGTCTGTTTGACAGTCAGGGAACAGGAAGCATGAGGTCCTGTTGCTCAAAGTTTGATATGGATTCCCAAAGGATAGTAATGTGCTCAATGAGGGATGGTATCATTAAGGGAATTTCCATTCTAATGGGAAAAATGACATGGGGGTGTAGGTAGGAGGAATAATCTAGCGTCCTTGCAGCTCCAGAATAAAATAATCCTATCCAAACTGCAATCCTGAAGAATACGATTTTTAGTTGGTAATAGTATGAAGCTCAAGAAAACAACATACTACTGCACAATAAGCATTCTACAGTATCCTTACTTGCCACCAGTGGTACCCATGCCCATAGTGGTTTTAAATGTGTCATAAATCCACCATTGGAATCCAGTTAGAGTACCTTGACATAACGTTAGCATTCCATGAATACATTGCACTAAGTTACCATACCAATCATGATGACACGTGTTCCCAAGCCCTTTGTGAGGAGGTTAACTGCTCCGAATTCCTTAGCGATCGTACCAACGGATTTGCCCTTGTTGTCCGCCTTTCCGAGTAATGAGACCACTGAGTCAGCAGGGTGTGACACGATGGCGCAGACAACACCAGCAAGGTAACCTGAGGCAAAAGTAACACCAAGTTGAGTGCCCTTTCCGTAAGATTCTTTGGGTTCAGTGAATACATGTGTATAGAATAGCTGGACAATCTTCTCAAAGAAGAAGAACTTGGCCATAGTATAAGGAATCTAGTTGGGTAGCATATATTTAGTCTCAAGGAAAGCTGGGATGTAAAGGAATGCATACCTGGCGGGACCAAAGAGGGACAAGGGAACCGAAAGGATAACGTGTCTCGAGTTTGGTCCTCTTCATCTCTGCGATAGCAGCACCGAAAGCAGTTGGGAATGTACCAGTGGCACTTGTCTGGATTTTGACTTTCGTCATTTCGAATGGGCAGAGTGCGACATCAGCAAAGACTTCGGCCGAAGCTGAGCCAGCAAGCCAGATAGCGGGTTTGTATTTGTCGGAAGCTTCTTCTCCAGCTAGGTTCATGTAGAAATCCTTGAATACTTCGTAGAGTCCATACTTGAACATTCCCTGGAGCGAGTAACCGACAAATGTGGGTCCGAAGCCTTTCCAGATACCGTTGGCACCTTCCTCAGCGACAAGTGTCTTCAATGCATTTCCGAGACCGCTATATTTTGCTGCGTTGACCTGGTGATTGGAAGAGAGAAAAAAATTCTTAGCCACAAAACCATAGTATGCAATAAGTCTGCTTACCTGCATGTTACACTTTGCAACATCAAGAGGTGTAATACCCGCGTGGGTAACACCGCACGCAAGAGCACCACCAAGCATGCACTTGGCATAGTAGGAAGAATCATGGGGCACTGGCCCGAGATATCTGAATGAAAGAAAAAATATAAGAAACCGTAAGGCAGGATATGTTACTGAATAATTTACCTGGCATCCCATTTTTTGACCGAGGACATGATAGAATTAATGGAGAAGGAAAGTCTAAAAGATATCTAAGAGGTCAAAGGAGAGGCTTGACCAGAAGCAAGGGGCGAGGGGATGGTTCGGTATGAGAGGAGGATGAAGATGGAAGTGCTGGCACAACAAATTTGTTAAAAAAATCATCGCATCCGGCTCCTTCCGTAATTTAGCGAACCAATCCCGTCAGCTTGTGCCGCGACACACCCGGACTGCTAGTCTCTATTATAATCTTTCTTTTCTTACAAGAACAACCAAGTTAACAATAGTCTTCTTCTGACCACTCACATGCGATGACATGTGAATTCGATGATAAAGAACGTTAAAAGGTTGTATTGCGCAGATGAC
Organism: Floccularia luteovirens; assembly: GCA_009739215.1. Classification (NCBI taxonomy): domain Eukaryota; kingdom Fungi; phylum Basidiomycota; class Agaricomycetes; order Agaricales; family Squamanitaceae; genus Floccularia; species Floccularia luteovirens. The sequence continues at coordinate 817,639 of VSJF01000006.1, forward strand.
AGAGAGTAAAGTAGCAGATGTGAAATCAAGAGTGATCACCATCTTATAAGAATGTCTGAATACCGCGGTCTCGCACCGGCTCCATGTATTTCCTTGTGCACTTGGTCACAGAATTTTGATGCGTTATAAAGCGTTTGGGAATACCTACATACTCACGTCTGACTCTTGCTATACCCTCATTCCCGCACCTCCCCGTCAGAGCAAACGCGTACTTGTGTGTTTACCAACCTAATGGCCCCTGTTGCTCTCTCATCTCCCCAAAACATGTCTAATGGTACTCCAACAAAGCCTATTTGGAGGCCACAACTACTCGATGCTCTAAAACGTACACAATTTTCTTTTGACACTATGGAAGACGCGCTGGCTGCGTTTCAAGCAGGAGAATTCCTTGTTGTAATGGATGACGAAGATAGGGAAAATGAGGGCGACCTCATCATTGCCGGTAATCACTGCACAACTGAGAAAATGGCCTGGATGATCAAGCATACTAGGTGCGGTAGTCTTACCCGGTGCCAGTGCGTTGATTGACTGACATGGGAATCCACTGCTCCGCCAGTGGATACATTTGTATAGCATTGCCAGGGGATCGGCTAGAGGCGCTACAAATCCCCATGATGGTTCCCGAGAATCAAGATAGGCATCGGACAGCATATACAGTAACAGTAGATTATAAACATGGTGCGTGTCTCGTTACAATCAGTATTAAATTATCCCATACATCTACTACAGGGACAACAACTGGAATATCTGCACATGACCGTAGCTTAACAGTCCGAGCACTTGCATCACCTAGTTCCACAGCGGAGGACTTTAGTCGGCCTGGCCACATGGTTCCTTTGCGAGCACGAGAAGGAGGTGTTCTCACACGCAAAGGGCACACCGAAAGCAGTGTGGATCTTTGTATGTTGACAGGACTTCCTCCTGCTGGTGTACTATGCGAGCTGGTAAATGATGATGTTCAAGGTACCATGGCAAGGCGAGACGACTGTCGTGCATTTGCAGATAGATGGGGATTGAAAATGATTAGTGTCGAAATGTTGGCAAATTGGAGAAGGACACATTCACTGCCCACGAATGGAGGAAGTCAATCTATAAATCACGTAGATAATTCTGCATAAAAAGGAGATTGTACATGTAGGTTTCGTAATGTACACCAAAAAGTTTACTTATTGGATAATTAATCTGTCTTCCGTGCGCTTCACAATCAGACTCACTAGAAATTACATATTAGCGGCAAGTGTTCTACTTCAACGCTCGGGTTTCCCCTATAGAGTACCCAACCTACAGAAAAACTGAGTAAAAGAATTTCTAGTAAAGGATGATAGTATGTACCTTGACCAAAGTTTCCATAGGTTTCTGTGAATTTCTGACCAGGTCCTCATCAAATCTATGGCAACAATGTCAACAATAGTAATATAAAAAATGCAATAACCAACTTACTCAACGATACCATTGGCGAAGACAACAACAATCGTGCTGCCACCATACGCGAAATATCTACATTTCATCATTATAAGACATATTTAAGAATTGATCATGTTGTTATCACGCACCCAAGTTCGTCACCTCTCTTGATAGTGTCACCTTTTTCTTTACCTCCGGTCCAGGTAATACTTCCTACCAGCATTGCTCCAATAGCCACAAAGGCTACAGGACGTCCGGTAGCAATATGTTTGAGATGGAGTATAGAGCGAGTGTTCGCTGTGAGAACATCGAAGTTTGATTCGTTCACAGCTTGTGGGTTCACTACAAAAAAGCTTTGAGCTATCTCTCAAGAGAATTTTTGCATGAATAACTACCTGTATAATACTGTCCAGGAACATTTTTTATACCTTCCACAATGCAGTCGATGGGACTATGGAATCGGTGATAATCTGCAGGCGCGAGACGGAAGATTGCAATACTGGATTTGACAAACTCGATAGCCTCTGGAGAGTCGGGCTTTATATTCAGGAGGTTTGGAATATCAAATTGTTTTCCTTTAACCCTGCACACATATTGTCAGAAATTAAAATTTGTATGGGACGTCGTAGTCATGCCAAAATTGTTTTGCGAGGTCCACAGTCGGATACACAATGAGACGAGAATCAGCTGCACTACATATTCCCAAGTTGTTATCTTTATTTTGAACTGGGCGCGCATCAGGGCGTAGTTTCCTGCACCATATTCGCATGAGTATATATTGGGGAGGGGCTACAAAGGAATAAAATATTACCGGTAGAAAAACTCGTTGAAGCTTTTATATTTTGTTAAATCAGGCTCTAGCAGTTCTTCCATTTGAATATGGTAAGTTTTCACAAATGATGGGATTGAATGGACAGATTCCGGGCTGTTGTATATTCTCCCTTGCTAGCGATAAACTCAATTTCTATGATATATGATAAATAACTAGGTGAATAGTTACTTTGATTGACTGTTCTCGTAAGTGGTCTTCCACGGTACGAGAGCCTAACGCCTTAATCTGTTCACGGCCATAAAATAGAAGATGCATACCAATCCTAAAATAATTCATATTGATTCACAAGAAGTACCAACGTATGTTCAAACCGACCTTGCATATAATGGCATAGACTCAAAAAAAGGGTCTTGTGATCCTCTTACCACAACAAAGTTGCCGATGTGGTGTTCTGCCGCCAGCTTTTCAATACCAGGAATTAGAGACGCCACCCAGGGCAACTTGTGTATGGAACGCAACGGTGCATGAAGATGGTGATCCACTTCATTTTCTTCAGCGGATTTAGACACAAGGGCAGTTAGGCCTTTTGCAACGTCATCACAGCTGGCCTCTGGTAGATTATCTGGATGTATAATCTCAAGGCTTTTATCCACATTACCTGCGTCAATTGAAGACATGTTAGCGTGAGTTCGGGTGTATGGTAGAGGTTGTATCCTGCCTTTAAAAAAGGTTGGAGTACAGGTCTCACAACTACATCTATTAATATTCACTCCACAAAGACAAAGGATGCGTGAGCTCATTATTGGTGCAATATATAAGTCATACGTTTCCACAATTTTTGCAATAGAAATACACGTGAATTAGTATACAGGAACAAACCAAATGGAAACTAGATGCATTATAGGGGTGGAAGTGGTCTGCGACACTGAGGACATATATTCTGTTTAATGATACGTTAGGATCATCCAATGATTAACGGTTGCCACTCTCACCTTAATAGCAAGCCACTGGTTCGTGATAACATATAAATGAGAAATTATTATCAAGCAAAAAAAGAAAACGACGTTCACCTTTTCCAAACACTCAGTATGCTATATTTCGTAATAAATGAGATCGTTAATAGGGTCAGCAGAACGGTCACTCACAAATAAATGATGACAGGGGGCAAGACTATAATTCTTTCTCAAAGTGGTTCCTCCCACACCAATTTGCATGGCATTTAGTAGTCCCGCAGTGCTGCCTACGGTTCTCCTAGGGCCATTTCTGCCATCGTGATTGTCCTTTTCGTCCAATGATTTCGACCTTTGCTGAATGGACGAGTCGACAAGGATAGCATCCATACAGATCGCACAATCGCCTAGACTTTGTTCTGGAGCTTCGGAGTCCGGAAGTGGCATTGGAGGATGGTAGTCGTATAGTTTGACAGAGGCATACTACATCAACATGTGTTAATGGATGTACGGCAACATATAACAAAGCTACCTTTGCTGGGAGGAAGAAAGTAGGTCCCAAAAGCTCTTGCAGGATAAGAACTAGTGCCTGAACGATGACAAGCAATGCCAGGAGAGGCGCCCACCCTAAAAGAGCACATTACTTTTTTTGCACTGACAAATAATAAGTTCCTTACATCGAGGCTCAACGTCTAATACGTTCTTGGGACAATATAGGAAATCTAAAGTATGTTATTCTTATGTGCTGAAGGAAAGTTTGGTGTGGACACACATAGAGCGCTATACAGTCGGCATATTGTTGTCCCTAAAATGTATTCTTTTGATAGTCCACTGCTTCTTCCACGACGAGCAGATCTGATAATCTGTGGAAGCCAGATAGATGAATACGTGATAGCCACAAAGACCATCGAAAGCACGGGCGATAGTATTACCCGGACAATGAATGTCAAGAAAATGAACAACGTGAACCCTGTAAAGGTCAATTGGAGACAAAATCAAGGAGCATAAATTATACTTACAAAGCCTTGCTTGTGGGTCTGTGCGCACATGGTGTATGAAAAATGAGAAAAACGAAGGTGGCGGATTGACAGAAGGTGTTTGCGTTGTTTGAACGACTGGTTGAGTAGGTGCATTATTGGCATTGGTAGCGGTAACAGGAGAGGGGGTAGTAGAGGAAGGCGGAGGATTCGCACTTTGTACAGGTGGTGGGGGTGGAGGCGGTGTTGTAGTTTGGGGTCGGGGGTTCACATTCTCGGGTCCCTGAATCTGATGTATGAGAACGGCAAATTGCTGTAGTAAACGAAATCACTGAGCAAGAAGTCAAGAACGAGATAGAAGCAGCTCACAGCCTCGTTAACAAAAAGGACGCAAGCTAGGAACGCGGGTACAATCAAAGAAAGTGAGGTTCTACCTTCCGCCAAGATAGCGAACGTGACGTGTCCAGCGAAGGAAACCGAATCAACTGTCGACTGTGCTAAGTATGTCCAGCGGGAGACACGATAGATACCAGCTGGATTACGACTGCGATCTGATTGACGAGTAAATAGTATCAAGAGAGCCAGATATATAATTCCAGTTGTTCCGGCATCTATTGGATTCCATGTCAGGCTAGCACAATGAGATGTGTATCACAACGTACAGGTAGTGACTTTGCGAAAAAATGCCTTCGATCTTTTAAAATCAAGTTATAGGAGGTTAGTAAGAGAACTAGTACTCATACCTCAAACCATGAGTATCTTTGATTTCATAGAGAATTCCACACTCTTTGCTAATCATGATTGCATTGATTGACATCTTTGGTGGTTTTACTGTCCAGATACCTGTGGGGTTTTGTAGTTCATCCTCGAATTCTTGCATAAGGTATTCGGGAATGGGGATAGGTAATATATGAGCGTGAAATGTAAATGGGCAGGTCGACCGAGGCAGTTCATCTTTCAGACATTAATTCACATATTTATCATACAGTCTAGGTCTGGCTTACCGTTCGAGGATTCTTGGTCCAAAATACCATCATCAATCATATTTTTTAATTATTTATTCTCGCTTCCAGTTCAGGTCGAATGATATGGGCTGTCTCATTCCTCACTAAGTCAGGAACTAGACTCGGAAGGAGACGAATATCAATATGTTGTCTTGTCCAATATTGTCAGTACAATCATACGGCAATAACAGGAATGTGCAAATTTACCCAGGTGGTACTGCAAATCCGTGGATTGTACCATTAGATACAAAATGTATACCCTCAAATTCTAATCGAAGGTCTTCGGTTGTGTTGACATTCGTTAACTCAATCCTTCCCTTTAACAATACGTCAAATAAGATAAGAAGATATATCGGAAGGTACCTACATGGACTAGCGCAATGTTTTCTGCGGAAATCCCATCCATTCCGACCGGTTTCTTCTCCACCACACTCATCGACATTTTACTAGAAGCAGTCCAATTCCAGTCCCCAATACGTTCCACCAAAGTTGTCATATTTGTATCCGTCATATACGTGGTGGCTGAAGGTGTCCAAGATGCATTATTATCCTCGAGATGATGGGGCGTAATATTGTAGAATTGTGAAGTTCCGTGAATAAAACCCGTGACATTAGAGTAGTAGGCACTCTTTGTGGTGTCAAGGATACTGCCTTGCACATTGAAAGAATTCAAAATAGATGTGAGTGCAGGATCGCGTTCCGGCTGCATATTGTCATATAGATACAATATTTATTACAAATGAAGTAGCTCACTAACCACTGTGTAGTTGGAAGTCGTCCCATTAATCCAAGAGGTATAATTAGAAAGTTGATATGTTAGAGAGTGTAAAGCATCCTGGTATTGATGCCTTGCAAGGAACTCATCGCCATTGTGACTGGTGAGCATAAAAAGCATGAAACTGATGAAGAGAAAGGATGGGACTGAGCTGCGTGGCCTCTGCGGTCTTTGGTTCCCGGGAAGACCATCTTCCTCATCACGAACTGTTGTATCCATGAGACTTGTGGTCAGTAATTACCATCGTGGCGGGCTGAAATGTTGTCCAGGGCAATGCAGCTCGTGATGTGACTCGCATGACAACGCGGTCATGTCACATCACGCCTGGCAAAAGGTAAGTAACTTAGTGACTGCGCGAACAGGCGCGTTCAATAAATTACAATGTTCAACCAATCTGGCAGTCGGCGCTGGACTCATTTTCACTCAGCCCTGCAACTGGCGATACAACGTTCTGCACATAGGTGGTCGTATGTACTGAACTCCAGACATGCCACATCTAGTTTTTACAGCGCTCTTTTACAGATACGAAGATTTTGCTGAATGTTTTCATCGATATGCAGAAGAAGAAAAGAACGGCTCCTCGGCTACATACAATAGCATATCAGACTACATTGAAGCGCAAAATTTCGTATGTGCCATTTCTTGTACATGTTATTTTTGTGCTGACGGGCGACACCTATAGCGTGATCTTGACAAACTATTCAAGGATTACAATGTGCAAGAAAGTATTGATCTGTTACACAAAGTGGTGAACGAAGCCAAGGAACGCAAGGCTAGAGGCGAAATCGGGAAAGATGTATGGAAAGAAGATCTGGCACCCCAGGCTGCTGTCTCTGCCAAGACAGTTCCAGTCCTTGAAACAGAAGTCAAGAGAGTTCGCGAGTCACTCGAAAAGGTACTTGATAACCGTCTATCGACTATAAATGGCGACTAACCATCATTTCCCAGGTCAAAGCTGAAAATCGTAGATTACAAGCTCAACTAAGCGAAAACGAAGCGGCGACGGAGACTGCCCATGAGCGCACTCTGCTAATCCTTGACAGTATTGATGAGGTAAAGCCGAGCCATCTCTTGTGAGAATGTTGCATCACGTTCCTTATTCTAGGCCCATGACAAATGGCAACAAGTTCCACTCGAAGAAATTGAAGAACGTGCTGTCCAAACAGAGGAATCTCTTAGGCCAACGACGCTCTCATGATTTAATGAATCTGTTACATAACATACTCGTATACAACTCTTCCCTTACATATTTTATTTTTTCGAGTTCTATAATGCAATGTAACTAATGTGTATCAAAGGTTACGCACGTCAATAACAAAGTCCTGGAAGGACACAGTGTATCAATACAGAGTCCTAAAACATCAACTAAGGAACGAAAGAATAACTCTTGTTGTCCATCCCTAAACACGATAAGTCCACGAATACAAATAACAGTTAATACACCGTCCGAGAATGCTCTACTTCTATAATACCAATATCTAATCAAGTGTGCAACAGTACCTGGGACCGTTGCAAAAAAGGAATGTGAGCTCCAGACTGTTCTTGCTCTTATGAGGATCGGACCTAAAACCCGGTGGACCTGGTGGGTAATGGTCGACGAAGTCGGAATTGTGGTTGCCAACTTCCCAATGAGACGTGATGCATACTGACTAGAATCAGATCGTCCAGCGTAATCTCTCCGATGTCGGGTTCGGTGCCGACCTTCCATATGAGATCAGCACCATCGTCCATGGGTTGATTTCTTCGGTCCTAAATTCCGTCGATAGTTGGTATGGTTACACAATGACAGAAGAGCAGATACTCGTACATCAATGAAACGCATCACACATCTGGCCACATTTTTGGCCAGCTTTGCGCGTGTGATGGGGCCGGGAGGGCTGCGAAAATCTTTTGTCGGTATTTGTCTGCTCCATTGACGATAACCTGGCCACTGAACATAGAAATTTGATCAGCTCTGGAAACATTCACATGAATAGAATACCCTCCACCTCCAATCGAATGGAAACACTGGGACCACGGTTGTGGAAAACCGTTTCATTGCGATTGTGTAGTCTCTTGACACGGGAGCGGAGTGCATCAATTAACGAGATGCCATATTCATCGGGGTCAGTCATCCAAAAGTATATGGGAGGTTCCAACTCAACCTCCTCTACGTAGCGTCTTCGGTCACTCGTAGTTTGAGGTCTGTACATCATTTGCGGCACAAAAGGTCCAGCATTTGCTGGCAACGGTAGATTGAATACATCCCTGAAAAATTGCATTTGTTGGCGGTGTGTATAGAGCTGTACTCCGACGAGTTCCTATATGTCCATGAACAAAGTTGAGGTAAACTATGTGCTGTGCATTACGTACGCTCTGAGAGTGATGATAGGCGGAATTATCATAATTGGGGCTTGGTGAAGTAGATGTGCTGGCATATGCAGGTGACGAGGTCATGACAGTTGGGTTCATCCTTGGTGATAGTTGATAGCTTTGTTGTGGTACCATGTAAACGTCCTGCGCGGGATGTCCAGTTGCAATATTGCCTCCAGAGATGTGTGGAACGCCTGAAGTACTGTCCTGGTTTGAATACCACTCATATCCTTGATGAGTGCTTGGATAGTATGGGAAGTGTGTCGCGTGAGGTGAAAATTGGTTAGTATTATTTGGTGTAGTAGACCAGAGTTCTCCATTCTCGTTCGTTGGTTGCAGATTATAGGGATATGTCCCTTGGTGCGACGGTGGTAAAGGTCGTCCGCCGTTCATGATGTTTATCGTCTATGAGATATGATATGACGACATCTACGTTGTTTAATGGACACTTACTGGAATATGGGTATTACGCAGTAGAAAGTGTCTCCGTTAAGGTAGGAAGTAATGTAGGTGCTGTATCTTGTCAGGAGTCAGTGGGTTGTTTGCTGTACTAAAATATGCGGCAAGAAATCCGTCATATATGCGAGCGCTGACTCAATTAACGAGAGCTGTTGCTAAGTTATCACGGACGTGCATCAAAAAGGATGGATGAACACAAAGGTGTAAAATTGCATAGCGAGTATTGATTGTCACAGCTTTTGATTAGACACACCACCTAACTTTGAGAGGGAGCGGAAAGGGATAGCAATCGTTCCGGGCGGAAATGGCCATTCTCGGTAAGGTGCTGTTGAGCATGACTTTATGATGGAAGTATTACGTCTGGAATAAATTCGCGCTGGTGAAATCCAGTGCTTGAATATCACATCGAGAGAGGTGCCTTATTTCGCCCAAAGTTCCAGGAACTGGATTTGCCGCACAGCACTATTCCAAAATCAGGTCCGAGTTACCAAAAGTATGTATTATTTGAACCTAAAACAGATAGCACAGCACAATTGGAACACATTGAAGAAGATGAAGATGTTTATTCAACAATATTTGTCAACTGCCGTTAGAAACAATGGATTGATATATAACTTGGGGTGAAGCCGTCTGTTTTGAACTGACATGATTGCACCACAGTCACGATGCTATGAAAGATCTAGTTATGAAGCAAGTCTCGAGCTGTCATGAGTTTAGAAATGTTGAGTTGGTGGGCTATGTCTTTAATTGTGCACCGCCTGTCAGGAATGTTAATGATCCAGGACCAGCTTGGGAAATGTCACAGATGGACGGTTGTACAACTTTGTGGCGTGAGGAACACGTGTCACAATCACCAACGACCCTTTTTAGCCATTGAACCGTGACCTTAAGCACCACTGAACGTTTTGATCTGAAAATGTCGAGCTTAGCAGGCGCATTGGATACACATCTTCCCCTAAATAACACCCGGGGTATCGAAAACGATATAGAAATGAATGTGCCTGACCAACAATCAGGAAGCTCAATTGGTGGGGATGACGAAAAGGATGAGGAGGTCGAAATGTCCGACCTTTTTGGTAACGACCAAGATGTTGAAGAAACAAAACATGAAATGTAAGCACGAGTCAGCCGTCGGGATGTTTGCTTAGCGGTCATTCCCAGAAATGCCGCATCTCCTTCAGCATCTGGACCAGAGTCTGACAGATTGCCTTCTCCTGAAAGAGAAAGACGCCAGGCCCTGGAGTATGAAGAAGAAGAAAACCCACCAGAAATTGCTGTGGAAGTGAAAGAGGCCGACGTCTCTTTCCCAAATATACCTGTTCCTCGGAGCTCACAGGGCGAAGTGAGAAAACATTTTAATGCCGCGAACATAAATATCTCATATACGAATCAGAACTGGGTAGTACGAATGCCAAACTTTGTAAAAGTTGATTCAAAACCATTTCATCCGGACACATATATTGGACCAGAGCACGAAGACGAGGAAACACATCAAGCGGAAAATATGAGAGAACGAAGTATGACCATAAAACTAAAGGTAGAGAACACGGTGCGATGGAGGTGGACTAGAGACCAATTTGGTCAAGATGTAAGTCATTCTCCTTGATAAGAGGAACAAACGATTTACCCTTCCCAAGGTGAGACAATCTAACAGCCGATTCATTCGGTGGTCAGACGGATCGCTCAGTTTACGACTTGGGAAAGAGCTTTTTGATATTAATCAAAGTATTGATACCTCTGCAGGAGTCCCTCGTCATTATCTTGGCACTCCAACACAATCGCAACCATCACAACAAGGATCACAAGTACCTGCCAACAATAAATCTCAGGGACTGACATATCTGGTCGCTCAACACAAGCGCTCCCAGGTTCTTCAGTCTGAAGCCGTGATTACAGGTTATATGTCCCTGCGCCCGACTGGTATGCAATCTGAAACTCATCGGATGTTGGTCCGCGCTGTTGGACAAAAACACAATAAAGTTGCTCGGTTACGTATGGCACCTGACCCTACCATGGATCCTGAGCGCGAAAAGTTAGAACTGATGAAACAAAGTGCTAAAAGGTCGAAGAAGAAGAGTGATCATGACGATGGATTCGGTGGTGGGCGCAAAAAACGTTTCTCCAGAAGAACCACCAATCATGACATGTGGAGTGATGATGATGACGAGGCAGGTGTACAATTCCAAGCGTCAGAAGAAGAGGATGGTATCTCTGGGGGATCTGCTCGAACTCCGAAAAGAAGTTCGGATAAGAAGGGACCGGAAGACTATCAAGAGGATGACTTTGTCGTTGCTGACTCCTCAGAAGACGAAGGAGGAACCGGTAGGAAAAGAGGCAGAGATGGAAGTGAGATGGAAGAAGACCCTCTGGACAAATTGGATGCAAAAATCAGGGAGCAACAGGACGCTAGTAAAAGAAGGCGAGAATCAGGAGAGAAGATGGACGATGAACCCGAAGACGAAAACGCAAACGGCATGGACGTGGAAAGTGAGGAGGAAGATGAAGATGAAGTCAAAGTTCGACGAGTTGGAGGAACCGGGACCAGAAAACGTACCGCCATAAGTTTTAAAGACGATGAAGAGGAGGAATAAATATCTTTGTTTGATAATTACTGTGCTAACACTTCTTTATATTTTAATCACCCCCTCTAAGCATTCTGTCGCAAAACACCATTTTCATCCCACTCAGTGGAAGGCTTCATTGCATCTACTACCGCTTGATTTTCCGGGTTGCCTTTCAATAAATTGTGTAAGGCAAATATTGCATGTTCTCGTAGATCTGAAGGAGTGATGCTGCTGTCAATATCATCGTCATCTTTAACAAAATAAAAGTTGCGCACAAGGATTCCGTTCGTCGACACTACATAGGTTCATAATCACGGGAATACCTCCTATTTTTCGTATGCGGTTTTGCACAGATTTCTCCGCATGACAAAGTACCCCAGCAAGACGAACAAGGTCTCGCTTCAAGTATGCGAATCCTGTACTGTCACTATTTGACGTGGAAACACCTTTTGAACTAGAAGAGGGAACTGGTTTGCCGAAATTAATACGAGGCAAGAATAAATCAAGTAGTCGTAGTAGTTCTATCAGGCTTTCCACCATACCCCTGCCAGAGGAACGTGTTTCATTGAAATAAACCTTCATATTCGTTTTATTTGTTGGGGGTACACCGTGTGAATCGCGTGATTTTTGTTCCTCCGCTTCCAATGAAATGGTGATCATACATTGTGTAACAAGAACCAATGCCTCACAAACTTTCGGCAGCATGACGTCGAGTTCTGAGAGTGGCGAAGTCGGCTGTTCATCATTTCGAGAGTTCTGTTGTTCCAATTTATCGAGGGTGCGAGTCTCACGGTCGGGTAACCCCAGAGCTCGTTTGATAGCTGTTTGTGCATACGTCGATTTGGCGTAGAAACACCTCGCGATAAAGGGGCTCAATGAAGCATGTAATTTAAATACTTCTGACGAAGGTTGGGGTGGGGTGTTTTGGATGATTGATTGTAGATGTGAATCAATGAGCTTGAGTAAAGTAGTTTGGTGTGGGGTTATAATTTCATCTGGACTGGAAGTTTACCGCATCAGCAGTACCATAAAGTCAGAGCTTTGTGAACTTACACTGAAAATTTGTGATAAAGATCAGGTACGAGACCCTCTTCTATGAGGCGTGTAAATATGCCATATCTTTCCTCGATAGCATGACATGAATTAAGATACAGGAACACACAAATTTAGATACTCACCCAACATCAAATGCCTGAGAAGACGCAGTCCCGTCTTCTGCATCATACAAGTAGAGCATATCATCCAGAAGGGAGATACATACTCGAACACCAACTGTGGTCCTGCTGAGCATCTTTCTGAACCATTTTCACAACCATCAGAACACCAAAATAGGTATATCAAGTTCAGACTTCCTTACGTTCGCTTTCGGCTTCCATGAAGGCAATTTAGGATAAAGATGAACGAGCTCAAAAGTATGTGTGGGTCTTTTGTGGACAAAATACGTCTATAGGTTACGGTATCACGTTTGAGCCCCATATAAAATAGTACGTACGTACATGAGTACAACTTGATCTTCGGGGAGGTCCATATATGTCCTCCATAGGGTAGAAAGGAGTTCCTCGTTAGCTGTGACTATATTTGATAGCGCCTGTGTTAACAACTGTGCGGCGGATACAGCTTTTGCGTGTAGATTTTAATTACAGTAACATAACAGAACGAAACGGAAAAAAGGCCCACATTCACTGTTCTCCAAGGCAGACCAGGACGTATGATAATGCAAGAGCCTCCTTATATCCGGTTCGTTTTCGCTAGACGCTAACTCAGCTCAATGATACTCGGGAGATTACTGTAGACGCACAATGCTCGTTTCTGGTTTTTAGGTACCCCCGCAACTAGATTTCTCGTGAACTTTGCTAAACTTTTACACAAGGCTTTCAGGGATTCTTGTTTATTTTGTTCACGGAGGGATCCCTCTGCATCCGCATCATCGCCGTCCCAGAATGTTAACTGGATACACGCAAGGTCTCGCCATAGTTTTCGCAGATCATTCCACACATCAGGGTCAGCACCAACGTTTTTCCTATATCAAGGTTTCATAAACAACACATGAAAATAGTTGGCCAGAGTACCTGATGTCTTCACTCTGAGCAAGTTGTTTTGAAAGAATGTCAAGTGCATGGACCAATGTCACGACAGTAGATGTGTCTTTGATGTTGAATGCTATGCACGCGTATCGAAAGGTAATAAGATCGTGCAATGATGGTTCAGACATCGCCACAGACGTTTCAAATTATGAAGAGTAGATGTGTATCGTTGAGAGACTGGAATGGTAGTGGTTCTATCTATAGAAAGTATCAGGGCTTTGTATATAAAGTGTCAATCAACCTTTGGTCGACATGCTGTGTCCTCTTTCTGTATGTTTTGAATGTTTTGATCAGTATTTCGGTTGCAGACTCAAGTAGCCTCAAGTCAAGTCACTGTTCAAACAACTTCTGTTCCCGATCATCGTAACAACCATATCACCCCTGGCTATACACTCCTTGATTAGTTAGTTCTCTAACCAAACCAACCACACAATTTCGGCTCTGCACTCATTTCTCAAATGGGTACCTCATTTGTGAAAGAGCAACCTCAAGCTCTGAATATCTCTTTGGAACTCCATCTACTCGATAAACTTCGGCCACTCCTACCACTCCTACCTGACACTTTAGCAGCGGATCTAACTCCGTACATCACTGAGCTACCACACCTATCAATTCCATATACAACACTACACGAAATATCGAAATGGACACGCACAGCTGAGGGTAGAGCAAGGCTCTGCACAATCTCTCCATCTCTAGATTCGTCCACATACTCCATGGTGGCACTGTTGGCTGGCTCTAAGACTTCCCCTGAACGGAACTTTGGTGATTATGTTCCTCCTAAAGATCCAGAAGAAGTAGAAGCCGACAAGGCACAGGAGCGTAAAACTATAACGGCTCTGTTGAACTCTTTGCTGAGCATTGGAGGTGCGGGTTTTGCTGCATGGTGGGCTGCGGACAAAACTGGGTGGAAGGACGAGTGGGCAAGTCACCCGATCAATCAATGCCTATAATTTTTTCACTAACATCAAACTTGATTTGAGAACAGAAAGTTCTCCTAGCTCTCTTCGTTGCTATCGTTGTTGCCATTTCTGAGGCTGTTCTGTACCTTATCTGGCAAAGTCGTCGTTCAAAAGCCAAGTCCATGATTAAAAAAGCCGGACACAATCCTGTACTTGATAGGTATAAAAAAGATGATGGCGATTCCGATACATTACTTGTACTTGATGTGCAGCGGGAAGAGAAGACCGAGGGTAACGCGAATCTACGTCAAAGACACTAGAATCTTGCACGATAGCAGTGGACCAATCTTTTCCGCTATTCATCTTGATCCAATGCAGTCTACATTGCTCCCACATATACTAATACAATTTGCACCGAACGTGAATCCTTGGGCATGCTTTGTATATCTATCAACTGAACCGCTTTATTATAATGGAATACTTCTAACTGATGTTGTTGGCTAGATTTGTTTCATTGGGTGATACTCGTTGATTCAGATGGTATATTGAGATGCTTGGTTTTACAGCATAGAAGAAAAAAAATCTGCAGATAGAATCAATCAAGCCTCGGGAGTTGTACCCACTCCTCTTCATCCGAGTGTCATCTGTATAACTACTGGATTGTTCATCGTCACATTTTCTAATATACATAATCCGCATGTTCAGTCTGGAGAAATGAAATAACAAGATACAAGATAAGATTTGGATTCTTCAAAACTTATTAATTACATCACTTACTTATATCAACACTCTCAATAGACCTTAAATGGAGTTGAGACAGCTCACGACTACAGGCAAAATTCCTATGGTGTGGGGCGTGAGTGAGTTTGAGCCGTATTGAATAATTCAAAAACAAACTTACCCCCTGTTGGTAAAAGATACGGGTTTCTTCCTATCGAAACCAAGAAACCGTTTATAATTCCCCCGTGCGCGGTGATAGAAATGTCTAGTTTGGAAAACAGATATAATCGCCTGCACAGAAGGAATGCCAAGTGAACTTACAAGTGCCGGATGCATCCTTTTCAAAGATGTTATCTAATACAGTCCTTGCCCTTTGTGCAACACTTGCTTTTGTCTCTCGGTTAACATCCCAGAGTTCATCTTCTTCTGTGAAGGTATCTTCTATTGTGAATCGTGGAAACGTGGTAGTGATATGTGTTCGGGAATTGCGCTTATCGCAGGTATGTTCGCCGTTCTCTTCTCTGCAATTCTATTTTCATTGGGGTTAAATGAGCATTATCATCAATACAATAAGTAACATACTTCAATGACAAATACTGTCCTGCTAGTGCCTGGGCCATACTCAACCACACCGTCAAATGCAATTTCGCAGGTGCGCAAGGCGCGTGTTAGAGGGCTGCAATATAAATTATCTGGGAGTGGAAGCCCAAACGAAAGCTCCTGTTTCCAAGCCTCTTTCAGTTCGAAAGCCTGCCCTTCTCCGATAGACGTTAGTTTTGGATCAGCTATTCATTCAAGGAAGAATGCGTAAATGATGCAGTTATCTAGCGCAAAGAGGAGACACGAACGGCCCCATACAAGTTCGCCATCGCCATTGAGTTTCGACCAATGTCTACAAGTATCATGAAGAGCACACAATTTAAGATTTGGATAAGCAAGGCGGCAACCTATGCTTACTTATCCCAGGCTATAGTTCCGTATTTTGCCTCAGCAACATTATCTAAAACATGAACATAGTTAGAGAAAATTTGTTGGAAGCAGGAGTGTCATCATACGGAATCCTTGTCCATGCCGTAAAAAGAAAATGACTTTGTATGATGTTCCAGCTGCAGCATTTTCATTGAGTTCCTTTAATTCGGTTTCGAAAGTTTGCCCATCGTTCTGGTGATGTATCAAGTAACCCGAATCCAGCTGGGACCTGAAATTAATGTATAAGCAAAATTTAGTTGATATGAAATCGGATCTATTATCCATTACTGCAGGTACAATTCGGTTCGGGTCTCCGTCATGATCTTGAGCGAAGAACCCTGGGACGGCCTAAGCAATTAGAACGGATTATCAGCACCTCTAGATTGAGTAAAAAGCGGGAGGGTTTACCTGGTATTTTCTTGTGTTTAATATTGTCATTTAGAGCAAAGCGAGTGTAGTTCAGTTACAGTATAGTCTACCAGTTCATTCCTTGTTCACGCAGTGATTTGTAGTGTGGTATTGATTGGATGGGGAACGGTTAGGTCATTCAATAATCAAATTGTGACTTCTCTTTCATCACGACCATTATTATAGAATTCTGTAGCTACGGACGTGGCCCTACCGCCATACCCCCAGAACAGGGAGATTGTTCATTTTTACCACTTCAGTACTTGACTACCATTGCAATGATTATTGTTCCATATTTTCCTGGTAAGCTCTTGAGGATTCTGAAATGGTATACATTTTACGATGGTAAACATATCAACGAAGAGCTTGAGTTGAACCCTACATAAGTACTGCTATAGGAACAACATAAACCTATCCATTCATTGAATCATCATTAGGTTGTGCTGCGAGCCATAGCTGCTTAGCACTTTAATTCACGCACATCAGCCAGGAAATCCGGGCCGTAATATAAAATCTTGACTTCTGATCCCGCATACTTATTTATCTTAATCCCCACAATGTCTGCCTATGGCAACGTCGTACGTGCGGGTAATAATGAACCCACATTGCATGCCACGAACTGGTCCGTCGACCCTGGGAAACAATCCTCAAAATTTCTGTTGATTTATCACCTTGTCCTATCTACAGCTAGAAACTTCCCGGGACTGCTCGACTATCTAGGACATGTATTCATACAAGAAGTGGAAGATGGAAAAACATACCCACAGGAGAATGTGACTTTGGACTCTTTTGAGGCGTACTTTTTCTCAGCCGATGTTTTTCTGGGAATCACTCATCCTCTGGAAGAGGATCGAGTGGAGGGCGAAACAAAATTTAGTATCGAAGAAGCCAGAGCAGGACGTAGGTGGGATGAGTGTATCGCTGGGTATTACTATGTCAGGACTGTATGATATCCTCCAATGCCATTGGAAATAACACGTTTGTTAGGTCAAGCCAAATTATCCAGGACGGTCATCGCATGTAAAATGGAAAATTGTCTCTGTTTACGAAATATACTGATAGCTGCTCTTACAGATCTGCAATGCTGGCTTCGTAGTTCCACCCAAAGAACGTGGTAAAGGATATGGAAACGTATTAGCTAGGTCGTACCTCCGATATGCACCCAGTCTTGGGTACCAAGCTAGTGTTTTCAATCTGGTGTATGTGAACAATGTCGCATCAGTTAAGTAAGTCCTCCGGGTTCAAGCTCGCGTTATTGAACCAGAATTTGCTAACTTAGTGTCCAAGAATGTGGGAAAGACTTGGTTTCACGAAGGCGGGACGAATACCTAATGCGGGACGTCTTCGAAAAAAAGATGGGGAAGGGGAGGAATATGTAGACGCTTGGGTCATTTATAAAAGCCTTTTGGATGTCTAGTGGTTTCATTCTTTTAACTTTACAGGTCCGTATTTCTACTAGATTAGGGGGTTTATCCTACTGCGCGATGTTCAGAGTCTTCATTAAAGTCGATAGATACCACCCTGTTAAACCCCATATTTCTAAACGGCCATTCATCCCAGGTCCTACTTCATCTTTCTGGTATTGGGTAGCCGCATAAGCACTCGGTCCAGGTTCAGACCCGTTATGAATGAGATCTGTTACGTCTATAGCCCAGTACGGACGATGGCCTCTAAATAAATATGATCGTAGTCTTGAAGGAGATGTCAACGCAGCCAACGGGAGATGAAATACAAAATCCACTTCAGAAGGTGAAGCCTCCCTCCGTATGGAAACCATGTCAAGGGAGGGAAATGGATCATCGTCCGACAGGGATTTCTCGTATGGTGATTCAGAGTGCACGAAGCCCTACTGGATTTTCAGTGAAACGAACTACAGAATATTTAATCACTTACGGCGATAGGCCAGACTTTCATGTCGCCGCGTAATGAGTATTCTGGGGGTCCAATTTCTCCAATCACCTCAATTTGAGCAGGCTTAATGCCAAGCTCTTCGTAGGTCTCCCGTAGGGCGGCATCGACAATTGTCATATCCGACTGTGGAACTGTAGTTATAATAAAGCAGGAGCTTGTATAATGCTATTGCCATACCTCGTCAATCCTACCCCCAGGGAAGCTGATTTTAAAGAACATTTAAAATTTTAAAATAGGAAGCAATACGATAATCATTTACCTCACCTCTCCGGAATGAGTTCTTAGAGTTTTCCCTCTAACTTCAAACAAAATCCCGGGTGAACCCCCCACGTTACAAAATGGTATTAGAACTGCCGCGTTGCGTGATTTCACTGTTCCGAGGTCCTCCAAAGTAGTGTTGGTTGAAGCCTGCTGTAGCACAGCTCGGAGTTCTCTCAAAGCTCTCGGAGTAAACGGGCGAGTCAATGACAAAGAGAATGAATGAGAGGCTCCTAAATGTCGGAGAGCCATAGTGGTATAGATGAGGGAGTCATTCGTTCATTAGGACGGCTGTTATTCGATAAGTCATGACTGTGAACGTGCAACATGTCAGCATGTGCAAAGCATTGTTTGGTGACATGTTTCAACGACGTAAAGATCTCATGGATTCAATATATACATATACAGCTTCTAGTAGTACGTACTCTACTGATACGTTGTTGTGGATGAATCGTATATACAACACCATAGCCACCAAGGCCAACTGATGTTACTTCATTTACATGTTCCTCCCACTACTCGGTCGAGTCATGATAGGGGTGGACAGAGGAACTTGTCATCCAAAAGCCAGCCGTAAACTTACATCCAGGATTCTAGGGCTTATAATTCAAGGAGGATGTTTAAAGGTTACTCAGCCCTTCTTTCCTTTCTTCTTTCGCGCAGAAGCTGATTTGAGTGGTGAAACACCTGGGATTTCGATGGATCCACCAGCAGCCTCTGCCTCTACGCCGCCTCCTTCCTCAATCTTTGTTTTGGCCTCTAGGAAGAACATAATATCTCTAACTTGATCTTCAAGCTCTTGGACCTTTTGTTGAAATCCTTGCTTTTCCAAGTGGGAGATTTCGAGTTTGTCTTTCACATTAGCCAGATTCCTCATTAATCCTTCACTAACAGCCTTTTCCTCCTTAAGTTCCTTCTCGAATTTCCGAGCTAGTTCTAATGACTTCCCGGCTCGATTTTCTGCTTTTGTTTTTTCTTTCAAAAGCTCTGATGCCCTCTGCGCCTCAAGCCTTTCCCGCCGGGATAGTTCTTCTCGAGTACGGTCGCGTTCGATTTCGAACTCTGTGGAGACACGTTCAAGGACTTTTTTCAAATCATTGACCTGCACTTTGAGTTCAGACATTTGGTCCTCGTAGTATGACCGTTGAGAGTCGAGTTGCGAAGTGAGTAAGTATGAGTATTCAATTCCTATTGCTTCTATTTTCTCTGCGCTGAGGGCATCAGCAGTGCTTGGGCCTAAGCCACCATCCCGTGGTGCAGTTCCCATCGATGAAGCGGCACTAGGTAGCTCGACTAACTTGCCATCTGCTTTGTTTTGGATTAAGCGATGAACATATCCATCACCTGCGTAGTCCCAGACACGCTGCGTCTCCAATTCCAAAGCGTACAGATGAGTTGTTTCTTGATAATGTGCTTGTGCGTGTGCGCGACCATACCGGCCACACCCTATATTGCCGCAAATCAAACATATCCAAAGATTCGTTGTTGAGGAACAAGATGAACACGAAGATAGTGTCGGAGAGGATGGATTGGCGAAGGGGGTGGGGCGTAGGGTGGTGGATGAGGTAGGGTGAGATGATAGTAAGTTTTGAGAATATCTACAAACTGGACATCTTCGAAAATTTGAGTTGTTGGCTGTTGTCAACAAGCAATGGCTTACCTGCTATCTCCCCATTTACTGAGACACATACAGTGGAACGTATGTGAACAGGGTACTGTAATGAGGCCAGTGACTGCAGAATCCATGCGTTCCAAACATACGGGGCAGGTTGGCAGTTCGTAAATTGATCCTTGAGATGTTCCAGACCGTGATATGGCTTGGGAGATAGTATCATCTGTCCCAACCATCACAGACAAAATATGTACGACATGACAGATCTCGGGCTGGTGAAGTATTAGTATTCAGTATTTGCGATAGTAGGTGAGTGACAAACTTCGATAGAGTTAAACGGTTTCCCATTATAAGCTTCCAAAAAATCAGCTGCATCCGTAGGATTTGGAAACCTGATAACTGCAATTGACCGATTCGGCGCAAAATCGCTTTAAGTGCATAGGTATAACAGAAGTTAACCAATCCATCAAGACTAACCGGATGAGCCGAAGGTGAGCTATTCCCTCTTCTGCTGGTGCAACGAACGCGAGAAAGTCTGACGGTGTCATCCAAGACGGAACGGCAAGTACACCAAGCATGAGACCATCAGATTCATTGGTATTGTCGAACTGCATATTTGATGTTACACTTTCAAGCTCTTTGAGAGACGGTTTAGTTGCCGCATCTCGAAACAAGTGCACGGTGCCTTCGGGCAAGTTCGTTGTGCCAGACTTGCTTCTTTTATGAGGCACGAAGATGGCCTCTGTATGGCCCAGAGCTAATGTCCAAAAGGTAACCCTCCAGGAATATGAGTGGGGAACAGAAAGCGCCATACCTCTATTACTATGCTTCTTCTCTTTTCCACTAGCACTTTGGCCTGTGCCCTCAAAATCCATCCAGTCGATTTGAATAGGGCCTAACCTGTAGTCGTGATTGTCTTGATATAAAAATGTGTTTCTACGTTTTGAAGATTTTGTAGAGTGCGCTGGAAGGGGTTGAAATAAAGATTCAGGAAGAAAAGTATCGCTCGTGTTTCCTTCAACTTGAGCGACGATACGGACGTGATATCCACGCATCTCAACTAACTCCAGACAGCATACTTTTGACAAGGTTGTCGCGGTGCCTGGAAGATGGAGTCATTACACATAGTGTTTGGCATACCCCTCGCAGCCAAACACAGTCACACATAATGGTAAAGTACTGATGCTCACAGTTGATACGTACTATCATCAATATACAGAAAGCGCAATCAATAGCGTGATAAATTACATGGTGTAGATGTGTACTTTTGTACTATAGACCTTCGAAGAATGACAAGTCCTGTGCAGACAGTCCCCCAGACTTCATAGGGGCAGTTGAAGGTGTGGAAGACGGCGGAGATTGGGATCTCTGTAATGCATTGCCGTATGGGGTGGATGTGGGTGAAAGCGTCTGTGGGGGTTTGGGTATTGAGAAGGTAGACTGGGATTTACGGTTCGCTGGAACTGAATTATTCCAAATGGGCAAGGGAGGCCTCTGAAGTTTTGAAGAGGGAAGGGCTGCGGGGGAAGATGTGGATGAGGGCATAAGAGCCATCGCACTGGCTTGTTGTGCTTGGAATGGCGATGAGATCCCAAAGATATCAAGATCAGAAGAATAAAGGTTTTTCGCCTGCTGAGTATTCCCAGGTGGTGCTTCGGGTGGTGGGAGAGCCTCTGGAAGGGGAGATGGAGGAGCTGGCCATTTACCACGGGAAGCAGCTACTTCCATCAAGCTCATTGTCCGTTGATGATCACTCTGATGAGAAACTTTTTGCTGCGTCGGTGGCTTGTCTTTAGTGGGAGACGAGACCCTTGGTGGCCGTGAGCTGAAAAGTTGTGGTTTCGGCGCAAAGACCGTAGGTTTCGCAGGAAGTTTCGGAGGAGAAGGCGTACGAAGCTGCGGTGATACAAAGTCATCAAAGTCGCCAAATCCACTATTCCTCGAAAGAGATGTGTTGGCCATAAGTCCCATGAAGGAAGTATTTTGGAGTGAAAAAGTCGACGAAATACTTTTGTTACCTTGAGTTGACACATCGGCCGGATAAGAGAGAAAGTCGGAAAAGTCGTCATCATCAAACCTGCTATTTGCTTTGGGAGGCGGGGGGGTTGGTTGTGTTGGTCGTAAGATCTGGGGAGGAGGCGACAATGGTTTGATTAACCCGGAGGGTGGCATATGTTGATTTGGCACCTTCGGAGGACCCGGTATACTAAATTCTGATATATGGTTCGGGAGTGGTGCTTGGGGAAATATAGTTGACGAGTTGGAGGTATTTGACATGATGGCATTGAATGTGCGTCTCTTATTGGGAACAGGGGTTTGGGTTCTTGAACAAGGAGTAGAGGGGCAATTCATCTGTGGTGTTTGTTTTTCTGCAGTTTGAGGTAGACTAAATTGATTCCTGAATGTTGAAATTGTAGAAAAATCGAAACTGTCATTGCTTAGAGTTTGAATAGGTTGAGAGTATGGTGCAGTCGGAACAATCGGAGCGGGAGCAAGAGGCGAATCAAACAGTGATATAATACTATCCTTTTTAGGCTGCGGTTCAGGCGTTGGAATACCACTTGGATTTGAAACGGGAGACTTCGTAGGGGGTACATGTCTTGGCGGAGGCGCAAGAGGAGGAGGAAGTTTTGTAGGAAGCGGGTCCGACTCAATCATGCTCGACAACGCACTCAGTTGCGGTGTGTCGCTGAAATCGTCATTTGCGCTAGGTACAATATCTGAGAGGAATTCCAGATCATCCGTAGACAAAGCAAGGGAATTCTTTGTATTAACATGTGACGATTTGCTCCTGGAGAACCGACCGAGAAAACGTGAAACAGCCGATGGGGGCGCGGATGCCTGCGAATCTTGTAAAATTGTTGGTGACGCTGACGGGTTAGGACTCGAATCTACAGGTCCTGACTGGCTGTACAGTGCAGGTGGTAACGAAGAGGTAGGTGAGGGCAGGTTGTCAGCTGTTTTTAATGATAGTTTCGAGTCTGTACTCGGCCTCGGTGAATGGTTTAGACCATTGGAGGTTGGGGGAGTGCTTGAAGGTCGTGCAGGGGATGTGGAGCGAGGGGATTTGGATAGATCTGGGGGTGGTACAATTCCCCTGCGCCCAAAGAATGACAATATACCTCCAGTTGCTCTCTTTTTTGGGTCATCAATTTGAGGGTTTTCCTCAGTCTTCTCAAGAACTCGCCATCCCGGGGGAGCAAGGTCATCATTTACAGTTTCTGGACGAGATTTAAGAGATGCTTCCCATGATGTTGAACCTTTAGCTGCCATAAAGATTGCGAATGGACTTGACCGGCTGATTGACGTATGCCTTGTAAGTCGCGAAGCTTCTGCTGCATGCTTTGAAACTGCAGTTTTCAGAAATGGCACCATTTGAGGCAACATCATACCCTCCGGAATGAACTTATCTCTGACGTTCGCACTGAAAATCCGGATAACATTAGACCAACTACTGAAAATGGGGGTTACTCACAGCACAAGGTTCTCGTAGATGTCTCTAAGGGATTCGGCCTGGAATGATTCTTGCTCGTCACCTTGCTCAGTTTGTGGCCATAAATCATTGGATAATCCCTCTAATTGGTTAAGAATGGATGATAGAAGTTCTGGGGGCTAAGAAAATTATCAGAAATGAGTAAGTCTGGCTCCTGAAACACTATGCGTACAACATGGCGATCTTGCCTCTCCTTTTCCATTCTCGCCCTATCCCATTCATCAACATCATCTTCTCCTCCAGTGATGACTTGTTCATCTGAAGTCCAGGAGGATTTCCAGGTATTCTCTTCATCGGTTACCGATGGAGGAAACACTGTGTGTGAAGGCGTCCATGGGTCTGTAGCTATTGAGTCGTGCCCGGTTTCGAATGTGCCGAACGCATCGGGACTACTTGGGGCCGAGATAAAAGTCTGAGGGGTTGATGAACGCGTTTCTATGCTTTGCGACTCCTCTTCTGATGCTTGCGGAGAGGAGAAAGTACCGTCAAGAGTGGGGGGTGTTTGCAAGCTCAAATCCTTCACTGGGGGAGTAGTTGATTGTGAGTCGGATCCAGATGACGTTGATTTTCCGAGAGAAATGTTATCATAAGGAGATGGCTGTACGTCCCAACTCTGGGGGAGATGATCTGTATCACGTTTCCACAAAGACGCGTGAGCATCAGTGGGTTCATCCCACTGGACTCCGGGACCAGTTGCCCATGAGGGAATTGCAATGTCAGTTTCATCATCATTGACAGGACTAATTGCTGTAGAAGCTGGCCAAGTAGACGATAAAGATATTTGATCCAATACAGACTTGGAAGAGGGATCACCCCAAGCGTTTGCCCAAGGGTCATCCATTGTTGAGGAGAGCAATTCAGAGACTCATAAAGGACGGAAGAGCTCAATATTCAGGGTCGTTGTTGCGGTATTACGACTTGAAGAGGAATTTACAGGGAAAGAAATATTATTAAATATATTTTTATTTCTTATTATTTTCAGGGGCTGCTCTGGTCACGTGCGTACCTTAAAACCCAAGGTTGCTGAACACCTTCAAGAATAACGACGACCGACAGTTTTCGCAGTCGAGCACCTTCTCGTACGTTATCGTATCCACCTCTCCTTGGTTACCTCGCAACTGGATTATATACATCCCATGAGTCTCCCAACTGGAGATTCCCATATCTTGGAATGGCAGGAGTCCGACGTTCACAGTTGGCTATCAGGTCTTGGCTATCCGCATTATGAAAACCAGCTCAAAGGTCGGTTCATTTCTCCGTGCTAAGGACACTTTTTGACCAGTTAATTGTATCAGAACACAGAATTTCTGGAGATGTCTTGTGTATGCTTGACGCCGACGCTCTAAAAGCCATCGGCGTCAGCACCATTGGGCAGCGACTTTCCATCTTAAAAGCCATTTATCAACTCAAAGTCGCTGAGAATATCCCCATAGAAGAGGGGCAATATGTTCCACCATGCAAGTTTGCGCTTCCTCCAGTATATTTTGCACTCTTAACATTCCTAAACAGCGGAAGCGTCGGAACACACAGAAAATGTATCCGTGGATAAGCTGCACACAATAGTACAGGAACAAGGTATATCCAATTCGCAAACAGTTGTTTTCTCTCTGCTCACAGTTCGTAGCCCAACGATTACGAAGCCTAGAAGAAGACAACCGCAGCCTCCACAGTACAGTAGAATCTTTTATGGATGAGATCAACTCATTACGTTCTTCAATGGGGCGTATAAGTTCTGTAAGACATAGCCTTTTGTTTCGATCCCGGTGTTGACTTCTGCACAGGATGAATCAGGAAGCTCACTTCGTCGGCAGACATCATTCAAATGGGATAATAATTTCGTCAAACCTCAAAAATCTCCCACAAAGGTGGAGATCAGCGATTCACCACACCCATCTCCTCATCGCCTAGAACATGAGATATCCGCTACCACACGCAATGGCAATCCAATGATTGCGTCTTCATCCTCATCTTCCAACGAAAAGCTTCGGACAGAACCAGAACATGTTGAAAGTCCTAATCCTAATAATTCTAATCAACTTGCTCCTAAAGCGCAACGTCAGGAGAGTTCTGACAATCTCAAAAGCTTCAAAGTCAGTTTGGAGGATCCCACATGGAAAGTCCTGCCTGCCGCTCTCAAGAAATATCGAATCAATAATGACACATGGCAAAACTATGCAATGTTCATATGTTATGGTTCAGCAGGTCAGTATGATTGCCAGTGAACTATTCGAAACAAGTAACTGATATGCGTCACCAGGTAACCGTATTGAACGGTGCCTTAGCTACGACGAAAAACCCCTTCTCCTCTTTCAAAGGTTAAAAGACCAAAAAAAGAACCCTGTATTCATGCTCAAACACATCAAGGACATCCGATCGCCTATTGCAGTCGCCCAGCAAAAGCATGCTGCTCGTAAGGCATCTTCTGTAATAACTAGCGAAACTGCAGCAACCCAGGGCCATCAGAAAGCAGCATCTACCTCCCGACCACTCAACCGCCCAACAAGGCTCGACGTTCAAGACCTTTCTACTGCCCCTGTATCAACAGCTCTAAGTCCACAACCCGGATGGCCAGACCCTGGTGTTTTGTCGCCATCCGCCGAACAACAAAGAATTGAGGATAGTTCCATTGGTCCATCGCCATCACATCGCCTAGGACACACCACCAGCTCGACAAGTATGAACGGGAGCACCGGTGTAGCATCTCCCTCGAATGGAGTCGGTGACAGCTCAAAACCTAAGATTAACGTTGAATCTGGAGATACCCCAATGTCGACTAACTCTGCTGGGAGGGAGATGCCGGTGTCCAGTGGTGTTTCTTATGCAGTAGCGATCTATCCATACATGGCCGAACACGATGACGAGTTTGATGTCGTAGTGTGAGTCATCAGGTTCATTTTATTAACCTTCCCATTAACTCTCCTACAGGGGCGACACATTCGTCATCCTCTCTCGGGCTCGTGGCTGGTGGGTGGTTCAACGTGACCCAACGGGGTCTGGTGTTCTGGATACAGACATCGTCAAGCAAGGCTGGGTTCCTGCTGGATGTCTGCTGGAAACAAATGTACCAGTTGCTTCAGCTATCGCAGAAGCGACTGCAGCCAAAGGTAGTTCCACAACAGCATCATCGCCTCAAACACCAGTGTCGAAAACACCAATCCTACCATTGAGCATTATATCAACGAGTTTCCCAGGGATCGCCCTGATGGATTATAAGAAGAAAGGAGAGGAAGAGCTTGACCTAGTCAAGGATGAGGCACTGAGGGTATTTAAGCGGTATAACCATTGGTCATATGTTAGTCACTTTTGTTTATCGTGAATGTGTGACCGAAATAATTCCGTCATAACAGGCTGTCAAAGAAGAAGGCGGCGATCGTGGTTGGGTACCTGTAAGTCGAGACAATTTTCTTAATCCTACTTATCTTCTCACGACTATCCTAGTCTTGGTTTATTGGGAAAGTCTCTGCAACACCGGTGACACCAAACCCTGGTGTTCCTTATAATCCATTGGCCAATACATCTGCCTTGGAAGATGTAAATCAGGCGCAAGTATCACCGATGTCGTCTGCGTTCCCTCCTGTTCAGTCACGTACACCTGTAATGTAAAACCTCCGAGCCTCGTTGTTCAGCCTCAACTTTCTTGCCTTCAACCTTCTTTTTTTGGTTATGATTGCTTTGACGACTTGCTTTTAATACATTGCCTCGATTTCGTATTTATTGTATACATTACCAGGTTCCTTACGACCATCTCCTCGCTCCTTTGTCTACTTTTTTTTAATACTTAGCATGCTCTTTTACGCTCATTGTATCTGCTACATATCTCATCTCACAGTATTCCCCCCACAATAACGCCTCCTTTTGGATTGCTACTTCGTTTCTCGACTTGTACTAAAGAAAATTCAAATACTCCGGTTGCGCATTGGTTGATTTCCTGCCTGTGATATATGTATTGGCGTAGACGAGGGTGAGTATTATTACTAATACGGGTTGTCTCCGGCATACATACCCTCCAGCACGTTGCAAAGGCAGTTATCTGGGTTACTTAGAAATACCTTTATCGATCATTCAGTTTCGTTATCACTATGGATTTACTTAGACTCTTAATATGTATGTACTTTTATATTCTAGTGTATACTAAATGAATTATCATGACATGAAGCCGACTCGACGTCGTATTATTCGGCATCCCATATGTGACAGCAATCAGCATATTTATGAATTGAGCTGGACGACAACGGCTCAAGCAATGAGTGATCTAAATACACACACCGAGTCCTCGTGAATACATGTTGCAAGTTTGTTTCATTCATGATCAGTGTCATGAAATACAGGGGGGTCTTAAAGTAACAAGAATGAAAGCTGCGATCAAACCAATGGAAAAGTTACGGTTATAGTAATGCGAAATGTGTCGTGGGTGTTGACATCGTTTCAGGTGTTCGAGTCTTGTGGGATAAAGTACTGAATTCGTGCTGAGCGGCTGTGGAGGGGTGAGACCTTGTTCATGCAGAAACTGACGTAGCCGTTCCGCTTCTGCTCGGATTGATTTGATCTGCTTGACTGCTCGTTCCCGTCTCAATCTGGCCAGCTCGTCTATTTGTTCTTGAAATCGACGCACTTTATCTGCAACCTAGAAGCAAATTCAAGGACACACCATTAATAAAATCACACACCGTTCTTCAAAGGCCAGGACCTGAATGTCATACTCCTCCTGTACTGATGATGCATGTGTGCAAAGCGTCTTGCTGTCAACAATCCCCAGTAGTGCATTCCACTCTCCTTGCCTCACATGACGAGTGAGGTTGGATACTTGACAGAATGTAGTCTGAAACACTATTTCCAGAACAAAAATCAGGAAGTTAGCATACAAGAAGCAGTCGCTGGACAGTAAGTCGTAAATTTCATCGTTTTCCGTGAATGACATTTGCCAGGACAGTGATTTGATGTGGATAAACCTTAAGATCTGCTAGGAACATTATCTTCCCTATAATGCGATCATTGCGATGGCGTAATAAGGTTTCTAGTGTAGTAACTGTGTCATCTGCATGTCGTTTTTCTGGTAACAAAGGTGATGAAGGTGTTGGAGTTGGTAAAGGGGTTGCTGGAGCTGAATGTTGCATAGAACTTGTTTCAGAATCTGTCCCACCGTCCCATCGCTTAAATGTAAGGTAACCATTCCGACCATGACTATCTTGGATGGTTGCCACAACATATTCATGTTGAGAAGGAGATGGAGACTTGATTAAATGAGTAGAAATATCTTTGGTGGTGGATCCCGAATGCATAAATTAAAAAATCCAGAGATATTTGCACAGGGATACAGAAATAAAATTTACAACTAAACTCAACACCTACAACAGGTTCAGGTAAGTTCAAAATTCAAAGCAAAAAAGAAAAAAGAAAAGCAAGATATGGCTTCACTTGAGACGACATCTTGGGAAGAGGTATATCCACTACGTTATATCCCTTCATTTATCTTATTTTCTCACATATATCCCGTGACTTCTCTTCTCATTAACAGCCTTGTGAGTGCAATTGACATTGCATGGACTCTTGGGACGTAAAAGTTATAATTTCCGCTAAAAGTGGGAATGTTAATCACTTGGGGCATGCATATAAAGCAAGGATGTAGTGGTGGGATAGGCATGGTCAATGATCAATTACCTGTTCATTCATTTACATCGAAGTGTTACATTTTAAGTAGTTACACATTTAATGAGAGAAGGGAAAAAATGAAATTACATCGGGAACTTGCAGTATGTCTCATGGATAAAAAAGAAAAAGATGACAAAAGTATTGACATAACCGATCAGAGGCGTTGAGTCAATCAACGGCCGTTCTGCCACCACCACTTTCTGGAATGCCTGTCTTCATTACGGTGTCGGTCCGCTGCTGCGAGAAGAATACAATAAGGATTACACCTGGCGAATACATAATGGGAACGAACCGTTATCTGTGCTATACAAGTCTGAAGTAGACATTTACGACCTTATAAACTAATCAAGTGTGAATATTAAAAGTAGACTTACGTTTTTCAGAATGTCTGCGATCTCGGCGTCGGCTTTCATCGGCATCTGTAGTAAGCTCGCAGTAAGTTTCAAAATTCTGTTGCTCCCATGAATCTCTTACGTGGAACACCATATCCTCCGGTAGGAGTTTGGTATGGAGGTGGAGGAACGACATAACCTGCAGGTGCATTCTGGATTTGATTATGATTATGATTGGAGTGGTGTCGACCATCAGGAGATGGGGGTAAGTGTCGTGAATCCGTGTGACTAGAATGAGGAAGATAACCGCGAGGCGAAGAAGGTTGTTCAATTCCATTGATCGTATGAACCTCCCGGCCATCTGCGTAAGACCGCGTTACGTGCTCATTCCCCTAAAACATGGATTTAGTAAATCGATGGATAAACCACTTGGGGTGTGGATTCATTTATTCTGACTTACGTCCCAATCTCGGCGTTTGTGAACGGTTTGAGTAATACCATTGACAGTGGATGTCATGAAGCTCTCACTTGTCCAGCGGCCCTGCCCACTTTCGAAGGGTGAAGTGTCCACAGAGAGGAAACCAGGCGTAGGCGCCAGCCTGTCGCGATTAGAGAAGCTGCCCCCCATTCCGGTCAGCATATCACGTTCCATGTTAGCCATCATACCACCTATTTCTGCGTGCATTCTATGCATTTGTTCAAATGGATCATTGAACATAGGTGGTGATGGGCGGTGGTGGTGGCGGTGGGGCGAGTGGCGTGCTCTTGGGAATTCGTCGAATCCAAAGATGGAGTCGAATAGCACAAAAGGATCACTGAGTCCAAACGAGGAGAACGGAGAGCGTGGACCGAAGAATGGATCGGGGAAGGTATTGGAGCGTGATCCGTATTGATGATGGTAAGAATGATTTCTTGAGTGGTTTCGTGGCACAAAGTCTTCAAGCTCAGGTTCTGGAGGAGGCCAGACACCATGTTGATCATATTCCTAGTATAATTGTGTCTATTGATAGAGTGCAAAGTATATTCAAGCATTTCTGCTTACTTTTCGTTTCTCGGGATCACTTAGAATTTCGTATGCATTATTAACCTTTATATAACAGTGAATAACCAATATATGGTCTCATGTCCTACAAACCTTTCTGAACTGTTCCTCTGAGCTTGTTTTCTCAGCAGCGCTAGCAGTTGGTGGAAGCCTGTCGGGGTGTGTCTGTAATGCCTTTCTCTTGTATGCCTTGCGAACTGTAGGCAACAGGTGGTCATCAATCTTAATTTGCCTGGGAATTGGAAGTAAGATGACGCACTTTGTTCAGTAGATGCATCCTTTGAGAGTTCGAGGACTTCGTATAAGCTTGTTGCCATGGTAAGATGTAGAATCAAGAGGGGAAGAAGGTGCAGAGCCGGACTATAGTAGGAGGAAAGGTGCAATGGACATGCGCCACCCACGACCTTAAATATGCCGGTGCACCTCCGCATCCTCATCTATCACGTGCTCTTTTTTTCTAGTACTTACTATCCTTGCTACTGTCGTTTCCTCGTCTCAACATTTCAGATGCATCTCCAAGAAACAATCTTATGTGCGGGTGCACCCACAACAACCAGTGCAGGACCAGGTGCAATTTCTATCCACGATTTCCAAACCGGAGCCACTCTTGCTTCGTTCAAACAAACAAGTGCTGGTTCTCGGTGTACAGCAATTCATGAGTCAACAAACACCCAAGGAGGGTTTATGCTTGCTTCTCAGCCGGACAAGTCGATCATGAACGTGTATAACTTCCAGAAGGTGTGCCGCAGCTTTTGCAAGTTCATATACTGTCCATTTAATACATGTGCCATAGGATCAACTCAGTGCTAAGATTGTTCTTCCTGAGAAATTATCCTGTATTGCCATAGACCCCCGTGGCGATTATTGTGCCGGTGGCACAGCCCAAGGCCGGATACACTTCTGGGAGGCATGTCTCCCTCTCTTTTGCCCAGTTAATTCATATGAACAAATATGACTAATTAGATTTCATCTGGTCTCCTATATAACTCTTGGGACGCTCATTACCGGAAAGTTAACGTCCTGAGGTTTACTAGTGATGGTGCAGCGCTTATATCGGGCAGTGATGATTCTGGAGTCAGCGTCTGGTCCGTATCTAGGTCAATATGGCCTCCTTTCCCCCTTTTTTTAGTATTCACCGATCTTGATGATAGATTGCTTGATGATGAGCTACAAAATGATCTACCGACGCCATATTGCACGCTTTCTGACCATACCTTACCGGTGACAGATATTGTTTGCGGCGTTGGTATATTCCCCTCGGCTCGTGTGCTCACTTCTTCAGTTGATCACTCTGTCAAGGTTCGGTTAATCGAACAATTTGGAGTTATTTTTAATACGCACTTCATAGCTTTGGGACCTCTCCTCAAAATCACTTCTTACTGCCTTCCAATTTCCGCAACCCATAGCCCACCTTGCGTGGGATGTCACGGAAAGAATGTTTTTCGCTGCTTCGAATGAGGGTTCGATACACCAAGTTAATCTCTTTCGACAACGTGAGTCAAAGTTCGGCGGCCTAATTACCGAAGCCATCGGCGGTGCAGGAGTAACCGATATCATTAATGTCGAGGAAGAAAATCGCAAAGCTAAGAAACGACTCATATCTGTGCCGTGCATAACTTTTTTCCCCTCTTAACACCAACTCATCTAATGATCTTCATAATCAGACAACCGATATCCTCCATTGCTATATCGCTAACATCCAACTTCCTACTAGCTGGCACTTTGGAAGGTTTTGTGCATATATATGATATTCCATCCCACCAGCTACTCCGAACTATTACTGCTCAGAAGGGTCACCAAGTATCGTTCTTGACCGCAATGATAAAACCACCTGACTTAATTGGCCACATTAGCTTGGATTTCGGGCCAGGGGGTGTAACAGACATTAAAGACGTAATACCGGTGAAACCTGTCATTCCTTTTCACAGAACACGGGATGCGAAGGCTCGTGATGCTCATGAAGTTTCTATGATGATACCAAGCCATGATAGCGTACGTCATATACCATATCTATCATAATATCCTAACTCTCCTGCTTAGCCATACCATGATGAACGAACATCATATTCTAGAGATGAATTTTTCAATGACCATTCTTTCTTCGTACAACCCTCCGCAGTAACCACGAATGAAGGCGCCGACGCAGTATCACTGAAATCGAAGGTACAAGATCTTGAAAACGAGGTTGTAAATCTGCGAGAGCAGCTAGGAAAGGCAAAAAGTATTAATGACACCATGTGGGATAATATTGTCCAGAAGCTTGTCGGACAACCTAATCAGCAAGATGCTAATGATGTGCCATTGAATAATGAAGATGGTGATGATGCGCAAAAGAGAAGGAAAAGGAATAGGGATGCTTAGGAAAAGGGGTCGGAATGGTCTATAACCGGCATATCGTTTATGTCACGACAAGCCTTCCCTTATCATTATTCCAACAGAACTGCTGACTCCTAAGTCTTCAGTAGTATTCTACAGAACGTGACTGGCTATATCATACGATGATCGCCTCGATGCTTATATCGACGTTAGGTACGAATCATGGCTCAGAGCTCCTATTCTTCAGTGGTAGCCCCGATAGAGAACCGCCGAAGCACTGGGTGAACCTATATCTTCGGTTCTTTCCTGTCGGTGGTTAATATTTTATTGACAATAAATGGCGTATATGCAAAGTACCCATTTTCGTTGCTTCTCTGTAAGGGTCCGAAGGTAACTCGAGATTTATCCTGCTAGACTCCACTTTCCGACCGATCAAGCTACTGTCGTTATCGATTTCATTGACCATGAAATGAATTTCCCGAAGCATACTGAGCATTATGTCTCCAAGAAGTAGCAGAAAGGCACTGGGATCATCTTCCTACAATAAACGAAGTCAAAGTGAACATCAATTGCAAGGCCATGAGTAGAATCTTTTCACAATACATTGTTACATCAAACCATGCTGTATCCCTGGAGCCACTTTGGTTTTTTGTCGGATCCAGCACAGTGAGTGATATGTCGTATTGATAAGGGGTTATGAGACGGATGCTATTCTCCGGAAGTCTGATAAGATGCGACGATGATGCGCGGACTTTATAAAAAGACCAAG
This sequence comes from Floccularia luteovirens, assembly GCA_009739215.1. Lineage (NCBI taxonomy): Eukaryota > Fungi > Basidiomycota > Agaricomycetes > Agaricales > Squamanitaceae > Floccularia > Floccularia luteovirens. Next base: position 851,361 of record VSJF01000006.1, read on the forward strand.
TAACAGTTTCTCGTATTAGTTTGAAGTTTTAATAAAATGAAACTCACAGCTTTAGCAATTGTTGCATCGGCCGTGGCCAGCGCAACTGCACATTGTACAGTCTGGGGTGTTTGGGTGAATGGTGTCGATCAAGGTGATGGCAGGAATCTATATGTCAGTATTCGACCTGTTCTTTGATGTTCGTAACATGTAAAAATGTTTCTTTCTTGTTTAGATTCGCTCGCCCCCAAACAACAACCCAGTGAAGGATCTTAATTCGACTGCGATGGCATGCAACGTAAATAATCGAGGTATATTCCACCACATAGCTTTTATACTAGGTCAACAATAATGACATGCATATAAACAGTCGTGCCTGCAAGTGTTTCAGTAGAAGCAGGAGATGAATTCACATTTGAATGGTACCATAATACGTCCGTTGTTTCTTTTGTTCTGCTTGACTTTTCACTAAAGTAAATTGCCTCAGGCGCGACGACGATATTATCGCATCCTTCTCATCATGGTCCAGGTGTGTATTGTTCATACATAAAAATCAACCGCTGACGCTTCGCCCCAAGTTGCTGTGTATATTGCACCGGCGGCATCCAATGGCGAGGGCCCAGTATGGACCAAGATATTTGAAGATGCATACACCACTAGCTGGGGCGTTGACCGGCTTATTCTGTCTCACGGGCAGCACAGCGTGATCATTCCTGATATCCCTGCAGGAGACTATCTTATTCGAGGTATTCATCTCCCTCCCCTTATTTTGCGTTCCACAAAAATTTATAGTACATTCGGTTTGATTGCAATTGTAGCGGAAATTGTTGCTTTACACGAAGCCGACGTCGCTTATGACGTAAACCCGAAACGAGGAGCACAACTCTACATGAGTTGCGTCCAAATCAAAGTTACATCGAATGGAACCCAAATTCCTCCTGGAGGAACCACCTTCCCTGGTTAGTGATTTTGAAAGCGCTGTCTCTCTGATATATGGTATTTACCGTCTGCATAGGGTCATACACTGAATCTACCCCGGGTATTGTCTGGAATCTTTATATTGCAAAAGACCCCGCGACATATCTACCGCCTGGACCCCCCGTGTGGGAGGCCGCGGAAGGAGGATCCATTGCGCAAGTTGGCGTTGCGGAGACGTCCTAAAGAGTCCATGATAATGATAAAGATAAGCTGTGGTAGATATACCAAGATAGTTCCTGTATGGTTACCACTCAGTACTGTCCAACTTATTGTCTTTGACTTTTGCGATGCCAAGATCCAAGGAGTACTTGGTAATAATTGAGAAAGAGTGCTTAGCAGCTTAAGCCCTTCTCCGACGATTTTAATCACGTGACATCAATCGGCGGGAAGAGGCTCGCCGAACCGATGCCTAGAACAGTGACTGCTACAGACAACACATACGTGTGCAGTTTCAGCCATCGCAACGAAATACTCTCACATTCCACTTCTTGTTCAACTACTCACATCTTGACCAACGTTTCCATTGAATTGAACATGGTCAGTAGATGTGTCTCCTTTTAGTTGTTTAGAACAATTTCTGATGATTCCGATTCTGCATTGGCAGTCTGCGTATCCCGCGTATGCTATGGGAGGTTTGTGTATCGTGGGTGGTCTCACTGGGTTCGCAAAGTCGCGCTCGATCCCATCACTGGTGGCTGGTGTTGGGTGAGTAATCTTGCGTGATGCGATTCAACATTAGGCACTGCGCGTCTAACGTTTTCTTTTAAAGTGTGGGGCTGTTGTACTTATGGGGTGCCGATAGTATCCGCAAAGGGACAGCAAATGGCTTGGAAGCTGCACTTGGTGAGCAATAAATATGTAGCATGTGGACACAAACCTTGTAAATAACTTAACCGCATGTATTTAGGTGCCTCTGCATTGCTATTCCTCTCATCCATCCCTCGTGTGTCGAAAGGGCCTGTACCCGCTATTCTGGCTCTGACATCAGCTGGAACTGGACTTTATTACGGAAGTACAGTTTATAACCTTAGGGGATAGGTTTAAGTTGTTTTAAAAAAATCGAACCTTTGTATTCTTGTTATATTCTTTCTCTCCATCTATGCTTGAAATGAGAACTTTGCAGAATTTCCTTCTTTTGCTCTGAGCTTTGATCGCATGTGGAGTAATGACCTTTCGCTAGAAGTCGAACCCCTCCTGCTCTTGGCTGCCGGCAATGAAAGTTCGGCATCAGCGCATTTTGGGGTTCCCGGAAGGTGCTTACGGATATCCTTCCAAATGGTTTTCAAGGTTGATTATTGCTGGGACTCAAGATATGGTAAATGTTCAGTTAACGGTAGGTATGACTCTCTACCCCAACCATCCGCGCAACATGATCAACGAGAATGTAGAATACCAACTTAAACATAAACGTTGCAACTTCCCGCGGCAAGGTCTCGGATTTGTACGGCTATTTTTAGAGGCGGAGACCAGGAACAAAAGTGAGCCGAAAGACCGACTCGCTCGTACGAGATTCGATTGAGATTTGAATGATTCGGTCCGTATAAAATATTTGGAATTGAGCTGGATGGCGCAAGAATTGAGTTTTGCTATTTCAATTACTGCGCTTTCTATTACCGCTTGGGAAGGTGCACAGTCGAATACTTCTCAAAATTATGGTGGTCCAGAACAGAATCGCGGAGCAAGTTTTTGGTACTATAGGTCCGTATACTCTGGCCTGTCAGCTATTCCATCTATGTACATACGAAACTGACTCGTGGAATAAATTCAATAGGCACAATATGCTGGACTGGCCAACTAATCCCACAAATTTGGAAAAGCTGGCGCACGCGCTCCACTACAGGTCTCTCTCATTGGCTTGTGTGAGCATTAGTTGATCTTTACTCCGTTGCGGCCGTCTCATGCGCAAAAATGCCGCAGACTTTTATGGGGAATTTCTTCGGTGTTTCAAGGCGTTTACAACGTTGTGCAGCGAATAAATATCCCTCTTATGATACAACCACAGCTATTTGGTTTTCTCTCGCTAGTATCATGGGGCCAGGTAATTCTTTCATGCTATGTCACCCCGTCATAATTTATCTGATCTCTTTCTTTCCTATCATCAAACCAAACCCTAACATTCACAAACCAATGACCGATCACCAAGTGTCAATATTATGAGAGACATTGGACGCGCCGGAAATCCATACTCGTCACTCTACTCGTGATGCTTGCCTGTGGTAGTATCGAAACGGCCGTTGTATTATCTACTCAGGCCTCCCACAGCCGAGGGAGTCGTCGCGCGGTCAATGCCTTTGGAATTTTGTCATCCATTCTCGTCTCCGCCGGCTTACTCCCACAATATTGGGAAATCTACCGCCGCAGAGAGGTTATGGGCATTTCCATGGTGTTCATCTCAATCGACATTCTTGGCGGTATCTTCAACGACCTTTCGCTTGCATTTAAAGAAAAATTTGACGTAATCGCCGCCCTTACGTATACTGCTGTTATTGTGGGTATCAGATCCAACCTAAATTTATCCAATCTCCAACCCTCCCACAAATTTTACTCTTCAGGGTATTGATTGACACTAATGATGCTGTTAAACAAACTTTTAGATATTGGATGGTTTGGTTGTGTTAGCAGCAATTATCCTGAACCCTATAGCTCGTCGCCGTCGTTTACGAGAGGCCGAACAAAATGGTCAGGTACACGATGACATCGTCAGAGATGCGAGTACCCAGAATCATGATCTTGAAATTGGGATGGAGAGCCGGGGAAAGGTGGAAAAGAGCGAAGGAAGTTTACCAACCACGGTTGCCGGAACACCTTTAACTTCGCGTTCCTCCTCAAAGACCCGTTCTCCTTCTATGGACGAACGCAAAGTTGAACACAGCATAGAACAGATAGAAGCAAAAGGCGAGCCGCTAGGCCCTTTGAACGAGGACGAGAAAAAGGAAGAGGTTATCCAAGGCACACTTAACGAACTTGCCACGCTTGGAATTTATGATGATTTAGGTGCAAATGATATACCTCAGAACACTGTTACAGCACACAAGGCAGAGGACATTGCCATAGTAAAATGAAATTAACATAACGCTTAAAAACAATTGAATCTTAATCGATAATCACCATATGTACTTAGATATTGCTGTATTGTAATATTCGATTATTATGATATACCGAATCGAGTGTTTTTCCTTGGCGTCATCATTAAAATAGAATGTCGAACCTATGATAATGCAGCAGGGAACACCGATGAGTTTCCAGGAGTACAACTACCCTTGTCATTGTTGAGATTGTGAGTACACTTGTTTGTATCGTCTATTGGAATATATGTTTCGACTTCCGCCAGAAAAATAAAAGAAATAAAACGCAAAACACAGCTGGAAGAGAAGTGGGGGAAGAGAAAATGAGGGAATGTACGCAGGAAAGGGGTTTAGATGCCGACGTATAACAGAAAGGAGAACAGCCCTCTAGGAGATGTGACGAAACGCCAAAATCTAAACAGAAGAAATAATCGCTCAGCAGACCAGATACACAACAGGACGTAGGCGGCCATCCTGTGAGGTTATTTTGACCAATCCACTTGAGCTTGGTTCTTATTGTTACGATTCCTCGTCGTCATATTCATCATCGTCTTCCTCTGTCTCCTCTTCATCCATAGATTCCTTCAACTAGAAGCAGGCGTAATGAGGGATAAGACCGGTTCTGAGTGAGGCAATGTAAATATTACGCACCATTCCTACCAATTCATGACACTCATGTAGGTGGGCATTGATGATACCTTGTCCCTCTGGGATCGATCCATCTGCACCTACGAAACGTCCATCTTTCCGTAGAGAGTCAATTTGGAACAACGCGAGCTGATACTAAGTATGCATGTAACATAAATATAGTTCACAGTTGCTACGTTCAATATTTGGGGATACATATGAGCGCAAAATCACGAACAGGATACAGATCGCGGGGATTAAACGGACCGCCATACTTGAGCACTTCGTTCAGACATTTCTTCACAGTGGAAAGCTTGTTAGCCTGTATGTCGACCGGGGGTGTTATAATCATTAACAGTTAAGACATATGATTTTAGAAACGCACGATTGGCATGAGTTCTTCGGACACTGGCTCGCTCGACGATAGTAGCCGATATATAAGACCGTAACATCGTCTGAGGAGGTATAATAGCACCTGGCAATCATAAAAATAATTGCAACAGCCGAAGGGGAGGAAGATATTTGTAACTTACATACTGTCCCGATGGTCTATTCCCCTCGGAATCCACAAACTTTCCGTCCACGCGCATTTTATCAATCTCCTGCAAACTTAGCGAATAATTCCATAGATCTGTTTCGCGCAAGCTCCAACGATGTGTAAGTACAAGACTCTCAAGTTCCGCCCGAATTTCGCTTAGACGGTCGTAGATTGGTTTTAACTGTGGAGCAACATTTTTCGAGTCTTCACGTGCTTTGATCTCTTGGACGATCTCAAAACATTCCTCGAGTAGTGATGAGCAGATTGCTTGGGATGCTGGAGCAACCCCGCTTGGGCCAAGGAACTTTCCATCCACGCGAGTTCTGTGTTAGGCAACGGAAAATTTGATGTGCATTCAATCATGAGTTGGCGTAGAAGAGCGATATGTAGACAAAGGAATAGGTCAGTAAAGGGCATCCAGCAGGAGGGGTTGGCTCCAAGATAAACAACGAGCGACAGACATGATCAAACAGAAGAGGTACTCAACGAATCGATCCGACGTAATTCCTCCACCAGCGGTTTCAACTCGGCCTTATGTGAACCTTCGCGAGCGGCCAACGCAACCAGCTGCCGTCGAATGGTTACAAGCTTCTGATGGACGGGTATGAGCTCAGGTGACAACACAGACAGTGACTCTTGTAGTTGTTTAACAATAGCATCTATATACTCATTAATAATATGGTATATTAAAAAAACCGATTGCATACCGCATTCGTTCAATTGACGTTCTAGTAGTTTCACGAGGGATTTAGGATGCTTTCCGCTGTCATAGTCGTGCTGAACAATAGCGCGGAGATCATTCAAACGCCGGTGAAAGGGCGCAATGTCTGTCTCATTATACACAGCTGATTCGTTCATGTGATTTAAAATTTGCTAGTAAAAGAAGGGGGGGCCGAGTAAGTGAAACGAAGACCACGCGCAATTTGCATTGAAGGAAGCACAGTGTGGAGAAGGACAGGGACAATGACGGATTACTCACCCGCATGGAGGCAATTTGACAATAGATTGCGGGAGTGTCCCTCGTCTTTCCGATTGTAAGGTAGAAGAGGGAGAGAAGACTGAAGACGTCGGCGAGAGTGGTATCGAGACGGTTATTGTATGTGACATTGTCTTCACGTACTTCATTAAGCTTTGTTACTAGATTAGGATATCAGGAGATATATCAGCCAATACTCTCGTGACAGGGCGGGGATCAAGCTAGATTGCGTGTGTAGTCCGAAATCGGGGGTGAGACTTGCCTTGTTTTACAACTGCTTGGTAGAGTGTATTCACATCTGCAGCTTTGATAAACTCGCCGCGGTTCTTCTTGAGTGCTGTGAGTCTGTTCCGGATGCTATTAAGAGCCGGAGGTGAGCAGAAGCGAGAGTTGTGAGTGGAGTGCAAAGTTAGATGAAGAGATGACGCACTTGATGACAGACTCTAGGATGGGAAGTTCTATAGCAAAAATAAGGCTGACGTGGAGAGTATGAGTTGATGAGAGAAACGAACCTTCCTGGGGCACTGGAGGTACCATGTACGAGAAACTGACGGTAAGATGATAGAGGGAGCAAAAGGAGAGGAAGACCCAAGGCAAGACTCGCGCGTCGATATCGATTACACCACGTTTCTCACGGTCATTATTCTATTGTTTCTAACTTATTTCTCTCATTCCACACCGCAAACCGTCGCTGTTCTCCGCAAAGTTTGGACAAGGGAGCTATTATTTTAACAAAGAAGGGTTGATCTCCTTTGGGGGGGTGGTGGTAATAGAAGCACTGAGGACAAGCGGAACGGAGACATTGCTCGAAATTGTGTGAACACGTGAAATTATTTTCTTGCGTATTTATCACCAGAACGAGTATATCATGTTCTGTACGGCTCTAACGCTCGTCAAGGCTCTCTCAGCCATTCAAGCTTGCTCAACAAGGTCTTTTCCATGGAAAAATGAAACAATACGGAGACAACGTCCCCTTTTCAGAAATTTCGGACATGGCTTCCTAATATGGCTTCCTAATGTCCGATTTAAACGTCTTTCCATCCAAAATGCTCGGAGAGACCCTAAGTGTGCACGTAACTACGCAGGCATTGAAGGCGATCAAGAAGGTAGATTCTTTTTACCGTGTATATTGTAATAAATATGTATGTTCTACAGCATGGAGGAATAGATGAATATATCACTAAACTCGATCCGACCTTCTTGGAGATGAGGGCATGCGTTTAAGAGTGCTATTCCGTTCGCATGGGAAAGAGCAAGCATCACAGGCACCTTCATCAGGATCAAAGAATTATAAGGCCGGGAGGTTGGCAAACTTGATACGAGGAGCTTGCGCGTTCTTGGAATCTCAGGCTTCGCTAGGTATGCAGAGTCGCCATCTATTTTTTTTCTCTGTGTCCTGAGTTCAATGTGTATGATGTAGTGCGAAACAGACCATTCGGTACTTGCAAGAACGACATTGTTGGGAGAGTTAGGAATAGCTCATTAAAAGTCTTCACATCCTCAATGACCACGGTACAAATTTATGTTTATCTTATTACAATAATATAATAATTTTTCCATGCATACCACTCACCTTTAACTTGAAAACTGCAGATATCAACGAAACGGGCTTCTTGACATCTGTTAGGGTCTAGACGTCTAATCGTTATGATCGTAGTCTCGCAATAATTTTTTAACGAAATAACTTAATACCAGTCTTGCCACACAGATAGATCTTGTCCATATGTATATTCTTTCAACGACATAGTTATAAACCAACTAATTATTCCGAAATTTCTTGTTAGTTCAACGGTACTACATACATATCCTTCCAGCTCTTGAAAGTGGTATGTGGATCTCATTACATGCACCGGAGTTCAGGTTGGACCTTCCTAAAGATGAATCTGAAGTTCTGTTTGCAGGGACAAGCTAGACCTAGTTAACATTAAAAGTTGAACTACATCTCAGGTCGAGTAGTTTACATGGGGCAAATGGAAGTCTCCGTCATTGGCAGCTGTTCGGATAGTTCACACAGAATCCTGGTTAACTGGTGGTATAGGAGGTGTTCTTGGTATATCCTCTGAGTATGGCTCACTGCGTATCGGCCGGAGTTGCTTCGCAACCTAATCACTATATATGTGGCAAAGGTCATAACGCAGCAAACGCGCAGCTGATTCGCAATTTGAGAGACGCGTTTGACGAGCACGTGATGTAATATAATCTCCGAACGGAGGCAGCCTTGCCCAACCAACATTCCATATATAAAGCTCTTTCATCTTCTCTCATATCAGTAACCTTTACACCTTACAATCATGACTGAAAGAATCAAAGAGGTCAGTTTAAACTCTCAACCATGATTATCTCTCCATCGATTCTAATCATTGTGTTCATGTTCTCTTACTCGAATTCTCCAGAAAATGAGCCAATTGCGCGCAGAGGCAGATGCTGCTATCACGCGTGCGGAGACAGCAGAAGGAAAAGTCAAACGTTTAGAACAGAATCTACTAGAGAAGGAGCAAGCAATCCAGTCATTGGAACATCGTCTCAGCTTGCTTGACGATCAGCTTGAGAAGGCGGAGGTTGATATCAATAAGTATAAGACAGCAAATCTAGAAGGAGAGAGTTCGAAAATGGCGAGTGAAGGTCTTGTCCGCAAGGTGCAGTTGCTAGAGGAAGAACTCGACGCTGCCGAGAAGAATGTTAAGGAAACAGTAGAAAAGTATGTCTTCTTCCTCAGTTCACCTGTCCTTCCCTCATCTCCCTTCTTGGTGATGATTCGTCATTTACTTAATGTCTTGTTATGGTGGTCTGGCTGTGCAGGTTGAAACAAGTAGACATGAAAGCCGAACACTTCGAGCGGCAAGTGCAACGTCTCGAGCAAGAACGCGATACTTGGGAGAAGAAGTTCGAAGTAATGCCTCCTCCACTCTTCACATTTCTTATCTAATTGCCTATGTTTCCAGGAAGCAGACGCGAAATACAAACAGTCAAAGGCGGAATTGGAGGAACTGGAGCACTCTATGCAGGACATATGATCGCGTACTATCATATTACGCTTCTACCCTTAACGATAAACCTGCACCATATCCCTATTATTCCCACCATGATACGGTCCTTTTGTCCTGTCTTTTGCATATATGCCTTCCGGAATTAACGATACTACGATACAATTCAATTTTACTGAAATCTGGTGACACTTTATGAAACATGTTTGGGGTGATCCATCTCCCAAACATATATTCCCGGGCATCAAGCATTTCTAATTAATGTACAAGGTTTTATGATTCGATTCGATTATTGCTACACATACCCTGCTCTGTTGAATCACTTGCAGCAGGTTTAAAAAGTATCCCATTTATGCATTCTTCTCATCGGCGAACTTGAGAGAGATCGAGTTGACACAGTGGCGTTCATCGGCTACGCAAGAGGTCATATTAGGGCCACGCGGAAACGTATATGAGTATGTACGCACTAGGTGTGGGGAATCCTTCTCCCTTGAAGACGTGTCCGAGATGTCCACCACATGCGGTACAAGTAATTTCTATGCGAGTCATCCCCCAAGAATTATCTTCATGGCGTGATACCGCGCCGGGGATAGCTTAGGGACCCGGAAAATGGTTTGCACGCATGACCAGACGACTACAGAACGAAAGACATCTTACCATCAAAAAATGCAGGCCATCCACATCCACTCTAGTATGTCGGCGTTAGTAACACATAGATCGGTGATAACATCGCCGAGACCCCCACATTGAACTTCGTCGTACTCTTATACAATGGAGTACCACAACCAGCACAATTGTATACACCTTGTGCAGGGTGTTTGTCATATTTACCTGTGCCAGCGGGTTCGGTGCCCTTTTGGCGAAGAATGCGAAACTGGTTTGGAATCAAGGCGAGAGTGAATAATCAGGAGGGTTTTAAGAAACATCAGCGAAACGCACCTGTTCTGTGGAAAGAACAGCACGCCATTCTTCCTCAGATTTATTAACTGATGTAGACATTTGGCAAATCCGTTGGAAAAGTAGAGGGCTAGAAATCTGTGTTGTTGGTCGTCTGATTGCAGTAGGTGGGAAGAATAGCGTAGGTAGAAGGGCAAATCTGGGGGTTGAAACAACACGAATCATCCACTACGCCCACTGCACTTTAAGCTGTCCAGTTGACGTTGGGCGGTGGCAGTTGTGCCATTAATTCTTGATCTTATCAATGCTCCGCAGCTTCCACGTGGCGATGATCTTTGTCTTATTAAGTTTTAACCTACAATATGCTCTATATCATGTGTAACATCAATTACATTCTTGCAGCAAATTAACAATTATGTAAATGTTTCGACTTGAAGAACGTGTTTTTGTTTCTTGATGGTATTAGAAATCAGTTCATAACATATTGACTAAGTTATTCAACAGGCAGGCCCCAACTTTAAACCGCAAGATAACGTATTTTGTATGAATATGGCAAGAAGTGGTGGAATGCACAGGAGGTGAAGGCGGGAAGTAAGGGAGTAAAGGGAAGAGGAAGCTGTACATTGTAATTAACTTACACTGGTTCTGCCAAAAACAATACAATCGCGGTAACAAGGTCTACGATATAGGAGTGCGGTCTATTGCAGAATTTCGGAAGCTCGACTTGTCCTGCATCGAGTCTGTATGGCATGATTTATATTAGGGGCGTATGTGGAGACAAAAGAGTTGGTCTAACCATTATTGGATTTGTACTCCATTATTGTGGAAGGTGGAAGGTTTAGCACTTTCCTCAGTGTGTCCCTGAGCACCCAATATCAGTTCAAGTAAAGCAGAAAAGGGTGATCAAATTCACCTAATTTTCTCGCGGAGCTTCACGTCACCATCTACCCGATTCCACAAACTGATAATATCCTCACTTTGGCGCACACTGATTGTACATCCACATATCTCTGGCCATTCCCTCTTCTGGTCCTTCTCCCCGTCTGCACCATCTTCTGCATCTGCATTGCCACTTGGGTTCTTACTTTCCCCATTCTCTTCCTTCGTACCTTCCATACAGCACTCGTCGAACTGGTCTCCGATCACTGCCATGACAAGGTCTTCCCACAGGCGGTCCGCGACGCCTTTCTTGAGGCGTACGATCCACTTTCCACCACCTAAATTAAGAGGGTCCTCCCAGATAGGACGTCGCACGCCTGTGTGGAATAAGAGATAGTCTGTGGTGGGCTGTAATGCAGAAGGCGGGGCTAGGTGTGTCCATAATGACCAATAAGATTCAACCTAGCAATGTAAGATGGATAAGCACATTTGAACTGAAAAGTAGAAAATAGGGAGTGATGATTTGACGAGTTGAGTGTGATTGATGTAAAGAAGAGGATGATGAGTTGGAATACCTACCGAACTAAACGCGGATATCTTCTTGATGCCCTCCTCATAGTTTGTTATCTTATTCCCAGGGGCGCGTTGTTGACGGAACCAGAAGACCCATCTATGCAAGAAAGTAAAGCAAAAGGGTGAGGACGAAGTGTTCGGGTTTGAGACAGTTATAAGCACGAACATACGTGTTTCTCAGTGGATGAACAGAAGTAGGGGAAGGAACCGCAGCTGAAGGAACAGCTTGAAGCGCGTCTTTCTGCCGGGGGGGCGTTGCAACGGAGGTGGAGAAATGTTTTGAGGGCAGACGGCGTGGAGCAGACGAAGCAGAAGGTTGAGGAATATTCTGAGTTGAGTTAGAAACCTGGTTTGTTGATGGCTGGTTGTTGTTTTGAGGAGAGTTTGCGAGGAAGCGAGAAGCTGCTTGGTTTGAGAAGTATGCAGCCATGAGAGAAAAGAAAAGATTTAAAAAAATAAAATAAAATAAAAACATTTGCTGTTTGTCGTTACTTACGTAAACCACCCTCTCTCTCTTTCATCTTTCACTGATACCGATGAAGCTCATGTTGCGTCCAGAATGGAGGATTTGGCCTCTCGTCTCCTTCTTTGGTCTTCTCGACATCAAGACTGGCGTTGTTGTGGCCCTTCTCTTTGCTGTATGTCGTTGCCCTCGTTGTTGGCATCCTTTCGCTTGCTCACCCCGTTCCTCCCCCTCAAAACAGCTCCTCAATAAAGTCGCTGGCGTTTATGGCCTCATCGCTGTCTTCACTGGTGCAGGCGGCTCGTTTGCTCAACTTAGTTTATATATATATTCAGTCGTCGCCCTTGTTGCACTTGCATGGGGTCTGCATGTTGTTAAACAGGTTGGTTTCTCCGGTCCTTTGCATCACTGCTAACCTCAACTTCTCCGTCCCACTCCACGTAGGAGGATCCTAAGCAAACACTCTACTTTGCCCATTTATTTGCTGCAGATCATGTCGTTTCCACCGCCTGGACTGTATTCTTTGCACTCGTATGGTGGTTATGGACGCCGCATGATGGACGGCTCCAGAAAAACTCTCTCGCACAAGAGCAGATAAAGGAAAACTCAAACGTGACGCTCCATCTCACACCAGAAGAGCGTGAGGTTGCTGCTCGTGCCATTTGGGATCATGAAAAGGGTATGGCAGCAGCTGTTATCGTTGTTTCATGGCTATTCAAGGTACACACTCCTCTTCTACTTCTCCGTGCACCATTGATGACATCGAAATCATTAAACTTTACCAAAGATTTATTTTGCTGCACTACTGTATTCCTATGCAACTCATCTTCGTACAGGATCATACCGCGCTCTCCCGCGTTCACGTCCAGGATATACCTCACTCCAACAAAATGGCAATATACCTTATTCATCCTCCCTTGCACCTGACGACGATTTTGATGAAGAAGCTGGCGTGTATGGCGCTCCCAGCTCAAGTCCCGTCTTTGCTCCTGGCCATCGTTCAACGCCTTCAGGAAAACATCGCTCTTCATCATCTTTCCACAATGGCCACCGACGGGGCCACTCACGCGGAACATCCTTAGATTTTGTTAGCGCGCCAGGTCGCCCGCAGCGTAAACTTGGCGCTGGCAGTGTGGGAAACTTACGAGAGATGCGTATTGCAGAAGAAGATGTAATCTTTGATGAAGACGCGCATACATTAACCCTCCACCCCGGTAGATCATCCAGCCATCCTCCATCGAGGCTGCGCAACGAGGCTATCACAGCAGGAGATTTAGAAACTACACAGTAATTTATGTGTTGATGAATTTGGAAATTTGTTTTTCACACATCTGTGGATTTTGTATCTATCGATTTTACGTATTTTTGAATAGTACGCGGAAGTAATTATCATCCCATTTGTCTTGTACAGCGTGTACTGGTCAGTGGTAAATCCCTCTAATATATCCAGTCCCCGCCCCTCCCTCAGATGCAAGAATTGAGATCTGTACTCATATCGGAAAAGCCCAGATATGAAATAACCTTGTCTATGGAAGCTCTATATACACAAAAATACACACTACCTGGCCCAGAAGGTTGTCCATGACAACATCCATGAAGACCTATTAGGCGGAGGTTCTGCAAGCTCTGCAGCATGCGGGAAATGTTTTGTGAGTAATGTTACTACATCCCGTTTTGTCACCATCCCTGTTAATTGACCCGTATGTGTGAACAGTATTTGCCGAATATTCTAGAAACCATGGGATCAGTACTTGACCACCCAGCAGTATAAGCTAGTACGTACCAGCTTTTGGAACATGCTAACGACAAGTTCTTGTGGCACTTCTTTGCGTAGTTGTAACACTGCTTCCTCCATTGTCCCACAAAAATCTATACGCGAATCCAAACTTTCACCTGGCCGCCGTACAAACGAACATATCATTGAACTTTGTGAAACCTCTACAGCATCTTCAAGGGATCAGATGAAAACGGTCAACAAAATGGATGAACAGTCCACTCACCTGTCACTGAAAGCAACTTGTCTCGAGTAGCAAAACCAACTAGTTTATCCCGTTGCACAACCGGGAACCCGTGAAACGTTGTGTCGTGCAGCAAGTTTTCTAAAATTATATCAGTTAACCTCGGGAACCAATAGGGATATATTATATGCACTTAGATCCTCGACAGTCATATCTTCATCTTGGATGACAGCCAGCTGCGCGCGCGGCTTCATAAGAGTAGCTCCAGTTTCACCATTATCACGATAATCGACCGGGGGAAGCCATGGGTAACGTCTCATAGCGATCCAGACAGAGTAGATACCGTCAGTTCCAAGCGCGTCTCCTACCCATTTGGATGTCATGACACAGATCATGATAGGTAGAACGTGAGATAGCGCCCCAGTAAGCTAATGACACAACAGTTATGTGAAGTATGATTAAGAGGAACTTATCATACCTCGAAAACTATGACAACCAGAGAAACTTGAAAGTACAATATTACAATGGGAGAGAAACTGGAATATATGCATAGAGCTTACTTGTCATTCGGGTAACACCCCCAAGCATAGCAGAGGCACCGATTACTGCGTAGAATCCTGGTGAAATGCACCGTACAGAGGGGTCGGGGGGACATGACAAGAAAGGCCAGGCAGTTGGATACGCTCGGTACATGGCTTGTCTGTTTAATTTTGTCAATCAATACAATGAGAATTCGAGAGATTATTATTGTCGCACGTGAGTAGACCTACGCCACGGCCTAGGCATGCGCCGATAGCTATGGTAGGCAAGAAGATACCAGCAGGTATCTATGCGAAATTATCAGAGTTGTGAACGGACCAAGAGTTTCTAACTTACCATCATACCAAATGTCCATGCAGTCAGAAAAATCTTGATAGCTGCTGTAAGAATCAACAAAAATACATTTTCGACTGTCGCATTTGGACTATCGAGATCGAAATTTGAGCTGAGCTGTGAGGTAATCAAATAGACGCCTATAGACTCACTTGCATAGCCCGTGGTAATCTACTTTGGTTGGATCACATTCTTGAAACAGGTTGGCTACAAGCTCAGACGATTGGACTCTTAGATGGATGTTATATTTGACAATAGTAGGTGAATGAGGGGTGCCTCTTACCGTGCAAATACCACCTGAGATTTTTCAATGAAACCACTTCAATACCAAGGCAAAAAAATGACTCACAAGATAACTGGTGGCGGCAGTGATAGCACTTACTGATATCACTTCTAGCACAGGCCAATCGCCAATTACACTATTCCTGCGAAGCAGTGCAATGTTGACATTCAGTCTTATAAGGAATGATCCAAGAACACCCTTCAAGGTATATAAGCGGACCTTTTTCATGTGGCTAGATGTAATGATGAATTACCCCAAGAACCCCAAGAAAAAGCCAGGGAACGAGCTCGAACGCCCGCCATGTACCGTCAACAAATGTTACCTTCGCATATTGAATTGACCCAAACGCTTCGTTCACAAATTCAATGACGTACCTGGAATAAAACGAGTTTTGCGGTACCAAATGGGTTCACCCACTGCAACGAAACCGCAGCTACAGCAGCAGCTACAAAACCCTTCCACATTACTTCAGATTCATTCGCGAATGTGTCAAGTTCTAGTGATCCATGTGTTCAAAGCGACATCTGAACGTACTGTCAGTCGGACTCACCTTCAAGGCCAAATAAAACCCCACCGAGGGGACTACCAAAAGCGACTGAAACACCTGCTGCAGCCGCGGCCGCAAGAAGTTTACGTTTTTGTGCTAAAATTCGGTGGGTGGTTTACGACCTGAGAGATCAAGATGTTCAAACTAACCTTCATTGTTGCGAAGTTGTGTAAAAAGTCGGGCGACGAAATACGCCATACAGCAAGAAACATGAACCAGTGGTCCCTATCAGTCATAAGTATGCAAGTCACCAAATGGTTACAGAAAAAGCCACCTCTTTTCCCAGAGACAGTCCAGAAGCCACAGCTAGGGCCAAACCCAATGCCTTAATTAACAGCGTCCATGGAGAGAGGAATGCGTCGAACACGTAGCCTCCAAGAATCTTGTAACGAGATCAGTTGGAATTAGCAGGACGTGTTTGTTGGATCATACAGCTTTGATTTCCGGAACTATATCAGGGGTTCAGAAACACACTGACGAATGTGTGGTGTTGAGACTTACTTCCTGTGTGAAACGCACTGCACGGGAAATCAATCAGTATTGGAGGTTTTACCTAACAGCACTTGCTTACTATGGAGCGTATGTGATAACCAAGACAGCTGCACTTCCTGCAAATATGACCTGCCAAGAAGCGATAAGTGGTGAGGGATAAATAACATGATTGAAAAACCTACCGCAAGTGCAACATATATAAATGAGTGCAATAATGACTGTGCAAAAATTGATCTGAGGTGAAAGTAATCACTCCATGTCTTCCACTCGCTGCAAATTTCCCCCGCTAGATTACATGAACATTGAGGGTTGAAAGTTTATGACAAACAGCTTACGGTCTAAACCACTGCAACAGGCAACTTGGTTATAGAAGAACCCATAAGTGCACCGTCCTTCACGAAGGTCACCTAGCCTGTGTAGTAAACGTTGTCCAAGAAAAAAATACAGAGATGTTGATAAGTTATTCGTACCACTTCACCAGGACATCAAGCCAAGCTCCAGCCATTCCGATTCCAGCTCCCGTCACAATAACCACGAACCACATCCTCGCCGCTTCGAGCATCGGCAATAGCATTCCCCTCACGCCTGCTTCAGCCTTAAGAGCATGCCTACGCTCACGCTCTGCTGCCTCTTCATGTAACCAGTCGATTGAACTCCCGTCTTCATACTTTGCGGTGCGCTGTGTGCATGGACTATGCGGACGACCGTCTTCTGTAAGTTCATACTGGTCCTCTTCGTAGACGCGTCTACGATTATTAAGCCACATTATATGTGCAATGGAAACGTGCTCAACGCCTCACGAGAAAGGTATCTATTGTGGTCTATGTACCATTCCATCATTTTGAGTGTCAGCGGAATTGCACGCATCTGGCACTTATTTGGACTGTAGGCTGTTGCCAAACAGTAATTTGGAGAGCTCTCGATCAGTTTTCGCGTCCAGCCATGTCTCAACCCCCAGTTCCTAATGCTACAGCAGGTCCATCAAATATCACACCAAATGGCTCATCAATGGCTGATATCATGCTTGCACCGTTATATGAGCTACAATCACTAGCACATACTCTTTTTCTATCGCTCTCGCCAGTCCAAACAAAACCGCCGCCACCACCATCCCTGACTGCTTTTCTTGATTGTGATAAAGCACTCTCCTCCGCGATCGATCTTGCTCATCAACATCAAATCAAGCAACGTCAGATAGATGCCCTAGAAGCAGAAATATTAGCATTGGACGCGCAGTGGCGCGACATCTGTATGGAACTCGCCCGCGGCAAGGAGGAACTGGAAGAATTGATAGAAGAAGGTGAAAAACGAGTAGAAGCTATAGAGGCTGCGAAAAAAGGTGAGCACTTGCATGGTAGCGATATGATCCTGACCCTAAGTATCTCATGTCAAGCGTCAATACCGTACCCGGAACTTCTCGCATACGCCCAGAGTCTCAGTGCCTTCACCTCTGCTCCTCCAAACATGCCGGATATAAGTGTTCCTCTCCAGGCTCCCCCACCTCTATTTTTTCCCCCATTTCCAAACGAGGAGAAGATGCGGCGCGGGCGTCTCAATGCGGAAGCCCCGCTTGGGTTCCTTGGGGAAACACATTCCGTCGGTCGGCGTAAGTGTTTGTGTTATGAACTGTCCAAACTTACCCTTATTACCTCGTATAGCCCCTACAGTTTCGCCTAAGGTTGATACTAATCAGCATATGGTGCCCAGGGCAAATCCCTATCGACAGGATCTTCGTCCACCTCCGCCGCAATTTTTCGACTTGGATCTGGATTTGAACCCGGATCTATGAGAATGGTTGTTCCACAGCACTGCTGTTGCAGTGCTATCCACAATTATCGTTGGTTTCGTTACTAAGGTTTATAAACCAGTACGGAGCACTTAATTACGGCATCTTTATGTCAGGTTTGCGCTCTACATGCACACATGCTGTACCCAGATCACAATTTCAGCGGCCACAGAGTAATAATCATGCTTGTGTACATTCATAGTTTACAATACCGATTATTTACCCTGACGATGGACCTGAAGGTAAAAACAACAAGGATGGTAGACATTCAGTCATTAGTATAGAAACAAAATTAATTTTCATCGTAAAAATGGAGATTTAATTTTGCCGATAGATTTGCCTTCAGGCCCCATCGCAGGAGGGGTAGCGAGGGCTATCTGACGGAGCTTTGAGGCAAACCCACCAAGCTTTTCCAGTGGTTTAGATGACTGATTATCTCCATCCTGAGCATATGCTTTGGAATATTTTATCAGTTGTCGTCTAAAGCCCGTATTGGGGCATACAATCCCTCGACGACTTTGAACGAATGCAATGGATTCTAGTGCAGTTTTGCCCATTGCAGCAATAAGGTATGCGCACACGACTGTCGCGCTGCGACTAACGCCTTGGAAACAATGAACCTATACCATGGGTAAAATACTGAGAGCTTTACGAGAAGGCTACAACTTACGAGAACCTTATTATTACTATCGGCTGCCAGAGCCTCTTTAATAAACTTTGTTGTCTCGTCCAGATGAGACAGTATGTCTGCGTGGGGCACATCTGCCAGACGTATGTGTAACCTATTTTCAGGCTTTACTCTGGACTTGGTAATGTCTGGTGCATCTTCCATTACGGTAATAATGTGAGTAATGCCGTGTTGGGATATCTGAGTATCGTCGGTAGCAGTGAAGTAGTCGGAGAGGTAAACACGGGGTACAATGAGACTAGCAATACGGCCATAGCCCAATGAAGTGAGGTTCTGTGACCTTTTAGCTGCGCTGATCGAGCTTTGCCATGATTGCGCAGGAAATGATAACATTGTTAAGGGAGAAGAGTGGGGAAGAGCAGACCGTCACAGTCTGTTCTAGCATGTCACCCGTCACAAGGCGTCACTGACGTTGAGTTTCTCCGAAGTTCCAGGCAATACTTGACGGTCCGACTGTAAATCCATGTGGTTTATCTTGCCCAGCAATCATTTTATCTGACACATACAACATCCTACTTAGTCTACTAAAGTTCTGTGGGCAAACACACACTGTTTCGTAGCCAATCTAGTCATTATTGTCAATATTCCGCAATGGTATTCCCCAATTCATGGAGAGTGTCGCTTACCAATTGTTACATCTTCTAAGTGATCATCGAAATCACCAAAGGCAAGATGCGCGTGGTCATTCCGTACAAAGGTCGAAGCACGCATAGGAAGATCCTGTGAGGCTAGTTGAAATGGCGAATTTGGCGCAAACGTGGATGCCACATCAGAGACAGGGCGCCATGTGGAAGGAGAGGCAGGCAACGAGAGGTACGGCTAGCAGTATGAGGTTAGGGTTGCTAACAAAATCTGTGGAAGGGCACTCGTACAACAAGACCAGCTGACCCCGTGCCTATTTTCTCCCCATCGATCTGTGGCGCCACATAAGTCTGCTGATCAACATATTGCGATATGAAGGGAAACTCACTACAAATGCGACTGTGTCTGAGAACGATTCCCGTAGTTTTGACGCCACGCGTTCGCCAACAGGTGCCAGCGCTGTGTCATCTAGGCGCTCGCAAGCCTGGTAGTAGCCCACAAGTTTCTGCCCGTGTGATTCCGCATATTGGGTGGCCTAAAAACATATAGCTGATCAACTGGCAGTCTAGAGACTAGGATATTAGATGTTAACCATATCCAAGCCAATTTCCATCATTGGACTGAGGCTTGTCCAATGGTGCAGCAGGGGTACGGCGTCTTCGATTTCAACTGGTGATCCAGGTGCAATCTGTGTACCAAGCAGTACACCATTTACCGGTTTGTGAGGATGCTTAGCGGCGTGAAAGAAAAGTTTCACGTACGCCTTCGCGCTGAGCGTGTATGTAGGCGACATAAAGGAGTCGTCACACTGTTACGCTAACTCAAAACACTTTTCAACATGTACATTTACTCTCAATGACTCATACTCTATCATCGTTCGATGAACTTGTGAGGCAAGTATACCAATATGTATTTGTATTCAACTGGGTAACCAACAAGTGGTCGTTTGTTTTGTTTACCTTGTTTCGTGACATTTCACGGTGCAGTTCCTATTACATCATAAGTCAGCTTGTATAAATGTCTGTGTTCGACCGGTCCAACTTCACCTTTATTACCGCAGCCAGTGGCAGGCCAGTTGCCTGCAGATTCTCCAGAAAGACAGGCGCCACTAAATAGGGACCCTCCGTCGGATCCGGACCACTGGCTGCATGAAACCTCAGTAAAAGTTCCAGTCAAAGCCCCATGACCTGAAGGGAAGAAGGCATTCGCTCCGCCGGTATCTTCACATATGTCAAAGCTTGGCGTAAGAAGGTCAGACTGGTTCAAAGCCACCCCATCAGAAACAACATACTGGAATGGCTTCCCATGCTGGTTGTTTTGGTTCTGGGTTGTTTGGCCACACCACTCCTAATAGTGACAGTTTTGTTATAAATAACCCATCGATGCGGACATTACTTGGCTAACCTGATTTCCTTGTACGGGACTGTTGCTTATTAGCTTGATTCAGGCGGAAGTATAACTGTATTCTCACCAAAGATCTGTCACTTTTACGACGATAGATTTGAAAGGACCGGTAAAGGCAGGTGAGAATGGATCCGCTGTTCCGGTGACTGCGAAACAACGACCGCAAGCATCCCCAGCTCCCAGCCCGGGTGGTGCACCAAATGCCAGCTGATTCATTGCTGCGGTAAACCCTGTAGCAGACTTGCCGCATGCTTCATAGATTGTCAGCCAAATGCCCCACCTAGTAAAGCATAGCATACCTGGAGCTCCACAACCCGAGTACATTGTGAAAGAGGTTTGGCCCGATGGATTCTGTATGTACCCTCCAGTGGCACGAGTATCTAATGCAATTGCATTTACTGCCAATAGGCTAGAAAGTATGACAAGGGTTGATAGAAACATATTTTAGCAGTGGTCTTGGGGATCTTCTTGCGAGATGTGCCAGCATTTTATATGTGCAAGAAGTTGGCTTTTCACCACATGCCTTAAGGGCTTGAAAAGTTTATTCTTTTATGGGTACTCACGATGCCAACATAACCTCTCCTGACACGCTGGCACTAATATCTGTTCTCGTATTTTTAATGTCATGTGGCGTCGGTGAAAATAAGCGGTATATGTAGCCTTATACAGCAGGATCATCTGATGACGAGAACTATTTCACCCGACTATTTCGTCCATACGCCTTGATTGGAGAGTTGTTACGTTCGGACGTATTAGAAGTGGATATTAATTCCATGGCTTTTTCAAAAGAGAAAGAAGCCTAGGTTTAGATAGTCAGATAATGGCACTAGCAGGATACACTAAAGTTGCGAAAAGGTGTGTGACTTTGTAAAGATTTTTATAGATGTTTGGGTCGATCTAAACTATCTATTACGATGAGTCGCTGGTGTCCCCCGATTTGACACCGTATTTTTCTGGATTTGTACCATGATACTGGTGATTTACGAGATTGAACCTACAAACAAAAAATTAGATTAGTGTAATAATAAACTTAGGGAGATAGATCGTACATGGGGAAAACGGCTAAGGAAAAAGAATCAGACATGTGTCCCCGTAAAGAGAACGAGAGAACATACAAAATTTGAGCTGAGAGAACCGCGAATTGCTGACAGCCGCGTGTTGCACCCATTCTGGCTGGTGAGATTGTCCATATAGTGGTTTCCCCTCCGCAGCACGTTCACGAAGCTCGGCAAGGTCCATCTCTTCTTCTCGCTTGTTTTCTGACCAGCCCCAGAACCGCGCTGTAAGGATGTGAGCGTTGGATGGCAGGTGAATTAAAAAAACATTCAACTTACCACTTGAGCGTTGATACGCCAACATGAAGCCTCCTACGAGCCCAAGAAACCCTCCTAGCTTGTAAGTAGATTTCATGCGTAGCTTTGTTGGATCTGCTGCCTCTGTAACCACATTCAGACTTTGGATGGACAGATATTATGATAATTGTTGCGACATACCCCAACAGTACAACGCAGCCGGAAAAGCGGCTGTTGCACCGGCCCAAACCGCGTAGTCAGAGAGTCTGAAGTATCTTATGACACGGGAGGCATGTGGGTCGGCGTCAATGAGGGGGTATGGGGTTTCAATAACCTTCTGAGGCATAACGAGCTTGGTGAAGAGAAACTCTTGTAATTGTTACGGACAATGGCGGACCCTTGCAAAGTCACGTGCAGCCTGCCCTAAATGTAACTTTAGCCAGTGGCACTTGAATTGAATATAACTCAAGTCAAGCCTCATTCTTCTCCTCACCACCTTGTTCTCATCTCTCCTCCTTGTCATTCTGCGCGTTTCTCATCTACAGTGCAATGAGCGCAGTTCGCACAAATTCCAATCGCAGAGGGCGGGCTCGTTCAGCAGTTGCTTCCCCGTATTCGCGTCCTACCAAAAAATCTGTAAGTACAGAGACGTGTTAACACTGTACTTCATTAGTTTTATTAATTTAATACACTTTCTTTTAGACATGGAGTTTAGGAGGACTTTTGAGCTGGCTCAATCCCTTACGTTCACACTCTCCAGAGCGATCTCCGACTCCAGAAGAAGAACGATCAGAATCGCCTGAAGTATCGGAGCTGGAGCCACAGATGACTCCAGCAGCCAAATTATCTATCAGAGGGCGTGCAGTCAGTTGTCGCGCCAAATAATCTCCCTTCAAACCTTTACTCATACTCTCTACTAGATCCAGAATGGATTGGATATCAATGAGCGAGAAAATATCGAAGCAGCCACTTCCAATTCTCGACTTCCTCAAATATCGCAGGAGTTCTCTAACCATGTACCACCTGTGACACCGAAAACCCCCATGCGCTTTGATATGCACCATATCGGTGAAGAAAGATCCCCAGCGAAGAATCTCGAAACAGTCAGCGCCTTCTTAAGTGAAAAGGCTGGCAAAGCTCTTAGTGACATTGAAGTTGAAGGACTTATCTCATTGATACAAAAAAGCACTCGTACGTTCGTTGAAAGTTGACATTTCCATTGCTGATGGGCTATGATTCAGCCGAAAAACACGAACCTTTCCGTTTTCAAAGCAGTGTACCGTCTACTCCTGCACGGAGTAAGTCTCCGCTTCCAAATTTTAATTCGTCGACCATAAATTTTGGTCTTTCCACCCCAGTCGGTAACAGCCATGCACCGAATGCCTCACCGCGGAGGACATTATCCAAAAATCCCAACGGAGTTTATCGATGGGAGGGGGGTGGTAGTGCAAGACCGTCAAAAACGCGAAATCGTTACTCCTCCCCAGCTTTCGGGGCTTCACGATGCACGCCAGAGCGTATAGTATTGAAGGAAAGTAGTACGGTTGGTGAATCACCAATGGCAGACACTAAGCGTCGGAGGGTCGTTGACAAAAATGGCGCATCAGTATCCGAACCAAGTGGATCTAGTCAGACGGATTCGTCCCAGAGTTCGCAATCAGTTCCTTTCCCCCCTATAAGTACTCCGACCCGCCCAACAAATGGCACACTTTCCCTCTTACGTACGTCTGCTCTCCAACGGCCGACAACGCCCGCTATTCCATCACCACTACGTCAAACTTGGTCAGACAGCCCAGCTGCGCAAAAAGATACTACTCTATCACAACCACAAACAAAACCCACAAAAACTGCTAACTTCATGGCTGAACTCATTAAAGAGGTCACTCCTCCAAAGAAACCAGACGTTAGCAATCCCTATCAGACTGCAAGTCCTGTAGGAAAAGTAGCACCGCCACGCAGAAGCGGTAGGAGGACAAGGGCTGTTGGACGGCCAGCGGTTCCTGGCCGAGATGAGAAAAATGAGTCTGCAGAACCTGTTAAGACCAAGAAGGAGACGGAGAAAATTTCGACAAAAGATTATTCTCCACAAGCAATAATTGAGGCTACATTACCGAAAGTGAGTGGCAAGTTGACTCGAAAATGTATGTGGTATGAATTTTTACTCCAGGGAAGTAAAAGATCACGACCCCCTGCGCATCTCGATAGACCTATTAGCTCCGATGCTGTCGAATCATCTGTATCTGAGAAATTGGAGTCTGATATTGAGATGGATGAAGCTAGTGGGGAAGAGTCACAAAGGTTAGGCAAGAGAACAAAACCGTCAATCAACGGACATGGACCCCCACCTGGAAGAGAAACAAGAACCCCGCCAAAGCCGGAAAGCACAACTGAACAGCTGGACGTTGAAATGCAAGGGCCATCTAGCAAGGCTAAAAGCCCAAACAATCCTACTGTTCCTTCGCTCAGTCCTCTCAGCCCAAACACGGCCAGGACACCTTTCGGATCTTTCAAGCCAACATCTATACCAAAAGAGCCAAGCAAACTGAGATATAGTTACCAGCCTGAAGGGAGGAACCCCACGGGTGCACTGGATAATTCTGCGGCTGAGGTCAAATCACCAGCACCAGCAATAGATACCATACCCGAACCACCATCAGGAACGGATGAAATGGATAGCACGGATAATAAGGTGGATTCTAGCTCAACCTCGAAAGTGACAAACGACGGAGGTGCAAATAACCAACCAAAACCAGTTGACGCAAAGGAATATTCTCGAACAATGCCAGTCAGCTCCTTGCCCACTTTCACATTCACCATGTCGGGTACATCCGTATTTCCTAACGATGCTGAGCATGTCAAAGCTCGGGAATATGTCAAGACGCTTCCGAAATCCGCGTTACCGTCATTTAGCTTCGATGTTATCACTGCCAAATCCGAAACAGTAGCTAATACACGGTCGGTTCCTCCAGCATCACTTCCTACCTCTACAGCAGAACCCCCCAAGGCGTTCGATTGGTCAGCAGCCGGAATTAAACCTCCGTCTGCACCTAGTGGAGGAGGTTGGTCTTGTTCTACCTGCATGCTCATGAATCCCGCAGATGCTACAACCCAATGCACATTCTGCGAGACCCCTCGATGATTTCCAATCTACCCTCGTATTTGGCGCATGATTTAATGTTTGTGAAAAAAAATTTTGTTCCACATTTTTGCTCGGACTCTCCACTTCAGCACTTTTTCTTTTGCAATTGTTCAACATTTTCTGCATTAATCAGTTTTCTTTAACCTAGTAGATACAAATGATTATTAAATGAATGAATTCTGGGTTGGGGGTGGGGGGACAACTCGTCCTATTTCTATTCTTGTTGCTTAAGCGTCAGAAGTTGTTTGCTTTGCAAAATCAAGGCGTCGGGCAATGGATCGGCTCTTCGATTCATCGTTAGGGGAAGTAAGTTTGCGCTTTAAGCGGTTATTATTTGCTTTAACTCCAGGTCCGGTGGAATTCATCTCAACATTACCGTCAACCTCTTCAAGAGGACGAGCTGCAAGCTGAGTTGTGCACTTTGGTAGTTTAGATGGGTGAGTTGGGTATGGCAAGGCAAAAAAGTATGGATGGTGGAGAGCCTACGAAAACGTTTGAATATGAATTGCAATAACTTGTTGCGACATACCTCTCTTGCGCTGACACGTTTCCTGGGCTCATACACGAGACATTTGCTCAGCAAGTTCAATGTATCAGCACTTGCAGCAGTAAAGAGATCTCTAAGTGGTGTCTTGGGAAATTGGCCAACTGTGATATAGTCAGGTAATTTGGTATGGCCCTAAAGACAGAGTTGATCGATTGTTATTAGAGAGAGCCATCTGGAAGAGCTTACTGGCCAATCTTCTTCTGTGGGAGTACCAAGTGCTCGGAAGGTTGTTTTCAATTGGTCCATATCACTTTCACCGGGGAGGTATGGCACCCGAAGCATGAGTTCAGCGAAGATACATCCCACTGACCAAATGTCGACTGCTGAGCTGTAATACCGACTTCCGAATAGTAACTCTGGAGGACGATACCATCTACAATGTATCAGGAATATGTAGTGTTGCAAAGTACTTAATTTACCGAGTGATAACCTGACAAGTCATTTTGTGTCCAGGATCAGCAAAGTCACGAGCTAGACCAAAATCCGCGATTTTCAGGTGACCATCGGATGAAATGAGTAAATTGTTTGGTTTAAGATCCTAACACAAAAATGAAATAAGCATAAATTTTCCCAAGGATGAGTATCCGTGTTTACACGATGAAGGATCCAATTCCTGTGGCAAAATTCAAGTCCACGGAATGTCATGGCAATCCAGCTTTTGATATCTGCAGGCAAAAACACAAGAGAGCGGTCTTTGATGATCATTTCTAGGTCAGAGTCAAGGAATTCCAAAACCAGGTTCAAATTTGTTTTGGATGAAAAGACATCGAGCAGCTGAAAAAGTTGTATGAGTTCAGCGCTCCATGGTCTGGGAATGCCAGACACACCTCTATTACGTTTTGGTGTTTCAACTCCCGAAGGTATTTTACTTCACGAATAGCAGACATGTCTAGTCCATCCTTGAACTGACCGACTTTAATCTTTTTGATAGCAACTTTACGTCCTGTAGATGCCTCTCTTCCTATGTGTATCGTTGGAACTCAACACAGTAGTCAAAAATGAGAACAAGACGAACCTCGATACACTACGGCGTATGTTCCCTCACCAACCTTCTGATCCTTCACCCTATAATGAAGGTTGACATGGAAGAAAATAAGTAGTAGATGGGCACTTACCACTTTTTCTGCCGTTCCGCATTAGATTTTTCTACAGCGTCCATGTTTAGATAAAGGTGGACAAAATCCCAACAAAGTCGAATTATATTGTTGGCTTGGGTTAATTTTTACAAGCTTCGTCAATTATGGGGTACAAAAGCTGTTGTGATAGATAGACGCCCTGTAAAGGGACAAGGAGAGTTAAGTAGACAGTCACAAAGAGGTCATAAGCCGAGCACATCATTTCTAACAAATATAACTTCCAAATTCGAACGCAAGGAAGCTCTTGCCAAATATGAACAAGCATCCATCCAGATCCCCACGTGATCAAATCGCGAACCAAAGTCTCTGCAGTGTGTTTCGATTTTCGAACCTCCTGGTTTTTTTGGTGATGCATTTGTTATAACGTGTATATACAACCCAGATGCCGTCAAAACCATACCCCTCATGTTACGACGTTCTTGGCGTTGACAAATTAGCTTCTGCAGATGATAGTATGTCTTCTCGTAATTTTTTAGTCCTCACTATTTACCTCTCGTCACAGTTCGCAAAGCGTACAGACGAAGAGCACTGGAGACTCATCCAGATAAATTAGATGTTGGAGCAAGTGAAGAGGAGAAACAAAGTGCACAAAGACAATTTCATAAGGTGATCTCTTATATATCATTAGACCAGAACATGCATAATCATGTGTAATGTTCCAGGTACACGAAGCTTTCGAAATACTTTCGGATCCACAGAAGCGGCGGGTATATATGCATGCTCGCTCCAATTTACGTATATAACTGAAGTTGCTGCCATATTAGACGTATGACGCACGACTAGCCATGAATGCGGATCCTTTTGCCTTATCTGAAGAGTCGACTAAAAGAATGAAAGAGAGGTTTGAGTGGGCTATGCGACAGACGGAGCAGTACCAGAAACGAATGGAGGCGTTTCGGAAGGAAACGGGTTCGAAAAGTTTGGAACAGCAGCACCCCCAGAAACTTGAGGAACCCCCGTCCGAAGAAGCGAAATTAGTAGCAGAGATGTTGCAAGAGCTGTATGATATGAATCCAGAAGTTGCGGAACGCAGAAAGGCCGTTTTACAGGTAAACATACCACCTTCATATCAATCGAAGACTGTTCAATTCATACGGTCGCAGAGAAAGGCAGAAAGAGAGAAAGCAGAAATGCGTGCGAGACGTACTCGTAACCTACCAACACGATCGTGACATTGGCACATTGTCTGGGTTGGACAATTTAACTTGTGGAATTGCATGTACTTTTTTTGTACTGATCACATCGGACGTTGTTTTAGAAGATATCATACCACCTAACATTGAAAGTCCCAATCAAA
Source organism: Floccularia luteovirens (assembly GCA_009739215.1). Taxonomy (NCBI): domain Eukaryota; kingdom Fungi; phylum Basidiomycota; class Agaricomycetes; order Agaricales; family Squamanitaceae; genus Floccularia; species Floccularia luteovirens. The sequence goes on from VSJF01000006.1 coordinate 879,344, forward strand.
TGGGGGCCATTCCTCTTCCCTTTTCATATACAGATCATTGAACTCCTATCGCGTTCAGGCGACTTTTCGCTATCAACCCTATGTCCTGAATTGCGCGATTCAATTCAGCCTTCCAGATTGCATCTGTCACATCCATGGATGGAATTGTAGCCAAGTCTGGCTCGTTTGGTGATAACGAATGATCTAATCCTAAGACGTTCTCCATTTCCTCGACAATTGCAGCTCGACTTCTCCCATTCACAAACGTGATATATCGAAGCCCTGGATATGCTGCTTCGTAGCAAGCATTCAGGTGAGAGAGTCTGGCCAATACGTCTGGTGGGGTAGGGGAAGCTCCGTGTGCTCCTTGCTCTTTTGCACTTAATGTCGATAAATTCTTGTTTTTTCCGATACGTGGATGCCCCGATATGAATTCAGATTGCGCTGATACATCCCACTTTGCAATCTCCTGAAGAGAAAGATTGATCAAATGAGAGTATGAAGTCAGAGATGTTGACTTCAGAACATCGCAAAGCTTTGGTTTGAGAGTAGATATCAGGATCGGGGATGGTTCGAAGAGAATTTCAAGAGCGACGGCTAGTGGTGAGTCCTTTTGTGACGAAGATTCTGAGATGCTGTCTAATGGTGGTATGCTCGTCATCTCTCCACCCAGTCTGTTATTTAAGACTCAGAATAAGACGGAAATAACATTCCGTCTTCTTAAGGTACGGCCCGCAGCGGGCCTTGATTTCCCACTAATTCCCCCATTCTACAGTACATATTTGGCAGACTCTTGTTAATCTTTCTCCTTATCTTCCTGACCCGTTGAACCTCCAGTCATGGCTAGTTATAAACCATTCCAGCTACGTTGGGGAATAATCTCAACAGGAAACATTGCGGCTTCTTTTGTGCGGGTATGCTATACTCGTACCTCAATGCTAATCATCAACAGTTAACTAACCGTGCTCTTCCAGGATTTATTGGTGGACCCATCAACGTAAACCTTTATATGGTGTAATGGATACCAACCCAACTTACTCCAATATAGCCGCGAAACGCATGATGTAGCTCATAAAGTTGTAGCTGTTGGATCCCGTAGTGTGGCCAAAGCACAAGAATTCATCGATACTATCGTTAAAGGTGACAAAACAATTAAAGCGTACGGAGCATACGAAGAAGTATATGCAGATGAGGTGATTCTCTTGTTCAAACGTTTACACACATTAATGACAGAACATCCATCACTTAAAGAACGTAGACGTCATCTACATCGGTATGTCTACACAGAAATGTCGTAACTGGCGTGCATAACCAAATTGAAATCATCTTAAAGGAACTCCGCACACGTACCACTATGTGAACGCGCTCGATGCCATCAAAGCAAACAAGCATGTCCTCTGCGAAAAACCGGTAACTTGCAACTCGGCAGAATTACATTCCCTTCTCGCAGCCGCAAAAAAACACAACGTCTTCTTCATGGAAGCGTTGTGGACGCGCTTCCATCCTTTGACATTGGAAGTAAAAAGAATAGCTGAAGAAGGCGTGCTCGGAGCACCAGTGGTTCTCCTTGCAGATCTATCTGGTAACTTTGATATTCATAGTGTGTAGGATCTACTTGTTTTATTTCAAAATGCTGATATGTTATGATAGATATTCCTATTACCCACAGAATTCTAGATCCTGATCTGGGAGGAGGAGCTTTACTCGACCTGTAAGTTGCTATCATATGGCAGCTGTGGGCCTAACTCACCTGTTCTCAGTGGTCCATATCCTCTTGTCTGGGTTAGTGTGTTCCAACGCGAATCTACCTCTTCCATCAATAAAACCTCCAAATACAGGCAATAGTTGCGCTCTACGAAAATCCTCTTAATAAACTAAGCAAACCGACTGCTATTACTGGAAACATGCTGAAAACTCCCTTAACAAATGTCGACAGCAGTACCGCATTCACTCTCACCTTTTCCTCTGAATCCCTTGCCGCACAAGCTATACTCAGCTGCAGTATTACGTTGAACGCTCCGACGCCTGGGGTCAACATCCGTTTTGAGAGAGGTAACATCAAAATAGCTCCTCCCATTTACTCCCCGAGAGAGTTCACTGTTGAATATTTCGGTGACAATGGTCGATTAATCCGTGAAGAAAAAAAGGTGTTTGAATATACTGGCGTTGGATGGTGTTTCCAGGCAGATGAAGTGGCAAGATGTATCAAAGATCGCAAGCTAGAAAGTGCATTGTGGGGACATAACAAGAGTTTACTCGAGATGGAGATCTTCGATGAGGTGAGGAAATGATTAATTACTCTGTGGGCCATAACTGATTGACACCACATGAAATGTGATACGTAGGTTCGTCGTCAGGGCGGATACAAATTCCCACCTGGAGTGGAGAAAGTCCTTTGAAGTATTCTTATTTCACTATGTAAGGGTGATGTAATCCTATTCTGAGTTGTCAATATCATCGTTGTCTTTCTTCGCCCGAAGACCCTTAATGAAAAGCTTTATGGAAACTTGGATGCTTCTTCTCGTAGAACAATAGATCTCCAAAAGAGAATGCCATTTCTTTGATTTATACCAGCTCTATTTACACGGATGCTATTTTGTAATTTTCTGTTCATGGCAAGAAATTTACACAACACATTGAATCATAATTCCATCTGCGCCACACTTGCAGCTTCTGTGGCACTCACATCCCACATTAGAGTATTGTCATTCTTATTCGGCTTAATGTCGTGTGTCCACAACGATGAATCGGAGCATGCTGCAATTGTCATAGATATCGATAAACTGCTAATGTAACCCTATATATCAATTGTGTTATGCAAGGTGGGTCATGATGTGGTTGCAGCATGTCGAAATGTCTTACATAGATACGATTCTAACAAACAAACAAATTTCCCGCAAGTTAGAGTCATCAAGATTGTTACTGCCACTGCATGGAGTCTTTCATTGAATGTGGTGTTTTCTTTTGAGGAAATGGACAGATGCCTTAGCTTTTACCACCGAGAATCCTGATGTTTCATCACCCGAATCTTTCCTTTGACCTATGAATAATCGGCTGGCGGTACGTTGTGAGATCTTCTGTACTACCTTGGTGTAGTATGTGTCACGTGTCACGGTCACATTAAGTCGTAGCAAACTGTAACTACACAGTAGACTTAACACAACTTATACAGAACATTCTCTATATAATTTAACTCCTCTCCAGTAATCTCCTCCTACCTGAATTCATAGCTGTTCATACCTTGGAACTTCTATATGCAGTGGAACGCTCATAGTTCTCTGGACCCCAGGACCTGTCATGTCTGTACTATACCACAACGAGGATACATATCTATCACAGGAAGAAAACCTAGCGATCTGCGGCAACAATGTTGAACATTGCAGCCTGATATAATGTACATTCGCATCCATTGCAACACTCAATCAGATTGCAAATGACGCGGCATTCCCTAATCACATTGAACACAGTGGAGCAAGTATTCAGTACTAGTCCTTTCTAAGGTTCTCAGTAAATATCTCAATTACATTCAAATCTGTGGAGTCTGCGGGGAAGAGCGCGGGTGGCGTCCGTTCCCTTACTGGACTTCTTTAATTCTGAACATGGTCTCAAGAGCAAGTCATTAGTATATATTAAGCCGTCGTTTATTTATAAAAATTAGAATGGAAACAAACAACTCTTCTACATCATTTCGTAATCTTCACTTCCTGCCCACACCATCTTTCAAAATGCCCAGTGGGTGTATCATATCCCTCTTCGGTTCTCCTTTTTTCACAAGAGATTGTGATAGTCATGAGGCTCATGCATCTTACACCAAAGTCCTGTGCGGGTGGGATCACGTCTGATATTTGTGCAGTGAATGACAAGATCTTGTGAGAAAGTGTTTAGACTTGGAGACTCTTGGAGAGTGTCAGGGTGAAGGTCATGTGGATAGGGTCCTTTCTAATCAACTTGGGACGAACGATGAAGGAAGACCCATGATGACGGCTAAGTGACGAGGTATGGACTCTCCATGAATTTATGTTTTGCTCCTCTTGATCTTGTCATTCAACAGAACCTATATAAAATGCGGGGCTTAGTTTAACTATATATGCTCAAAGCCCTGGCCCTGTCATTATGAGGCACACACTCGAGAGAATGTAGTAAGGTCTCACTCGCATTGATAGGAATACATAGAGCAAATCCCGAGAGATTGAGCATTCCAAACCACAACGATCATCGCAAACCATAGTAGGAGGTAACACGGCGAAAAGTCACCTGGAGCTTGCATATCAAGTTTATTTTTGCAATCAATCAAAGCTTGGACAGTTTCAACAGTAAGTTCCTCTTTCGCGCTCTTCAATCCAACGCTTGGTTTGGGAATCGCATCTCCCAAAATCAGGCGACCACCCCACAGGGTCCGGCAACCGGACGGTACCTTTCCTGGGAATTGATGCTGGGAATACTGGGCTGTCAGTGAGTCAAGTTATGTCTTCGCCAAAGACATGAATTTATCCATACTTATGTTCACCACTCACAATCATCTAACTTTACATAAGGACACTTTGATGTTATCAATTCGATGGATCATTTCGAATATATAGGCTGGAGTGTGAAGCCTTCGACATCGTCACTGAACATTCCCCGTTGCCTTATAGAGAACCATCCTAACCTGACTTCATGCTCAAACTTAGCGGAAAACTTGTAGTGAATCATAGCCAGTGGGTAAGTTTATTTTACCTACAAGCTAGGGGTTTAAGTCAGTCTGATAGAATCCCGATCAATTAATGACTTAAAAGACCATTTGTTTTCCAGCGGCTTGACAGCCGGACGTGTACAAAATAGCAATACTTCCATACAATGTGTCAGAATCCATCAATTCCTTATGTTGGGGCTCGACCCACTGCGGTTCTATGTGGTCCAGCATTAAAAAAACAAGGGAATCCTTGTTCTCATATCGTGTTGCCGTTATGTGTTTGGGTGGTGTATTCATTCATATATTTTTAGGATGAAGTGTATTTGCGATTGCATCTGTGCACAGGGCTGCTTCTACATTTCCATTGAATCTACTGTATTACTTACCCGATAAATCCATTTAGAGCTTAACCATATCTGTATCCATACTGGTGCTCAACACACAGAAGTCAGAAATGATTAACGGACACGCAAACATGTCATTTCGTATAAAATCCGCCCTATCTTGAGATGGTACATTAGCCTTCTCATATCTGAGCAGGGACCCCCAACCTACACCCAATTTTCTTCACTACTGCTCAACCGACCAGAATGTGTCTTGGAGAAAACTCTGCGCACCACGCAGAATCTTATTTCAACGCCCAGCTCGCTGAATTATGGAATACTTCTAAAGACTGCGTCGAAAAGTCAGGCCCTGATGTGGAACCATTAAACCGTGTCAGATATGACTTTGCTCTGTCAAAATTTCATGTTGACAGTCGACTTCGTTCGGGGACGAATGACAACGCTGCTTTCAGCGCCATCTTCGGTAAACCAACATTAAAATTTGTGTGCAACCATCAAGCAGTCCTCTACCTCCAAATAGAAAAAGGACATCTGTATTTGGATTATGACTGGTTGGATGAGTCAGATGACCCTCCAAACAAGTAAGATAAAGCAATCCTCACAAGTTCTCTCCTGTCATTAATAGTTGTTTTGTTAGTGTCCCGAAAAAACAAGACATCAAGGACAAAAATATTGCATTCCGCATGGATTTTGGTGTTCACAGAATTGGTGGCCATTCCAAGATCAGTGATAGTGCCCATATAATGCAATTGTTAGTCCTTGATTTCCAAAGTAAGTATCAGACTATCTATTTGAGAATTATTACTCAATAACCTCCAGAGGCGAACCTTGTGTCCAAATTTAGCACTGATGTTCCCGGTATGCGTGAGGGCCTGGAGTACTACATGAAGAAATACCTTGAGTTCCTTCATAACGCTGGTCTTCACGTCTTGTTCTCCCCGCCCGATTTTGACGACGACCGCTACAGCTTGAAGATTGACTACTCTGTTGTCACAAATATCTTCGACGAAAGTGAAAAAGTAAACCTCGGAATCAATGAGATCTTCGGCATATCCGTTGTTGAAATCAATAAGTTCCTCAGCACCAAATGGTTGGAATCAATCCTCTATAGTGATGATGACCGCCATACCCGTTGTCTCTCCGAATACCATAGCACCTGGACTAGCTTACCGAATCAATCCGACATTCACTTCAAAGCCAAATTTGGCCCACCAAAGATTAAGGCACTTTGTGGGACTGAAGTCATTCTGTACTTTGAAATTGAAGAAGTAGACGTGTATGAGAGCAGCGATTTCTCTGTGTTAGTCAAAAGTTTTTTCTTTCAGACTCTTCCATGATTTGACTCTGCTCCGAAGTTCCGTTGATCATTACTCAAACTGGATGGTCCCCGTAGTTTGCGATGCCATCAGTGACGATGAAGGTTCTATCACCACCCGTATTAAACTTGACATGAGCAGTAAGTCTTGACAATCTATTACTTCTTCTTGCTTTGACATTTAGATAGCTGTCCGGTATTGCGAACATATCCCTAGTCTCAAGAAGGACGATAAAACAGTCAAAAAAATCCTTGATTTCATCATATATCATTACACGGCTGAAATCGAAAAATCATACTATCACTATATCTACAACGTTAACACAGTTGAAATTGATGGAGGCTTCTTTCCCTCAAGCCCACCTGGATCCGAAATCACAGTAATGTATCCCACCCACCCATCTCATGACCACAGACAAGAACTATTGATTGAGATCTCTCAACTATCTGGCTTCGATTTCATCCAGATCATTTATGGCTATACCATCGCGGAACAGTTCATAAGACTTTGGAAATCTGCCACTGATGAACATACTAGATGTTTGAAGGACTGGTCGTTCAAGGAGGTCTCGATAACCTCCTTTGGTGCAATTGACATTCGCCTCTTGTCCAGCAAGAAAGCGATCGTATGGATACAAATTGAAAAGGGATCCATTGAGGGCTCTGGGGGGTAAGTCAAGAAATATCTTGTTTGTGCACTCTTTTTTAAGCGCTATAATACCAGCCCAGAGCAAGTAACTGATTGGAGCGTTGCTTTCGAGGTTGATCTTAAAATCATCGACCACAAAGATTTAAGGACCTCCACTGCGAAGACATGGTATTCTAGGTTCGAATCATCCCCTGCTTTGAAACAACATGGACAGGAGGAATACCGGCATTTATGCCTTGACTTCGAAAGTAAGTAGATGCTCTATATTTCCAAATGTCCTATTTAAACTGTTTTCTGTTATAGATGCCAGGTTCCTGTACAACATTTCCAAGTTTAGAGGCTTGACTTTGCGCAAGCATAAGTCTGTCAGCAATATGAAGACTATCGTCAAATATCTGCGTGAAGACTATTTCTCTACTCTTGCCGATCATGGCCACCTTATCTTGCAATCAGTACCCACTTGGACGACTGATACTCAAAACAACTCAATGAGCTTGACCTCTGTCGACTTCCAGGTCTATTCTAAATACAAATTCGATTTGTATAGATCCCAACACATCTCCCAAAGCTCAGACGCATTTATCGTATTCCTAGGAATGACCTGCTCCAGATCATCCCCACCCGTGCCTTCGGAACAGGTCTTTAAATGGGTTCTTAACATCAAAGGAGACTACTCACTTGGTTTCATCGAAATCTCGAAGAGTCGATTTATCACAGAACAATTACTCAGAGCTCTATCCCGTGTCAACGCCAGCACGACCATTGTTCCCATCTTCCCTGGAAGCAAAGATTATGAAGATAGCGTTGATGTTATCAAGAGTCATGGTGGATGGAAATTGGCCCTCACAACCTGGGCACGTCGGTACCCCCAGGATTCAGGTCCCAAATGTGATTGGAAAGACACGAAAGTCATTGACAACAAGTATGTTTGGGACCACAGTGATGTATGGAGTCACAAACATGAGGGTGCAATGGATGATGCCGATAATGGCACTTACACAGTGGAGTGTAAGCTTCTACCCCGCTTCCCCCCATATAATATAATGCCTAAATATGCTTTCAGGTTTTACAAAGAATCATCTCCAGCTGCCGACCTCTTTCAAGAACGGAAGCATGGAAGTTGTGATGCGTGGTGAAACATCAGTTGAAATTGGCTTCCGCGGAGAAGACAGGCATTGGAAGTAAGACCTTTTCTTCCCTCGAATCTCGTTCAATTCGTTGACACCGGTTTCTTTTTAGTGTCAAGGGAACTTCAAAGTGGACAATTGCCTTGGTCATCAACTCTCCTTCTCGCGGAGGTGGTGTATCCTTCGAGATCAGAGGCGACATCAAGCCCAGATTCGATGTACCACTTATCCAAGGAGAAACCTCAAACAGTCTCGATCTTGAAAGACTTCGTTCCCTTCTTGAAATCGATCCCAAATCCCTTGTTGTCGACCTCGAGAAAACATTCGGTGGTGCATGGGGATACTGCATCCCGGGAATGGACGCATACTCCTTATGCAATCCTATTCTCAACAACCAAGGAGATGTTTTATTCGAACTGCAACGATTGGTTGCTCCCAGTCAACTACCTGGTCAAACGTCAGGGCCACTGCTCCGTGGATCTTCTGAAGGCCAGAGACCATCTCTCAAGGGGGGTGCGAGCATTCAAGGAAGCGAATCTTGTACGTATATCATCAATACCTGGACAAAAAACAACAAACACTCACTCAATTTGATAGCCGATGGGAAGACAGGCGAAGGACAACAAGGGAACGGGGAGAACCAGAACGGAAGTCCGGGAACAAATGAAGAACACAAAGAGAACAGGGAGAGCCAGAATGCAAACTCTGGGAAAGCAAATCCTACAGACAAATCACCCACACACAACAGGACAACATCATCCTCGTCTACCTTAGACGGGGATCCCACTCTCGTAGGAACTTAATCAAAGGTTTCAACAGCGTGGTTACGAGATCATGTCATCATAAGATTAGATCCTGTGACTGATCGCTCTCTTCAAAGTTATATTGGACTTGTACGCTCAAACGTATAGTTGGGTTATTTTCCATTTCTATGCCCATATCTACAACCAGTTTATCTTACCTCTCGTCCCTATCTGATGTTTCAATCAACTACCCGTTTGTCCTTCTGTTCCAAAGGGAATATGCAGAGGACAATCCAAACAATCCTTTATATAGCGCTTTTTAGTTTTTGTGTTGTAGTTTTTGATAATAAATTTCGGATCAATGAAAAGAAAGTCAACGATTTATTCGTTTGGTTCTATAATTTTTGAAGGAATCGTTCTACATGGGTACTAAGGGGGGATCAGATGCAACAGGAAACTATTACGATGCCACGATTTTCAAAGGGAATGAGTTGTTCTATGTATACAGTGTACGGGGGAGGCAAGGTTATGAGGAAGTCACGTAGGAAGGTGGGGCTAGGGGAAACATCAACATTAGTATGCGAAGATGGGAAGTTTCTAAACAAAGTATGTACCAGGTGAACGAGGTGCGCTTTGCAATAAACCAACAAGCGAACTCCTTTCTTCTTCAGAAAGTGTGTCGGCCAAACGCATAAAGCCTTCCATAGTTGCTTTGCGGTCTTCCTTCGCCAGCTCGATAAGGTTACGCACAATATGATCAGCTTTGAGCTGAGTGATAGTTGGTGTTAAGTCAAGGTTTTCTAGTGCTTCAGCCATCTCGCGGTATTCTGTTGTAGGTTCAATCTGCGCCAAATTGTTAAGCAAACGAGAGCGGTATTCATATGAGGTTCCAGGACTAGCAGTAGCAAGATCTGCAAGTGCTGCTGATCGTGCGAACCGGGCACGAACAGCCCAATAGAAATGCCGACGAGCATCTTTCCATATCGCAGGTTTTGCGCATCCTTTAGCTTCCATGCGACCGGTTCGGCTATATTGATTGTCAGAGGCTTGTCTTCGTCACATAGACAATACACTCACTCATGGAGATCCGCATATAGTAGGGCTATCTGTTTATACGTCGGTTGGAGGAATGTTTCGCGACTCGCCAACGCTGCTGCTGCCGCTTCTCGTTCGGGTTTGGGTCTAGAAGAATCGTTGCTATCACGTTTCAAAGATGCGTATTTGGAATCGAGACGCTCCATCAAACTGAGGATTTTATCTCGGCGCATTTTAATCTCTATGATACCCTCTGGTTCAAGGATACCTGCGCGGGCATCTACGTCGGCATACATTTCCATTTGTTCTGTATTGATCGAGGGGTCAAGAACGACCCATGCTCCTCCACGCAGTTCACCGTTGGGAACAATGTACACGAAGATAGGCTGCTTGTAGCTTGATAGACCATCGACGATCTTTGAACCTTGCTTCAATACCTCATCATACATGTCTTGCTGGCCACCAGAGAATCCTCTCCAGTTAGCGAAGATGATCAAAGGTAGACCTTCCCGGTTGAAATCGAATATAGCCTGAGCAGTCTTGTATGCCGAATTTGGATACCATACTTGACCGGCTTCCATTATGCGTTGCTCGAATGAAGCAGGGTTTGCTGGGTCAGCAGGGACAATACGTTCAATGGTTCGAGTTTCGACAGCGATGACTCCCATGGGAATGCCGCCTAGGCGAGCACGGCCAACGACAACAGTTTGTGCCCAACCACTGAGAGTTTCTTGGAAAGAGCCCTTATCGAAAAACCCGCTCTTCCAGCTGGACGTGCTCTCATCCATTTTCCCTTCGATGAACCACCTGGGATCGTATGGACCTTTAGGGGGCATATATTCAATTTCACGGTCCCATGAGTCGGCGGTCTCTCTGACGGGAAGTGCTCCACCCTTAGCTTCAGGAACGTAAGACATCCATTCGAGGATATGGGTAGCACCTTGTAAGTCACTACTCGCTGTAAGGTGGGAGACACCATTCTTGAACATTATTTGGGTGCCCCCAAGCTGCAAGTTTGATGTATAGACTTCCCGTCCAAGGACCTTGTTAAGAGCAGGGGCACCTGTCAAGATGATAGGTTGACCTTCGACTTGCACTGCGCGCTCTCCAAGGCGGACAAGGTATGCTCCGATACCAACCGAACGTGCAGTCACGAGGGTAATTGTAAAGATATCGTCATATGCTCGGGAGGTTTCTCCAGCGATAAGGCCAGATCCCTTCAAGGATTCCACTCCAAGACCGTCTTGCAAACCGATGACGTCCGTAATCTTGAAGCGACGTTCGCCTTCATCTTCGATTTCAATGGTTCTCACTGAATCCTTTCCTTTCTCTTGTAGCTTGAGGTTATTCTCTGGGGTCAAGTATAGGTAGCTGAAACCTTTCTCCGGGTTGTTGTTGTCATTCCACGCTACTGAGAATAGGGGAATTGCTTCTTCGGCAAGACCGATTCGGGCACCAGAATTTGCGGAGAGGTAAATGCGGGGTATTCCTTGGTTACGGGCATACTTTGTAACAAGATAGAAGAATTGATCTTCAATTGGACCAAAGGATCCAATTTTGTAAGTAATGTCATTTGCAACGACAACTGCCCTTCTGCCAGATGGGAACTCGGGGGTTCTGAGAGTAAAGACCCATGCTACCATTCCGAAAGTATTGTTTCCTTGTGCCCTGTCGACTTCGGTAAGTTCGTCATGTTCATCGAGAACAAGTTCCTTGTATTCCAAGAAAACTTTCGGCAAAACAAGGGAAGGACTGGTATCACGAGCTTTGATCCATACGTTGTGCAAGGCCTTTGAGAATAATTCAGGGAAGTCGTAAACGTAGGTTGTGCCAATGAGATGGGCTTGGTATCGTTTTGGTTGCAATGATTCTTTGGTGGGATATGCCTGGTGTACAGGTTGTAAATGAAGGGGTCCTTTATCGCCGATGGATTTGAGAATCGTTGTCCCTTTATCGGTAGTGATTTCTTGGTATCCGTGGTAGTTTACAATGAATCCGGATACATTTTCAATGATGCAACGAATAGGTGTTACATTGCCATCGCTATCTTCAAGAGCGATCCGGATCTCTGAACCAGTTACATGTAACCTCCAGAGACGTTTTCCGTGCCGTTCGATGAAGCCGGATATCGCAGCAAGGACGTCCTCATACTCGACGGCGAGGTTATACACAAAGTTCATGAAAATGTGATTGCAATCTGCGTTGCGGTGTTCGGCACTGACTACTTCCAGAGCATCGAGAATGCTGGTTACGAGGCGGTCGGTTTCAGAGATAAGATATTCTGCGGTGCTCATCGATCCTCGGAGGCGTCCAGGACGCACAAGAGCTCGGACGAAGAATCTGTTATCGAGTTGATTTTCCCTTGCAACAGCGTGATATATGTGAATCTGTTTGGCCTCAACGAAGCATGGTTTCAAGTTATAGTGTGATAAGCGACTGAGTTCAAGCTGGAATGCTAAGGCAGGTTCGATATTACGAATGGATTGTTCTTCACCCCAATGGCCTTCAAAATCGCGGAGAGTGAAATAGACAGGGTATTGTCCAGGTCGACAGATTAGTATAGAGGCTCGCCTAACTCCACGAGCATTGAGAACGTCGGTGTGCTGATTGATGAACTTTACAACTTCTTTGCTCCATTCAGCTTCGGACATATCATCCTCCTCGTTGAAGATACGTAAAGCAATGTTAATAACGTTGGGAGGTTGGCTGTTTGATCCATATCTCTCACGGTACTGCCCAACGTCAAAGGGAGGTAGCATTGATACGACCTTGATGAATCCCTTCGAGAGAGCTGTCATATTGGGGAATGAGGCAATAGCACCTGTTCGTATAGGTTGAGACTGGTGACGATTGATCATGTACGTCAGGTCGCTGACGGAGGCGGAGCGGCGGTTTTCACTGTAAAAAGTTGAGCATGACAGTAATATAAGAAATTACAAAAAAGATTTACCCAAGACGGGGTGTTGAAGGTGGTGAGTGGGACTGTCCAAGATTAAACCTCCATGTTACGACACTGGGAACTTCACCATCATCCATAGCATCTCCTTCCTCATAATCAAGCGAAAGGAGTGTATATGCCCTATATGCACGGCGAACATACACTTCGAAAGAAGCTGCATAGTCATTAGTATGAAGTCAATGAGTATATGCGCATATACTCTTACCAAGAATAACCATGGGATCCGAATGGCTGAAAAATGCGGGGAGGACATCATAAACTGTGTATCGGGAGTCACTGAGTTCTTTGAGAATCTCCGCTGAGGGCGTTTTTGGTCCAACGCCCTGTTCCCCGTAGAAGTTATTGCTTACTGAGTTCTTCAGGATTGCTTCCATTTGGACTAGACGTTCTTCGTAGGATGGCATTTGACCAAGGATAAGCACTTCACGTGCTTTCAATGATACCGAAGTTGACGACCTAACGTCATACAATTAGTAGCCACACCAAGATCATGAAGAAAGGGACCAACTTCGCTTCAAGAGCTGCCAAACCTTGTAAGGCCTTGTACAATCGACTCTCAGTGTTAGATACGTTCAGACTACTCGTCTTTACATAATCCAAGATTGCTAGGGCAAGCTTGGCCTTGCTCTGTGCTTTGATATGGCTGAGAACCAAGCTGACGACTTTGTCCAGGTTGTCCTTGTATTGTTCACGTAGCGCCAGCACTCGAGCTTCAATGCTTCCTCCAAACAATTTCTCTGTTTCTTCATAAAGGAAGAGAAGATTGGCGATCGTCTCCATTTCGTGATTCTTCATTCCACCTTGGTACCTTTCTAAGACACCGAAGAGGGCCTCGAGCTGTGAGCGGAACATTGTGCGATCTTGGGGAAGGACATTGTCCTGAAGATAATGATCGAGTATCTTCTTAATACGGACTGCAGGGAATTCGTGTCCATCACCCTTGGATCTGGCTGTCTCCATTGCTGTCCTAATGCTTTCCTCAAGTTTCATAGGCAAGCGGCCAGAAAGCGCAGAAAGAATTGCTGTGACTTCAGAATAAGGTAGCTCGGGTTTGTGGAGCACTTCGATAAGCTCTTTGAGCGTAGGTGCCATGATTGCTTGGTTATCGAAGCCGTCCATAATGTCATGTAGAATACCTAAGCATCGGATCAAGCACTGGTGTGGTTTATTCCCAATAACTCCAGGGGCGCCCATAGGAGGTAGAAGTCCTTCGTATGGTTTGGCATGTTTAACTCGTGCGGGATCATCGAGAGTCAAAATTCCAAGAATATCCCCTGGTTCAAGACTAACACCAGGTTGTTTAACGAGTTGGACAATACCATCTTCTGAGGCTACAAGGGGCATATACATCTTCATGACCTATCAAATAATATTAGTTTAATACTGGAAGACGTGCCCAAAGACAAACCTCTATTTCAGCATATTGTTCGCCAGCATTGACATGGTCTCCACTGTCGACAAGAAAACGTACTAGCTTCCCAGGACTCGGACTCCTCAGTTGTGTAGGATCATTCTCTTGTTCGATCAAGCATGTCTTCGCATCCACCATCAATCTCAATGCGCCGACCTCTTCTCTCCAATAAATGGAATGACTCTTTCCGTCAAGGAGAACAAGAAGTCCTCCATCTGCCAAGGGCCGCGCGCCAACCATGGTTCTTCCACCGTTCAGGTAGAGCGTCCATACAGTAGTGGAGGAGCGAGCAGCCGTAAATGAATAGCGGACGTTCTCGTAAATGAAATCAATTCCAAATACTGTCTTCAATACGTCACGAGCAGGGACCTGACCCTTATCCAAGATACGTTTGTACTCTGTCCAGCAGGCCTCGGAAGCCAGATAGGATTTGGTGACGGCACCGCAAATAACAGCCAATGTGGCATCGGGTCTTTCTGCAGTAAGTTTGTTGCTGATCAGGGAATCCAGCCAACCAGTAGTGATGGTGTTCTCCTTGAACGCTTCGAGTTCGAGTAATTTGATCAAATATTCCACGGTTGTCCTGAAATCACCACGAATGCTTAATTCTTTCAAGGCGACAATCATATTCTTCCGACTCTCGCCACGATCTTCACCATAAGCGAAAATATGGCCGAACTGAGAGTCGGCAAATTCATGCAACCCTCCGGCAGTACTAACAGAGAAGTATCCCCATACATTCGTACTCGAGCGGAAGTTGAGTTCTTGTAACGAACCGGACGAAGGTTTAAATCCTGCATCAGGGTTTTCTGCGGTAATACGAACTGCTACGACATGGCCCTTCGGGCGAGGTTTGCGTTGGAGTTGGTTTGAATCAGGTTTCGTCATTTCGAAGTCTATTTCTGACGATCCATTCGGAGCCACACCATAGAGTTGACGGATATCTCGGATGCGTGAAAGGGGTATTCCCATGGCGACTTGTAATTGAGCAGCTGGAAGATTTACTCCAGAAACCATCTCCGTGGTTGGATGCTCCACCTGCAGACGCGGATTCAGCTCTAGGAAGTGGAAAGAATCATCGGCGTGACTGTATAGGTCTGCATATATACATTAGTTTCGTGAACCACTCTGATCTATGCCGGCTTACATTCAACGGTACCAGCACTAACATAGCCAACTAATTTTGAAAGGCGAACCGCGGCTCGTTCCATCTTTTCAAAAGTTTCTTCTTTCGCAATAGTGACAGGAGCCTCTTCGATGATTTTTTGATGCCGACGTTGCACGGAACAATCGCGTCCAAATAATGAGATGGCATTACCATACTGATCAGCCAACAGTTGGACCTCTAAATGACGTGCTTGCCCAGCTAATTTCATGATGAAGATGGGAGAACCTATCGGAAGGAAACGAATGACTGTCTAAGAAAATAACAATTTCATAATAAATCAACCCACCAGGTATCTCTCCTGCTACGGCGTGATATGCGTTTTTGAAGGCATCAGCGTGTTCAACTTTTCTGATTCCTTTTCCGCCGCCACCTTCGCTGGCCTTGATCATAACTGGCCATCCGATTTGTTCAGCTTTTTTCAAACCCTCTTCGACACTCGTGACACAAGCGTCCGCGTATGCTTTATTCGGTACCGTAACAAATCCTGATTCCGATAGGACTGTATCAGTAATGCCCGATCCCGACCAGGGCATTGTGGGGACATTGGCACTTTGTGCAACAATAGTACTGGAGATTTTATCGCCTAAACTTCGCATTGCGCTTCCAGGGGGACCGATGAATACAATTTTGTTTTTGCTAGCAGCGAGGCCTTCCGGAAGACGCGGGTTTTCAGAAGCGTGACCCCATCCGGCCCACACAGCATGCACCCCAGCTCGTTCGGCAACATCGACAATGAGATCAACGTTGGCGTAGTTATTATTGTTTGAGCCGCCGGGAACCTCTATATAGCGGTCGGCCATCCGAATATATTCAGCATTTACTTTGAGATCTTCTGGAGTTGCCATTACGGTAAATTCGACCTGACGTTCACTCCCAAAAGTCTCGTAACTCCATTGACGAATAGATCGGATTTCTTTGACAGCAGCAATGCCTACATAGGCTGTGAGTTGTTAACCCTAGAGTTATTGAGAAGACGCACCATTATTGGCAATGAGAACCTACAAGATGTGAAAAGAAAAAAATCAGTGATCGAAAAGAGAAAGAATGTGATTAAAAGCTCACTTTTGTTATAACAGTATGACCACCTTGAGATTTTACAAAATCGCGTACACTACTTGCTGGAGCTTTGTCCAGGGAATTTCCGCCTTGAAAAGTAGATGAGCAGGGGGTGAATCTGATTGAGGGATAACAGACCTATGAAATGCTGAACTTTTGAGTGGTCGTAGACCGACATGAGAGCGAAGGGAAGCAAGCACAGAAAAGTGAGAACAGAAGGGGGATGGAAAGGAAAGCAAGGAAAGCAAGGAGATGGGGTTGTTATAAGGCAGCAGTGAAGACGCTTAAGAATTTGACGTCTGTTCACTGGGGTCAGAGTTATGATCGGCCCCAAAATTCTGTGATGTCTATTACCTCAGCTACTGTCGACCCTGTCATTGCAAACAACGATGTTGGTTACAATGTGTTATATCAGTGGTTTGCTAGTTTTGTATTTCAGCTTTCATTGCTTAGATACTATAGTAGAACGTAGTACTTGTACATATCAATTATCGCGTCGTTGAATTGGCGAGGTTGCCATGTCGGAGATAACATGACCTACCATCTTTGGACTTGACTATGTCAAATGTCACAGTAACTAAACTCATGACTGATCGAACTAGCAGGCGAAAGTATCAAACTTCATACTACATCATATATATAGTGGTACCCTGTTTAACGTTTCACATCGCCCTGTCAATCTGATACGCCGCCAGTTTCCACCCTCGACGTTTATACCTACAAGTCTATCCCCATTGTTTTTCACACTTTTCCGTCAAAGTCCTGAATCGGCTATAATGTGCATGGTCAATCTAGTTCATGCTGACTTGTCTCTTAACAGAATCGACTATTTGAAGTGGTGATATCTCCTGAGACACAGGGGATGAGCTCATTCACCGACTTTCGCCAATATACACTCTGAATATTGTTCACTGTTATCCTCCGGTACTCATGTATTGGAAAGCCCGAATAAGTCGTTTTCAAAATTACAAACGCTTGTCCTCCAACGGATTGATGTTATACCCGTTATATTGTTTCTCCAACATCTCCTACGGCCAATCACGTCGGGATAGTTTGTGGAGAGATGGAAAGTCCCTAGCATGAAACCTTGCAGATATCAGTGGCTTGCATTCCAATAATGTAAAACTAGGATATAATAAGCCAAACTCAAGTTCTGTCAAAAGTTTTCATTATGTCACAGAAATGGTGGTACACGATTTGATGAGTACAATATGTCTGAGACCACACCGACACCCTTTCATCGAGTTGCCATGGTCCTGCCACTATACAAAGTAAAAAGATTACCAGCCCATTACTCGACCAAAATACGGAGGAACTCACCTTATTGTTTTCCTTTCCGTAGTAGCAACCTCCGTCTTAGCCCTATTAAGCACCTTCTGGAATTCCGTCACACGATGTCTCATCCTAGAGTGCATATACGCCTTGGAACACTTGATATGATAATGCAAGTAATCGCGGAACAATTGAATATGGGAGATAGTTGCAGATGCCACGTTTGGATTTGCGAAATGCGCAGGGAATAAAACGAATGTGACGTATCCGATATCTTCTGAGCTGCGTAGCCCTGGGACGTGACGTATTTCAAGAGGTGGATCCCGATTGGTGTATAAGACTTGAGGTGCATTTTGTATGGATGGTTGGCGCCGGGCGTCAACAAATTCCTGATAAGATGTAAGCAATGGGTATCACTACATGATATAAGAACGTACCTGCAAGAACACTTTTCCAAAAATTCTATCCGTCTCATCTGCGAATATAGTTGAGAATATAACGGTGACACGATCTTGCGATGCCTGAACGTATATCGCTTCTTCGTCTCGATAGTGTATCTGCATCAATTCCCCTTGCCCTCCAGAACTTTCAAGTTGTTTCTGTGCTTTGAATGCACGTTCCAGAGGTGCAGCAATGGCATTCCGCTTGAATAAAGCGAGAGATTGGACAAGCGCATCTCGACTTTCTGTTATGAAGAAAGAGGGTTATTCATATGTATACATTAAATCATATGCAGCCAACTACCTTGATCAGCGGGCACCTGCTCCAAGTCAATCGACATACTAATATTATACTCTTGTTCTGCCTGATTCAAAAGCAGAGGCCCATATTCACGCTTCAAGATATCCATAGCACCATAGTTCACAAGCTCATCCCAGCAACGAATATGCATAGATAAAAGAAGGACGGTCTTCTTCTCTGGCGTAGATAGATGGAAGCGCACACCATCGTAATCAACAAATTGTACATCGACAGTCGACGGTCTATATTTGATTTCAATCTTCAGCTATCAGTTGAGAAAGAGAGGTTCTTGCACTTGCTTGGTTATCTTCTCCGTTATTGTATTTTGTATGATAACATTGTGCGGCTGGAAATCGAGAGATTCTGCTTCAGCTGAGGTCTTATTGAGTAACTGCGGAGGCTTACTTCTAGGAGAATCATCGTAATGACTTGTGCACTCTGGTAACACGTAAAATAATCCTTCTAGATGGGTCCTAATTCAACGGGGACACTAGTAAGAGCGATATTAGTGACACCAAGATGATGTCTCTTCACTCTCTAATCTCTGCCTAATTGAATTCGGGAGTGATGTCACATGACACACGATGAAGGCATCTCCTTCTGAATCTCAGCCAGTGATGTTATCTCTTCCTAACAACATATCACCCTATTGTATATGTACATATTGTAGTTAATCCATATACCTTCATACAGCCTTCAATCCACGTAAACACATGAAGGTATTAAGTGAGAGTGTCCATCCATCTCCGCGAACAAGGTGGGGTTGAAAAGAATAAACGAGTTAACAAAAAAGTCAGTGAAAACGTTGTACTAGAAAAGAAGAGTTCAAAGGGAGAGTGCGATGCGGAGGATAATATGTGGATGACCGGTGGTTAAGCAAAACCCAAGTGGGGAGTTGGTGCATTAAGCTCAGATCGAGGGGGGTAATAATGATGGGGTAAGAAACGGTACGACCAAATGGGTGATTTTTTTCGGTTTGTGATCGCAGCAAGTCTAAATAACGGAATGGGTTGGAAAGAGGAGGAAAGTGTACTTGGGGGTGGTAAAGAAATTAAAGCATAAAGTCCAGAATCCTATTTTCTTCGTTGTTGCTGCCACATTGCTAGCGGCATATCTTCCTCCTCTCCTGTCCCATTGGCTATAGGCCGACCCTCACTGGTACGCGGCCGTCTACCCCCCACAATCGGAGGCGTGGGATCTTTATGTATCCCCCCATTGGCCCATGGAGTTGTGGAAACAGAAGCTGTTGCAGATAATGATCGCCCAGGTATTCTATTCCCTCCAGCTCCAGTCATATCCTGTGCAGCAATATTAAAGTTGTTCTTCACAGGTTGCTGTCCATAATTAACTGGAGGGGACCGCGAACGGCGTTGTGGACCTGGGGGAGGAGATGGCGAAGTGTGTCCACGCTGCATAGGTTGTGATTGCTGTTGACCTATCCAAGTCGGTTTATCAGCTGGCGGCATTGCACCAGGGGGTAGCCTTTGTTGTTGCTGTTGCAGTGGTTGGTTATCCTGGGAATAATAAAAATTGTCTGATATCTGGGGTTGCAATTGTTGCTGAGCCTTTTGCTGGTTTACATATGAATGAGGCGGCTGCTGTTGCATACGCGGGTATTGCTGAGGGAGTTGCCCATTCGCAGGATTATTTGGACCTTGTGTTCGATTCATCTGCTGTTGCTGATGTTGTCCGGAATAACCACTGTACTCTTGCTCCATTACGCGATGTTGCATCTCGTACTGCGGGCCTTTGATGGGCATTTCAGCACGGCGACCTCCTGCAGGTGAGCCTGCAGCAGATTTCGTCAGTGAACTTCTCCTTCCTGATTCCTTCTTCCTCGATTCTATCTCCCAATCTCGCTGTTCCTTCTCCGACCTCTCCCGTTCTAACTTCTCCTTCTCCGCCTTCTCTCGCTCCTGCCTCTCTCTTTGCTCCCTCTCTTCCTTTTCTCGTTGTTCCACCTCTATTTCATTACTCTCATTTGTTACCTGCTGCCCATTTGTACCTCCTGTCGTTGTTGCCGTACCGTTTGCACCCGATGTAGCCGTCGTGGGCGATTGATTTTGTGCCTTATTGATCACACCCAGATACCAAAACATCAGATTGCTTATGAGAACCTGCTCATAGAGAGGGCGTCTCGGATTCGCCAATTTGATGTGACTTAGTCTGTAAATTGCTCGCTCTACGTGGATGGGATATCTTGCATAAGAATTCGGGCCAGGTGCTAATCCTGGAGAAGATGGGGAAACATATTGTTTCGAAGACTTGGAAGCCCCGAGAAGAGCCTGTGCTGCTTCACGACCTGCGTTAACTCCATGGACTAGGGGAGGAGGATCTTCTTGCTTTTTCTTTCCCCCACCAAACAACGACCCAAAAAAGCTCGAATCCTTCTCTTTTTCGGCAGATGCTCGTTCACGGTTTTCTCTGTCCTTCGCACTCTTCTTAGCACCTTTGTCACTACTCCACTTTCCAAACAGCCCTTTTTTGTCCTTTTCTTTGTCTTTGCGTTGTTGCGCGGATGGTGGGCTAGATGTCACGGGAATTGTTGAAGGAGGTGTATGTACAGCAGGTGAACTTGGGGATGGTGTGATATTGGGTGCTGCAGATGGTGATGGTGTACGTGACGGAGCTGTTTGCAGTTCAGTGGGTTGCGGTGCAAGTAAACGTTGTGGTTGTGGTTGATGAATGATAGGGACAGCGGGTTCAAGTGGAACAGGTGGTACTTCAGGGATCGGGACTGGTAGAGCTGGTGGTGGGGGTTGTGAGGAAGGTGGCAGCAGGTCTTGTAATGGAGAATCTGGAGACGTTACAATCACAGGGGCAGGAAATTCATCCTCTTCTTCGTCATCCCTAGCATAATAACCATAGATCATAGTCTCCTCTGTGAAAGAATCTGGTCTGTGGCTACCAGTACTGCCATCATCTGAGAAAGTTTGGCGACGTTGAGATAGTACTCCTGATTCGTCACCATGATCACTCGTAGACAACTCGCTAGAAGTCCGGGTATCATTAGTCGAGTGTGGAAGTGACGTTTTTCCTCTCCGCGAAGATCCAAAGCGGTGACCACCCCCATCGCCAGCTAAGCCGGGCTTTCGAATCCTTGTGCGTGCAGTCCGCCGTAGAATCTGACCCGGAGGAGGAACTATGATCGGTGCATCTGCTTCGTCACCCATCTCGGGAATCTCTTCCATTTGACCAATAGCTGCTTCAGTGTGAAAAAATATTGTATTTCCCATCTTATCAGAACGCACCTGAGGGTGAGATATTCAGGCTCAAACTCCTTCGCAAAACATTTCTCAGCCTTGAGGGATCGTCACTAGTTGATGCTTCTTCAGCGAGTTCCTCCAATCGTTGTAGGTCAGACATCGTTAGTTGAGGTATCCTTTCGACATATAGGCTACTGCGATTTCTTCTGAGAGGCACCACTTTCTCATCTTCAACCCCATCATTCTCAGAAGGTTTGTATTGTCTGCTCAACATCGATTTCTTTCGACCCAGACTCGAAGTTGATGACACCGACGGAGATCTGTCTAACAACGTAGAACCATCGGAATTTGAAGGGGATCTAGCATGCTCTTTGAGAAATTCGCGAAACCCAGCTGGTGCGATCTCTGGATGGAGGCGTGCTGGAACCCAAAACAAATGGAATGGATCATCAGCAGGATTTGTGGGGTTGTCATCTACGACATGACTGGTGGTGGAGGTGCCCTCAATAGGCTCAAATGATGATCCGCTCTCGTGTGAGCTGCTTGAGGAGTCGCCATCAGGGATCAGAGACGAAGGACTTGTTGATCCACCTGACCAGTAGCTTGTTGTTGGAGACGATGGGAGCGAGCTATCTGGCAAGTCTGGGTCAATTATGAGTGCGCCTTGAGTAGTGGAGCGCCTTCGAATGTCTCGCAATGCCTCGACCTCGCGTTGTATTTCATATTCAGAAGGATGCAAGGTGCGAGCAGCCATGAGGAGATTGAAAGCGTGTAGAGGGTATTTAGCTGTTGTGCACCCACTTGGAGTCGGCAGCAACTGTTTGGTAGGTGAATAAGCTTGAGAGTTTCACTGTGAAGAGCGCTCGCGTCGTTGAGGACAGCCCAAGTTTGATAGAAGAACAAGACGTGGTTGGCTGGAGCCTGTAGTGAGCAAGATGTAATTTTGCCACAACTCCGCCAAGCGCTTGCTGGCTTCCCTGATCTCATATTCTCAACAGCAGTTCATTGTACCTCAGAAGAGGTACATTGGACTTTAATGATGCTTCATTAATTTTTGCCTACTGTACAGACTGTACATATTATACAATGTTTTTAAGGAGAGATGCTACAGACTCTCAAGACAAAGATGGTCTCGTGAGACTCTCAGATCCAATTCTTCTATTAGAAGTAAAAGTCATGGAAACAAGTCTGACTCTTGATCAGGCCTCAGGCCTCAGGACTGATCCACGGAAATATCATGACATTTTTCTGTTGCACAAAGGCAAGATAAGAATCTCCATGCACTAGAAGAACTCAGCATGCGCTACCTTCCACCAGGTGAAGCACCGGCGGATTGTGCCATTATTGCTGTGTTTTCCCGGCGAAGTTCCTGAATAACAGCCTGTCGTCCGCAAGTCAATTTGCAAACGCAGACCAAAGCATAACGGCACAAACGGCAAGAGCTTCAGGGTTGACTCCACTCTCAATCATCCCAACACATGTTGCAAGCGTCTCCTTATCCAGTTGAGTGTTCAGAAGTTGGGAGATCTCATATAGAACTGTCAAAAAAGGCGCCTCAGTGTATGAGAAACAGCTCGATAAGTTCTGAAGTGATGAACATACGCACTGTCAAGGGTTTGTTGAGCAGATGCGATACGTTCGGACTCTTTCGTTGACATGACAAATCTGAACTATGTAAGCTGAAGTTTTGAAGCAAACCAACTGGTATATGGTTGATGGAAGACGGTTACAAAGAAGAAAACGAATATTGAATTCGAATGTGTAGCTGATGCTGAATTAAGTTGCCGTTGATAACAGTGTCTTGTCCAACCTGTGTTCCTCATTTACTTTCTCTCACGTGTGATTAACCCCGTTAATAATACAATCATTTACTTCAACAAATTTCTGATTACCACCATGGCACCCTCAAAATCAGGAAAACCTTCTTCAAAAGTGCCACTAAAGAAAGAGAAGGTCCACCACCCAGCCTCCCGAAAAGCCGGTCAACTTGCAAGACATGCTCTTCGTAAGGGCAAGTTGGGCAATCTGGCGTTGAAACGCGGCCAAAAACACAATTCACTTGGTCAGCAAACTTCGTATTATACGGTCTTCTTAAGCCTTACTAGGTGCCTTGTAGTCGACGTATATGGCTTTTTCTACCATGCTATCCCCGATGAGGGTGTCTTGTCTCTGGAAGATCTTCACAGTATCGTCCGTGATGTTTGGTTAACACGTGTGGATGAAGATTTAGAATACGAGCGATCCATAAGGCGAAAAGGACGGCCTAAGAGCACCAAAGAGATAAAACTAGAAGAGATAAAACTTAGAGAAGCGGAAATATATCGCACTGGCATGGGTGAGCAAATGATGGTGGTCTGACCAGTATAAATCCAATATTTACATTTTCAAATTTAGATGTGCCCGATCTTACTCATGAAGCTACTGTAGAACTCTTTCGTCGTTGGGATCAAAAAGAAGTCGCATATATCCAACTATTGAGATTCATCAGGATATCTGGTAGCAACCCCACCTCTGTTATTGTATCAAAACCCGGGAAGCATATATCGATTCTAGAATCTGACAATGCACGCGAGACACACTCGCCGGATGGTAGAATGGATATTACAGCCACGTCCACTGAACCACATACATTTTCACAACCGATCCTTGTCCTTAGAGTCACTATCACATTTTTCCAGTACGATAACTATGGATTCAACATGATTAACCTATGAATAACAAAGCACAGATGTTCTCGGCCCGTGAATTGCTAGTAATTAATTCAAAACTTATGTGAGAATCACAAGTGTCTCGGTCAGCACATACATACATATATAGCTCAGACCACAATATCCTTGACATGCTGATTGGTTTTATCATCAGATAACTGTGTTTTCTATCAAAGTGAAACATACTGGCAATAGCTGTTCTCATTCCTCTAACCCCTGACAGCCCGGGAGTTTACCCATGGATCCTGCCATCCAAGCACCTTCTAAGATTCTAATAGTGCGTGGAAATACACAGCGCTACGGCTAATTTTCGTTTAATAGCGCATTCTTCAGGTTGGAGGTGGCCCTTCTGGTTTGATCCTTGTGTTAGCTTTGCTCCAAAATGGTGTTCCAGTCCGTATTATCGAGAAAATTATACAGCCTAGGCTAGGTCAGCGAGGAGCGGGGATAATGGTAAGTACTATACTATTATATACGCAAAAAACTCTGTTCATCTTATAAAAATACTTTCTTAGCCCCGTTCATTGGAATTATACACTTTTCTCGGAGTTATTGACGAAGTGTTGGAACAACTATTGATCCGCCTTCTGTAAGAACATATGACCTTAAAGGTGGCCTCAATCTCGTTGCGGAATTTGACATGGTTAATCCTACACCATCGAATCCATTTGTGAGTCCACCGATTACAACTGGACTTCTTTACCGATATGCTCGTAGCCTGGACCAAAGCTGCTCGGACAAGACAAACTTGAGAGAATCGTAAAGAATGCGGCTGGCGAAGCACTCTAGTTTCGTAGAATCTGGAACAGAGCTGGAATCATTTCGACAAACCAGACATTGTGTCGAAGTAAAGCTGATTAAAAGAAACTCAGAGAACGAAACAGGCATTGTAGAGGAAAACTAAATTCGACTAGGTGGTTGGAGCAGATGGAGCTAGAGGAGTTGTCCGGAAGACCCTTGGATTGACGTTCCTTGGGGAAACAAGAACGGTGGAGAGTTTTATTGTCGGCGATATCTATGTCGAAGGCTTACTTCACAAGGTCACAATAACTTCACTATGTTTTTGTGTCCGCCATTCCTTACTAACCAAACAATCTTTATCAGTTCTGGCATATGTGGGGTGATATCAGCACGATCTTGTACGCACTTCTCGAAATTCCACCCAGAGTATTGGTGAACAAAGTTTTTGCAGAATAAGCCTGCGAAGTACAGAGACTCCAAATCTCTTCGCATTCATCATCACTGGCCAAAATGTCGACTATGAAGCTTATTCTTCTGACACAGACGGTCTTCGCCAGTTTTTTGTAGATAACATTGGAGGAGCGGATATTAAATTCGGAGAGACTCCGTGGGTATCATTGTACAGGTAAGTACATTGGAAACAAAATAGGTCTTGTTTGCATGGCTGACTTATTTCTGGCTAGACCGAACATCAGAATGGTCGAGAGTTTTAGTAAGGGGAAAGTTCTGATTGTAGGAGGTAAATCTTGCTTTGTCCATCATCTTAATATTGAGCCCATTTCAAGATGCGGGGCATGTGCACAGTCCTACCGGTGGACAGGTAAGTTATAAGTTACAAAGTTACTTGCATTGTAGTACAACAGAGGTACTCACTTTAAATGGAATTCAAGGGGATGAACACCAGCATACAAGACTCTTTCAACTTAGGGTGGAAGCTCGCACTGGTACATAAAAAACTTGCATCACCTCATTTCTCGAGACCTACACAGAAGAGCGCATCCCTGTGATCGCCGAAATGCTTCAACAAACTACCAACATACTGAACAATACCTTCAAAGGAGTCCGTTTTGACGAAACTTTCAAATCTAATTCCGGACTCCTGCAGCTTGGAGTGAATTATCGCTGGAGCTCCATTCTTGTCGACGAGCGGAAAATACTAGATGCAAGGCGGGAAGATGAAGCAGCTGCACGTATTAGTGATTATAAGTTTGACAGTGAGGAAGAGGATATAGGTTCTTACGGCATGAACTCTGATGGTCGACTGAGAGCCGGCGATAGGGCACCTAGTGCCTTGGGGTTATTGAATCGGGTTACTTCTTCAAAACATAACCTTTTCCAGTTATTTTCCACTTCCCGCCATTCTGTGTTAATATTCGAAAGTGCTGGACCCAGTCCGGCAATTCTAAACTCTATCGCTACATACCCAGCAGGATTAATTCAGTCCATCGTCTTGCTAACCCCTGGACAAGGCATTCCAGCGTGGTGTACCCAAGCCGACTATATCATTGAGACAGTGACGGTCATGCCTACAAATCATATATTTTTGGTTCACAATGCAGTATAATAGTAATAAGACCAGATGCTATGATTGGTGCTATTGTTGTAGGTCTAGAAGGATTGGACCGTTACTTCAAGGGCATATTCTCCGTATGATGGATGTTCGTTCAAATTCCTAATGATGTTTTCATATTGATTGATGATAAGAACCGTCTCCCGAGTCAAGTGGTCAGAGATTCCCTTAAGTCCGTCTCTGACTCCGATGTGAACTCCCAGCCCTTCACCAACCAGATTAAGGATGCCTCGTGGTTGGCCACAGTTACTTATCCGTGTCGCCCTTCTGAAAAGTTCCCATTCCCATTCTCTTGTTTCGCAGTATCCCTAAGTCTGAGCTCTCAACGCACTGAAGACAACGTTCTAGCTTTGTTTTAGCAATGGATACCTCGGCTGTGTTAAGTGACGACGATTATGACCTCATATCCAACCCCGAATCCAGCATAGCAGATTTAACCAATGGCATAGGAAGACAACCTGTCCATGAACCTCCAGCATCCTCGATAGCTCGTGATTCGTTTGATACAGTGACTTGGACTGCTAGCGAGATACACGCGTCAGTCCGAAAAGCATTGCATGGTCCAGCAACTCAAACGAATGGATCAACCTCCACGAAAAATGGAATTTCAGAGAATAATAAAGTTTTTCGCGTCTATGTGGATGGAATATTTGACGTCTTCAATGTTGGGTGGGTCATTTATATACATGTAAATATCTCAAGTATGAACCTCTAATTTTTTCCTTTCGCATTCAACTCAGGAATGCACTTCACCTAAGACAAGCCAAACTCTCATTCCCACATGTCTATTTAATAGTCGGCGTGTTCTCGGACGAGTCTCTAAACCAATCCTGGGCATAATTCGACATGGACCGAAGCTGAAAGAATTGAAATTGTTCGGCATTGTCGCTGGGTGGACGAAGTAATTACGGAAGCTCCCTGGGAAGTCTCGGAATCCTTCCTGCAGTCACGTAGGATCGATTACATTGCAATCGAAGAGGGAACTTCTGTTGATCCCGCATGCGACAAAAGTGAGAGTCAGAGGTTATGACGAGATTAAGAAACTTGGTAGGTGGATTTCTGGGTGCTTTGAGGGTATGAAGGCTTAATGATTATACACCCAGGGAAAGTCCTACAAACTAAAAGAACAGGAGGGTTAACTGTCCACAGATCCATTCAACTTGCTACCCCACTTACACCCAC
Organism: Floccularia luteovirens; assembly: GCA_009739215.1. Classification (NCBI taxonomy): domain Eukaryota; kingdom Fungi; phylum Basidiomycota; class Agaricomycetes; order Agaricales; family Squamanitaceae; genus Floccularia; species Floccularia luteovirens. Next base: position 907,222 of record VSJF01000006.1, read on the forward strand.
CATGATGGAGACACCAGTGCCAAATTTTGTTGTAACCGACGTACAAGAAGATACATCTGAACAGTAAATCTTTCCGATATTCACAGCATTTTTATATATTCATAACTTCGAAAACACCTCATTGATTTCGTATTCAATAAATTGATTCTTGGCAAAGCTTTATTCGAATTGCAAATATTTGCAAAATACTAGCCATGACATTTGTTGTTTCTACACTTTTTACTACACTATCCTAACCACGCTATCCACTAGTCAATGGGAGAGGTATGGGATCTGTTGGTGATCGTGGGGCATTCCTTTTTCTATGCACACCCAAATGGCGCGTCAACTGATCTGGTCGCGCAAATGTTTTTCCACAGCCAACTTCAGTGCACAAATATGGTCTAGCCCCGGTGTGAGTGCGCAACTGGTAGGTCTTATTAGGTTTCTATCCCAGGAAAGTAACAATGGGACTCACATGTTTTGACAGATTGGAGGATTCTGCAAATGCTCTACAAAGGCACAAATGTCGTAAGCAATCAAAATTTTTTTTGAGTTGTGAAACAGCATGAACCTATCACAATAAGTGCATTTAAAGGGTTTATGGCCATTATGTGTACGTTTGTGAATGGTTAGAGCGCCTGTTATTGCGAATGACTTGTTGCAACCAGGAAAGTCGCATACATATGGTCCTACAGGATTGGAGTGATAAGGGTAAGAGAATAGCATAGGTATTACTCAGGCACTTACTTTCTTGTGTGTGTCGTCTCATATGCTGTTGCAATGTCGCTGCTTCTGAGAAATACATTTGGCAGATCGTGCATTGAAACGGTCGATGTCCTGTATGTGACTGAAAACCTTTGTTAATACAAATAGTAGTATGGCAAAATTTATACACACTTGTAAGTGTCGGCAAATTTTCTGCTTGCTTGTAAATCCATGATGGCCATGACGCGAGCAACCTTCCCAGAAACATTCATACTGCGCCTTACCACTTCCTACATGAGCGGAATTGATGTGCGCAGTAAGCGAATCACAAGAATCAAACGTCTCTGTACAATTCTGCCATCGACAGGCATGTATCCCCGAACAAGAATGAGGCTCTTTGGCTGGGGCCGAAACGTTGTTGGGTGGTGGATCGTTTGGGAGTTCTATCATTGACGGTGAAGGTCCAGGAGACTTGTTGGAGGTAGGGCTTTTCAACGAGTCAGAGTCAGACGCGGTCGCAGTCGTGTTACCAGGAGTTCCTGCAGTCCAGAACCCAATGTCTCTGGCTTTATCAGGACCCCTCATAGGTTCTTCAGAATGGTCATTCACTTCCTCCCTGGGTAGCGGGAGTAAGTCATGTAAATAATTAGCCTGTAGTCCAAGGTGATCTTGCAGCAGATGATTGGTGAGAGTTGACAACATTGCTTCTAATTGATCACCAGAAGATGGTGTAGGAATAGAGGAGGCGGAGGGGTAAACATCACAGTCCCGCCAGAGACAGAACAACTTGTCTTGGTGAGAAAGTGGGTCTGAACGCATAGCAATAGGGGGGGCGAGATGATGTAAATTGACGTGACCGACAAGTTCCGACAAAGTATTGAAGCAAGCGTCGCAGTTGCTCCATCGACAAGCTAATGTCGGCTCTGGTCTTTGGGGAATAGGGATTTGTCGTCAAGTCCATCGGCCATTGATTCGTGTACGGTATATGCTGAAGCTGCGACGGTGGTGATAGGGGGGAACTGTTGAGGTTGTGGAAGTTATCTGGTACAGGTGTAGGTGGGGGCACAATCCCTGGAATTGCATGACTATATTCTGGGTCAGTTTTCTGAGAAGTCGGGGCCTGCCCACAAGCACATAAGAAATCATTCAACGCAGAGTCCCACTGTGCGGTGTTTTCCAGAGCATTGCCGTACTTTGCCGTGGCTGGACGCGAATGATGTTCTGTGCAGCACTGGAGCTGAGGACCGTGTAATCATTAATCTCAACATAGGGCTGGGAGAATGAAGTTTTTTTCTTCACTCACAAATGCATCAAAGCCATTGCAATCCGTACAGTTCATGCCAGAGTCACATACAAAATCACAATGAGCATCCCCATTGCTGCCGCCACAAGTTGTCCCTTCGTGACCAGGATCGCTGCAAGCGATAACAATGCATTGGTCAGTACATTGTTCAGTGAGTTGTGGAGTGCACACAGGCTCCGGACAATCTGCACATGGTACAGGACGGTGGTGGACAAACGTTTGTGAATTTCGTATTGGGCCACGGTTGAGCTGGTTGTGGTACTGAGTGCCCTGGCGCCGGCTGGGTGTGATACGCGGCTGGGCGACTGGGATTAAGCTCTCTGTCAAACATAAGACTGAACTTCCAATTAATTAACAACGTTAAAAAGAGTGGGTTTGAGATAGAGTGTGCTGAGTTGTGGTTTATATGTAATAGTGGGACGAAGTGCTCCAGTAATCGGGAGAGGACTGGGGAGGTCCGCAAAAAGCGTTACGTAATTGTCATGCCTTGCGGAATCACAAGATCAGAAGAATTAATGTACAAATTCGTTATTATTAGTTTTATTCATCAAAATCCAACTCATCACCGCCCAACTCCAACGTCTGCACAATATCCTCATCAACAACCTCCATTTTAGCAGCATCTCGACACAGACTGCCTGGAAGTATATCTAAGCACCCCTTTTGACAGCCGCGCCACCTAATTGGAACTAGCCCTCCCGCACGTTGTCCTGCAATGCTAACCTCCCAACTGAATCGCTCCTCCATATGACGTACAAATACTCTTCCTCCCTGGAGATGTGACCCACCCAGGCAGACACCAATTCCGGTTACTGCCTCCTGTTTGCTGCCACGAGTTTGGTCCACCAAGCAGCACCTCCCCGATTGATGTCGGTACGCACACCTCGAGAGCCTCCCTGATGCATAAAGGTAGCTCATTTCGGACATATTCTGGAAGTGGGAGGTCATACAGGGTGGCCAGCATGGTTTCTGGTGGTTTTGGTGCATCTCGTGTAGGAACAAGGGGAGGAACAGACGTTGACACGAGGATTCGAAGCAACAACTCAGTAAGAGTTGGTACTTGGTGGTTATATAGAGCTCTTATATCTGAAACAGGTCGATTGTATGGTTGGGATGTTGGGGGCTCAAGAAATGGATTGGGTTGTAAACTCAGAGTTTCGAGTTTCATATTGTTTATTTCAGCAGGCAAGAAATTCAATTTGTTACTTTCCAATATTCAAACTTCGCAAATTCTTTAGTTGCACGATTTCTGGCGGGAGATACGAGATGCAATTACCACCTAATGCAGGGCGTAATGAGCAATAAGATGCAACAACGGAAATATAAGCACTCACGCAGAGAGAGAACTGTTAGAGTTTGTAAATTCCATAATTCCTTGGGTAAATATGTGATTGAGTTGTTTGCCAAAAACAACTGCACTTCGTCACGAGACATCCCATGCGTCAATGACACACTAGCAACACTACGCATTCTTTCTGTCTGGGTACGATTTCCCTATTACTAGTTCTGGTGCGGTATGCGATCGTGAGAATTGTTTAGTTCGCTGGAGAGCTGGTAGTGCAGGTATTCCATTTGCGAACAGGTCACCAGCCGCGTTTCGGTCAGATCCAGGAAGTACCACTACCTTCTCCAAATCGGCGACAAATTTTTTGGGAATCATAGTGAGGTTGCGGTTACTTCCAGCCAGTCAGGGAATTTTAGGAGACGTAATTATTAAGAGCCCACCAGAGATCTACATTTTTCGAGCCCGTTAGCATAGCACGCTCTACCGCCAGATCCCACGTCACCAACTCATCATCTTCTGGCTTTATCACGTCGAGTTTTCCTGCTATGGCAAGATTCAAGGGTGGATGAACCTCTACGTTATCTCTCCGATGCTTGTTAGGCTGCCAAGGTGTGTAAGGCATCTTTTTTTGATGCCATGTTGTTTTTGAACGTTGAACACCCGTTTCATACGACGGCGGTTTCCTGTTTGCTTTGAAGCTTGCTGCAAGAGGGTGTGGTTGGCTGAAATGAGATCCTTCATCAAGAGCCAGAGGTTGTAGGAATGGAGAGTTCGGAGGAGATGAATCACTCAAGAATGGGGAAGAAGTGGGAGAAGAAGAAGAAGACATAAAGCATTTCATTACGATGGAAGATGACGGTGATATTAAATATGTTAAAATGACTTTATGTAAAATAATTGAATCCGAGTTCAGTAAACGAGCTCCAATCACGATCACGTGTTGAGTCATCGCGTCAATGCATTGAATGAACGGATCACTGTCAACTTGCGCTTAACAATTGCATTTCGAAACTCTTATACAATTAAGTATACAATTAAACGTGCTTTGGTTCGACCTGTGCATAATGCAGCAAGGTCTTAAGCCCGGGGCCCACGACAAGGGAGCACGAGGAGATACAATCATCTCCATCCCCGAGAGAAAAATGCCGACCCGGGTCGTCAGCCGACTATAGGAATGGGGGTGAAAAAGCCGTAGCAAAAAGACAAAACGCTCAGACAACATGATGCCAATAAAAAACATAGCTTGGCAGGACATGATTTGTAGAGAAGAGAAGCAGGTGACAAGCGAGCATCGAGAACAGCATATAGACGGTTAATCAGAGATTTCCAGTTGCTAGTCTTCATTATTCGCAGACATTTAAGAACGCTTCCGAATGTTCATGCCAGTGAGTCCATAAATCCAAGCTTAGAGTTATCCAGCAAATCAGACCAAAAAGCTCTTAAACGAGTTCCAAGTTCTTGATAGGTTCAAAGCCCGGTCAGTACCCAGTGAACAACAAGGTCTTGAGGACAAGTTCCCTAGTTAGCCGGTCCGGAGATCCACAGGCCCAGACAGCAACACAGCAACGACACGACAAAGGGGCGCCCCAGTTGTCAATAAAGTTTGAGGATTTGCAGGCGATCCGCCCGAGAGATATAATATCGCCTTTCTTGAATAACTCTTGAACTTGACGCTCAATCCCTAAGGGTCATCAATCGCGGGAGTGCCACGATGCGGCAACGAAGAAAGGAAATAAACGAGGTGAGGAGTAGTAAGACATGTAAGTAGAAGAAGGGAGAGAAAGGAAGATGGGATTGTTTGACAAAGTAAAAGGGAATTTATAAGATTTGAAGCCGACCCCCAATTGTGACACTGCCTTGTCAGCCTCTGCATTCCAAAGAAGCCTTAGGACGGTGCTTTGACCTTGGCTAGCCACCGAGTGGCTCAACTCGCCCTGTGAGCCATCTTTTGGCGCATTACCTTATAAGGAGCGATAGCAGGCCACAAAGCGTACTTTTCCTCGAGGCATAGCCTAGATGGGTATAACCATCCACAGCTCTGGCTTCCTGATATGCTGTGATTGCCCTGCCAGGCAATCGGATATCATCATATCACTACAAACCCGGTCTAACTTGGTTCATCTCTCTCCTCCACCGGGTATTGTTTTCCTAAAATGTCACTTTGGTTATTTTTGACGTTGCGCTTTGACATCTCATGTTTGTTGGGAACAGTCGCTGAGTTGTAGTTTTACCCATAGGTCACTAATCAGAAATGACTCGGATATGGGGTGTCGTAATTTTTTGAAACGGTTGTGATATCGATGGATCTTCATCTTCGAAATGAAAGTTCATAAGGATGGACCCACAAAGCGTGCGCCACATTTGCAAAAACTTTTTAAAAACATGCGGGACTGCGCGTGACCAATGTGAGCCCCTGAATCTAAGTACCACCCGTTGCGACAATTGTCACCGCATTCTGACGAATATTCCTGATACACAAAAGATGTTCTTCTTACTGGGGTGCTTTCGATTTCTACCAGCATGTGCGCACTGCTTCGAAAAGGCGAAATTAATTGTGAATGTTGTTACCTGCACTACTCGGGCCTCAGACGCAGCTTCCCGCTTCTCACCTGGTGGGAGCAGTGCCGGGCAGTGGAGCGTGTCTTCCAGGCGCTTGGTGCTAATGACACACAGGCAGAGTTGTGGTGAGGGTGTCAAGATGACTGGTTTCAATTATATTAGGTACTTGGTGGGTTGAAAAAATCAACCTGTAGTTAATTACGTTTATGCATTGACAGCAGGTGTGCTTGGTTCCTGATCTGAAGGCAAAGTTGTGGAAGGTTTTTTAATCAGATCCTTGAGGATGATACGCTCCCCTTTCTCCCTAGAATCCTGGAACTGCTTAGCATAGCCAGCTATGAGTCCTTCTCGTTTCTCCCTTCTCTCCGCGACCAATCTCAGGATATGCGAGCGCTTAGTCGCGAAAGGTGCTTTTAATTTGAGTCCTTTAGTGAGTCGTAATAATTCGAATTTCTGAAGATTGCGAGTATGCTGTATTGCGAATGAGTCTTCGATCCATTTTTCTCTTGCTTGGCGTTCTTTGACATCCATATCTTCTAACCGCAAAGGATAATAGAAAGGATTCACCAAGCCGACAACAGCACGTTTGAACGTTCTGAATGGTTTTCTCTTATTCCCCAAACGTCTTGGGAATATGGGAGATATGTAGTTGTCCGTACGAATGTATGTTGTCTTGACGCCGTAAACGGCCAACAGGTATGAACGGACATCGGTTTTCGTCACAGAATTTGGAATGCGGAAAGTGACCTCATAAGGATTGTAAGGCTGACCCGGTGGTGTGTTATTCCGAACAAGTTTGAATATGATATTCGGAAGGTACACAGTCCGACCCACAACTTCTTTTTCCTCTATTCCGTCCCGGCGTTGCACAACTTTGATTCCACGAACCCTACTCCTGCGCTGGTTTACATTCTGAATCCACTCTGCAGCTGATATCTCTTCCCCGTCACGCTTGGGAATTTGACCGAGTGCGCGGAGACGATCATAGCGAGCATTCTCGGAAGGTGTCAGGCCTTGGGGAGTGGCATCTGAAACACCTGTAGGGACAGCGCCAAACTTTTTGCGACGACGAAGACGAACGGCAAGTGGAGTAGAAGCAGTGCGTGCTGCGAGAGGTGATGGAATTGGAGGTTTAGCAGTTGAATAAAGTCTGTTCCAAGTGAAAGAACGACATAGAGAGAACATTAGAGAGCAATGGTAAGTACTCTGGTAAGTAGCAGACGATTCAAAAATTGTTGGTAGACACGTGACAAGGAATGTCTAATAATATGACGAGTACCAGTGACAAGAAGTATATTAGTATCAGTTTGTATGGTGTCGTGGCTGCGTTAAACATCTTCCCGTCTTCTAATCCCGTCTTGTCCCTCCTCTCATCTTGCCTTTCTCTCTGTCTCAATCTGCATGGCTGCCTTCTCTTGTTTTCGACTATTTCGTGCCTTCAGTAGCTCATGTGCATCAATAACAACATTTCTCGGCTTCTGCTTTCTTCTAACATGGATATTTATTCTATATCAACCAACTTCCGGTCCTGGTATCGTCCAAAGGCTAGGATGGCAGTCTTGGGATATCGTCTCTACGCCTAACGACCTGACTGCTGCGCCACAAAATGGTACTGGTGATACGAGTAGTTCCCATCCAGGTTCCACTGGTGACAATCCAAGCGATGTGGATTGGTGGAATGTAACAGAAACAGATGAACAGTTTGATTCTACGAGTTTGCCATTGGATGTGTGGGCCCCGTTGTTGCCTCACGATACAGGCTGTGCGTTTTCCACTATCATTCTCATTGTTTTCTCTTGATGAATTTTCCATTCTTAGTGTCAGAAATTGCTATTACAAGATGTTTCGTTAATCCTGATGTGGCTGGAGATTTGTGTGCTCCTGACTCAACAAGTGAGCAGGATGCTATCAAAGGCAAATGGGTACTTGTGGAACGAAACCTGAACCGGGAGGGAGGCTATCTGTCTGGTTACCTGGTATGTCATGGATACTTCTCCAATGTCAATTGTAATGCTAATGATTGAATAGTGTATTTATTATCGTCGAACGCGCCGTCAAGATATAGACCTTATTACTGACATCCGACTATTGCCCGACCGGGAACAACCTTACCCTCTCGACGGCTGGCACAAAGCCACTCTGTCGTTAAGGGCTGGAATCAGCGGTGAATCACCACTTTATCTGTGGTATAGGACTGGCAAAACACTTAGCCAAATGGATCGAAATGAGAAGGCCAATATCATCACAGAAATTGATGTCCTATTTGGTGACGACATTCCGTGGTATGGATTTGAGAGGATCCATCCACAGACAATGTTCAAGACTCGCAGGACTGAAGCTACTTGGCTGACAATTCGAAGAGGAGTTAAACGTGGGTCATCACCTGTTTATTCAAAAAGCCTCGCTTATCGAGTTCTATTGCAGCTCCACCACGTGCTCCACCTCCACATTTCTCTAAAGATGGGAAGTACAAGATTCTTCAAGTTGCAGACCTTCATTATTCAGTCTCTCAAGGGCTCTGCAGAGACACATCCCTCAGCCCTTGCGAAAAAGGAGACAACCTCACAAACACTCTCTTGGCGCACATACTTGATGCCGAAAAACCTGATTTAGTGGTATTTAGTGGAGATCAGGTTAATGGGCAAGGGACCTCTTGGGACGTTAAATCTGTTCTGGCAAAGTTTGCACGGGCAGTGACGGAGAGAGGAATTCCGTGGACAGCAGTGTTCGGTAACCATGACCAGGATGATGGTTATTCTAAACAATATCAAGTGGAGATGTTAAAAGCCCTACCATATAGTTTGATGGAGGCGGGACCTAGAGACATTCACGGGGTGGGAAACTATGTCATTAAAGTGATGAGTGCTGACCCGTAAGTATTCCTACATTATCTGGTTATGATATATTTGGTGGATAGCTAATATTCGGGTTAGATCCAAAACACATTTGTTGACTCTTTACTTCCTGGATTCCGGGTCATATTCTAAAGGTTTCCTTGACATTTTCGGGTTCTTCAATCCAACTGAGTATGATTGGATACGTCAGGTATAAATCTTCGTCTTTGATTGTTCATCAATACCATAATCAAGCTCTCTACCTTGACAGGATCAAATCGACTGGTTCCTCCAAGAATCAGGTATGCCTCTATCCAAAACAGGAAACGATATACCAGCTAAACGTCTACTGTCTCCATAGCGTCTATCAATCAGATTGAACGACCTTTCTCCCCTGATACTGGAAAAGATTTTGGTTCCATTTGGGCAAGGCAGGGAGATGATCAGATACTTCCATCTGTGAAACGTCTCGCAAAACCTAATGCACTTATGTTCTTCCATATACCTCTGTGAGTATCATCATTCATCATTTCCTTAAAGACATCATTGAATCTCCATTTAGACCAGAAGCTTATTCAAAACCTGACGTGGGCCTATCTGGTAAACCTCTCGACGTTGGGATATCGGGGCAAGAGCCTGCGGGGAATGCAAAGAAAAGCGATGGATTCTTTGAAAAAGGAATCTTGCAAGCCTTTGAAAGTGACCACCAAAGCACTACAAACCCCCCAGAAGTAAAAGTCATTGCAAATGGGCATTGCCATGGTACGTGTATTCATCTTTCCATCTACCTGACTAAGGGTGCATGTGCAATCCTTATAGTAACTGAAAATTGTCGACGTATCAAAGGCGTGTGGTTATGCTTCGGAGGTGGAGGGTGAGTTGCTTTATCATGCTTACTTGTATCAACGATCCTCATCATCAATATAGATCGTATTCAGGATACGGAAAGATAGGGTACGCGCCAAAACTTGTTGCTCATTTGTGCTAGACTAACGGGAGTTATAGCTTTGACCGCAGGTTCAGAGTGTATGATATATCTGACTTTGGAGAGACGATTGAGACGTACAAACGGACAGAGAAGGATGAAATCGTAGACCGGATGATATTGTCAGGAAAAGGGGCTTATGCCCGATAACTTTATTTTAGCGATGTAGTAGATAAGAGGTTGGAAATGTTAATATTATTATCTGAAATAAATGAATTCCCACGGTAGTGTTTATTGCACTCCTTTCGGATATACACAATTGGACAGCTGCCATTGCCCGGAAGCTCTTTCGTCTGCGGTCTCAAGTCTGAAAAAGAACAAATCTCAACAGGCACTTGTTCGCCTTAACCTTTTTGCTTTTGTACAATAATGACCTCGAGGCCAGCAGCATCATCTCAGGGCTCTATGGGCCACTCATCGAAACGCGATAACATGTCAGTGTCATCCAACCACTCAAATTCGGGACGGAGTGAACGAAATGCTCGACATGTGTGTCTCTTTTTATAAAACTTGAGATTTTTCACAATGGCTTACTCCTCTTTCTCTCCGTGAATGATACAGCCTCCTGTGGAATCAGCAGTTACACATCTACTCGTATCTATAAAGCAACTACTTGAAGCTCTTGGACTATGGAGTCAGCTGAAATGTGACGAAACCCAAGTGAGCGACGTTTATGTGCGATTGGGAAATGACTTCAACGCGGCCGTAGCTGCATTTGCGGCCTTTAACATCGATATGTCGTGAGTTTTTATTGCCAATCTCTACCCTTGGAATAATAATTGTTATAACTTTTGTTCACAGAGAGTTACTAAGTGTGCCGGAAGATCTCCGCGCTGTTCTAGAACAATGTCTCGCAGAAGATGCTACTCCAGATAATCTGGAGCTCTATCTCCCACACGTTCGTCAAATCATTACGAATCTCTTGCAGGGTCTTCGTGGCAAGCAGTCTATCTACCGCCAGGTTGTGGCGGATCATAAGAAGGAATCGGCGCATGAGAGAACAGATAGTCGCTCTTCTCGTGCTGAGAAACCACGACGGGACGGAGCTCAACGTTCGACGCTACCACGATCTGTCCCAGACGAAAACAAACCTGAGGCTGGGAGTACTTCACGTCGAAGTGCGCCGGCGAGTAAACGCCGAGATATGTCACCAGCTGCTGCCAATGGGAATGGAGAGGACCGATTCGTTGGTGGATTTACTCTTGGTGGCGGTCCCGAACCTCTTGAGCCTACAACCGCAAAACCTGGATCTTTCCACCAGAGACAACCCTCCACTTCACACCCCTTTCCTCAAATATCTACATCACCTCCACGCTCCAAAACACCACCTCTTCACAATCCTTTCCCCTCAGATTCATCTTCAGATGTAACTATAGTTGCTCAGCCTGTCGTGACTCCTCATCCTGTCCCCACTAGCGTTCAAAGGTTCTCACTTTCTGATAAACCGGTTCCTGTGGCCCCTGCAGTTTTCGTTGAACCCTCGACTCCGGAGGATACCCACCAACGGCCAGGTTCACCTTACTCCCCCTCTACGACACCACCAGTTGAACCACTACCTGCGGTTGCCAACTCACTTGCTGCGCTCAAGAATAGAGATGTTCTTGAACGACGAGCATCTAAACGCTTTTCAACGTACAATATATCAAAAATGACAGGTGCATCCCGGGAGAGGTCAATTCGTAGTAATCCTAATAGGCGTTCCCTGGCCGCCTCGTCCGCTCTAACGCCTGGGGAGTTGGCAGTGCTCACTGAAGTTGATGACGAAGAAGAACCTCCTGCTAAACATGAGAAATCTATGAAGCCTCCTGCCCCCTTCTCTCGGCCAACTACTCCAGAAGGAAAGCATGAAGACATTGTTGTTGTGCCCAACGGACCTGTTGTATCGAAAGCACCTCAGGTTGAGGATGCAAGTGTCTCATCACGGCCTGGTCAAACACCAGAGCCTGCTAATAAATCATCCCGCATAACTGTATTTTTACAACTGGGACGTGAAGTCAAGAAAGTTACTGTTGAGGCTGGACTTTCGTTCGCCTCTTTAAGGGTATTATTTGTCGACAAGTTCTCTTACAATCCGGGTATGGATAATTTCCCTGCGATATACATACGCGATCCTTCAAGTGGAGTGCAGTATGAACTGGAAGACACGGAGGAGGTCAAGGAAAAGTGTTTATTATCTCTTAACATTGAACGTAAGTTTCCCATAGTAAATATGAGCTGTCAAAATTACTGATGTTTGTGTCCATAGCTCTCGATCAAATTAAACAACATATTGATTCGCAAATATCAACACTCTCACAGGATCTGAAGGAATTGAAGACCGTGATATCAAGCACAAGTAGACAATCTCAATTTCCGGACATTGTTGCGCAACCACTTGCTGAAAGCACTCCTGCACCCAATCGTCCCACAGATAAACAATTCCAACACGTCGCCCGGAGGTTATCTCGTTTTGTTGGCGACTCGGGACCCATAAACTTTGGATCACAATCTCCCCCACCCAGTTTTACACAAGTGCAATCACAAATGACTGGACAATCTTTACAACAGCAGATGACGGGAGGATCTATGTTGTCAGATTATTCGAATCGTGTTGTCAGCGATCTCAAGACTCAATTCGACGAAGTTCAGAACCTCAGGCGAGATCTCGGCGTTATGCGACAGCTATACACAGAGTTCATCAAACAAACCAAGGAGTCATTAGGAAACTTGAGAACCCAAACTCAATCCGTTAAACAGTTGGCGAATTCGACTGTTGGTGGTGCCCGTGCATTCATTGATTCTGGAAAGAAGAAACTCGATGTACGAAGTCAGAACGTATTGACAGAAATCGAGAAATTGCAGGATATTGTCGAGGGTGTTAAAGATGATGTTATCAAGAAACAGAGGACTCCAAACACTCTTTATTTCAAGAATATCAAAAAGGATATAGAGAAGGTGTCGACGGAATTGGAGAGCTTGAAGGAACACATTTTAACCATCAAGCCGATGTGGAAAAAGACATGGGAAGAGGAACTACAGAATATCGTGGAAGAGCAACAATTCTTGACCCACCAAGAGGAGTTCTTAACAGACTTGTTCGAGGACTACAAAGCTGTAACAGAGGTTTACGGTCATGTGGAGAAGGTGATCACTCTACGCGGTACATCAAACGGACGAGTACCTCGAGGACGCAACTTCAAACCGCCACCTCCTGAAGAAGGTCATAATGGGTTGAGCACCGTGATGCTCGAGATCCGAGGAGCGGCTGTCGACCCTGATAAACGTCTAAAAGCGATAGAGGCTAACCAGAAGAATCGAGAGAAAGAACTTGCTTCAAAGTCGGATGACTTACAAGCAGAATTGAACGAATTTGTGGGGCAGAAGAAGCTGAAGATGACAGGAGGGGCGGAGGAGGTGGAGCGAGTACGACAAAGACGGAATGATATGACCTTGAAAGCGATGTTTACTGGTGGATCTGCCAGTTCTATGTCATCATCGTCAGCTCTTGGATCTGCACCGGACTTGTCTAGTCCAGTGTCTTTCTGATTGATAATGAATAAGGACATTCTAAATCGCCAATGGCATTGCATTGTTTTTTTTTTTCACTTTCTCTTGCTTGCTTTCTCTCTTTCTTTTCTGTTTCTTAAAATGTACAGTCCTGTGCAATTATTTATCTTGCTTCACCTTTCTCCCCCCCTAAGTGGATAATCGGTATATACTGCTTTCGTTGTTACGATATCTCTGGTTAATTATTACGTTGATGTTGATTAAAATGAGAAATTTATGAGGCACAGGAAGTTCTTCGTAGAACATCAATGCATTAAGCATCATCGTGATTGCTCTAAATCCGCAGTCCGTCTACTTTCTGGATATCAAAATGGTTTGAAGGTAACTTTGGCTAGAAAAACTTTTTCACGAGAGGATAGCCATCAACTGACATCGGTATCAATGGCTTTACAGGCAGTATTCTAGCAACCTCATGGTCATGAACGTTTATGAATTGGTCATATTTCGAACCCTACTCCAGAGAAACAAGAAATTTACGTACCAATTATGTATGTGGCGTACAAGTCGACGTCTTGTCAGGAGGCGATGTCACTCCCGCAGGTATTTGAATGCATGTATACCAAGATTGTGCTGATGGTAACCACAAATACAGCTCCCGCACCTTTCAAGGAATTAAAGAACAAGAACAAGAACATTCTATATGTTGTGACAATCAAATTGATGAGGTACATTGAGCAGAAAGGAAAGCAGGTGATAGCAAAAGAAAGCAGTGGAGAGGACAACAAGAAACTATTGAAGCATATATCAAGCAACACAAATCCCTAGGTATTCCAACAAAAAGATACTGGACATCCACATGGTTGTACAAAGCAAGTCAAGAATGGGTATGAAGCAACGAGAGGGGGTGAGTCGTCCGTGTTTTCAGCTCAAGTCATATCAACGTCCATGTCGGAGGGTATCTTGGACGTTTTAGGTGAGGTAGTGGAAAGAGTCGAGAGTCTACGGCCAGCCAGTGATCGTAAAGACTTAGCTCCATTTGCGATGCCTGAAGACCATCTTAGAGTAGAGCGTGCGCTGATTGGAAAGGAAAAATGTTGAACCATCATGCACATGTTTTACAGCAGTAAAAGTTGTGGAGAATGGAAAGACTCACGTCGTCTTTTTCCGTGGAGACTGAGGAGCTTCGCCTGGCAGACGAACGCGTCGTGGGGTCATGATAAGGTAAGAGATGCTGAATGGACCGAAGGGCATTTTGTGAGACAAGACCCTGTTAATAGGAGTAAGAGGTGCAAGAAAAGAAAGACTATGATGTGATTATCAGGACCGGACGGTCGTTGTCGCCAGCATTCTTGTCCTTTCAGAGTCCCAGGCTGCCCGGTGCCTCCATTATAATGGCTTATGTAACATCCTCACAAAGAGATCATCGATTTATCTCCACATCCTGTGAAAGCTTCTTTATAGATTGATACATGTGTTCTGACTCCACGGGAAACTTGTTTGTCGTACCGATAATTCAAAAAGCAAAAGCTCATCATGAATGAAGTCAGAGGCACACCTCAGTCACGGAACATCAATAAGTACAATATAACCTTGACAATTCGACAACTTTCAGGAACAGCCTATCACCTTCCGTTCCTAAGTATTCCTTTGCTCGCGCTCGCCCATAATGACCAATGTTATATCAAACTCTAAATGCTCTGTATGTACTATCTTGTCCTTCTGACCTCACATCACCAATCATATTCTCAGGATATGGATACACAATCACCGAGATACAAAATGAGGCGGGACAACTCTGACTTGAGGATCGCTGTCTTCGAGTTGTCTAAAGACGCAAGCCGTTCCTCGCCCAAGTTAACCATACAAAACCCGAGAGGTAGTGTAGTCCCTGATGTATCAATGATCCCTGCCATGCTGATCTCTTAGCGATGATAGAAACTAGCAACCACCAATCACATCAACTTGCTCAGGACATGTTACAAGACCTGCGTACAATGTAAGCTTTCATGTTGCTGCAGAGGCTCAACAAGCTGACAGAATACGTAGTGAGAGAATCGCAAAGGTCTTTTCCGTCGACTAAAGTCATGTTCCTCCCTCTTCTTCCATGTTCTTTCCCTCCTTGTAATAGTTATATTTATCATTATTCCTAGATAAGTGATTAGATCTTGTAGTTAAATATAATTTATACATCAAAGGATTCCTATATTTGTCACCAGAAGGATTCTACAACCACAACCTCTACCTCAGGTCGTCCATGGAATGGGTGGCGCCAACCACATCTCCACTTGTCCGTATTTGAGGGCTTGTCAACATTCGTCGACACCATACCACCGATGTGATCTAGAACCAGTCTGGATGTGATCACCAGCCCACCGTCATGCTTGGGGGGGCACATTGGGTCGCCCCCTAGTAGACAGTCCTGCACGACTACATCGGGTGGTCGCCTGGGTATACCTTCTGGGAGTTTCGATACTGTTTCGGAATAAGTCCGTAAAATATGGATCAGGATTGGTAGAAGTGTTCTATGGATAATAAATCCACTGTTGAAAGAAAAGGAAATTGATTAGCTAGCCGGAAGCATGATGAGAGCTGAGAAACTGACCTTCCACCTGTCCCAACAAATCCCCCACGTCTCAGAGGAGGATCACCACCCACAGGCCTACCTGCTTCGAGAATACTCATAACCTGCTCGACCGAACTCCACCCGCGCGCACCTCCACATACAGGAAAGTCATCTTCTATAAGCATTGTCCATTCAGCCATTCGTGAGCCTTTCTCATTCTCCCATCTGAACGCCTCGGCCAAATGAAGGTATTGTCCAGCTACATCCTTAGGATGCGAGTCTCTATCGACATAAAATGTAACGTCTGACCCTCTAAATTTGTTCTGTACATTCTGGAATGCCTCGTGGCTATCGGAGTGTGTAAAAATAGAGAGGGTGATGTTTTCATTTGTGAAAGGAAGGTAGGATGCTATGGTAGTCTCCATTATAGCGGTCGCAGCTTCCACGTTTGGTCGAGGATGCGATAAAATCACTATGTCCATTAGAGGGGACGGCGGTAATGGTGACATTGGCATCCCTTTTTGCATAGGTGAAGTTAGGAATGATATCACCCGTGATAGTATGGCCAGAGTGATTATGGAGACTATGGATGTTCGAAGAAGCGGTCTTGGGTCGCTCGCTGTCAAAACGGACCTCTCCTCTAACTGAGACGATATTGGAAGATGCTCCATCTCAATTTTACGACTGACCAGAAAAAAAGGTCGCAACAGCAACACAATGGTCATGGATACAACGGTAACCGAATAAGTCCAAGGTGCGTTGTCAAGCAGAGCTAGACAAATACAGCTTGCCATGGAATAATACGATATCGCCGCTTCCGATTTTTTTCTCTTGGAGGCAGGTGAGGGCCCTACAATCTGATGTAACATCGCCTGCAATGTAAGGTATCGCAACAAGTATGGGGCCGAATCCCCCCAATGGCCTCGTAGACCGCGTTATGACTAAATAGAGGCGGGTACGCCCACCCAACAGAGCGCGACAGGATAAACGCAACCAACGTCCGGGCGCTTGCGATATATATCCACAGGGGAATACACAACCGCCACACCATCTGCGTTGGATAATAGTAAACCATGGCTGCCTGGATGAAACGAGAGACCGAGGAAAGGGTCGAAGTGGGTGCCGCCCATGGTGCGGTGAACAGGGGGAAAAGGTCGCCTGAACTAATTACTTGTCGTGGTGCAAATTGACGGAGAGTGAACTGCGAATTAAGGTAGCCCAAAATACATGGTAGGAGGATTTGGGCAACTGCCAGTATACGCCATTCTATAATCCCTGGAACAAGCTCGGGAGGAGGGCGACAGCGTATCCAGGCCATAACTAAGGAAAAAAGCCTGCTTGTCCATCATGTTTCCATTTTGCCTCGTTGGCGTCTATGGCCGTCCTGGGTACATGTTCGCTTCCGGATCTATATCAATAATAATTAAATTAAACATTCAAAGAAAAATTAAGCGTGATCAGTATCCCGAACAAGTTAGATCTAAACACCAGATATTTATGTACAATTAACAGATTGCGAGACAAAGGTGCACAAATGACTTGACAAGAACTTCGAATCCACGACATACAATCCACTTGTTGGCTCCGCCTGAATTCTCAAAAAGCTCAACGTTTCAATGTAAAACACCAGATTTATAAGCATATGCCATTCATAATCATGAACTGATTGATACAGACGTTAGAAAAACGAACCGACAGTGTACACCTATCAAAGATGTATGTATATCCATTATAAAAATTTTCACTGGCCCGTGAGCCCTCCAGTGGCCCCTGATGCAGCAATTCGAGCGAGAGCATCATCGGGTGTTGTGCAAGCCAACGATGTACCAGGTTTGTTAACAAGGGGAAGGGCAGCGCATTGAGTTCCGCCAGAGCAACCCATGTTTACGAACTTCCCATTGACACACATGGCAAAACCGCCGTCAATACAGGCCTGGTCACCCTCTGCAGTTACGTGAATAATTGAACTTTACAAGACTTGATTTAACATACCGGAACAAGAGGAGTCTGCAGTAAGACCTTGGAACTTCTTGTTAAGCTTCTGCGCATCCTGTCCATTTTGCAACTGGAAGTTGTTATTGGAACCCGAGCTTGAGGAAGAAGTCGGTGACGAAGCAGTGTTATTGTTCCCAGACTGAGAAGAAGGTGCAGGTGTTGTATCAGTATTGTCAGAAGCGCCGGCGTTGTTGTTACCAGCTGAAGACGGTGCGGGAGCAGGTGCAGGTGTAGATGTAGCTGCGCCGGAGCCTACACCAGGATTTTGGGTAAGATCCACGAGCTGGGTTCCGTCGGCAATAGGACCACTTGGGTTGGCAAGACAGGAGCCTAGATTGGTGAGAGGCTTACTCTGTCCAAAAGGAATGGTGCCGGGAGCTCCAAGAGCAATACCGCCAACGAACGTCTTCTGGTTAGCTCCCTGGAACTGGCACTGGAACAATTTATTAAGTTCTGGATTTCTGGGAGCTTGTTGACAATAAGGAACAGCTTGAGAGGTCGGCTGGAAAATAAGCGTTATTCTTGAAAAGCTACACTTGACAGTTGAATGTGGGAACTTACTGAGTTGCGGGGTTGTTGGGCAAAGATTTGAGTGAGAGCAATCATTTGATCACTGTTCAACTGTTTGGACAAATCCATCATATCATCTGCAGCATTTTGTTGGTCACAAGGACCAGCTGCGGCAAGAAGTGTGGAGAATGCCTTAACAGATGCGGGATTGCAAGCTTGCCCACCACCAGCAGCGTCCTGTTTGAGAGAGTGATGAAAATTAGAAGGGGCTTCTACACAGAACATGACATGACTACTTACACATGCTTTTTCCCATTGTTGTGTCGATTCAGAGATGACTTGCGCAATACGTTTCTCAAGAGGCGCTGCACAGGCAGAGGTCGCCATCAAGGCGAAGAAAACTATCCAAGATTGTACCATTGTCGGTTTTAGAAGCGTTGAGAAATAAGCACCAGGCTGTTAGCTCTAGAGAGCAAGAGAGATCGTAGGGGAAAGAAAGTTTGGTGGTTGAAAAGAAGATAAGGAATTCCTTCCGCCCGAGGCCTTTTATCTTTATAACGAAGCCCATTTCCCTGGGAAGAATGGCGGTACTGCTTTCAACATAGCAGGCCCAATAATAGATTTCTTTGTCCAATCTCCTTTGTTGAGGTTCACCGGCATGTGGGCTCCGGTCAGCTTTTAGTTGATTAAATCACGGGTTACTCGTTACTATGACAACTTTCAATGGCATGACATCCGAGTCAACCTTAAAAAAATTAACACTTGTACCTGTACTACGTATCTGATCGTATCAACCATGATTATGATTCTGACAACCAAACCCACAAATACGTCTCCCGAGTTGAGAAAACTGTTGAGGTGTTCCATTATACATCAACGCGTTGCGATGGAACCGTACGACAGGCCCTTCTTCAACTTGGCATAGAAGTTATTTGGCAAACGCTTATGATCAATAAGAGCCATATGTAACTATATTTATCAAGAAGCACTTCTAGCGCACGCCCCACCTGTCACAGCAGAATATAATCTGACTATTGAATGCTAAAGGCTGATATCAAACGAAAGTTGAATATGCCTAATACAGTAAGTTAATATATATTCCGTTCATATATCAGAGCCGAGATTCATTCAGATCCTTGTTGGTCAAGTTTTTCACCTGAAATTTGGATTCTCTGATCATATATATACAGATAGACCACATGTTATTGCAGTTGGCTTTGTTGTAGGTAGTAACGCGCAGTAGATAGCAATGCGCAGCCTCACTCAAGCGCCCCATGTAGCCCCTCGCATAGCGCATCCTTATGTAGCGCCTAACACTGCTTATCAGTGCTTGGGTATTATATTTATTAGAACAGCCAAAAGGCTATAACATTCCTTAGTATTTAAGTAGATACACGACGCGTAGTCTACATCATTTTTATTACGTTCGTTTATCTATCAACTTCCCTCCACTGCACCTCAGTCAAGAGGCTTGACAGTCTTACATGCATTATTTTGGTCATGATGATGTGGGTCCGGGTGACTGACTTGAGGCGCTCAATGTCTCCTTATATCAGCCGAATACTATGCAGCTGGACCAGTGGAACAACACTATAAGAGGTGAAAATCCGTTCACTAGAACATTCCTGAAGGATGCTATGTAAATATTACAGAACTTAAGATGATAGCGCTAAGTGTAATAGGGAATAGATATGCAGAAGACATATAAGATGGGAGACAATATTTTTAAGACTTGTGAGGAATGGTGAGAAGGGATACAAAACCCGCCTCTACTCATAATTAGGACGAGTCCGACAGAAGTGTACAATTGAGCCAACGGGTACTGACAATCACTAGCACTCCCCTTCAGAGGATATTTACCATCATTTTCTACTCATTAGCGCCCCTGGTAAGTTTTCTGTTCCCCACTCCGTGCAAATTTGTGAGTTCGTGGCGAGTGTATATGCAACTAAGTTTTTTCCAAATATACAAAGAGTAGAAAGGGCGGGTAGACATTAAATTTACACTTTAAATATCAAGAAGGGAATGGGTGAAACTCCCCTTTCATCAAGGAGTTGATTTGGTATTTGACAAACAGAGGTGAAGGGGCAGTTCAACGTTCCAATATTCATCTATCAGGCGATTGATCCCCACCATCTAGTCGAAACCAACTAGGGATCTGTTTCCATATCTTCTCTCTCTCGCGTGCTGCCCAAGCTTCTAAAGCAACTGCACATACCTTGCATTCCGAAAATTCTGCACTCTTTAGTTGCCCAAGTTCTTCTGCCACATAAAGCGGGTCGCAATAACCTCGCTCGCGATCGAACATATAATGTTGGGTTGCCAGGTCGACAAGTTCTGAAAAGTCCTTACGACAAGCAGCAGCAGACATACACACAGCTCCAGAGGAGGTCTTACGCATATGCGTATGTGGGTTATGTTGTTGTGCGTGTCTGACATAGTGACCGCTACCCATGGCCTGTATCATTGTTGTGATTGCGTGTTGGGAGGCTTCTTTGCCAAGACACAGTCTTTGAATATCTTGCGCAGAAAGATGTGGGGGGGAGATTAGTTGTCTGTGCATGGGATCGTCCTTGCTTGGCTCGAAGATTTGTGCGAATGAATATCGTGAGAGGTCGTAAAACGCGGCTGGTAGTAGAGAAGGTGCATCGACTTCTCTCGCCAAAGTGATAACCGACTACAATAAATGTATAAGCGAGGAAATTAATCAATCGATTAAGACTCACAAGCGGATGAGGGTATAACTGCGTGGTACTCGAGCCTTTTATTTCATGACCCCTAGCAAAGTCTTCTCGTGTATCCCAGGCTTTTAAGGTGGATGGCCATGCAATACTTAAATGTGTAAGCGCCTTTGCGCGTAACGAGTCTATAGCGTATTTCGTTGACAATCGAAGTATGCCAGATACCACTCTAAAATCTTCGTAATTATTGTTCAAGAAATTGCTGAGAAATGAATGACAGATTTAGTACACATGCCATTTCGATTTTCAAATTGAAATTCAACGTACGGCCCGTCGTACAACGCTGTCAACAGATTTCCAACGTCTTCTGCGGTGTCGTGAAGGTATATCCTTGGTATACCTCGTGGATCGTGCAATGTGCTAGTTTCATCTACTGATGATTCAGGTGTTTCTGAGTGTATCGATTCTGGTTGGGGAAGAGCGAACATGTCCTTGAAAAACGAGGAATGGCGGGCTAGTTGAGATATGTGCACGCGATATAGCGTATTCTCTGCTCTGCAGATAACGCTACCGTCTTCGAACCACAAATCGCTGTGTCTAATTAGATGTTCCCTCGTTGGTTCTTTATCGTATATGGACGATGGAACGGGGCCACCTTCGATGCTATTTGCTGTGTTCAGCACTAGCGACGGGGAGTGTTGCCACAATAAGTTGTATGCAGTCTGTGAAGATGAGGACTGCATGGTTTTAGAGTTGGGCTTGTGAAGGCTTCGTTGCAAAGTTTTTGGACGTAACTTTGATGAAGAGGATGAAAACTGTTGCTCCATGATTGTGGCGAGGTGATCAAACAGTTGAGCTGTCTAGGAATGTTAAACGCTAGGGAGTGACTGTAGGAGGAACAACGGTGTCTTTGTGGCGACCGGCCCCAGCTGGTGCAACGAAAGCCTGATTGGTTGACTTAAGCTCAGGAGGCAACACATGTTGTGGCCACCGTCAATGTCCTGGTGACTTGTTCGAAATCTTATCTTATCACAATTATTTCTCACAACACCTTCTAAGATGGAAGTCTCTCATCAATCTAAATGCTAACAATTATAAAACAATCCCCAAGCCCCGAAACTTCATTGTT
This sequence comes from Floccularia luteovirens, assembly GCA_009739215.1. Lineage (NCBI taxonomy): Eukaryota > Fungi > Basidiomycota > Agaricomycetes > Agaricales > Squamanitaceae > Floccularia > Floccularia luteovirens. The sequence goes on from VSJF01000006.1 coordinate 929,239, forward strand.
GTAAAGTGTTCTTGATAGCATCTTCATCAACTTCCATCTTCTCCCCAAGCTTATCGAGCAACTCGTGCAAACCTTCTGCTTCAGATATCAGCTGATGAACTGAAATCTCGCTTTTCCCCGTGACTGGCGGCGGAACTTCCCCGAGGCTGAGTTCCTCGATAGATTTTTTTACCACATCACTCCAGGTAGTACCATCGCGTTCTAATTCACTGGCAAGCTGATCTTTAATCCTCCTACAAGTTCCAACCCCGTCATAACCAAAAGCAGTGTATACTTGAACCATGGCGGCTCCGGATTTGGCATATTCAAGGGCATCTGCTCCTGTTTTTATTCCGCCACAACCTATCAAAGGAATAGAGGCCGGCAGTTGTGTCCGTAATGTTCGCAAGGCCTTGAGAGAGTAAGACTTGACGGGTGTTCCAGACAAGCCACCCGTCTCATGTTTATTCGCTTTTGAATTATCTTAACTAAATTCATCAAGTTTGGGTCAGGTAAAACTTACCGTTCATTAAATGTGCAGGTCGTTGAATGGTGGTGTTGCTCACAATAACACCATCGATTTTGCTTTCCCGTATGACTTCTGCAATATCAACAAGTTGCTGTTCGTCCAAGTCAGGTGCCAACTTGAGTAATAGTTTTGGTCGGTGAGAGCCGGATTTTGAAATCGTTAGTTCCTCGCGAGCTGCTACGACAGAAGACAAAAGGTGTTTTAAAAGATCATGATTTTGTAGTCCGCTGATATAAAAGTGTGAGAAATATATAGGATTTAACGACAAGAATAAGAATTACCGGAGACCAGGTGTGTTGGGACTTGACACATTCACCACCAGCGCATCTACGTACGGTCCAAATGTGCGAACGCCTTCCACAAAATCGTCGACGGATTCAGCAGGTGATTCTTTGTTTTTGCCCAAATTGACAGCAAGAAGGGATCCATCTCGTAATGCTGGACGATCTGATCTCCCGAATGTAGGTAGTCGTGCTCTCAACCGGGAGAGGACCGATGCATGACCTTGTGATGGAAAACCATAACGGTTGATTAAACCCTCATCTTCAGGGAGTCGGAATACACGGGGGCGGGGGTTTCCTGACTAGTACATCTCGGTTCTCGTTGCACCTTTCAGTGGCGAGCCTTACAGACCTGTGGTTTTGGTGTGACACTCCCAATCTCTACCCAACTGAACCCGAGATCGAAAAGGCCTAAGATGTTTTGCAAATTGTAAATTGATAGAGGTACAACATAGGGAAAGAGTCATGTTTACCGTCAATGGCCTCCCCATCCTTGTCAAAACCGGCTGCCACACCAATGGGATTGGTGACTTTTTCCCCCCATATCTAAGAGAGGTGACTAAATCGAGATGCAACGCAGGTCATAAAAGCTTACTTCGTAGCTTAGTCTATCAATGTCTTTAACTGGATCTTTCGGAGCCAATCCACTTTTCAACACTTTGACTGCCAGTTTATGTGCGGTTTCGGGATCCAACGCATTTTGTATAAGAGGAGATATTATATATCTATGCATTGCTGACCGCGCATCGAAATAGTAAACGGCAAATAATCCCGTAGAAAGCGCAAATATAGTTGCATACAAGCCTGTATGAAGTGGGGAACGAGGAGTTGTTGGCCTGGTGAAAAGCTGCCGGGAATGTAGAATATGACGAGTATTTCGAATAGCAGTTGTTCTAAGTGAATGCGAGGCAATGGGCTGTAGAAACAACATCTTTTGACTTAGTGGCGACGTTGGGTGTTATGTTTGACTATCCTGACAATGAGAGCACCATGTAAAAAGTTGAAGTTGTCGGAATGATCGGATCATTCGGTTTCTATTTCGTCTAGTTAAGCGCACAACACTGTTCTACCAAAAACTCTTATGGACTATAGTACATCCAACAGAAATCATACTGCATAAAAGCATGAAGATAAATCGTACAAACACATAGAATTATAACTTGTTAATATAAACTTGATTTAAAAGGGTTGGAGTAAAGCGCGAGACCAGCGACGCTCTTCTTTAGAATTATTCTTTATTTTTGTGGGCTCAACTTTTACGAATCCATTCGGCATGAAGGAGAAACGACGGGATTGACGTGATCCAGAAGGCTCGCTGCAGCGCTTCCACCATAACGTTATGCGACGCATGAATGGAGTGCGTGATTTCTTGCTGCTCAAATTGGAGCTTGAGCAAGATGAAGTACGCGTTAGTGGCGGAGATTTGAGATATACTCTGGCGTGGTGTGATAATGAATACACAAAGGAGATGGGGTGAAGAGTAAGCTCACGGGGTAGCACGGCGCCTTCGGAGACGAGCTGACCTTGCCCTACGGCTGGCAGCTGATATTGAATAGGTGTTGGATGATGAACAGAACATGATCGGGCAGGAACAATGGGGAATTCACTGACACTGGGAACCAATGAAAGGATGCCCTTTAGCAAGTAGATGAAAGGGATTTTATAACATTCCAGTGAGCCACACGAGCCACCGAACTGAAGAGGAGAGACATCAGTGGCATCTAGTGAAACCAGAAGTAGAACAATGGAATGCGTGGTGTTCTTGCCACTAAGAGAGATTTGATATGAATTTGAGTGTAGCATTTAGATAACTAGCACGGATAACTCCGACCAAAATTTTTGTGGCTCGTTGCAATACAATCTCTCTACTTATTCTCAGCTTTTCTTTTCTTCACTCCATCTCCTTTACGATATCACTATTTCTATCCATTTCACAGTTATCGGAAATGGATGTACGTGTCTCACCAACGATCTCTATCCATCGTGTCATCTGATCTTTTATCTATAGTCAAATTCGGCTCAAGACCTGCATAATCTGCTTCTTCAGACAACCTCCAACGACACTGCTCAAGTCAAAGCTGTACGTTTTTTTTCGGAGATTCTATCTCATCATATTACTTGTCATGATCCGACTACATGTCTCACAAACACTCTCCAGGCAACTGCACGGCTCAATCTACAATATTACAAAAATCCATCATGCATAAGCTTCTTGGCTCAGATCTTGGCCAGCTCACCTGAACAATCCATCCGCCAATTGGCTGCGGTAGAATTAAGAAAACGTGTTACACAAAACAGCGGAAATTTGTGGACTTTGCTCGATCAGAACAGTCGCACAGAAATCAAAGCAAAACTTCCAGAGTTTATATTAGCCGAGCCTAGGTAAATGCTTTCTATATGCATTGTATTATTGTATCTAATCTTTATTTTCAGCAACCTCGTTCGCCATTCAGCTGCGCGTGTTATTGCTGCGATCGCGAGCGTCGAAATTCCCCTCGGAACATGGCCTCAGCTCCTACCGTTCGTGCATCAGACTTGTGTTTCGAATCAAGTCGTACATCGTGAAGTCGGCATCTTCATTTTGTTCACTGTACTTGAAAATGTCGTGGAAGGCTTCCAAGAACAAATGCAGAGTTTGTTCAAAGTGTGCCAGCAATTGCTTGCAGATCCCGAGAGCCTTGACGTTCGGATTACTACTGTTAGGTGTGTCCGTTTGCTTACTAAATTTTCTGGGAAAGCTGAGTATTAACTTGTTATCAAGGACCTTGGGTGTAATCGCCTCTTATATCGATTCCGCTGACAAAAATGAACTTGTATGTTCAACTATTTCTGTTTTTCACTCTTGTTGACATATTTTACAATAGAAAACGTTCCAAAGCCTCTTACCAGCCATGATCCAGGTTATTGGACAATGCGTCGAGTCAGGAAACGAAACTGGCGCACGTCAGTTATTTGATGTGTTGGAGACTCTTCTCATTCTTGTGAGCGATGTAATAATATATATCAGGATCAATATTAACCCTTTGATTTTAGGAAGTCCCAATTCTTGGCAAACACATCCCTGAACTGGCACAATTCTTGCTCCAGTGTGGTGGCAATCGTGCATATGAGAACGAGCTCCGCGTGTTGGCGTTAAATGCATTAAACTGGACCGTTCAATAGTAAGTATATTATCCCTTGCAAATTGTCTTCTAACATTTTCACTAGTAAAAAGTCGAAAGTTCAAGCCCATGCCTTGGCTCCAGCAATTCTAGAAGGTCTTATGCCAATCACTACTGAAGAAGAACCCGAAGACATTGATGACGATGCCCCGTCCCGGGTAAATTACATTTTAATCGCTTAATCTAGCTTTAACTAACATTACTTTAGTCTGCACTTCGTATAATTGATGGACTTGCAACAAATCTGCCACCTACACAAGTCTTCCCTGCTTTACGCACTTTGATCATGCAATACTTTAGGTCGACGGATCCCACCATGAGGCGTGGTGCCATGCTTGCATTGGGTGTTTCAGTCGAGGGATGCAGCGAATATATGACCCCCCTCATGAATGAGGTGTGGCCTATAATTGAGGCTGGTTTGCAGGATGGCGATGCAACAGTCCGAAAAGCGACCTGTGTTGCGGTTAGCTGCCTCTGTGAATGGTTGGAAGAAGAATGCGTCTCCAAACATTCGGTCCTCATTCCGGTTCGTTTTTGACTTTATAAAATTATATTCTGGTAACTGACACATCAATGTAGAGTATCATGAATCTAATAAACGATGCTGCAACCCAGAAATCAGCCTGTACGGCACTCGACGCTCTCTTGGAAATCATGCAAGAAGTCATCGATCAATACTTATCACTTATTATGGAACGTCTTGCAGGGTTACTCACGACTGCCCCGCTGTCGGTGAAAGCTGTGGTTACTGGTGCCATCGGAAGTGCTGCTCACGCTTCTAAGGAGCGTTTCCTTCCTTATTTCCAGCCTACTATGGAACATCTTCAACATTTCTTAGTTCTTACCGGCGAAGGTGAAGAAACAGAGCTCCGTGGTATAACAATGGATGCCATCGGGACTTTTGCAGAGGCTGTTGGAAAAGACGTCTTCCGTCCCTACTTCCCCGAAATGATGAAGCAAGCATTCCAGGGCATCGAAATGGGAAGTGCGCGACTTAGAGAGTGCAGCTTCCTGTTTTTCGGAGTGATGGCCCGTGTGTTTGGTGAAGAATTTGCAGTTTACTTGCCCAACGTAGTCCCACCCCTTCTTGCCAGCTGCAAGCAACTGGAACAAGGCGAGGAAGGTTTGTCTTGTAAGTTCATTCAATTCAACTCGGTCATGGAATAAATCCTAAATTGTTTCTGTTGCCAGTGTCCGTTTCTGAAGCGTCTGCCGCTTTTGGATCCGGTTCTGGATCCTCGCCAACAAATGCAATCACAGTCAACGACAACGCTGACATAAATGGAAACCCAACAATCGACATTGAGGATATTGACATCGATAAAATGATGGATGTTAATAGTGCAATTGCTGTTGAAAAAGAAATTGCTGCCGATACCATCGGAACTTTGTTTGCGGCCACTCAAATTCATTACCTGCCTTACGTTGAACAGAGTGCTCTTGAACTCATCACTTTGCTTAACCACTACTACGAAGGCATCAGGAAGAGTGCCACTGATTCCCTTTTGGAGATTGTAAGAACATTTTATGACTTGAGTGATCATAAAGAATGGGAAGCGGGGATTGTTGTAGTCAGTTTTTCATTTCTCAGTTCTCTCGCCTGCTAACGGTATTACCAGAAAGTACCTCTGGACCCGCGGGTCAGGGACCTCATAAATCATTCCCTCCATGCCTTATTAGAAATGTACGACACTGAAGATAATAAGTAAGTAGTAATTTTTTTCAAGGCTGATCATGTCTCTGCTGCTATTTCCGCTCAATATATGCGTCCGCAATCGATGTTATTCTCAGAAGCTGATACATTCAATTTCCAGACCTGTTGTATCAACGCTTTGCGTCGGCCTTGCCGAGACCATCAATAAAATTGGGCCTGGATTTGTCGAGAACTGTAAGGTGGTTTGGCCCGTATCTGATGTTTTCGAAACTCAATCATTTTGTCAGATAACGAAGCAATTTTCAACATCGCCGTCCAGATCCTTGAACAGAAAGCCTTCTGTCAACAAGACCCCGATCAGGATGAGGAAGAAGAAGCTCCAGAAGATCAGGCCGAATACGACTCTGTCCTCATATCAGCTGCGGGAGATTTGGTGTCTGCCCTTTCGAATGCGTATGGAAGTGACTTTGTCACTCCCTTCCAGAAATTCCTTCCCTTGATCGCTAAATTTTATGTACGTATACAAGGTTTGCATATGACAAATATGCTTACTATTTACATACAGAAAAAGAGTCGCTCTCTCAGCGACCGTTCTGCTGCCATTGGATGTCTTGCTGAGATAATCGCGGGCATGAAAGGCGCAGTTACGCCATTTACTGAAACATTATTAGATCTCTTTTACCGTGCCCTAAGCGATTCTGATGCAGAGGTCTTGAGCAATGCCGCCTTTGCTATCGGTTTGCTTGTGGAGTATTCGGAGAAGGATCTTTCTGCCCAATATCTTCCTCTTCTCTCCGCCCTTCAACCACTTTTTGTCGTCTCTTCAGATTCTCAACCTGCTAAATTGAATGCGAAAGACAATGCTACTGGAGCTGTTGCTCGACTCATTGTGCGAAACACCGCAGCTGTGCCCCTTGGACAGGTTCTTCCTGTCTTTATCGACGCATTACCTCTCAAGAATGACTTGCTCGAAAATCGGCCAGTGTTCCGTGCTATTTTCCACCTGTTTGGAACGGGAAATTCCCTTGAACCATTCCTTGATCGTTTATTACAGGTGTTTACACACGTCTTGGATCCCAGCGCCGCAGACCAGATTGGCGACGAAATCAGAGCACAATTGATTCAATTGATAGGACATTTGAGCCAGAGCTATCCAGCTCAAGTACAAGCGTCAGGTCTTGGTGTTTTTCTCGCTGGGGTGTAGTTGATGTTATCCGTTCAACGTAATCTACGCTATTTTCTACGTCTTCCTTAACCTTCCATTCCGCACATGCGTCACTTTGTTCTGCAGCTCTGGTCTAGAATACCTTTTGCTTATTATGATGACACAAGTAATGCTCATTCATTGTCAATGCCAACAGCCAAAATTTGAAATGTGCTAGGCCACATGACTTTGATCACGGTGTTGGTATTGTTCTTTGTTGACTGCTCCTGCTCATTTCAAATCCAAACTATTTCAACCCACCAGTCGTTCCTCTTCCTGTACATTGAGCTCGCAGGCCGACTCGTCGTTCGGCTTCCTTAATAGCCCCGCCAACATTGTTTATCATGTTTCTCATACTATTGTATTTCTTAGCCCCGTTTTCTGCAGTCTTATCTACCTCCATAACCGTTCTCAACCCGCTGGAGGACCAACTGCCACTGATCGCTCGGGTGGGTCAACCATATTCTTGGGCACTCTCTCCTAGTACGTTCGATTCTGCGGATGGCGATTTGGAATATTCTACGTCTCGTCTCCCTAGCTGGTTATCATTTGATCCTTCACCTGGCGCTGGGATTTTCCATGGAACTCCGTCAAATAAAGATGAAGGCAACCCTCAAGTTACTGTGACAGCTCATGATTCTACGTCTTCCGCATCGTCAGAGGTTACTTTATGTGTAACGGATTTCTCGCCGCCTACGCTAAATATTCCAATCTCTGAACAATTTTATGCCTCCAATCCTTCCTTGTCTTCCGTCTTTATTCTCTCGCCTGGGTCTGCTCTTATATCTAAATACCCGGCTTTGCGTATTCCACCTCACTGGTCTTTCAGCATTGGATTCTTGGGAAATACCTTTCTATCTGAGAATGATATAATGTACACTGCTCGCTCGGTCGATGGCTCCCCTCTCCCAGACTGGATGGAGTTTGACGCAAATGCAATCACGCTCAACGGTGTAGTACCTAGTGAGAACAAGATCAATTCTCCAGAAACTATTTCCCTGGCTTTGGTGGTATCTGACCAAGAAGGCTGTATGGCAACGTCGTTACCATTTGACATAATTATTGCAAGCCATGAAGTCGCTTTGTCTACAACTCTACCAACGATCAATATAACTGTCAACATGCCCTTTGACATAAGCTTGGTTTCTCCAGTCGACTTCTTAGGCGTTCTTGTTGATAATGGCAGTATTGATTCTGCGAATATCTCTGAGCTTTCTATTGACACTACGGAGTATAGCTGGCTGAAATATGATCACTCTAACCGCTCTCTGTGTGGTCTTGCCGGAAACGAACTCTCAGGCAAGAGATTAACGCTCCCAACAAGATTGACAACGAATTTTAACCAATCAATCGTTGCCAATGTGTCACTGGACTTGGTACCCTCATATTTTACGGAATCTGATCTGCCACCTCTCTACGTGACACCGGGAGACAAGATCCAGTTGGGGCTCAGTCAGTACTCGACAAATTCTACTATTGGCGATCAGGCAGACGAATTCAGCTTAACAGCTGTCTTCGATCCCAAAGTTGCGAATATCTGGTTAAGCCTCGACACTAAAAACATACAACTGACAGGGACTGTGCCGAATGATGCTGAAACAGGACATATTGTGGTTGCGTTAACTGCTTATTCTCAGATTACTCACTCTACCTCGCATGCTAGTCTGATTGTCTTTGTGTCGGCACAGGATATTGGAGGGAAGTATCCTAGTTCTCATCTAAGCCATCTCTCTCCGGCAGCACATGCAAAGCTTGTCCTTGCTTTGAGTATTACTTTTGGGATAATCGGTGGACTATGTGCTATCGGAGGTTTCTTTGCTATTTTACGAGTTTGCGCCAGAGTTGAAGATTCTGCGCTTACTGGTGAAGAAGGAAGGAGCGCCTGGAGTGAAAAAGACAAGAAGTGGTACGGCCTATCGATTTCAAGCCCTGGGACAAGTGTGTTTAGGAATAGTATACAAAGTTTGCGGGGACTTGTACCCTCGAAGAAGACTTCTCCGGCAAAACTTCAAAACTTCTTTGATGCGGTTCCTCAGACCACATGCAGGACGCCAAATTATGATAATCTTGGTCTTGGTCTCCGACGTGTTTCCGAACGCAATGCTAGTAGCGAAGGTGAAACGACGAAACCTGCAAGCCCAGGTGTCATGAGCAAGCGAGAATTTTTAGGAAAGATCAAAGAGACCGTCCGGCAAGTCAGCGACAAGTACGCACAAAGGAGACGCAGGTCTGGAAAGCGACCCAATATCAGCAAGCCTATCTTGATCCATACCGAACAGCCAAATGGTAACGGTGCTAATATTCAGGAGTCCCCTACGAATCCATTCGAAGGGCCTGGTTTGCAGAGCTATCCTGGAAGTACAATTATGACAGGCTCTCCGTCTAACTCGACGGGAGAACATTCTATTCCCCGAAGGCGTGCAGATTTCGCCCCTCCTAGATCAATGCCTCAAGTCCACTTCACGGACGGTAGAATGATGCGACAACTTTCTGCGACATCAGCTACATCTTTAGGCTCAGGAACCTCTGCGAGGATCCATACATTAGAAATGTCTTTACAGGCGCCTTCCCGGCCAGCTAGCCTTCGGAGCGGAGTCAGTTCTAGTTGTCTTTCTCATGACTCATTCGCACTTGCTCCTGAGGAACCTGCAGTGCGACCGCGTCTTGTCCCATTTACTAGTTCAACACGAGTACCTGTACCGCGACTTTCGCCATCTGCTACTGGCAACCCACAACAATCAGGATTTACTGGTAAGAGGGTTACTAGCCAGTCGGCAAGAATCTGTAAAATGGGACAGGGGGGTAAGGAAGTTGAAGTCGAGGATGTGAATGTTGACAAATGCGGGAGTGGCGATGAACTGGCGATGGGGATCCATTATGTTCGATCTTTGGGTGCTGACGAGACAGATGGACGTGATTCCAACTCACCTAATATGAAATCCACCGCTCGGTCGTCTTTCTCATCTTTGCAATCTTCCATAAAGGGACAAAGGAACTCTGGAGCAGATGTGATGAAAACCCTAGTGAGAATTGGAGAAAGGTTCAAATTTCGTGTAAAAATTCCATCCACATCTTCTGGTTCCTATGAAACACATACAAAATATGAGGTCAAGCTAACCTCGGGATCGCCTTTGCCCAAGTTCATCCAAGTCGATCTCGAAGGGATCAAAACCAGAGGCGCAGCAGAATTCAGTGGTATGGCGATGGCTCGAGATCTTGGCGAGACGAGCGTTGGGGTTTATACGATATCAGATGGAATATGCGTGGCTCGGGTCATTGTGGAGGTTGTTGGAAAGAAATGACCAGTTGTAATATTATTTTAGTACTCTAATTTGTACCTCTAGACCCGCACTTGGAAAGCTCAGACTCTTAACACTTATACTATAGACTCTCCTTGTTGGAATAATGATACAGTATATGTACCATGAGGTCCGTTTATGTAACGGATACCTAAATAGAGGCCAGGAACTTTTGGTTGCTTGAGCGTTTTTTAAAAGAACAAATGGTAATATCGGCCGAGTACAAAATAATTAAAGAAGGTAGGGTATGTATAAAGGCAGGTTGGAGAATAATCTAACTAAGATGACTAGACGATACACCCACTCAGCCAACTTGCCCAACCTGCGCGGGGAAAGAAATCACCCCCAATGATTTCAATCTATGATTTCCAAATGAGAATTGCAAGGGATCCGACGTAGAAGTAAATAAAGTGTTTCGTTTCTACAAGTTTTTTTTTCAGTTTATTGGATTGTGGAAAAAAGGGCCCCCGCCATGTGCAGGTGTGAAGGAAAAGATGACTGACCATGTGTGACAAAGCTGCCGAAATTTTTGCCAACGACAACGTGCCATGTTGGGCCATGTCTTCTGTCGAATTCCTTTTTGATTTGTGCAGCGATGTCCTTCTCGATATTGTATTTTTCGAGAGCAGCCGAGGCGATGTCGACACTCTCTTGTTGCATGTCTTCGCTCATGTCGACGTTTTTAATGATGGCTTTTGGGCCGATAGAGGAATTGCTATCCCTTGGGGCAGAATCTACGTCGGTAGAAGAGGAAGTCTGAGTATCAAATTTGTCTGCCATTGTATGAGAGGAGGATGTGAGATGAGAGGTGTTGTTGTTGAAAACGGGTGTTTTATAACTGTAACAAGACGGCGACAGGTAGCCTTGTGGTGATTGCAAGGATGCAAGGAGAATACGTAAAAAATGAGTTGCAAACGCGAGGAAGATTCAAGGCTGAAAACTCTGAATTCAATATACCACGGGGCACGTGGTCCAGTTCATTTGCGTTCATTGCTTTCACTCCAGCTTGGTCTTCTCCGTGCACATGCTTGTCGCTCCTCCTTCTCACGCACATTCAAAACATATGGTATCCGTCCCAGTTTCGTGTCATTAATATCTGCTGTATTATCTATGGGAACTACTAGTCTGTCGTTATCTATCTATCTCAGGACTTGGTCCATCTCAAGTGTCCCTCCGCGTGCTCTGTGCTAATTCTGCTAATCTTATATTAGTATGGAAGACCATCTCTCACAACATTTGTACATTTAGCAAGAAGGGATCCAGCCAAGCTCAAGTGCAATATTCATCAATAGTCAAATCTTGCGTAAGCCGAGCGCAACGATGTGCATATGCTCGTATGTATACATCTGCCTTGAGGTTTAAAATGTCGCATGGTTTCCGCTAATTAGGTGTCATGTCTCCTGTCATCCCCGAGGCGCGACATTTATGTACGCACTGCATTACATACGCGAAATGAAGAGTCGACTATATCAAGTCCTTCGCACTGCACTGCACCCACGTGGAGATGTGTGCTCTGTAAGACTTGACCGTATTTGACGGTAGGAATCATCCATCAGTTCAAACTATTTGCATTTTGGGCTTGCAAAGGTAGTACATGTGGAATCGAACTAATCTGATATATAATCGCTACCAGATCATCACGCGGCCTGTTTGCTGTGTGTACATTTTTCTGCTCCTATCATAGCGCGACCCCAGCATGTGTGGTGGCTAAGAAATGCGGTTAAGAAGTTGTGTACCTTGAGGTTGTGGGATGTATCACGTCAAATCCAACAGTGGGGACCATGGTCCACATGGACTCGACGAGTTCGGTGAGTAAATGTTGATCTCTTGTCAGGTGCCGTCCTGAACTGGAATAAATTCCGCACACAGGATCTCTCTTAACAGGCTGTCTACTCGTCGATCGTCCCAGATCTATTCAAATTAAGTGCATATATATTCAGATACTCCGTCATTTTCGTAAACAATCTTGGGTTGTCATTCCACTTATAGAGACCGCACCGATGTATGCAAAATTCTGGGTACGAGAGAAGTTGAATGTGGCTAAGCGACGAGGATCAGCGCCAAGTCTGCTTGTTTTAATTCATCCGTGCCCTCTTTCTGAAACTAACCGGAGAGAAAATACTACCGTTAGAACTGTGTGCGGAAAATAGTACGAGATCATTACGGCCTATCTAGGTGATTGAGCCATATTCTCGGACATAGCAAACGAACTTAACCCCAGTGCGGGTATAATTAGGTGGGGAAGAAGTATCCTGGAAGGTACTCAAGTGTCGTAAAGTCATGCAATTGGGTCTAAATCTGTCGTTCTGGTTATTCATTTTATCCTCATTCAGATAGTGGTGTGTTCGTCCGCGCTACAAGCTATATAAAATAAAATATATAAAATACTATGTTATTTGCTTTTTCAATAGCTGCAGAGCCTCATCGCAATAGCGTTTGCTACACTAGCCATAGAGCAGCACGCTTCTCTTGATCCTGAGGGTAGCGAATTTGGATTTATTCCCCACCAGAGTCTGCTACAATGGAACAATCATCTATTTCAATATATTCACCGTAAGCATCGTTCACCACTGATCACCACCTCGGTTATTTGACAATCTGTATTACATGTATTCTGGAGATTCGTATAAGATATGGGTATAAAATTCGGTCATTATGGAGGATTAGGTCATGCACTGCAATACATCGCTAGTCAGTAATGATGGGCTGACAGTGTGAGGGCCTGTCATCGTGGCTTCCCCGCCATCCATAGTCCACTCTCTTCGTAAGGCGTTAAAAATCTCCGCGAAAGTATCTAATGAACCCTTCTCATGTACAAGCAGCAAGGTGACAATATACCCCTGACGCTTCAGCCGCATGGCAGGTTCATGGACTTCTACTCTGAACTTTGTGGGTTTCATTGTGGCGGTTATTCCGATATTAAGGATACCGCCCGCGTGACACCCCAATACACCCATGCCTTCCGAATCTTCCAGCGATACACGGACATCCATGTTCATTATGATTCTCCTACATTCGTTCCGGGTCGTGTGAAGATCTCGAGCAGAGAGGATACTGTGTGTTACAGGTTTGAACCTCAGAACATTGCCGAACCAACCACGTTTCGGCGAGGATGAGAATGGTGATGTAGGAGATAGAGAATTCGTGAAGGATGAGCCAGCTTCAGAAAAGGCCGGAGAAACGGGAGCTGGGTTCTTGAACTTTCTGAGCTTGGAATGCTTTCTCCGTATCGGTTCAAGTATCTGTATCTTCTTACGCAGGTCCATATCCACACTTTCTTGGTTAGCTGGTTTCTCTCTGGGCGTCAACGGGTTTTGTGCTCTGTTGATTGAACCTGTAATGTTTTCCTTGTTCCCGGTGTCGATCTGCGGCAAGTGTTTTTTCCTTCGTAGAGTCAATGGTTGCGTTCCAGACTTATGGTCGTTGAAAGTTGTAGGCCTGTCGTGATAATCAAGAGCAACCCAGTCATTCAAAGAATCAGAGAGAGGAGTTCGTGTATTCTCTTCCAAGGTTCCTTGACCAATTGAAGTTACAGCATCAGGTGGGTTACTATTGTTGATTTGCAAAACATTGAGGTGATTGGCAATGTGATGAAAAAACTCTTGGACTCTATCATTCTGGATATCGGGAACGGTCAGAGGAGTGGATACAATCATGGTTCGTGGTTTGGTATCGGATGACAGGCCCGGGAGAGGGGTTGGAACGCTCAACGTGATTTCTGTCTTAACTGCAGCGGGATTTCTTTGGGCAAGAACGGAAGCCTCAGAAGAGGAGCTTTGCTTGCTGTGGTGTCGCAAGGCACTTCTAGGTGTCGGAGGTCCTGCACGAGGAGGTATATTCAATGTCAACAGATCATTTGCCTTGGCCTGCATCGCTTTCTTCTTTTTTCGGTTGGCTCGCTCTCTAGCAATATCTTCTTCTTCCTCTGCGTAACTTTCAAGATATTTCTTCCTATAATTAACAAGAAGATGGTAAATGCCTTTCTGCCAGTTCCGCTCGTCACTTGTGAGGCTCTTGATAATGTCGTCGTCAGAAGTACCATGCCATAGAGTACGTATGTTGGCAAATATATCAGGATCAATTGAAGCACGGTTGGTAATAGGAATAGCAATGGAATCTAAGCTAGGTGCCATTGATGCAGGTATTTTGGGAGTTTGCGACGTAAAGAACGGGTGGTTTATAATCTCAGACATCGCAATCCGTTTGTCGACCTCTGTTGTTAACATTCGCCCGATCAAGTCTTGCGCCAGAGGCTCAATGTGTGGAGGCATTACAAATGAGCCTTTCATGACCTTTTCAAGAAGGGCACCCAAATCGTCATCCTCGAAAGGTAGTCTCCCATGGAGTAGAGCATATAGAATAACGCCGCAGGACCATATATCTGCGGCAGACCCATTATACGGACCTCCATCGATGATTTCAGGAGCAGCATAGTGTGGACTTCCGCAAGAAGTTCGAAGCATTCCTCCTTCGGTGTTTACTTGCCAGGCTGCCATACCAAAATCCGCGACTTTGATGTTAAAATCCTGATCTAAAAGAATATTCTCGGGTTTCAGGTCTCGGTGTGCAATATTAAACCTATGACAGTAATCCACAGCCGATATAATTTGCTGAAAGTAGTGTCGAGCCTCAGAGTTAGGAAGTCGGCCTTTCTTGCATATGTATTCAAAGAGTTCTCCTCCCCTTACGTATTCGAGGACCAGATATAAATCCGTGGAAGTCTCCCAGACATCATAGAGGCGCATAATATTCGGATGATCAATTAATTTCATGACGACAATTTCTCGTTCGACCGCAAGTCTGGTGCGCTCGACTTCTTCAGCCAAACGGTTTAAAGAGACTTGAGAAGCCAAGGAAGTCTTTGAAATAATCTTGACAGCAGCATATTGACCAGTTTTTGAGTGTCGTGCGATCCTTACTCGTCCTTGTATATAGGACATAATTAGCAGTGTATCATTATCAAAACTCAAAATCACGAACCAGAGCTTCCTTTTCCGATAGTTCTACCAACTTTCCAGAGACCAATCATCTTGGGGTCGCGTTCCATTTTATGCTGCATAAGACAATGTGAGTCGTAGTCAGGCATGGAACTGGAACTGAGCAAAGAAGTAATAAGTTGTGGCTGACGGACACTTGACTGCTTAATGTCTATTTTAATTCATGCACAAGCATGAACAAATAACGCGTGCAGTAACTAGAGTCACGGGGCTTTGTGAGTTGTTGTGACTCTTTGTGGTGTGATCCTGGTGGGGCGGTTGAGTAAGTTATAACAACATATCATAATCTATTCTATTGACATTCTACTGAAACAGCCCATCTTTCTTGGTTACTTGAGAACCCAATGATGCAGCCAACACCTGCACCGTCATCTGCACCCAATACACCAGGGACCCAGAACATGGCCTTACCACAGGATACTATAGAGTATCATCCACCACCACAGAACGTGGACAGTGCACCTTTTGGTGTGTTAGTAGGTTTATTTGAGAAGCTTCAGGTAGAACGCAGGCATGAGAGGCGGCGGAAGCTCTTGGATGCTTGGTTCAAAGTACGCACAACATCAATCACTTCGACAAAGATTGCAGAACAAATACTCTTGACAGCATTGGAGGACCGAAAAGGGTTATGACTTGTATCCTGTGCTTCGCCTGCTTTTGCCACAGGTATTGCAGTGCCAGAACACCTGATTAGAGATAATCTGAAGATACCTATAATTCAGAAAGACAAAGAACGCGCAGTTTATGGTCTGAAAGAAAAGAACCTCGCGAAGACTTACATTAAACTAATCCCTCTTGGTTTGAGAGATCCTGACGCGATTCGGCTGCTCAATTGGAAAAAGCCCACAGATCGATATGTATGTCATGCGAGAGGTTTATTCGGGGATTTTACCAATCAATGTTTCACAACAGAAAACGTCGGGAGATTTTTCTACAGTTTTATTTGAAGTTGTCAGCAAACGTTCTTCAGTAATCGAAGGATCTTTGTCTATTGATGAACTTAACGACATACTTGATGAATTATCAAGATGCATGGGAAAACAGTATGCAATAAAAGTTCCTTACTTTTGTGAACACGGGAAACAAGACATTTTTAGGGATGTTCAATCAAAGATCCTTCAAAGAGTCTATAATCGTACAACTGCTGAAGAACAGCGCTGGATAGTCAAAATAATCTTGAAAGGTTCTTGCTGATTTCTATCCGCGTTTTATTGATGATTAATCTATCACGAAATGAGATATGAATATATCTGTCAAAGAGACAACTATATTCTCAGTTTTTCACCCCGATGCACAAGACCTGTATAACACATGCTCAGATCTTAAAAAAGTTATCTGGGATCTATGGGATCCTTCCTTCAGATTAAATGCCGAAGTAAATATCCTTCGAGGCTTAGGTCGTTATTGTTCTAACCTTCAGTCAGGATAAAACAGTCCAGTTATTCCATGCTTTTACGCCCATGCTTTGTAAGCGACCAACCAAAAAGATCGAAGAAACTGTAAGGGCTATGGATGGATTGGAGTTCATAATCGAGGAAAAGCTCGACGGTGAAAGAATGCAGTTGCATAGAAGAGGAAACGAGTATTTTTATTGCTCCAGGTTGATCGAGTTTTCTATTGCATTTAGTACCTTATTTTCAACTGAATTTGTTCAGGAAAGGAAAGGATTACACTTATCTATATGGAAAACACGTCGGGACCGGGAGTTTAACACCATTTATTGACGGGGCATTTGATCCCCGTATCGATGAGTACGTGGTTTCCACTTCAACTCATGTTCCTCGTTGATCTAGACCAAGTATAATTCTTGATGGCGAAATGCTAGTATGGGACCCAATATCCGAACGCAACCTTCCGTTTGGAACTCTGAAATCTGCTGCACTTGGTTAGTCTCATAGCTGAATGGTGATTATCTTTTTAACAGTGGTTGGACAGATAAATCAAAGAAGGAGCATAACCCTCGTCCCTGCTGTAAGTTGTATGGGTTTTATCAGTTTCTATCTTGACTGGGGGACTGTATTAGTCAAGGTGTTCGATCTTCTTTATCTCAACGGGCAGCCACTTTTGCATAGATCCACCGCTTTCAGAAAGAACAATATGAGGCATTGTTTGAAAGAAATCCAAGGGCACATTGAGTTTGCCGTGGAATTCAAAGGCAATAGTGTCAAGGACGTCAGAACAAGAATGGATGAGGTCATGGCAGCGAGAGGCGAAGGTCTCGTTATCAAACATCCTAAATCACAGTACGTTCTCAATGGTAGGAATCTGGATTGGATTAAGGTGTGTAAACCAATTTTGATTAGTTATGGTCTATTCATGTATATCATCTTCATTTTAGGTTAAACCCGAGTATATGGTAAGGAAGGTCATATAATTCATCTTTGAAATACCAAATTTTATTATCCAAGGATAACATGGGAGAAACGATGGACTTACTCGTTGTAGGTGTGTTACGAACGTCGCACTTTCTGAAGCACCTGTATTGACACTGCTATAGCTGGATCTTATGGAACTAGAAAGCGAAGTGGTGGTGTATCGACACTCGTTTGTGCTGTTGTAGATGACAGGACTAAAGTTGATGATGATGATGATGATGATGATGAAATCAAGTTGAGCTGTTTTGCTGTGGTTTACTGCGACACGTGTTAATAAATAAAAACTTAGATATAGCACTGTTACTCGTGTTGGATCAGGTTTGTCCTTTGCAGATTATGTCTGGGTAAGAGCAAAGCCTTGGAAGATTTGGGACCCGAAAAATCCTCCCGAGTTTTTGCGCACTGCTAAACGCTTAAATGACGACAAAGGGGATATGTATCTGGAGCCTGAAGAGTACGTCTACTACTACAAACTTTTTCACTCCTTTAACCGAAAGTGATATTTCAGTTCGTTTATAATTAAAGTCAAAGCTGCAGAAATCATACCTTCTGGTACGTGATCTGTCCCTATTCCTTCGTTGATATTTCATGGTTGGTTCTCTTCTGCGTAGATACTTATCACATGGGCTTTACATTGAGGTTTCCGCGGGCAGTAGCGATTCGGGATGATTTGACTGTCGCAGATTGTATGACTGCTTCAGGTAATGTTTTTTGTATTCAATTATATTCTCAACTAAATTCGCTTTATTAGCGGTACTGGAGAGTCCTGCGTTCAGAGAAAAAGAGGAAAATGGAGAGTGACGTAGGGTAAATAGCAAAGGTTGGTGTTTGTGAAAGAATCATGACTTACGGGTGGTGTTAGATCATCTCCGAGGAAACGCAAGGCAGTTACCAAAAAGGTATGTCTTTACATTTTATAGGACGTACTTAATTGCTAATCTAATTGTAGGTTGAGGTTTTACCGGGGTATATTGGACCTAAACTGAAGGGTGTCAAAGTGGAAACAAATATATTTGAGGGGATGAAATTTGGTTAGTGGACATTGCTCCTCCTGACCAGTGGATCTGATGTCCTACACGATTATAGTTATAATGTCTGATCCAAAATCTAGAACAGGAGAAGAGGACAGGAAGGATCTTATCAAGCTGTGCGCATTTTGTCATATCCGCTGAATGAAATTCACTGAATAGTTGGATGTAGTATCCATGCAAACGGAGGGACTTGCGCACAAATTGCACACAATCAGTCGGAACTTTATATCGTATATGGAGGCACTGTAACGCGTTCGTTCATCATGCTCATTTACACGTCCTTTATAATTTACTGAAGCTTCGGAATAAACAGCATATGATTTGAAGCTTGTAATAAACAGAGACGTGTATGATGTACTGAAGCCTAAATGGGTTTACGATTCTATTTCCTTGGAAAGGCCGGCGCCATTTCAGAAAAAGTGAGCAACAACATTGGTTGCTCTGTGTTTGTAACATGTCCTATAGATATCTATTTCATGCTACTACTGCTCGTATCGCAACTGCAGAGTATAATAGCGGCAATGATGAAGACACAGATGACCAGATCATGGATGCGAAGAGTCCTTCCCCTCCCGCAAAAGACACTGGTACCTCCTCCACTGAAGGTGTTTCAACCTCTGTGGTCGATGATATAGATCCATCGTTAGCAGAGTGGCTTGATATCGGCCCAAGGCCAGCCACTGGGGCTGATGGCGGCCAGGGTGATGAGGAGTCAGTGACTGATGAAGACTCTGACAATGCTGATGTGAGAAGTATTGCCGACGACGACGATTGGCTCGAAACCACAGGAAAAGACGAAGAGCAACTAAAAGAGGACCTGGTAAGGGACTATCTATTATTTTATTTTCTATTCACTTTATACAGGAACCCCAGGATGAGGATGTCAAGATGGGAGAGAGTATCACTGCGACGGAATACGACCAAGATTTGATCTTTAAGCATTTGTACGTCATAAATTCTCAAATAATGTGTCTGCTTTACGTGGTCTGTTTGTTACACCAGGTGTTTTTATCTCGATACTCCAGAAAATGCCCGCAAACATGGGATGCCAGTTAAAGCGAAGAATGAGAATGAAATTGATTCAAAGTAAGGATCTAAATTTGAAGTCAATCTAATTTTAATAACACCCATATAGCTTCTCGAGGCTTAGTGCTATGATCACTGAAAATGGAGGGAGGGTTTCTGACTTGGACGAGCCCAAACTGACACATGTAATTCTGGACAAACGCGACGGAAGCCGACGTCTGGAACTTATCAAACGAACATCAAAGTACGTTTACAAATTCAAATGATCTGAGTTGTCGAGTAACCGACGAACCCCATTAGACCTAAGCGTCGTCAGCTGGTCATCTCGGAATATATACAGGCTTGTTTGGATGAAGGTACTCTACTTGATGAAGAAGGTAAGAACTGAGGTTTGTGTGAGTCGGACATGTCTGATTGATTTATGAAGATTTTGCCCCTTGAGGTGTAGAGTAGTAGCACGAATGTCTCAAATTGTGTATGGAATTGCAATATTATTGTCTGAGCTGAGCATGCAAGAGAGAGCCACGAACGTCACAACTGAGATAGTCGGAGTTTCGTGACAATCGTGCCTATTGATTACCAAATTGAGCGATGCATCCTCCAGGCTTCCCTCGTCTTGTCTCTTCCTTGCTCTCCACGCTTTTTTATCCGTTTCTTACCTTTGTCCTTTCCTTCATTCGACCTTGTTGCGCGTCCTTCTTTTTTTTTTGGTCCGCCATTTCCAGTCCTAGTTCTCGTTAATTTGGTCCACAACAGCATATACAGCATTTTCGCATCTCATTAACGCACTTCAGTCTCTTGGGTTGGAATGGCAAATCTCCAACTCTCTCCGATATCACAGCTTTTACATACTCTAGGTATCACGCGCGAGGATCTAAATAGGCGTAGTGACCAGATGCGCCTATTTCTAACTGCGGACGGTGCCAAATTATCACGCGATTCTGAACGCGACAACGGCAGCAGGTCGAGGTCAAACTCTGATATCCGCTCTCGCTCTCGGGCTACTACATCTTCAGTGTCTCTGACACGCTCTGTCTCGGGTGCTAGTACTAATTCTCTACACGAAGGTTCTCCGCCGGTCACTCCCGTCAAGTCCGAACCCCAAGAATCAGGGCTTCCTCCCAGACAATATGATAGCATGGAGATGGTCATTGAACGCCAAAGGCGGAGTCGAAGAGACAGGAAGAGCAAGAAAAAAGAACGCGACCTATCCAGCAAAGCGCCTATACCACATCCCCCCTCACCATCACCAAGTAACGCGTCGCAATCTGCCCCTAATCTCGATTCGTTCATGAAATCACGCGACGACCGTCGTGTCATGAGTGTAGGAGCTGATGAAACTGCTGAAACAACGCCTTCAAAGGTACCTCCAAATAACTTTACGCGTTGTCGCTCGAAAAATGATTTGTTTACATAATCTTAGGTCGATTTCCCGCCTGTTACACCTCGGAAGAGCAAATATTATAGAGACCATACCAACATAGCCTCTGGCTCACAGCCTCGAAAGGCATGTTATCATTCGTTCTTCTAAGAACCCAATCTTACTCGTATGTAATTTCAGGAGGCGTCATGCAAATCAGCTACACCCACCCCCACTCGCGCACAATCACACTCTCACGGCCAACCTATACCACAATATTATGCCTATCCACATTACATTGGATACCCGCAATACATACCTGTTCCTTACGTCCTCCCTACCGCTCAATCTGTTACGCCTAAGCGACCACAACCCCTAACCAAAAACCAGGCTAGTTCGCCACTTCCTCCTTCCTCGCCCCCTTTAGCTTCTTCTCCGTTGTCATCACCAAATCGTCGTGTTGTAAATCTTGTCTCTTCTCCTGGTCCAATGGGACCGATGCCCCAGGAAGACGAGTATGAAAGTTTACCATATAAACTTCCCCCAGGTCCATACTCCCCAAACAAGCCAGAGCTCTCATATGCAGCGCTAGTAGGACAGGCCATACTCTCATCACCTGAACATCGCTTGACGCTTCAAGAAATCTATGATTGGATCACTATAGTGTATCCCCATTATAAAAGAGGAGAAACAACTTGGATGAACAGCATTAGACACGTTCTAAGCACGACTGTGTGCTTCCGCAAAGTCCCAAGGGAACGGTCGTTGGGTAGGACATTGTGGGCCATATGGGATGAGGACCTTGAATGCTTCAAAGGTGGAGGTTTCAGGAAACAATTCTGTAAAGATTTCGTGAATGGGTCGGATAGCAAGGACAAGCAGCCTAGTTCCAAAGGGAAATCAAAAGGTCGAAAGCGTAGTGACGAAGACGAGGGTGATAGTAGAAAATCAAAAAGACCTAAAAAGGAGGTAGCTGCTAAACCTCAGGATACGAGAAATAGTCCCACATTTAACACTGCTCAACTTTCCTCCCATCCCCTCTTCCCACCTACCCGGCCAACTCCTCATCATCAACCCTATTATGAAAGTTGTGTACCACAGTTCCAACAATTACCTGCCGAAATAATCTTCCCTCCGCTACCTGCTGCAGCCGCATTCAATAGAGTCGTTGGTAATCCATCTCTTGCCTCTAGCGCTTCGTCCACCAACTCGAAGTCAATAACTACGACTTCGAAAGGTGATCGGTCAACATCTTCTCCTCAATCCGATCCTTCTACCGTATCTGTTCCGGAACTCACCCCAAATCGCGGCTCCTCCAGCCCCCCGTCATCATTTCCTTCAACAAGTGAGATGGATGTTGACATTTCCCGAGGAGACCCGTGCAATAAAAGCGAAATCAGCACTGGATCTACTTCTGATACAGCCGCACCTATTGAAAAAAGCACTTTGGATGATATCATATTTAACGATACACTGCTGGGCCCTGTTCAATATTGGGGCGAACCTCCGAAGAGCGCGGGTACTTTACAGCCAGGAATAGAGCTGCTCAACTTTGATGAATCATCTTCTGAAGAAGACCTTGTAGTCAAGGATAAGGAGAATGTTGTTTCGAAGTCGTCGACAAATCCAAAGGTATATTTTAATGTTTTGTTTCGCTAATTTGTGAATTAACTTGTGCTCCTTCAAGATTTTTGCTTTACCACCCCCACCTGCTTCTCCACTAAATAACAGGAATAAATCTCTTCCAAATGATACTAAGAAACAGGATTCCCGAGCCCCATCCACGCCACCACCGATTCCAGAGATGCCTTCTACTCCTCCCAGAAGCGCTAACAAACTCCAACTGTCTTCTGTGAGGACTCCCATCTCACACAAGGGCTTGCATATGAGCCCAACAGCAAGCCTCTTGCATTATAAATCCAACCTCGATCCACCACCTACATTGAAGTTTGATGTTAGTTCTAGTGTTTTAGGCCTGTCCAGACAAGGCATTGAAGATGATGATGTGGATCCCATGCGAACCCCTCGTAAACGTACTTCAAGCTCTGGAGGAGGGTTGCCTCCTGTAACCCCAAAGAAGCTCATCTTTTCGACGGGTTTGAATGAGTCGCCTTTCCGCACGCCTTCAAGGGGTTTGGGCATATCTCCATTCCGTACTCCCGGTTCACGCTCTATTTTCGACCCGCATGACCCTAGAACCATGTTAGATGAGGAGCTCAATCGGATGGGTAATGGAGAAAGCCCAGGTGGACTATTCGGGAAAGGTACTGGCTCCTTGCTTTATGACAGTCCCGATTTCGGTAGCCCAGGGAAATACGCTCGCTGGTGGTAGTGAAGGATTACCCCAGAAAGATGATAACGACTGCTATGATCTATTATCTGGATGATTTTAGTTATAATCTTTTCCTTTTTTTCTTCGTACCAACTGGCTTGTTTCTGTTGATTTTTATGAGTTTGATCTATATGTCGTTATGTTCTTCGTCGTAACTCTGTACAACTAGTAGTCTCATTTCGCATTTAGCATCACAATGTCAGTTGATGTATTCTTAGTGATAGATGGACAGAGACTTGTTCTTAATCAAAATTTGTATACCAATCATCACTGTTGCCTATAAGTTTATAATTATCAAGAACGATAAAAACAGAATCCATATGCGCAATTGTTTGAATTAAATCAGTGAACAATAGAAAGGAGGTGTACAGAACAAAACTATGAGACTAAATAGTTGATCTGTGGAGTTTAGAGGTCAGCTCAAGAACAACGAACGTTTGGAGTTGAATATGGATCAGCTGGCTGTTCTTAGTTTTGAAATATAGTTTCCCCATTGCCATAGCTCAGGGTTTGGTGTGTGTTCACATCCCATAAGAAAAAGTACGGAAAATCAAAACTTACCCAAATTACAACTGAAAGTACATCCTGTGAAGACAAAAAAAAAGATTGTAAGCATATTATCAAGAGCAAAAAGACAAGTTCAGAAGTGCAAGTATTTGGCTGTTTGCTCTACCAATCGTCATAGATGTCTACGACTGGGGCGGCAAGAAATCATCATGAAATGAGATTTGAAAAGGACTTACCATTCAAAGTTCAAACTGTACGGAACCTGGAAAATAAAAAGCTGAACTTGAGAAAATGAAATTTATACGGACGGTGGCGTGGGAATATGTGAGCTTGACTCGTCTTGGTCATCAAGCTTTGGAAACTGGTCGCTCTCACCTTTTCCTGCAGACCACTCCTCCGTTTTTGCTACTATCTAGGTATAATGTCTCCACCTGGGTCACCCAGATTAATAGACTCATATACAGCTCCCAAGGAAATCCTCAAAGAGTTTGAAGAACTTGCTGAGGAAGAAAATGTGGACCCTTTCGCAGAAACCGCCTCCAAGCGTCAAATCGCAGCGCGTCAGTCTGATTACCATAACCGACGTTTCAACCGTGTAGCAGTTGAGAGCGCGGACGCCTTCCAGCAGAGCGAGGACGGGAAGGAGGTGGAGGGGGGATACAAGGATGCTATGAGACTTTCGAGACTAGAGCAGGAGGAGGTCCGAGTGAAACGTGCGATTGAGGAAAAAGAACGCAGGGAAAGGGAGGAGGAGCAGATGAAAATGGACCTGGACAAGACACCGCCAGCGGCAGAGTTAGAAGAAGTCGCACGAGAGCTCGCTGCCGCAAAAGCGCTCGCTACTCAGTCGAGTGGAAATCAGGATTCGACCGGAACCAAGCGAAAACGCAGATGGGATGTATCTGAACCAAACGATGAAAATGTAGACCCCAACCAGAAGGATACAGGGGAATGGTCGAAGGAGTCTTTGGAAGCGTCTGCACCCAAAAAACGTCGCTCACGCTGGGATGCTACCCCTGCCGAAACCAATGTTGGCGAGACACCCAAAAGATCTCGTTGGGACCAAACACCTTCCGTATCCGATGTACCCATGACACCTATCATTATGAATGCCCCAGGCTTTATGCAGGAGGATAAGCACAATCGATACTTGACAGACGAAGAACTTGAAGCCGTCCTTCCCACTTCCGGATACGCTATTGTCACCCCTCCACCCGGTTATGCGCCCATGGTTGCACCACGAAAACTGATGGCTACACCTATCACAGAAGTCGGTGGTTTCCAGATTCAAGAGAGTTCAGATGCTGCCGCTCTGGCTGCTGCTGCGGGACTTGCTCCGGACTTACCTACAGAAATCCCCGGCGTCGGAAACCTCGCATTCTTCAAGGCTGAAGATGCCCAGTACTTCGCTAAAATATTGAAAGAGGAGGATGAAACTGAGCTGTCGGTAGATGAGATGAAGGAGCGGAAAATTATGCGTTTGTTACTAAAAATCAAAAACGGGACACCACCTGTACGGAAGACAGCTTTACGCCAGATTACTGACAAGGCCCGTGAATTCGGCGCTGGTCCTCTGTTCGACAAGATTTTACCTCTCCTCATGGAACGTACTCTTGAAGATCAGGAACGCCATCTTCTCGTAAAGGTCATCGATCGCGTTCTATACAAGCTCGATGATCTTGTTCGGCCATATGTCCACAAAATTCTCGTTGTCATCGAACCGCTTCTCATCGACGAGGATTACTACGCCCGCGTCGAAGGTCGTGAGATCATCTCCAACCTTTCCAAAGCAGCTGGCTTGGCCCACATGATATCGACCATGCGACCAGATATCGATCATGCCGATGAATACGTGCGTAATACTACAGCTCGTGCATTCTCCGTTGTTGCATCTGCTCTCGGTATCCCATCTCTTCTTCCCTTCCTCAAAGCCGTTTGTCGCTTCAAAAAAGTCGTGGCAGGCAAGACATACTGGTATTCGAATCGTCCAACAAATTGCCATCATGATGGGGTGTGCGGTCCTTCCACATCTTCGAAATCTCGTCGATTGTATCGCCCATGGTCTGTCCGACGAGCAGCAGAAAGTCAGAACCATGACGGCCCTTGGATTGGCTGCCCTTGCTGAGGCTGCTGCTCCTTACGGTATCGAATCATTTGACAATGTCTTGAAGCCTTTATGGCTGGGTATTCGTCTCCATCGTGGCAAAGGTCTTGCTGCGTTCCTCAAAGCTATCGGCTTCATCATCCCTCTTATGGATCCTGAATATGCTTCCTACTATACCAAGGAAGTGACGGTCATTCTTATCAGAGAATTCCAAACCTCAGATGAAGAGATGAAGAAGATCGTGTTAAAAGTTGTCAAGCAGTGTGCGGCAACTGAAGGTGTAACACCCCAATACATAAAACAAGACATTCTACCCGACTTCTTCAAAGCATTCTGGGTTCGTCGCATGGCTCTGGACCGACGAAATTATCGCCAAGTGGTAGAAACTACTGTCGAACTCGCTCAGAAAGCTGGCGTTTCAGAAATTGTCGGAAGAGTTGTCAACGAATTAAAGGATGAGGCTGAACCCTACCGAAAGATGGTTATGGAAACTATCACCAAAGTTGTTGCTACCCTTGGTGCCTCGGATATCGATGAACGTCTAGAAGTTAGACTAGTAGATGGTATCATCTATTCATTCCAGGAGCAGACGACAGAAGACCAAGTCATGTTAGACGGTTTCGGTACCGTAGTCAACGCACTAGGTATCCGTGTCAAACCGTACCTCACTCAAATTGTCTCCACTATCCTTTGGCGTCTCAATAACAAAAGCGCGAAAGTTCGCCAGCAGGCGGCAGATTTGACAACTCGTCTTGCTGTTGTTATCAAGCAATGTGGGGAAGACCAACTCCTGAGCAAACTTGGATTGGTTTTGTTCGAACAACTTGGAGAAGAGTACCCCGATACCCTTGGTAGCATCATTGCCGCTGAAGGTGCAATTGCGAACGTCGTTGGTATGACTCAGATGAACCCTCCCGTCAAAGACCTTCGTGAGTCTTTCTGTCCTTCTTATAATATTATGAGGGCTAAACCCATTTTATTGTAGTACCTCGAATGACACCAATTCTTCGTAACAGACATGAAAAAGTACAAGAGGCGTCAATTAACTTGATTGGTCGTATCGGTAGGTTACTCTTCGTCCCCTGTGAAGTCCATAACTAACCCCATATTCCCTAGCCGATCGTGGTGCAGAGTTCGTTCCAGCTCGTGAATGGATGCGAATCTGCTTTGAGCTGTTAGACCTCTTAAAAGCTCACAAGAAAGGAATCAGACGTGCAGCAGTCAACTCTTTTGGATATATCGCAAAAAGTTTGGGTCCTCAAGACGTGCTATCGGTTCTGTTGACGAACTTGCGTGTACAAGAACGCCAAAGTCGGGTGTGCAGCACAGTTGCAATAGCTATCGTTGCAGAAACTTGCGGTCGTGAGTATTTCATTTCACTTTGAGTAAAAACAAAATCTGAATTATATTCAATTTTACAGCTTTCACGTGTATTCCTGCAATTCTGAATGAATACCGAACCGCAGAACTCAATGTTCGAACCGGTTGTCTCAAAGCGTTGTCTTTCGTCTTTGAATATGTCGGACCACAATCTGCGTACTACTGTGATTCGGTTGTCACTATGCTCGAAGATGCCCTCACCGATCGTGATCTTGTCCACCGACAAACGGCAAGTACAATTGTGAAACACCTAGCATTAGGTGTTGCTGGACTCGGTTGTGAAGATTCCATGCTTCATCTCATGAATCTTGTTTGGCCTAATTGTTTCGAGACCTCGCCACACGTTATTGGTGCGGTGATGGACGCGATTGAGGCAATGAGGGTGACACTGGGTCCAGGCGTCTTATTGAGCTATGTGCTACAAGGTCTGTTTCACCCAGCGAGGAAGGTTCGTGAAGTGTATTGGCGCATTTACAATGCTCTGTACCTTGGTGCCTCAGACGCTATGGTTCCTTTCTACCCGGATCTGAGCGAACTCAGCGAAGGACAAAATGTGTACGATAGGCACCCACTCCAGGCTTTCATTTAATTACATACGTTACTTAACCTTATCTCTTTGTTTCGTTCTGAAAAGGACAGACTTATTGGTGCTTTGCTTTTATTACTTTGTCGTTGTACTTGAATTAAGAAAACAATCCACATATATATGTATCATGAAGTTCCTCCCGTCAGCCCAGGAGGAAACCCAGAGAAATCTACTTGATCCTGATAAGCCTGGTTATCAATGGAGTAAGCTATTCGTAAACGTAGCCGTACGTTACTCTGCAGAAATCAAATCCATTACTTAAAATATATTCTTATAAGATTGGCTTCATGAACTTACCCCAACGGGAGCCAAAACCCGCATCTGCTGCGTCTCTACAGATCCAGGCTTGACAATCGGGTTTGACATGGGAAGCATTTGCAATTGTTGAGACTTCGAAGGAGAGTATGTTATCTTGATATCCACCCTAATCGTATTGATGAAGAGTTACATACCTTGGGTACTGCTGCTTGGAAGTTCAATCCGGTAACTGTCGCTCCACTCGTCTGGAACCTCGCCAAAATCATAACAACACCAGGCTTAGCCACAGATGTTTGAGGTGTCAACGTTATCTTCAAATCATTTTGGTCGTAGGCAGTGTAAGAAGGTAAGCGCGCGGGTGCAGGAGCAGAGGTTGGTTGGGCGGAAACGGGTGGCGACTGAGATTGGGGCAAAGAGAAGGCTGAAGGCATGTTGACAGGAGTTGATGAAGCCAGGGCTGATGGAGGCGCAGACTGTGTGGAAGTGGTTGTATTGGACGAGCCGAAAAGCCCCAAGATATCGTCAACTGTCGCTTTTTGTGACGACGCTGAAGGTCCTGGGGCAGCTGATCCAGAAGGTGTAGAGGTCGACGAGCCGAAAATCTCAGCAAGTATATCCTGGTTATTGACTGCTGGAGCGGCTGGCCGCCCGTTTGTTGCTCCCGGAGTCGATATAAGCTCATCACCCAAAAGATCAGGCTTGCTTTATGGTTAATATCATACCGTAGAAGAATATCGCCTGCGACTCACATCTTTAGATTTCGTTGAACCAACGGGTTTATTCTCGCTGACTGAATAAATCTCGATACAACAACCAAAAATAACGGTATATAGCACATACCAACACCCATCACAGTAACCTTTAGTTCTGGTGGTGGCATCCTCTCTAGCACACCTTCTCTCAAATCCCCCAAAGAGAATAGACTCGCAAACTCGACGGCACGTTGTTGCAACTCCAATTCCAAACTGGTAGTATATTTCGCCAAGACTTCTGCAATGCGATCTTGTTCAGATGTAGTTGTCGTATTCCGAGCTGAGATCTTTGTGATAGCCGCCAGGACAAATTGACGAGTCAAATAATTAGCATATGGCGAGTCAAGGATCGAAAGAAGTAGATCTATGATATCCTTGTCTGTTATCTAGATATGTAGAATTAGTACCATACTTTAGAGAGTAGAACATATGGTACAAACATGAATTGTTTGTTCGTCGTCCACCACGCCTCCTTCCAAAAGAATTTCGCTATATTCGCCTAGCACCCATGTAGATGATAAGGTCAAAGATTCTTGGGATATGTCAGATTTGAGAGCAAGATAGAGTTTCGAAGCTGTGTATGCTTGAAGTTCCGGCGTGTGTGCTACAAGTCGGATGAAAGCAGAAAGAATCTCTTCTCTAACGAAGTTACCAGCCTGTCCTCGAAAATCAGAACCGACCAAGGAAAGCACCAAGGCACTTACCAACTTCAGGACTCGCAATACAGTGTCTATGTGCCATCTCTTGTTGGGTGCAAACCGCTCAGCCGCGAGACAAATTTGGGTAGTTAGACCCAGTTTGAACTCATCGTCAGCTACTTCGAGGAATGCAAGCAATTCCCGGATCAAAATGCGGACGTTTTGTTCATTGATGAGCGCATAAGAAAGTTCTAGAGCTCGACGGCGAATTGAAATATCCCCATCACGAAGGCAGTCTAGGATAATGTTTCGGTGTCGTTGCACGGCGTTTGTATCCATCGATACCACTTTATTTAGAGTATTCAGAGCTACATATCTGTAAAACGTATAAAACGTCAATATGTCAAAATGCGCACAAGTCACTACCTACCTGATGTTATTATCTCGGTTACTCAAGAACTTTCCAAGGATGTTTATGGCCATTACCCGGAGTCCGGTATCAGCTTCAATTTCTAACACTGTTAAGACTGTTTCGTATAAAATGGAGTTGCCAACATTTTTGCTCGAGTCAGTATTCGTCGCAACCTACCCATTCAGAATGAGATACTTGAACATAATTATTTGCAAATGCATAGTACCTGAGCTAAGATGTCATCCATAGTTTCACTAGCTTGTGTATCTCCCTTTCCCAGCAAGCGGAGCAGGCGCAGAATTTTGACTTGCAAGAAGGGATCCGTGATTCCTGATACATCATGTTCGGGACTATAGCCTGTTGTCACCAGTGACTTGAGGTTGCGAACAAGAAGAGGTACAGCCTAAAATCGAGATTCTCAGTCGGTGTTGGGTAAACATAGAGTTGAATTGACTGACATTCCGGAATTCTTCAAGAATGGAATCATCAATTTGACACATTTCTGTAACGAGAGTGATTGCGGATAGAAGTACACCGTGGTTCCTATCAGTAAGTAGATTTTTGGCTTTCGATGTGAAGTGATCGGAGATGTCAGGAACTTTTTTGATAACTCGTAATGCACAGAGAGCAGCCTTGAAGAACGTTAGAGCAAAACCGAAGGACTAGATGATATGTATAGTGACCTTCTTTCGGATATAAGTATTACTAGATCCTAGCAATTTCTCGATTTCGTTAGCGAGATCGCGAGACATCTCCTCCGAAGCGATGTTTGCAAAGGTACAAAGCCCCAAACCAACCGCGTACATATTCGAATGGTTCATATCACTAATAGAATCTTGTAAGCCGAACAGTGTATTAAGAGAGGGCTAGACACATACTTCTTCAAAGAATTGGTGACTAACGTCAAAACCTCCTGATTCTCATCCAACAACAACATAATTCCTAGATATCCTAGTCTTTTGTCCGAAAAGCGAGGGCTTGCTACCAGTTTTAGACATTCAATTTGACCAAAATGCGCAGGCGATCCCAACATATGAATATACAAGAGTTTTGCGATATTGTTATGCCGTTGAAACGAATCTTCTTCTCTGAACGACGCGCGGATAGCAGCAGATTCCTGCTGGATAAGGGCCCGTTCGTCTGCAACGGTCTATACGGGCGCAGTGATATCAGATCCACTATCTCCAGAAGAAACTGTAAACGCAGACCTTGCATGACCGAATGCCTTTGATGAGTGCTACAAAACGAAAGGTTTAGTGACCCCTACAGCAGTTCCAAACTATTCTTACCCTTGAGGTTGTGATACACCATTTCTTTGATTGTACTGTGTTAGTGTGCTGGAGGTAGACCCTGAGAAGACCTCCAGGACCACTAGTTATCCAAACTCTTGAACGGGTGAACAAGTAATATCAGGATTACGTGACGTTGTGTCACGAAAATTGTATTTCATTAACAATAACATTGGGAGATCATTATAATTATACAGAAAAGTACCAACAACTATTACAGTACTAGACGAAACTTTAACACAAATCTATTGCGGAGCCGATAAGTTGTAAAATCAGATTGACGATGAGAAGCTGGCAATGAGTTTAAACCTTCACAAGGTCACTTGGGGAGACTGGGTCGTTCTGTTTATGTGTGAGCTCGATTGCCGATCCGAGGTCAAGAGAATCAGGGAGATGTGTATGAGACCAGACTGGAACGGGACTCGTCCTGCTAACTGTTGAGATAATTGTCGGGAATAGAAATTTGTTCTACGCACCATTCTATGACCATGCCGTCATCCCTGTAATAAGTTAACAACCTGCAGGAATAGAGAAACAATGGCGTTAACTGACCTGAAGAAAACCTTGGTTTTTTTCAAACCTTTGCTACGAAGCACCTCGTATTCTTGCTGAAAGAATGCCTTTCGGTTATCTTGATAGTTGACATGAGACTTCCGGCAGTTAGAGGGCATCGGATAGAAAGCACAGGATTCTTTGACAAGTCTAGCCGTAGACAACTGTTGTGATATAAGAGAATCTATATATTCTGTCTTGATTTTTGATAATGGGTTGGGCACACTAGCAGGAGAGAGTTTGTGTTCTTTACTCGGATTTAATTTATCACTGGACAATGCTGGCGTCCTTGGTCGTTGGCTACTTGGCGGGACATATGATGCTATTTGAAGAGAGAAATTTGGACGTTGGGGAAGAAGGTCCGTAGTAGGAGATCCTTCAGAGAGCACTGGGACGGAGACTTCGGATCGTATGGGTTGATCAAGGATATCTTCGGCAGGAGGCTGAGGTTTTACATCCTCTGGGCCTTGTAAAGTTTGTGAGATATAGTTGGACTCGGTCGGCTTTACAGAATCATTTTTGTCATGACTAACGAACGGCTGCTTTGAAGGAGATGTTCTGGGTAAGGTTTCAATAGATACATGAGAGTTAGAAGGTGTAATTCTGGGTTTGCGCCGCCTCGGAAGACGAGGCATTTCTGTAGGCTTCGGGTGAAGTGCTACATCGACTAAATTCTGTGCTTCGTGTGAGTAAGAATTGTAGAGCGAGGGACTGGGGAATGATGATGATGTGATAGTAACGTTCGTAGGGCCTGGAGATGTATTATCCGCCTGAGTTGCCGGATTTCTTTGATGATCCAGTTTCCTGCGTTTGTACTGAAATTTCGGGGTTTCAGGTGTAGACTGGCCGTGGCTGCCAAAACCTGTAACATCTAACAGGATATCTGGAACCCCAGCTCTGGTGTTCTTCATGGGCAAAGGCTCCGCAGGTTGAGCGGAGGTAGGTTTGGGGGTGATAAGTGATTGGATAGCCTTAGGCGTTTGGTACACATGACTCGAGTCCTGAGACAGCGAGGAAATTGTATTGTGGTCTAAATGTCGTCGAGGTAATTTTGGTGGGATGTGAGAACTATTTCCTGTTTCACGCGACAATGAGTAATTTACTACCATAATAAGATTCCGCTTACTAGACTCTCCCATATCTGTTTTATTCTCATATCCTCGGGGTGGGGGAGACATTGAGGATTCACGAATAACACGTCTTGGACTTCCTGTTGATCTCGTGGTGAGGTGACTTCTGTGCTCTGGAGGTGCTCGCGGCTGAGGAGCTGCACCTCTCTTATGATTGCTATACAGTGATGAATAATTTCGAAGATGTGCATCTGGGGGATCATACGAGTCGCGTCGCATAAGATGAGGTTTACTAGGCTGCCCGCGCCAAGGCTTTCCTCGCCGGGCGAGTTGTGGCCAGCTCCTGCCCTGTCCTCCCCATCTACTCTGCCCTCCTTGTCTATGAGATGGGTAGTCATTGTGCGATCCCCATAAATTCCGGTCAGCGATCTTCTGCCTGGAAGAGCTCATAATTGTTGGAATAACGTGTTTTCTCTTGTCGATGACCTCGTTTGGTTGAGAATCCTCAGATTTTACGGGGTGGACATTCGACAACAGGCTAGGTCCAAATCCAGGCCATTTCGTTCCTCTATGCATGAGGTAGTAGGGAAAGTAGATTGAAATACGTCATGTGACTTCGTTTTGAAGAGAAAATAAATGTTAACCATAGCTGTTGTACTTATCTTATCGCTGTATGTGTTTATCCAATAACTAACATTTTAGACTGGTAGAGCGCTAAATTTCTGCGGGAAAAGATGTAATCTTTTATTTGTAGACATTCCAACCCACAATTATTCTTCAAAGCCACCTGCAGCTCTGATAGCATCTGCCAACCGTCTGTACTCTCGCAACAGTTCACTAACTTCCGCAATACGTAGGTCGTCAGGACTACACTCCATAAACCGCTTCACGGGCGGGAAGAGCCGCGGAGCTGACGCGAATGGGGGTGCTGGTGATTGGGAGCGCGAAGGAGTCGGAGAAATCCCTAATTGTGGCATGGGAAGGAGTGAGGACCTGCGAGATGTTGGTGGAGACCCCTATCATATGATTAGAAAAAAGAAAGCTGCTTGGAATCTTGTACAGATTGACATACCTTCAAACCTGCCAGTGCAGACATATGTGCCAAGCGATCGGACAGACTTTTCCTTGTGGAGCCATGTCCACCCTTTCTTTCTTTGTTCGCGCTCATCATACTCTCAAAGCTACGAATACTCCTTGTGTCTCCACCAACCTCATGAGACATGATTTCCCCAATTTCGTTATATTCGCCTTCCTCCTCTTCCTCCTCTTCCTCTTCCTCCTCTTCGTTGGACTCATTATCGCGTTCATCCTCCTCACTGACGCCTTCATCATCCCTTCCTCTTGACCTCGAGCGCCCCAATCCACGTGATCGAACAGAGCTGGGACGGGACACAACCACAAGTTGTTGGCCTGTCTCAGAATCTTCCCCTCCTGCCACAGATCGACGGCCTGATATTGGTAAAGAGGCAGCGATACTCGCAATCGAGAACCCACGTTCGCGGCGTAGCAATCCAAAACCTGGTTTAGGGGAGTCCGGTGCATCCTGTGGTAACAACGAGCGCAGGATGCCAAATGATGAGTCAACTACCCCACTGATCACTTTGTTGGCAGATCCAGCGAGAGCGTCAACTTGCTGCTCAACACGTCCACGGAGGCTTCCTGGGATTCCATCTATCACAGATGTGGGCGTGTCTGGTACTGGACTACGGGTCAGAGGTATAGGTGTTAGGTCCGCAGCACTGAGGAATTAAGTATATTGAATACATTTCAGGATATGGAAGAGAAGAACGACATACCTCATCACTTTATCACTATCTCCCAGGCCGAGCGCAGCAAGATCCACATTTTCCAGAAACTCTACTACTGCCATAAGGTTGATAAGACAATAACTTTCCTCACCACCTACAGAATGATTACGAAAGCGTTGTGTATAGAGAAGGTTAGATACCAGATGGGGTGGGTTAGCTTTGACCACAGAAAATATGATCATGGGTAACAGAATGTCCCCAGAAACAGGTGTCGGCGCATGGGGAAGTGGCAAGGCAGTACCTAAGGGAGAGGACGTCAATGGAGGCAGGTGCTGTTGGGACTCAGTTGGTGTTTCTTCTGCAGCTGTGCCAGACTCTTCAGATTTAGAAAGGTGAGATTGCGGTGGACTTGTTTGAGTCTCATCATTCTCTAACGATTTTTTATCCTCAGCTGTTCGTAAACCAGCCTCGTTGGTTTCACTAGTCTCTTCAGATTTTAGTCGTATCGGTGGTAATCTCGATAAGCCATCTGATGCAGAGGACATTTTTATGAGGCGTAAGGACCGTGAAAGTGAAATTACTCACCAACCACCACTTTGTGGGCCGCAACGAGTATGGCGGCCTTCTCTGCTGGGCTGAGACAAGAATTCAATTGAGTCAACACTGTCAAGATGTAATAGCCAAAACATTAGTACAATTATACATAAGAATCGCTGATCCTCACTTTCTCCACAGTCTTTGACTACGACATTCAACTCAGGCCCTACACCACCCACATCGATACCCAAGTGCTCGAAGTCTAGATCCAACATATTCAATGCTGCAACACGATTTGACAACGTCTCATCGTGCGATGAATCATCGGTCACAAGCTGCATGAACAATCTGTATAAGAAGACGCGTCTTCAATCTCACAACATCATGATAACCAAACCAGATGACATTGGACTCACCTATCATAAAATAGTGAGCAGATTGTCTGCTCCACGGACTCAATCACATATCTAATCCATGCACCTGTCTTCTCTTCTTGAGTTTCATCATCATCATCTTTCTCCTTCTCGTCTTCGTCATCCTTTTCTCTATCTTTTTCTCTATCTTTTTCTCTATCTTTTTCTCTATCCTTCTCTCTATCCTTACGCTTATAAGATGTAACACCAGGCCTCAGGTCTTGCTCAAGGCTCAGATAAAAGTCTTGCAAAAGATCTGCCGCATCCTCAGGCGTCTCTTTCACAAGGTTCACCACAAATCCATTTCCTCCCGAGTCCTTCCCTGCCGTTCCTGCTTTTACAAAAGGATACCATTTTGCTACTACATCTTGCACACGCTCCATTACCCACCCCGGGATAGGTCGCATCCCTGGGGGTATCGTGGCAGTTAAAGCATTTCGCACGTCCGTCTTAAGTGTTCGACAAACATCACGAGCGATATCTTTGGAAGCTATACAGCGGTTGATGGTAAACGCGCTGACCTCGATGGTGGCACTTGGATCTACTGGGGCGTCAAGACTGCGTAACGATGGTGTCGGAGACTGGATAGACTTCGGTTTGGGTACATTACCAGCAAAGAAAGATGCGAAGGGATTTGGGATGCGAGAAGAAGTGCCGGGGGTTGTTGTAGTAGTGGGAATAGGGGGAGTAGATGCCGACGCAACACGCGACGCAGGCCTAGGAGGTAGTGGGGGTTTGTTAGATGTCTGAGCGCGCGGAGGGAGGGACAAAGAAGCAACGTATGATGGTACGGTGAACGTCGGGTATGCTGATGGCGATGTGTTCAGAAGGTCTTGGGGGAGAGGAGGAAGAAGAGCCAAGGCAGCCGAGCGTTTAGAAGGAACAAGTAGATCTTGAAAAAGTGGTGCGGTGCGATGAAGAGAGGAACGAAATACCAGTGTTTCGCTGAAGTGAAATCAGCGGTAATAATTTATTGTCAAACACTTAGCATACCCTTCTAAGACACCACGCAGACCCGATAGAGTAACAAATTGAGCATTATTCCGTGAAGGACCATCGCACAGAACGATGTGGTCTCGCATAAAGTCAGCAGTCAATTTCTCATGATGTAACTGTTCTAGAGGTAGAAGTAATGTAGCCTGGATCGAATCTTAAGCACACGGTCGTATTTAATATTCTATTTGATATACATACCTTTCCGGAGGTTAGAACATTCCATATCTCAACCCACTCCTCTCCATGGTCGCTTTCAAGGACAAGTTTCTCTAGCATTGCCCATCCGATCGTGCATGTATCCAATCCGACACTTTGTGCTGCCGCCTTCGAATTCATTAGCTGCAGTTTGCTTGTAGCATCTCCTTGATGTTGTTGGGGAGATGGTGGATGTACAGTGGTACCAGTGGTCGCGGCAGTGGGACCAACACGCTGACGTGGAGTATATGGTACATAACGCGGAGCACCATTCCCGGAAGCACTCGCAACGCCGTCACGGTGACCTGAGTCGGAAGCGGATGGAGAGATTGAGTTTGGAGATAGAAGAGGATGTGCTTCATGTGGGACCGTTTGTAACAGTCGCGCTCCTTGCGAGCGTCCAATGGATGTTGCAGGAAACTGCATGTCACGCATTCCTGACATCCCTGTGAAAGGTTGAAGTATGAGAGCACTATGGACCTTTATGAGAAAGAACGCACTTGAGTGTTTCAACGGTTACCGCTGGTTTCGAGGATGTGCTCCTACCCCTTGGAATATCTGATAAGATGCTGGAGTTTGATACAAGCAGCGGCGCTTTCAAGACGTACTAGTGAAGATCTGAAGGTAGGGGGAGCATATACAGGTATACTTCAGTAAGCCTGCCACCAGGGCTACATAGGGCCCAGTAATTATAACAAGTCACGTTGACAAATTTAAACGCGTAACAAAGTGATAATTCAACCATTTACATCGAAACATTTATAATAACGTTATTATCTACTTAAATGTCTCATACCAGAAAGCCCAGCAGATATCACGAAGGAAAGAATGGGTTTGTGGAGGTTCTGTTCCCAGAAAACCAGACCTTTGAAGGCCTAGACCTCGACATTGCGCTTGACAAACATTGTACAGCGATGTATATTCTAACCCAAAAAGATCGTAAAGTCCCCAGGTATGTATCTCTCGGGTTGTAGCCACGTCGTCGAACTGATTGCTCCAAGCTTCCAAGAAATGGCTGAAGACATCGCTCGTCCGGATGATGTTGCAAGTGTTAGAGAGCAATTGAAAGCTTTGAAAGAGGAACATCAGGAAGACTTGGACCGCATGTACGCGGCACATGCGGAAGAGTACTTTGATGAGGCCATGAACAGATACCTCTCAAAGGATGATTCTCTCGGTCTATTTGGAGAAAAAAATCTTGTGCTAGTAAACTCCTACAAAAAGCTAGATGTGAGTGATTCTCTTCAACATAGCACCTCAGGTGGATTTACTAGGCTGTGAGGTTGCAGACACTATATATAGCATCCCGCAAACAATCCGCTTACCAAAAGGTATGGGGAGATGACATTGAACGGTTACGGCACACATATACCACAAGGTATCTCCAACTTATAAAGCGGCTACACGAACTGGAGAAACAAGAAGATCAACTGCGGCGAAAACAGGATGCTGAATTTCCGCGATCTTCGAGAGAGTTTGGACTCAAACCAAAAGATATACAATTAAGGGTTGCACGTTTTCTATTGGGTGATAAAATGAAAGAGGAGAGGATGATGAGTGACTATGGATGGGCATGGAGACAGGTTGAGCCGTTGAAGGCTGAGTTTGATACCAATGTGAGATATAGTTATAGCCAGGTATCATCGAGAGTTTCACTAACATGAGCAGTCAGCGTTTAAAGCAGAAGTAATGGGATTTATGCTCTCGGCAGATACTGAGGTGAGAGATCCAAGGAGACCGAGATAATCTGGTTATATGAAGTAACACGGCCATCTCAAGCTTTCCTCTGCCTATAATGCTCTCTGTTTTGTTTTCGGTTTATCCAAATATTCCATTCACGCTACTCTCATCCTTGTGAACTGTGAACTTGCCGACTCTCCGCATTGTCGAGACCATCCAGATATTGTAACAACATTATGATTTATATCTCCTCTACTTTGAGACGGGTGTACGTCAAGACAGTTTCGCACATCTTTACTTTGGGGCTACTACTATTGCATTAACAACATATGGGGGAGGTTATGCTTTGACCGGTTGCCGGGGTGTGGTTTCATAGGCATCAATGTGGCTGGTTTCTGCCATTGTGGACAAGCATACGCCCCCTTCCTTCTTGGTCCCAGGCAACTTAATACCTGCTCCTACCTCTAGCCACTTTTATGGATGTTGTTGTCACTTTCTGGTTGATTGATGGACGTAATCCAAGATTCTTGTGGATATCTTCATACAACCTTATACAACATTGTGCATTCAATATTTGGTACGTATCATTCTGTCATCTCTGTAATGTTCACTTCCTACGCAACCCAATGTAGTCAAGCTTGTATATTTATTCGATTCACTCTCAAATTTCCACCCCTTCCCGGCCCCTACTCAATTCGCCTTTTCTCCTCCTAAACGTCAGGCCTCCCACAATAATGCCACCCTTCGCGACCATCCGCAAAGCATGGGGTCCAAAATATTTTTCTGTAACGAATTTTAGTGGCAGGTGCTAGCGCCGATCTGGAAAGCAGAGTTCTTTGAGATTTCCAGAAAATGACCCTGCCATTATAAATAACTTCCATGCAGCCGCAGAAAGCAACTTCGGGAAATGATGTGTGGCTGTCATTTCCCCAAATAAAGTCTGTCCAAATACTGAGCTATAACCAGTTTACATACTGATGAATGTACATTGCATTTGGAACGATCAAAAAGACATTTGGGTTAGACAATACAACACCACCCATGTTCTCACATTCGCATGCGTGTGTCATGCCAGTCACTGATGGATTGATTTACGTAGCTCTTTGAAAGGTGTGGGGGAGTTCATTACAAATGGCGTGAGTGAAATTTGTGGTCCACCAGAATATAATTACGAAACCTGTGAATGAGACGATACTTCTGAACTCTACTTTTTTTTATAGCTCTCGCTCAGTTCGTAAAGGTTACAGCCACTTCAATTCTGTGTGTGTCTTCAAACTAATATTCGTGTTTATGTCATACGAGTCAGTATTTTATATCACGGGCGAGCAGTGAGTTAGCATGTTTGTTTCAAATTGTTAGGATATCTTGATTCTTGAAATTTGCATGCCAAACTTTCCTAATTGAGATTTCTTTGCTGCGTATCACTTTCAAGAATTGCAGCTTGACAGGTGAAGATTGGCCTTTTAATAAATTAGTGTGTTAACTATACGTACAGAAGAACAATAGACATTGGACCCGAAACAACTGCAAACCTTGAATTCATAATCCAGCAATCGCGAAAAGAAAAAATCGATGCAACAGAAAATATAATCCCTGCACTGTTTTTTGTCCAGTAACTTGGTATCTGTTAGGGAAGAACGCAAAATTTTCGGCT
The DNA here is from genome assembly GCA_009739215.1 of Floccularia luteovirens. Classification (NCBI taxonomy): domain Eukaryota; kingdom Fungi; phylum Basidiomycota; class Agaricomycetes; order Agaricales; family Squamanitaceae; genus Floccularia; species Floccularia luteovirens. The sequence continues at coordinate 969,238 of VSJF01000006.1, forward strand.
GGACGACATACTTCCTAATACTTCCCATTACCCATCTTGTCTGGGAAAATACAGATAGTTTTCCCAGTGTCGATCATGTTCGGACAGCTAGCATCAATATAAGTCGAAGTTTTCAACAATGAATCAATGCGTACGCGTAAACTCTCACCGATTACAAACATGTCAACGGCCAAAATCTTCACATCGATTATAAGATCAAAAGGGATCAAAAATATCTCACAAGTGACTTCTCAGAGGGAAATTTCGACTCGGGAATTTACTTTGTTCCGCGGTAGGACTTCTGTTGGTACTCGGCGGGACTCAATACTCGGTGCCCAATACCAATCAAATTCTCGGAAATATTGGTTCAGTAATTATTCTATCTTTGTTTCGACATTTGATTATGCACACCACGCTACATCGGTCAACCAGGCTAGACAGTCTTCTGTTTCTTTCCATCATCTAATTCTCTCGTTTCTAGAAATCGGTCTTGTGCAATATCACACAACTGTTGTCACATTTCTCACAACAGCATTGACTGGATATGCAATATTCACTCTGGATAAATCGGCAGGAAGGGATATCAATACTACTTCACGCCCACTCTCATGGTCTACAAATTCCCAAGGGTGGGCACACACACACAGAGCAAGAACGCACTGCCTATTTCGGAGGTTCACATTCGTTGACACTTGGCTCAGTCCATATTTCCGGTGTGCATTCAAGTTACACAGAACGTCCATAAGAGTCTCTTGCGAGGCGAGAATCCAATCACCCACACATAATTGGGTATAATTAATGAGTTAGGACATATCCGACCATATTCCTCCTATGAGAAAGACAATGTCACACTTTCCCATCGTTGTTGTTGATGGGCCTCATTTCAAGCTAGATGTCTGATACACATGCCCACACACACCTTCCATAACATTTTATGCAGTAAGGTTCCATGCTATAGCCCGATGGGTGCAACTGAAGACTACTGGTTCTCATGTGAAATGAAATTCCAAGTGAACATCTGAAATTTTTATATCACGAGGAAAGATAACAGGAAATCATCGATGATGTCGCACATCGAATACGGGACGGACCCTTCCTTATTTCCCCCACTTCCTGGATCCTATCCTTAACATAGGAGAATCCGATCATAAAAAAGAGGCGGACGTCCCTCGCGCTCACCCGTATCGTTCCGTTAGACCAGACCCTGGAGGAAGACATCATCAATGCACCCTTGCGCTGCAAACTGAAGGCTATTATCCTGATTGTCGTATCCTGTATCCTGTGTCATCCGCCTCCCAGTCTTGATCTCGCTGATCATAATGGATCCCCTTAACGAAGACAGAAAAAAGGGTTGGTGCAAAATACCTTTCTAATGATAATGATGTGTCGCGTCTGCCTCCGGTTAAAAGGGATGTCATCAGATCGATGGCAATGAAAACCCTCAGAAAATTTGATTATGTTCACGACGTTCCCGATAGTCTGCTTTTAAACATCATCCCCGACTCCTTGATGTCGAGGACTGTCAATGCAAGGTTATCGGCATCTCACTGATAATAAGACCCTTGGAGATAGGATGAACAGATCCTGTACATGCTGTGCTCCCCTGTCTCTCTCAAAAATTAAAATGACTGGGTCGTCGAGTGATGATATGGCACCGTATTTTTGACATGACTCGCAGTGGATTGATAGATCAATTTGGATATGTTGTTGTAAAATAATGGACAAGTTAGATGGATGATAGTGATTCTACAAAATATTGATCTTGTTATTATTCATTGAGCTATCGATGGATTGAAGGTTCACCGGCAGTATCGTTCGCTCTGAGAATAGATGCGTAATGTCCGCTCGGCCGCAGCATCAAGGATTGAGTCATAGTCGTGACGTAGTGGCATGAATAAAAATCCCGGAAAGATAGTCACCGCCCAGCTGCCGTATAACCCAAAAGCTTGAACTTAGTCTTTCTTTGTAAATCCCAAGTAAGGCACTTCCGGTGATAATGAGTGCGAAGAATGCAAGCCATACCGCACCGAGAAACTTGGTCGCCTGGCCAATCAAGACCCATTAGCATACCAACTGACCTCTCTTCAAATGACATAGCCCCTGAACATGATACCTCATTAATATCATTCCCTGAACACGCCCACGCTCATTTTTCCAGTTCTGAACCGTACCCTGGGCACGATACCTAATCCCTGAAACATGATGTTGATGGCGACCTTCCTCCCATCATTATCCATTGTGAAGAGTAGTGGGAAATTATACACGGAAGAAATAACATACCACATGCGGACGCCTCAACTTCTTCTCAGGGCCTTTATCCATTGTACTCAGGATCCTTAGCTAGAAGTTAAGCCCTGCATCAGACATTTTGAGGAGGGTCTAGGGCTAGAGGCGGGAATGCGTGGTAGCACCCTTATCGCCGTCTCATCGAAAGTAGCTCCTACATTTGGCGAATACAGGAGATAGAGAGGTTACCAGTAGTTCATTTGAGTGCTTGCGAGTTAGCATCCTACCATGTTGAGGGGAGATAGAAGCTGTGACGCAAGAGGAACCTTCAAGCTGTCATTAAATCGGCAGACATACCCGCCGGTATTTCTGTGCCTGCGGCGTACTGTCATGCCCAAAGAACGATGTTTTGCACTTGTGTATCGTTGAGAAAAGACCCTGCAGACAACAAAAGATGATACCCTGTCGTGACATCTGCCCAGCTGAATATGTCGTTCCAGGACAGAGGCGCCGCGTGACATATCATACATATAGAGATTTCCACCACACCCTACGGGCGATGTATATTACAATATGAAACCTGGGTGCGGGTCAGATTGTTCAGGGAATGTGGGGCATTGTCCCTGCAGCTGCATAAATTTGATAAATGAAAACGTTATCCGACCTGTCGTGCTAGATTCAGCCGCCCGGAGTCAATGAGATCCTGTGGAGGTCTGTGAATATCCAAAATCAACGCAAGGCAGAAAGTCAAAGAACTGAGGTGTATAAACCCTGTTCTAAAAAGGTTTCATTTCTATGCATCAGAACTCGCGACATAAGGGTAAAATCAATTCTATACGTGTTGAATGTAGACTGAACAGTCGATTTTGAAACTCGCTTGATATTTCCAAGACAAGGCTGGCAACGAGGACATAAGAAATGGAGAGGAAACACTTTGACCGAACCTATGACCGAGGAGCCCTCTGATATCATCAAAACGTGATGCCGTTTAACCTACACTTCATGAAATTCTAGATATGTGTGAGCCCTGCAGTACAAATATGTATAGGTATGTGCCATTATCCTCGTTAACTGCACTATGAACTGTGCTAATGACGATGTTTGACCGTCATATGGGATCGAAACTTGTGACAGCGATGTAAAATTCCCAGCACAACACTTGACTCGGATGCCGGTTCCCGGTCACGAGCGCGAGGGGGAGGAATGCGGACGTTCAGGGTATGCACCTATGAGATACACCCAAGAAAGTAGTACATAGTGATTATCAGAGATATCAATATGTGCAGACTGATCACGAGCCGCCGGGAATGCGAGCCGCCGGGAACTGTAAGTTCGCGCCGAAGGACCCTGTGCAAGTATGGGAGTAAAGCCATCAGCTAATCCAAGTACATTATAATGATATCTGTCAAGTTCGAAAAGGAAAGGAAGATAGCACGATAGTACGTCACATTATGTCCAAGAAAGAAAGGATAAGTTATAACGTGGATAACATGTATACTATGAAGACCTTTAGCGAGTTGGGGGATACATATTAATTATTATCCGTGATGTTGGAATCTTGGTACAGCCCTGCAGTTAATCGGAAGAATTCAATAGCTGCATGATGGAAGACTTAGCTGATACGTACGAGAGACAGTGTTGCTGTGAGAAACGAATGTTCTATGGTCGAATCATGTCAATGGTGACATGACAGCATGCTATGTTTTTTTCGAAAGAATATGTTACAAACATTGGGAACGAGATGTTATACAAATAAACCTGATGATTCATGACACATCGCAACTTCCGGTTGAAATAGCAATCCCCAAAAGTAACTTGTCATACAACGCGCACCAAGTTGCTGTATATCGCGGAAATAATCAAAAATAAGCGAGACGTGAAGCGGTTATGGCTCGGACAATCTTCGTGTGATCCTTCATCCTTCAAAGGTCACATCAGATAATGTACGGAGGGTATAGAAGTATAGAAACACTTACCCGGGCCTGGTAGAATCATGATAGACAACTGCTCAGGGACCAAAGAGACCACCGAAGGGTCAGCTCTAGTCCACCACGGAAATTAGGATTGAGACATAATAGAACCTGACTTCACACTCGATGATCTTGAATACTCTCAGCGGAGAATTTCTCACACACGAAACATGATTGTGGAGATGAATTTCTAGACAACACAGCAAGTCGTGTTCCATATCGCGTAATGATCGATTGAGCTACTTTCATTTGGTTGGCGTGTATTTTCATCTATCCCACAAACCTGGCGAGCGGGAGAGGGGGAGTGACGTTTAAAACGTATTCGGTCGGACCAAATTATCAAATCTAGAAAGCGGAAATTATTGGTAAGTAAGCTTGGAGAGGCTTGTTATACTAAAGCCGCGTAGTACGGAAAATATGACAATAGCTTACCAGTGTCCTCAAAAAGTATCCAACGGTGGGAAAACCATAGATGAAAGGGGCCTGCATGAGAACGCACTAGCTCGCATATGACTTTTGAGGATACAGGAGCCAGCGCCTGCAAAAAAGACCATGAAGTAAGTCAGGACACTTGTTCAAATGTTCAAAATTGAACCCGAAGACATACTTGGATGTTGAGATGTTGATATCGCAGCGAAGTGACGTATCCAGCCTATCGGCTTTATCGGATCATCAGCAAGCTTCTGCTCAACATTTCCAATATCTTTCCATGCGAGCCAGGTCGAGGTTACTCACAGATAAACCAGAACAAAAAAAGACGTGTTATACTAAAGGAGTAGTCTGGGGCAAAGGTTCCACCCAAGTTTATGGTATTAATCAAGATGAATGATCACAGAATGAAGTGAAAATTTAGAGAAACTCCCATGCATCTGTTCACGCTTTACCAACAACCCAAGGGAATTATCGAGTGTTTTTTTATGATCCTGGACGTTGCACCCACTCCCCGCGTCCCAAACATGTCTCATGTTATAGGACAAGCATGTGTTTCCAAAATGAAAGAAAATTTCGGTTTAACGTTTTGTCCCACGAAACAGCATAGGCCGTGAGAAGGGGTATTGAGCTGTGGGCGTAGCAGATTGGCCATCAGCCATAGAATGGTGTGAGCGAAAAACAGGTAAGAAATGAACTTGCCACTGGATGGTCACAGTGCAGTGAAATTCATACTTAACACCATCTTGAAAATTTTGATGATGATCGTCAGAAGTGCTTCAACCCATTGAGTTGCACACCACCACTGCGATCTATCACGATGATATACTCTTGTTATCTAATATGCTGTGTGGTCAATCATACATGAGGCGTCTTTCATTCTTCCTTTGTTCACAGCCATTTTTTTCTCCGAATCTTAAATAAAAATTTCCCGTGCCGTTGTCTTCGCATTGATGATGGACCCATCGGAGCGGCCTAAAGTTGACTTAGCATGAGATATCGATAGATTAGAGGTTAGATCATTCCAGATGGGTATCGTGCTGGCAAAACAAACGTTGTTCTATCACAGTCATCCACTCCCGCCAGAACGGTAAGGTTAACTGACCATGAGAATTTGTGAGGCATCTCAAAGTAAGGTCTGGGAAAGTCCCAAATATAACGTCGTGCCGGGTACCGACGGACTAGCATCTGTACTCGCATCAGCAGACTTGGGGGCGTAAGCGCCGGTGAGTACCAATAGAACATAGATCTTGTATCACAATTCATAATCTAAATGAGTGTGAAGGCAATGATAATAAAGTGAGAAAAAATCCAATACACATACCTCCCTCCATTCATTTCCACCCTGCAATTCAGCACACGATAAATTGACATCGAAGACGTACAAGTGGATTGCATGCCCGGAAACTTCTTGGGCGGAAGGTCGTGGGTATGCCATGAAAGATCGAATATATGCATATGATTTCAGGTTTTGGTTCTTGTTAGGGCAGTCGAGAAGAAAGATAACTATCTGTCTTAACTATGCGGGATGCAGTGCCCGACTTCATGCTTTGACACCGCGGCATACAGATCATAAAATTCTGGAAGGCAATGTACAACGCCGCGGTCAGTAGTTTTCTTCCACACACTGTCACTGGAAGCTCAATAGGGTGTAGGGTCCCTTACCACGAACCTGTTCTTGCTTGCTTCTTGTACTTTTGGGTGAGAGGAAATCAGTGGCTGTAGAACTTGGCAGATGAATATTTCTTTATTAACTTTGGAAATCCAAACGATTGAACTTCTAGTGTCATTTCTATACCCCGTTCCTTCTCTTTTTACGAGATACGTCGTCGGGGTGCTAGAGGTGAGAAAAAGGAGTCGTTATATATATTATGGAGAAGACTCCATAGATTGTTGTTGCCACATTGGTGAGGTCAGAGAAGAGAAAATTTACAGGGTTGCACCCTAACTTGACCCACAATAGACGGATAAACGCTATCGATGGTGACCGTGGGTGAGGACCAGCATCCAAACCATCTAATCGTTGCCACGAGGCAGATGGCTATGGAGACGTATTACTTGTTTGTGACGCAAGGAGTAAAGAAAAAGTGAATTTCACACTCCCATTATTTGAAATGGTTTTAATTAAGGTGGCTCTCCGGGTTGGGAGGGAATTCTAAGGCTGACCTCATACTATGAAGTAAATTCCGACTGCATTCTTGTGATGGAGCTATACGGATCATGAATGAACACAGAAGGGATGAAAGCAGTTCCAAAAAAATGAGCCAAAGATAGAACACAGTCTGGAGCAGAGTAAGCAGCTTCTACACGTCATGCCTGAGCACAGGACGGAAAGGCCTTGGGAAATAATGTGTTGTATGACAAAAAAATCAACAGTTAACGATTGTAATCAAACGCATGTTGCGTGTCCGGAACGGGAGGGTTGACGGCGACATGGTTACGAAGGGAATCACAATGTGGGCTTTTTTCTTTCCATGATAATTGACAAGGAGTACCAAGACTGCGGAATGAGAAAACTTCACAGGCATGACCAGGGTGAGCAATCATGCGAAGGTCAGAAGTGACAAGCGTTCCTTCGCGATTGGTCTACGCTACGAGTAAGTGAAACGTAGATCAGGAGTCGGTGCAACAGTAGTAGGCAGCGACCAAATAGATATTAAAACAAGCATTGAAAGGGAAAAGGTGCAAACCCGCTGAGGTGAAGATGTCTCCGAGCAGACATCGGAGAGAAGGGATGTCATCACGGACTGGAACAATTCGAAGCCAAAGTATTTTGATGGTGAGCATTCTAGTCGCCGTAGACCTCGTTAAGCGTTGAGTTACCGAAAAGTAATACCCAAATGACAAAATTGTGACAAAATAATCCCCTTTCCAGGTAAATTTATTTCTTATCACCGTTCAGTCCACATTTTCTCACACTCCTGACACACGACTTGGTAATTCTATAATCGGTTACCTGTTGTTCTCGCTCACACGGCGGAGGGGAGAGGAACAAGATATTCAGACAAACGGAGGTTGGATCCAGCCTTTTTCTCATCGATTACCACGGAAGTTGACAGTAATAGTTGTTTTATTCTTGGAGTCGCCTGGCTCCTCCGATGGAGGGTCAACAAAGACGCAGAGCTGCCGGGGTGGATCCAGAATACAAATGGGTTTGGTGAACCTTCAAAGAAGCTTGTGTCTGTGGGGACGATCCCCCTCTACTTCAGGGGGAGCTATCGGATTTCACTAGCGCTTTCCGCTTCAGTCAAAAAGAGCATAGATCATCATGATGCATGATGTCTGTCCTTTGTTTTTTTTGGTAAAATCCCAGTCTTACGAGTATAGCCGTTTACCTCGGGAAAAATCTGAAAATTTCCACATAAAGCAGAACGTGTACTAGTCTCCTTCCCAGACTAATATAATTTGATCAAAATAAAGTGAGTTGAGACGACTTTGGTTACCGAATACCCAGCCATCCGACAACACAAATGTCAAGGGGGTGATAAGTGGACATTCATACATCAAATGTGGACATGAAATTCAGCCTCCTGGCACATCCCTGACAATCCAACCTGTTTCACGCCCTGTACCCTCCTATACCCAACAGTTGGTAAATCCCACACTGCATCCACGATGCAGTTTGCACTATAACTTCCTGTTTGAACGCCAAGACAAAACCATGCAGTGGTTTAATGGGTACAACGCGCTCAAAGATATAAATCAATATACGTCAGCCGCGTACCTCTACGCATCCAATTGTACGATGGTATGATACGATTGTGGCGATACCTTGATTACTCGCGATAAGAACAGAACGTTTGTATAGGATGGTGTATTCCTGATTCATTGTAGTGCGAAGATTAGGCGGTCGTTGTAGAAATGAGTAATATAGAAATTAGGAGCGTTAATGTCCGAGTAAGTAATGTATCATTCTAGTTCGGGGTTCCATGGACGTATCCAACACTTCCTAAGAATGAGTCTCTTTGGGTACGTTGCTATTCAACTATGACCCGAGGAGCAATCGCAGTAGTTGGAGTTGCACCCCATCCGTGATTGATTTGTGACGAGGCTCGTTGCATTCCTGTCCAGAGTTGGATTGGGAGGGAAGGGGTTGTCAAAGCACTCTGAACCGTTCTTCTCGTTATCTTGCATCGCCTTCTTTCAAAAATGACCATGGATTCCAACGGACCGCGGTTTGGCTATCAACTGCCATCATAAATTTACACACGCAACGGCGATGGATGGCAGTTGGGAGTCTCCATGTAAGATGATGACCTGAAAAAGTTTACCTCTCTTTCCCCGGACCATTTCACTCGATCATGATCAATTACACAACCCTCGCTGCGGTCAGAGGTAAACATGGAATGGGGAATGGGAGGGAGGGGAACATTGTCTAAAATGACTCAAGCATGAAAAATCCGTTGAAACGGACAAACTGCGGATGAACGTCGCAGCAAGCCACAATCGATAGCACCAAGTATTAGGTATGATACACACCTCTCTAAAAAGTTTAGTGAGATTTTGGGAAAAGTTGAGCGACTGATTTTCACACATTTCCGAAGATCGTTGAATAAGGTAAGAGAGGAAGCGTTGCCAGTGTTCGTCCGCACTTGAGCCACGATTAAACCCAAACCGAGTTCCGTGCTCGACGTGGGATCCCGTTGCAGTCCATCTGACCGTGGACAGCCTTGTTGGGTAAAGGGCGTCAAGTTGGAGAGCCATTTGAAGACCCGTGGCAGAGCATCCAGGTGGCTTGGATCAGCCCGCTGAGAGGGGCTTGGTATAGAAATTCCCATGAATGATGTCTACTTCTCACGCAATCTACTCCGACTTCCCATGACAGCGACTTGTCAAAAGTTTTGCCCCCCGTGTTTCGGGACAGCCTAAGGCGGCGCTTGTGTGCACCGTTATGATGGTGTGGTGCCCATCTCCTTTCCGCCTCATGTGTGAAAATTCCGAATATTTCCTTTTTGAAACTTGATTTGATTGATTTGTACAGTAAAGTTGTTTTGGTGCGTATAGTTACGGAAAATTATGAATAATGGCGTATAATATATACTAGGGCGAAAAAGTTATGTATGACGTGTGAATGCTATGAGGCTATGGGTTGTGGTGTGAATACAAATGCAGGAAACGATTAATACAAATAAAAGTCAGAGATGACTTGATGTTGTAAGAAAGGATTAATGTCCGGCATTGATGTTAATTGCGGACTTTGGAGAATCTCGTGTAATATGAGCGTCGTGAAAGAGAAAGGCGAAGGGAGAAAACAAGGGGGTTCCACTATCTCCAGAGAAAGGGCTATGATGGAATGCTGGTAAGTCATTCGAATGCATACTGGACAGCAGCACTGCATGCTTCGTTTGCATGAGCATCTTGGCCGTGTAACCGAAGACTCTGCCGTGTTGTGAAGAAGGTATCACATGCGGGGCAAGAATGGATGCCAAGGGTGTTTATTCTTTCGTCGCCCTGCGACGCCTGCGAACGAGATCGCTTGGATGAGTGTGAGAGCTGTGAAGGATTTCTTTGAGTTGGAGTCCCGAAAGTGAACAAAGCAGCGACCCTTACATTGTCATCATCATCATCCTGGTCACATTTTGCCTTTCGCTTAAGCGATGATGTGAGAGTGGGTTCTAATACCGGAGTAAAAGAGAGCGATGAGACAAAGAGGGATGAGAGCGTGATAATGAAGGGGATACACACCAGCAAGAGTAGCGCTCATTTGTGCAGAGAAATTCTCGCGCCATGCAAGGATTCGTTTCATACGCATTGAGTAGGCCTCTGAGGATAATTCTGAGTAAGAGGATGACTGGGAGTCGTCCATTGCTGAGGGAGTGTCAAACTCTTCTGGGGGCAGGTCTGAGGAGCAATATGACGAGACATCTGAATCCTCGTCTTCGTCTTCATCGTCGTCGGATTGGTCGGAGGAGTAGTCACAGGACGAAGATGAGGGAGTGCTATCGTTGATAGGAGAGCCAATACGTGGGGGTGGGGAAGAACATTCGACAAGCTGAATGATCTGGACAGTGTATGGCTCTGAGATGTAGAGAGAGGGTTGCTGTAGCTGCTTTTTGTTGATGAGGTCGACGTGAGGGAGAGGGACAGTAGGTGCGACCATGATGTGAGGAAACATTGCGCGGGGAAGGAGTGAAGATGAGAGAGAAGAGAAAGGAATTTAAATTGTCGGGGAAAGGTGCCACGCGAAGGGCATGAAGAGGACATCTAGGAAAGCATCTGTGCGAGTTAAGGAGTCGCACTAAGCAACTGTTGGCGGCTGTGGTGGCATCGATCTCATCTCAGATCATTCATCATATTTATTATTATTTTTATTATTTTATTATTTTCTCAATGTCACCCGTCACACAATCGAGATCTCACCTCTTCGCTTCAAATTTCTTGTGTATTCTCACGGTTTCCCATTAATATCTCTCACACGAGTTAGATGCTACCCTTAGCTACTGTGTGTTTGCTATGTCATTCTCTTTTTACGGTCGCATCGGTGCAAGCCAGCTCTCGGCTGCTTCAAATTGGTCAATCAGCTCACGTAGCACTGATCCCTCAGAATGTAGTTGTCTCATCGCACTCAGCGCCTGTTATATGTACTCTTGTTAGATCCCTGCTCTCTCCTCTTATATTACGAATAGGCTTACCACGTCCCAGAATCTGAACCCTCGTTCCACCTCCTGTTTTGGATCCTTCACCCCAGGGAATGTTTCCTCACAGATTTCAAGTGCCATTTCTTTTGCCTCCTTCACACCCTCTGCATTGGGATCCCGCACTCTTGTCCGATTATTAATATGTGTAAGTGCGTCAAGGTAGACCTTGGCCAACACTCCGAATCCGGTATTCACTTCTTTTTGGAAAGGAAGTGATAATGTTATGTCCAAGAAATCATCCCGTGCACGACGGGCATCGTTCCGGAGCAGCATATTGAGCGAAGTTACTTCTAACAACGTTCGCAGTGCTCGCGTAAGCGATCTCACAAACGAGTTGAATACCAACAGTTCGCGAGATAGTGGTGCAGACCATGGTACTGGCTACAAGTCATGTGTGGGGAAACGCTCATTTTCAGCATGATCACTTTCTCTCACACTTTGGAGTATGATTCTTACCTTGAAGTTGAGCGGTACAATACTAAGTACTCGCATGACGAGCAACATACTCGATTTTTCCTCATCTGTGAACCAAGCTTAACAAAAAGCAAACTGACGCACGAAAACACATGGACTTACCAGTGCCAAAGCTCGGACCACCACTGAATGCCCTACCAGACCATAAATGACCATGCATGACGCCTGCCCTTACCAGTTCCAGGAATAAGTATAGGGGATCTTGGAACTTGTCGTTGAGACGGGTCGGTTTGATTGCGGTATACATAGCACGCGCCAAGGGTGAGTGCATGTGAGAATTAAGCAAAAATCTATCATTCAATAAATCAAAATCAAAGATACACGGGAAATGAAGAACATTTCTCACCCTCGAAGTTCCAAGAAACGCCAAATCACATTTGCAACTAATTCATCCTTCTTGTCAAGGGGTGCAGAGGAGCTGTTCTTAATTTTCGTGCGTGTTGCCAATCTTTCTGATGCAGTGGCACCCAAACATAGCGCGAAATCAATCGTTGCAGACTAACAAGGAATCCCAATGTCCGAGTTAGCCTTTCAAGGTCATTTTTTCTCATTGTGCAGAAGGAGCTTACGTTTTGTCTCCTAAGTTCTTCCTCTACGATAGAGTATGGTACATTCCAACCAGCGACTCGTTCGGCCAGTTGTGCCGTTTGCGGTGAATTGTGTTGGACAAACTTTTGGTTATGTGGAGCTGGTTGCTCAAACCAGAAGTGTCCGTGTACTTTTCTGTTGGCCCAGAAGCTATGACTGACGCTGCTAATTAAAGCTAGTGCTGTGGCCCGAGGGCCGGTTTGACCATCAGTGATGACTTCTTTCACGAAGCGTTTGTATTCGGTCGTTTCACCGTTATCCAATGGTGGGTTTTCCACAATCTGGCCACTTGTGAGCCATACAAGGGCTTGAGGGCCAAGTAATCCCCGAGAAAGGTAAAAGTATATCTCGTCCGGCAATCGGTTCGTGAATATCTCGTGCAGGTCTTGTGGGATATCAGCAGCCGTGATATGATGATGGTTGGAATGACCATGAGCAACAGGTGGGCTGATAGCGAGGGGAAGGGGTAGGATCGTTCCTTCCGAAGAAAGAATCAGAGAATATTTGATCATGGACCGTGTGCGAGCATAGTGTTCACTGTACTGGATTGTCTTGACCGCGGGATGTTCGGCACATGCAGATACGGCGGCGTGACCTGACTTGTAGTACCTAACCATGTCGACAGTTGCTTTTAAAGCTTGCTCATGTACTGTGGGTGGGAAAGGTGGAGAATGATCAAATCCAACTAGGATACCCACATCCATGAATTGGTCCTCATTCACGCCTAGTTCTTGTACAAGTGTCCTCTTTGAGGTAAATTGGAAGGATGGGTTTGCAGATGTGAGGTCAAGCGAAGTAATTAACTTGTCAACACCAGGGTACAACAAGGTATCTGTCGGTCCAAAGATTGCATGAATATATGATTTGGGGTGACGCTGAAGGTAAATTAACTTTGAAAGTTTTAATTTTCTTTTGTAAGTCACGCTGACCAAATTTGAGGAAGCAGCGAGAAACTCGTGCGTACCTGTGTCCATGCAACATATGGTGCAATTATGAATTCTACATTCCTATGTCTGAAAATACGTAACACCATCCTCCACAGGTCCCATTGTGCAATGCTGCTCCTACCCTCAAATAGTTTTGTAGCCGCTTCCTCCTGTCCAGCCTCATACTTTGACCAAGCATCACGTCGATCCCTACAGGCTTCATTATGTTCAAGCGCATGAGACGGTTTCCAACGTTTGTTAGGGATAAGGCCCGGGAATACAAAAACAGGTTTTATATGCAGCTTCTCCAGTGCACGGAGGTCAGTCTCGATGCGCTGTGTGAGCGCTAAAGGTAAACCCCCCGTAGCCGCCAACAGGGGCTCACGGGAGGGTGGATTATCCATCAGTTGCTGTAAGTAGTACGATGCATCGATACCAAGACGTGAATCTGATAACACCGACAAGGGGAGGGTTTGTAGATGCTTCCGTTCTGCAAGGTAGTCTAAGTAAACGCGGAAAAAAAGTTATAACAAGATGATTTCAAATTTCAAGTCAATTATGGGCAAGAACATTAGCCTAGAGCAAATATCTCACTTTCAAGGTGCTTAATAGGCATTTGCAGCCAGTAATTTTTCTGGGGGTCAATGTCCGCGTGGAGGTTTTTGGGTCGACGTTGCCAACAGCGATGTGCAAACAAGTTCAACTTACAATGTTGATTATGTAATCATCAGAGAAATTTCAAGCCTTTGTTTTTTGAAACTTGCTGTACTTGATGGTGCAACCATTCACATCATCTCAGTTTTCCTGCTGTGGGACTTGCGATTTACAACATGGATCCATGTTCGTTCTAGATCACTCACTTTTTCTCAGCATTCAGGGTATCTGGTTTATTTTATCAGTGTGAACGAGGAGAATATGCTAATGATCTGTGAGACACCCTTAATATCTGCTTGTGAAAAACCTATTAACGACCTTGCGAAAAAAAAGGATCCGAAAAAATCCAACAAAGGAAAAGCTAAAGTATTTCTCACACAAATATCCATAATATCTATAGTTTCCAGGCTCTTCTGCACCGGCTTTGCCAAGCCCTATCAAGACGACATTTCGACACTACTTCGTACCTGGGCATATGTCTCTGAATCCACGCGTCTGGTGACACTCCGCCATGCCATTTATCGTGTCCTTGCCCTCGCTTTGTTACGCCAATTATAGAGGCCAGCTTACCCACACTCCGATGCCGGACCTAGACAGAAGAGATGCAATCAATTAGACCGTTGACCTACTTATGGGGGAGAGAGCTAGTTGATCCTACTGAATGCGGCATTAAGATAACTCTCAGCTCTCCGTTTTCAGAAAAATCATAATCATGCCCATGCTTACCGACTCTTCGTTCTCTGTTACCGGGACCGCAATTCAAAAAAAGAAGGAAAAGGACACTTAACAGTGATCATTTGTCATCTGACTTGCTCTCAAGGTAAGTTCAAAACACTTCAATGATCACGTTTCGATGTGCGTTACTTGTCACCTGGAGAACAAGGGATGAACCCGCAGCCGGGATTGCGACGTACACCGGTGTTCTAGATATAGTGTCTTATCGACCAAGTGATCCCGGATCCTTCATACCTAAAAGCTCTATAGAGGTTACACAATCTGCGATGTTTCTCCGACCCAGTTTCTCATACCACTCTCACCAACGTTGCTTCATTCTATCAAATCTATAAACTACCTCTTCCCGCGAAAAATGGCCATTTTTGGCTGAAATTTCACATGCCCTCTCTGTCTTCTACATCTTGCTCTCTCACATCCCGGAAGATTATGACGACGACGGTATTTCGTCGGCTTGTATCTACATCAGAAAACTTACCATAGAAGCCATATTTTTGCGTCATGGATGAAGTATATCATTGATCAACTTTCTTAAGCAGGACGTCCAAGACCATCTCAAGACCCACCAAATTGTCACTGATTTTCTAGAACATACATGCATCGTGGATACATTCATAATGCCATTACACGTTCGCACACCCTTACTCTCCCCCTACGTTATAGTTGTCATTTGATACGAATCAATACCTCGACAATCACTGAGTGAGTCCGGCCCACATTCGACATACTGTGGAATTGTCACATGCAACAAACTTCCGTTCAAAATTGGATCCACTCATGTTTATTTTTGATCCGGCGGAATGAAAGAAAACTGTAAAAACCGGTAGCATTCTGCAATGTGGACGCGCCTCCTTTAGTTGTTTTGTTACAAGCTAAGGGATCCGTGAGCAGTTCTCCATTCCCTCCTTGCCTAAGCAACCCGTTCTATTCGTGAGAGCCTCTTCAAGATACACACGCAAATTGATACACACCTCAATTTTATCTTGACACACATCAAATGTGATTGCCCTCTGATGACCGCCCAAGCTGTTATTATATGGCTAATGCCAAGAAACTCAGAAGCGATTTTTGTTTCCATACCTTGGTTTTGGGGGAGGGAAACAAGCAAAAAGACGAAATTGGGATAAATAGGCGGTGGGGAAATCATAAGCCACATCGTGCAAGCTTGGCAAATTACAAACAGGTTTATTTTTCCCCGCACAATCTACACCCTCTGTGCCTAAATACAGGTGATGAGATTCTGAATAATTGTAATTTAAAAATGCCCATCATCACATGGTTGACTAACTTCTTCTGTAAAAGGCTTTACTGCTACAACGCATGCAGTTGACAATCACTCCGTTTCAGTTCGGTAGCATTCTAACATATCTGTTCTAGGAGATAAAGAGAAAACACATTAAAACTAAATGGGAGATTCGGTTAATTAGAGATACAAAGGGGGTAATGAACCATAAATAGACACAATGAGCGCCTTTACGTAAACCCCTTTTGGAAAAACAAATATATTGGTGGTCCAAGATAGCCCGTACCTTGCACCAAACCAATCTCGATAATTTCTTGTGCGGATGATTTGGTGACCGTAAGTCACTCCTCTTAACCTCGTCCCTGGTATAACAAATATGTTATGTAAATTTTACCTACATCATCAACACTAAACGCCTCAATAAACGAGTGGGAGGAGGGGAGGCAATAAGGGGGTTTTTACAATCGGGGGTTGGTTGTAGTTAGGGATGGTTACCCAGTGTTCGGGATGCGATCACCGTATATCAAACCGCCTATTGATTGTGTTTCGTTGAGCGCCTTTTGGTATGTGGTCCCGCAAGAGCTTATTTATCTGTTCCACACTTTGCGGGGACAATCAACAATATAGAAAAATAAATGAGGTAAATAGGTTCGTGCAACAAGAACTTTCTCACTCCAAATTACATGTTTTTTTATCTTCTTCCTAGTTACGTACTCTATCCAAAACTTAATGCGGTATTAATGGTATAGTGTCCAATACGTACAGGGGTCCATACACAATATGTACATGTGGCCTGCCTTGGACCGAATTGAAGGTATCAGAAACATAACCTTGCCCTCGTTTATCTGTCTTGAACTCGTTATACCCGATAATGTAGGCAACATGAAAGCGCCAAGTAATTTCCGTGTGATTTTTAAACTATATATCCTGAGAAGTTCTGGGAAGTCCATTTGAGTTCGAGAGAAAGGTAAAAGTTTTGAATGTCTTATTCGCAGATTGGGTTTCAGATATGAAATGAAAGTGATAGAAGCTGGAGAAGGGTATTCTGGAGAACATGGTCCAAGCTCCTCAGTTGAGGAGGAAAGGCATAGCCGAATGATTTATCATGTTAGTTGAGTACTTCCTAATTCTGGTTCCACCAGTGACCTTACTGGAGTGATAATCGAGACGAGGGAGTTAAAGGTATCCGTGCCACATGGTTAAGAGTTCCTATTTCAGATTGCATAGCCTGCAACGCGCAATGTTGTATGTCCGAAGATTCACCCCATTGGCTTGAATTGATGCTCGAGCTCGAAAGGCATCCATTTAAGTCACTCTGAGTACCTGTATGTTGCAGATCAGTACCCTAGAATGAAACATATACGCAGTAAATGGTGATTTGCGCTCTGCGTGCAAAGCAGTTACTTGTGGATGCTCACAAACAACCGAAGCCCGAACCCAGTTTCGTGGATCGTCGTTATGCTGCGAGATTGTTACTCGACGTCCTTTAGCATTAACAAGGACTATCTCACGCCAACTGTGCTATGTTCCAAGGCTTGAGAATATTGCTATATGGAATAAGTACCAAAATTGGTACTTTGCATGTGGAAAAGTCGCCGAGGTACATTTTGGAAGCTACATCCTGGCAATCAACGAAGCTGGTTTTTTGACAGTTAAAACCCGATTAAGTTGCCTGCAGGCTGTAGGAATACGACGCTCCCGGGGGTTGAGCGTGACGTTTGCGGGATGAATGTGAGCATTTAGTCAATGCGGATGCAGTTAATGCAGGATTAAGAAGAATTACGTGCTCGTATAGTGCGGGTGGTAAGTGGGGTTCACATTAGTTAGTCTGTTTAGAGCTTATAACTGGGTAGTGGCATTTTGGATCCGGTATCGGTTATGTGTACCATGAGGTATAAAGCCAAGCCTCACTCAAGAAATTTCGTGAGAGGTTGCTTTGTTGTCTTCGTCATAGCTAGTGAAAAGTTTAACATGTGGTCTTCAATTTTCTATAACACCTGAGCCCCACATGACAAGATTTGCGAATTTATGACGCGAATTTATGCTTGGAACATTATTCCTGTACCTGAACTGTGATGTGAAATTGATGGCCGTCTGTGTACATAATAGTCAATGTGTTGGTGCGAAGGGCAGTAGGCTGGAACGCCAAACAATGCTCTCTATCAATTTTCTCGGATCCTAGAAGAAGGGGGGTTAATGGGTTTTACTTCAGAGTCAAGACTTTGCAACACGTGTGGTGATTTGGCGGTCCGGGCTGATTACGGGGGGTGAATGATAACAAAGACCCAAAGGATGGGATACACTCGCACATGTTCATTCGATAATGAATTGTACCATTATCTTGGTTTCACGGGAAGTCCTTACTCCCAAGTGTTGAGGTTGGATGAATGCCTGGTGACATGGACACCCTTGAACAAAGATTTGAATCAAAAGCGGGTGGGAAAATTGGTGGAGTCAATCGATTCCTCAGGACACTTGATCTGCTCCAAAAATACACTTCAAGTGGAGGTTCATATAAAATTTTGAAGAGTGATTGGGTGATAGTGGTGTCGAACAGTGTCTGCAAAGTGATACTAAGTAGTGATGATAGTTGTCATCAGAAGTTTGAGCAGAGTCTGAGAGTATGAAAGGTATGATTGACTGAGCAACTTTTCGTTCTTGGAACTATGTTATATAATCGGTTGTGACAGATCATGAGAAAAAACCTACTGCAATGGTTGGTTCTAATAGCCATATTTCCTGCATTATATGAGCCTTTCGTCGATTAGCTTTATACGACTTTCGGAGAGCAAACCCCAAGAATGGTATAATGCATCACGAGCCCAGGTAAGAGAGAAGCGGGATAAAAATAGTCTAAGTCAGTTTTAAGGAAGATTCGTGAACCCGAAAGATACCCGAAATAGGTGGCAGTGAGTGCAATGTCGTTTATAACATGATGATTGTTGTACATGCGTGTAGAATCTAACTGTCCTCGTAAGGAACATTGGTTCAACAGTAACGGAGAAGATCTCTGAAAAATACTAGTGTTGGGGTGAAACGAATGGCGTTTTATGCATGCAAAACTGACACTAAACCTTGCATGGCATATGCGCACTTCGCACGGTTGGATGAAACGTATATGATCTAAGCATGCACAAATATGCCACAGGGACCCTTGAATATTTGAATGGCTCAACAGAGTGTGTAACAAGTAGAATGAATTGTACCTTACATTCTGATGTTCCCATACGGCCTTGAGGGAACGCAGACAAGAAAGAGAGAGCTGGGTGTTTAGTTTGCAATATTCGGTTAGATTGAAGTATTGCGGTTATTTTACCGATATTAATGGCAAAGATCTATGCAGCTGTGGGTCAGAGCCATGCAGTGCCAAATTTACGGATAAGAACCGTAAGGATCGCTTATGCGGTGAGACCGTGGGCAATCAGTAGAGAAGTGCACAGACAATTCGGCCGAGGTTGACATGCTATGACCTCCGGAATGCCGACTGGATGAAAAAAGACAAAGAGAAAAGAAAAGAAAAAGAGATTTTTTACCGGGTTAATGGTGCATCAGAGTACGGCTGGATAGATAGCAGTAAGACAAGACAGCAGCAAGAAGAAGAGATGATAATGAGCAGCAGTTCGAGTGGCCGGATGTTGACGGGGATTACGGACGGGATCGGGGAAGAGGGTTGACTTGAGCGTAATCTGTTCTTCCCTTTAATATTCTCCTTTACCATTCTCTTACCCATCTCTGCTTTCTCTTTCTACTCCTCTATCATCGTTCTCCCCGTTCTCCTCCTCTTCCTGTGCTCATGAAGGGCTGTCTCAAGTCTCCGTCTCCTTCACCGAGTCCCGGGTTGTACTGCTCCCACTCAAGGAAATGTGTCGCTTTTGGCCCGGAAGGCACAGAGCAGGTCTACACTGCTGACGAGTGGGATCGTACTCCCATGGAACCTGCACGCAAACTATCATATCAGTCAGTAATCCCCCCTTTATCTGTCAGGTTACTTTGTCTCTCTTCATATCTCCACATCGACTTTTTGCTATTGGACATTGCTGACACGTGAACTTCCTCGTGTAGGGACATGCTAGAACTCAAGGAAATACAACGTTCATTGCCTCTAGCCGACCAACTCCCAGATCCTGTTTCTGGTAAACCCGCATCGCGCTTTTTGTCGACTGTTCCAATTGGCCTCCTCCCTTTGCTCCCCGATAGCGACAGTTGCGGCTCACCATGTCCGAGTTCTCCGGCTTCAACTCCCCAATCTTCAAGTCCAATGATTCATGCCCATCCACCCCCAACGTTCTCACGTCCCACCCCCCCTACTGCCCAACGTCAGCCCGCTCACCTCTCACACCTTTTACCCGGAAGGCTTGCTCCAGTCCGTCAGAAGCCGAGGTTTGCATTTGTGCCCCTTCTCGACACCCCTCCACCTCCTTCCGACTACCCATCACCGCACTTGACTCGTCAAATGTCGCGTAGTCCTTCTCCCGAACACCATTTTGACACTGACCTCTCCCAGGATCCACCTACTCCATCTCTCACAAATGCATCTCTCGACAGTAGTCCCCTTTCACGAGCATCTTCATGTTCTCCCGAGCCCTCTTTCTTTCAGTTACCCCCTCTCCGCAAACACGAAAATGGGATTATAGGCTCTTATTCTCCTACCACATCGGACGACGGATTGGCGGATCTTCATGGGGGTAACGTCTTGTCTGACTTGCATCATGGCGTTGCATCGATGAGAATACATTCTTTACCGACCCTGCCTTTGCTCCCTCCTTCACGATTTTCATTGAATAAGGATCAGCGGGATTTGTACAAAAATGACCCGATAAACACCCACATGAATAGGTCGTGTGACCTTAATTCGAATAGACAAATCCCTATCCAAAAGCCGCCCCGCCGGCGCAATATTATCGTTGTGAATGACATGGAAATTGAATTAGACGTTGATGATGATGAACCTGCTACCCCACCTTCCTCACCAGTCTCCCCGCCGGTTCCCACTGAGAGCTTAGCACCGACATCAGATCCCATCTGTATTCCACAACTTAATTCCATGCCACATTCTCCGCTACAAGGAGACAAAGAGCGAGATCCATTGAGTACGCCCTCGACCTCGCCACGTTCGTCGTCTCGGGCCTCGACCCAGCCAGGGGACCCAGGGTCGCTTCACGCACCTATCCGCTTTAAGCGAGCTTCGAGAGGAGAACCTCAACCTGGGGTTTCCTCGTGCTCTCCGAAATGTGGTTCTGTATTACAGCGTTCGAGCCCGCGCTCGAGCCCTGTACTATTTCCAATTGCCTGAACCGCGGATTTTGTCATCGGAGACTTTATGAAAAATGGTCAATTCTGTACATGTTCTGTTTTATTTCAGCAAACGACAAAGTGGATATAGACGGGGTGCAACATTAAACCGCGCAGGTTATGAAAGCCCCACTTATAATGGCATGCTCGCGCCTCATGCACTGAATGGCAATCTCGGACATACTTCAGCATATATTTGCTAGCAAATATTATTCTTCTAGAGGAGGCTGTTTCCCCACAGTTGGAACAGTATTCGCAACGTATCAAGCAGTTTCTCATCACAACCTCTGACTTTCACGCACGTTCATCTTTAGTGACCGCTACACATGACCATGCATTGTTATCTAAATCTCTTCGCATTATATTCCCTAATATACATATTGTACCGCTCCTTGTATTTTACGATGACTTTATCTACTTCTCCAATTTTATGGCAATTGCAAGGAAAATCTCAGCTATTGTGAGTAAACATTTTGGGACATACGCGACGTTGCAGCTATGTCATTGACGGAAGCATTGACAAAATGCGTAGTCGTCGGTTAAAACGCTAAAGGCTGTCAAAGTTGTTAGGGGTGGCGCGAATGCGTAATGTACATATGCCAGCAACTTGACAGACCCCACCACTTAGCGTTAACCTCGCGAATTGTATTAATTTAGTACGTGGGTTTTGTAAACCCAGTGTGACATGACCTACAAGATAACATTTTAACCCAAGAACTAAAACGAGATCCTAATTACCAACCAGTGCTATATAGATGTTGTAGAATCACAATCTTAAAAAAGTAAAGTGGTCCAACACCACGTCGCATATGCATGGGCATCATATATCCAACTCCAAAGAGAACAGAATGCTAATAGTAACTTAGCGAAAATGAGATTGGTGGAAATATAACATTTTTACTTATCGATGTGAACACTAGACATATGGACTTAGAGCTGCATCTTCCAAGCCCCACGTTTCGAGTATTGTGAGGTGCAATGCCACTTTTGTAAGACCCCCGATTGCCTGAGAGAGTTTTGTGTGTTGAAAAGACATGAGAAGTTTGTTTGCAAGGACTTTTATCTCGGTCCTTGCGAATTTGTCCAAAAGCTTGCCACGCCTCAGATTTAGAACCCGGTCACAAGGAAGTAAACAGATGATCGGTGAATTGTTTTATTTTATAGGTACACATAGATATATATCATGTCGTAAAAGCAAACACACGACGTCGATGCGGGGCCTCTGAGAGTTTTGCTTCTTGCAAAGAGTTGTCCGAATACCTAATGGGCTTGAGAAATTGTCCGTTTTTTTTCCCATAAGCCACTTGGGATAAGGATCTCGTCGTTAATACACAAAAGAAGCCTTCTCGCAATATTTGCCGTAATTCATGATGGCGCAAAGTCGCTTTTATGTTTGAAAACACGATTCCCTACAGCGCCTCATTAGACAACTGCGGAGAAGATCTAAGATCACAATAAAGTTGGAGCATCTGTGAATAGAGTAGAATAAATGACCTGTGAGAGCGTAGACTGTGAGAGACGTGGTAAAAAATAATTAGATGGCGACTAACTCCCCCTCAGCATTTATTTTTTGATAATCTTGGATTTGCCAAGTACTTTGTGTGGGTTGTTACCGCCCTTCACGGATGTGACGTTCGCGAAGCACAGAAAAAAACATCACTTGGCCCACCCTACTCTCTCAAGCTCCAGCATGATGCATGGCGTCCTGTGGAAGGCATCAAGGATAAGTAATAAAATTAGGACAATGGTCCGATGTCAAGCCAGGTCTTGACCTAAAGGTAGCCTAGGTGTGAAAGGTCATTGACATAACAGGCGAGCACAGTTATAACAGACTTTGATGTGAACCATAACCAGCCTTATAGCTATAGCCAGAAATATCGGTGTAAACTGCTGAAGAAGCACACGACGGAGTGAGAGAATAGTTACCGTCTTTCATTAACCAGCTCCATAGCGAACATCAACTGTTCTGCCATACTCGGGGATGTGACGCATCTCCTCCATATTCTGTGATTCATATCTTGAGCAATGATGAGGTCTTTAGCTGCGTAAGAGTGTCACATCTTTGAGCCATCCATGATGTAGCCACGCAGGAAAACCCATGAACATGTGACTATCAACCTTCCGTCCAATCCCATCTGAACGATTTGTTGGTTGAAACAAAGATGACCCTCACCATCTGTATTCTTGTCGCGGTGATTCGCACAATAAATCCTTGAACTACGCCGCAGCCGCAGTAAGACCTCGCCTCGCGACTCGGATCTCGCGGTCTTGCGGCGTTGTTCGTTGTTTTTCTTCTGACTTCATCGATGCAGGGACCTAACAAGGAAACCTACCCTTCTATTCTGTTCTGAACCGTGATTGTCCGAAGGGTCTTATGGTAAAAGAAAAACTAAAATGATGGGTGAACTTGAGGAAACGGTGGCTTGATCGCTTCACACCTTCACAGATGGTCACTCGATTGAACTGATTGACATCCTAACGTGTGAGTGTACGGTTAATGCCCCTTAACCAGCACGCAGGGTAGCGGGGAATAACGCACCATGTATGGCTTTACATCATCCCTATAGGTATGGCTTAAATCCGATAACACAGTTGTAGATGTGTGTGCCGAAATAGGTTAAACAGTTAGGGGGTTGTCAGATGAGGATAAAATGCGGTTTAGGATATTTCCAAAATCTGAAGTATATGTAACAATATGGGGACAGGTGATAGACAGAAATCGATTAATGGATCTCTCCCTTCTAGGTTAGATAGCTATCTAATGCTTCCAGCTGCGCGCAGTGACACGAATCAGTGTGGGCAGACCAGGAAAGGTTATCATAAACTTACATTTTTAAAGTACGGTCCCGACCACCACTAACTATCTTGTCAGCAACAAAATCTACGCAATAAACTTCATCCGTATGTCCGGGCAAATCAACTTTGATTTTATAAGTTTTTAGATCCCATATCTGCAACAGAGTTGAGCAAAATTAATATATAACAATTTTTCCCAGACATGTTGGTTGTATCGAACCTTGAGTGTGCTATCTTTGCTAGCACTGACTAACATCCTTCCATCTGCACTCCAAGCAAGACGATAGACTGCACCAACGTGTCCCCTCAGTGTTGCAATGAACTTGCCTGTACGACCTTCCCAAACTCGTACACTGTTGTCCCAAGCTGCTGACGCTGCCCACCGTCCATCAGGTGAGAATGCAACGTGACATACCTGGCGTTGGTGCCCTGTTAGCCGGGTGATGGGCTTTGTGGAGGAAGCTCCTTCCGCAGGGGTAGCAGAAGACGAAGATGGAAAAGGTGACCATAAGAATAGTGTGTGGTCATCAGAGCCAGATATTAGTAGTTCTGGTGTTGTACGCAATAGCGCATCATACCTGGCTTGAGCAAATTTTTGGGCTAATGAAAATTTCAAGTCACTAATAATAATGAAAGCAGATAGATTCACCTTCTTCATCAGATGAAGGTTTCTTTCCAGTATGATCAAACGGGCCAGTGCGAAGTACAAAATCTGTGTTTAAGGCCAAGGTGGTAACCCAGTGCGCGTGGTCTTTCAATGTCATCATGGGACGCCCCTAATGAAATGAAAAGAGCATTTAGAAATGATCTAAAAAAGTTATGTTTGGCACAACAAACCTGTTCCGCGTCCCAAATCCTAACGGTGCGATCACTACTTGCAGTGTACAAGACACCTTTCCCTCCTCCTCCTCTAGCACCACCCCATTTAACGACATTGACACTGGCAGTGTGTCCACCAAGAGTGAACTCTGCTCTTCGAGTCAGAGTTGACCATACACGAACTGTGCCATCTTTTGAGGATGATGCTAGGCGTGGTGATTTAGGATTTCTGCCATAATCAACATTAACAACGACATAGCGGTCAGAAGAACTTTACACACATGTGAATTGGTTCCCAAGTCAGCGATGTCACCCATTTTGTATGACCTTTAAGAGCATCTCCGATAGGTTTCCCAGTGAGTGGGTCCCATAATCTTACCTTTAGACGAAGTTTTATGAGGAAAGATACCGTTTAAAGCGATAAAACTGAACGCTTACGTGACCATCGTGACCTCCTGAGGCCAGTATTCTCTCCCTAGCTTCCCATTCAACACACAGCACCCAGCCTTTGTGCCCAGAAAGTACGTGTGACGGAGTCTCCGTATCGAGATTCCACAAACGAGCGTTCGCATCACCAGATCCTGTTGCCAGTAGGTTTCCCG
Organism: Floccularia luteovirens; assembly: GCA_009739215.1. NCBI lineage: Eukaryota > Fungi > Basidiomycota > Agaricomycetes > Agaricales > Squamanitaceae > Floccularia > Floccularia luteovirens. Next base: position 994,606 of record VSJF01000006.1, read on the forward strand.
TTGGGGAGAACGATGCACACAAAATTGGTGACGAGTGGCCTGGGACAGTTATGATTAACAAGACTGATACACAGAATATATCACATACCAGAAAGGGTCGAAGAGCATCGAGTAGCAGGACGGACACGAAATACACTCTGGGGTGTACAATGAATAACTAGAACATCTTCCGGCGTGAAAGCTCCCGATGAATGGTTTAACACATCGGCTTCAAGTGTTTTTGATATAACGATACGAGTTGGGGTGCTTTGAGGGTTGTTCTTATTTTCTGGGAGGGATACGTGGAAGGAGAATGGTACGGGATCTTCATTCTGAAAACATCTCGTTATTCTCAAATATCACCGATAGTACAAAGTACTGACTTCTGCAGATAATTTATTTAATAACACCTCTAAGCCTTCCCTTGATACATTGGCGGGTATATTTATTGCAGGTGCGAGTGAGCTACCATCCTCTTCCGATACAAACTGCACCACAACATCTGGGGATGACACGATAGGTTCTGGCTCCGGTTCTGGTACGCCATGGTACAACTTGGCGCGTTTAGGGGGTGGGAGGAGTGTCGCCATTTAAGTCAACTGACGATTTATGTGTAATTCGCCAGACAAAGAACTTAGAAAGATGATCAGTCAGTGTTATTAAATGATCAAAGCCTGATTATCCAAAAATTTCTTGTCACGTGTATGTGATTATGAAGTTGTTTGGCTGGTGCCTGTAGGCTAAACAAAGAAACTACCAAATATGGGAACTTTTGTCGTTCTATCATTGCAGTCCGAGTACTACGCCCGAGTCCTGGGATGACTTGAGACATTCTTTCCATAAGCATGCATGCCAACTCATATATCGCTTAGTCGGGGAACGAAGTGGGCTGACACATGCACGGGCAGCGTGTATCTGGAGGCCACTGAACAGGTTAAGCGCCATACGTCGTATCGGAAATGCATAGCGATCAGCCCTTATTGGTCCCATTGTTCACTCAGTGTCTCACATATAAGATAAATACGCCGCCCCAAGCTCAGTCATGTTCTTCAAATCAAGTACCCTTCTTCACATCGCTCTCATCCCTCTCTATATAAGCCTCGCCTCCTACTTCAACCTCCTCCCAGCTTCTCTCTCCAACAACCTGTCTTCCCTTCTCCGTCTTGCAAAGACCAATCTTCGCACCCAATACCTAGCATCCCTCTCGAGGAATCTATCCACAGAATCAGCAATGTCTGAAATTAAACTTGTTGCTCGTCGTAGTGAGGAACGTGGTCACGCTGATCACGGTTGGCTCAAGACTTTCCACACATTTTCCTTTGCTTCGTACGTTATCAAGTCTGATCGGATAGATTTGTGCTCTGATCACAGCTTCAATAGATACCATGATCACAACCACGAGCTCTTCGGTCCCTTACGAGTAATAAACGAAGACCGAGTAGCCCCTCACACTGGTTTTGGTACCCACTCGCATCGCGAGTTTGAAATATTCTCGTATGTTGTCAACGGCGAGTTAGAACAGTGAGTAATCATTATCGATCGCATCACAATTCTCGCTTATGTTGCTTCTCTTATCTAGCAAAGACTCAATGGGAAATACCGAGGTCCTTAAACGGGGTGATATCCAACTCACCTCCGCCGGAACCGGAATATCTCACTCGGAAAAGGCCCATGGCTCAAAGCAAGTCCATTTCCTACAAATTTGGGCTCTTCCAAAACAATCACGCCTGCAACCAAAATACTACACACGCCATTTCTCAGATCAAGACAAAACCGATAAATGGGCATGCGTAGTTGCCCCCATCGATGCCCCGGGCGTCTCAGCCTCCCGAGAAGGTGATGGCCCAACTCCAGTACAGAACGCTCTAACGCTATATGCTACCATGTTGAGTGCTGGTAAAACACTTGAGCGTCCCTTGGAGGGAAAGAAGGGTTATATCCATGTTATTCAAACTAGTGGGTTCAACGCCAGCCAAGGTAAAGGCGCGAGCGTTACGATTTCTTCCCATAACGGCAATGAGATGGTGCTTCGCGAGGGAGATGGCGCGTATATCTTCATTCCCAAGGGAGGCAGTGCCCTAAAAGTTGAAAACACTGGTGATAACACCGCAGAGATTCTGGTGTTTGACATGGAGTAAGGAGTACGCCCAATTTCCTCATTAAACGATGTCATAGACTTGGACCATCATATTGTATACAAGCTCTACTCTTTTTATGTATCCATAGCTATCTTTCCAACATAAAATTTAACAATGCATATGTTTCAATTTGCTGCTGCAGCTATCTCACTCAGCTTCGAAATCCAACCATGAGAAAGTCTCGACTAGAGGTCCGTACATGTGGTACATACATACATAAAATTCATAATGATAGAGAATTATGCATATCATTATCCGTCAACAAAAGATAGCTGGAATGCTCAAACCTTCAACTTCCGACCCAACAATTCACTTAACTTTCCAGCAGCGATTCCCTTGCCAAGATCCACATCATCCTTACTTTCCGCTGAGTCTTGTCCTGCCGTGGCATTCTTCATTGCTCCATTCCTGCCAGCCAATATGAGAGAGAACCTACGGCCCTCTACATCATTCTTCACCCCACCCAAGCTGGTATGCGCGGTCACATTCGTGGCGTGCAGTGCAATAGCGGGTACAGAGAATCTTTTGGACCGCCGTGCTGTATCCTCTCTCCGTTTCCTAGGCGAGGACATAGGAGAAGAAGCAGCTGAAGTTGTCGGGGTGAACCATACATCTGCCTCTTGTAGTTCATCGTTAGGACTCATAACTTCTTCGCCTTCGTGTCGACCTTCAGTATCGTCCCTATTTTCATTGTCCTCTCCAACTTCCAAAGGTGTCTCAAGAATTCCTACACCCTCTGTTTCCATTCCATATGATTGTGCTTTGAAATCTTCCAAGATCTGGTAGTAGCTACGAGGGCGCTGCGGGGTCTTGAGTCGGACACGTATATTTCGTTCACGTTCACGATTCCAGTCTTTATCGCGATTCCATACTTCATCTTCGGTGTTTAACGCCATAAGAGCCTGTGGCTTTTGCGTGGGTAATGCAGGCATGGATAACCAAGAAGGGAAGTTTGACAAAGATGTAATTGTATCATTTGTGCGCTCACGAGCCGTGAAAGCCGAATCCTGACTTGAAGAGGAAGCAGGTGATGATGATGTCGGTATGCCCACTACTGGAAATACGGTTTCGTAACAAGAATCGCATGCGCGTGCTGGTTTAGTTGCGTTGTCATCTTTGATGGTTGGATCTGTAATAAAGAAAGTCTGTTCCTCTTCTTTAGCAGTGCTTATCATGACACTCAGACGAGCACTCACTTGTCCCGAGCAAGCAGCGCATACACAGCGTCCACACAGTCTGCAATGATGTCGCCTCCTACGCCATCCAAACATTTTGCCACAACGCATACACTCGTTTGTTTTCTCGTCTGGAATCCAAATTGCTGGTACCCAATGATCAACCTTCCCTCGTTTCTGACCTAATAAGATCTTCTTCGCTTGGTCGGCCGGATCGAGTTTTTGGACATTTGAATCATCATTTCCTTTCATATGTCCTACATTGCGGTATATACCCCCATCTTCTCCCGAAGGTTTAAGGCTATTCCTTCTCCCTCTTCCATTTTTATGTCGTTTACCGACACCAGGGCTGGCTCGTATTGAAGTAATACGTTCATCACTTGGATGAAACGGAAGGGCTTGCAAAGAGCGCCGTACGTGGTTTGTAGAGGCTGATGAATGTTAGCGTAGAGTTGGGGTTCGTCAAATTCAAAGAAACCATAAGCTGGCTTTTTGCATGTCGTACGGCTGATACCCATTCGTCTCGCTCCTCTACCGTAGCTAACATAAGAAGGCGTTAACAAAAATGCGAAGAGATGTCAATGCTTTTAACCTACCAGCATACAAGGCGAAACTTCCTTCAGGACTCAGTACTTCCCAACGCCGCTCATCTCCTTCTTCCCTCGCTGGAGAAACAATGACTTCTAGATCAATAAGCGCGACGTGCCCCTTATACAACCACCGCTCTTCTCCAACACTACTTATACTTGAACGGCCTGAGTGGCGCTTCACCGGCATTGGAGGAGGCAGTGGGGTTTGGCTATGGTAGGACTTCCTGTATTGTTTAGTCGGGGGAGGCTGCGCAGGCCCCGAAGAATCTGGGTTCAGAGATTCCCCAGAATTTCTCTTCTGTATTATCGAAGAAAGTTCTGCTTCACTTTTGCTACGACTTCTCGTGATGCCAGGGCGGCCACGGAGCCCGAGAAATGAGGAGCTAGGGGAGTCTTGACCACTACCCGAAGATGTATGGCTGCTGCTGCCCCATGGTATCACCCAACTAGTTCGCTCAACCTCTTCTGAAGCTAACCAAACCAGGCAGTCTGAAAAAAGTAAGAACTCTCGTTCGCGAGGTGAGTCACTCCGTTCTATCTGAAGAAGCCCCCCCCGTTTCAGTAGATTACGCCCTGGGACAATGAGCTGAAAGGGGAGATTCGGAGTCGACCTCTGCAATGCTAAAAGGGAAAGTGTCTGTGCATGAGTGTGGAGAGACGTGTTTAAAGAAGTGGTAACTAGACCGTGAAGTCAGTAGTGTAATCATCAATGAATTCATCACTGGCTTACTCCTCGATACTAAGGCATGTGCTGACATAAGTTGGTCATATTCCAGGTCGTCCGGGTCGGTACAGTTGATAAGATCTTTTAACAGAAGGAGGTAGCGGGGACATCGTTGCACAATAGTCAGCAACCAATCGCGTAATTTGAGCTTCCCGCATTTCGGATCAGATTCCTGTGCTCTGAGAAATAAAGCAAAAGTAGGATCGTACTGTGGATTGGGACGAAGACTGGTAGGTGGAGAGGTTAACTCAGTCAGGGTTGTAATAGTACTCGGGAAAGAAGTAACGAAAGGGTTATAAAGTGACAAATAAGGGAAATGTTCTAGGAGAATTGGTGCAATGGATGGTGTTTCTACGTGAATACTAGGATTAGGAACAGACGTCGAAGGAAAAAAAACCAAATTTTGAGAGAAGGGAGCTGAGCGAAAAGAAGAGTGAGCGATGTAGATTCCAGATGTCAATGAAATTGGAGAAGATTGCGGTGAGAGCTGGTCGATCCAGCAGTGGTTGCGGCGTATCGAGAGAACTTATAATTGGCGTGAGGAAATGCTATTTGCGTCATGTCAGGATGTATGGCAGAGCGATGATGTCTAGTGGACCAACCGTACCGAATATATCATTTCTAGCCCATCAGCATATGCTCTTTCCGTCTCATAAAATTCCTCAACTATCTTCCGCCTCTTAGCATCACGCGACTCGTCTGCTGGTTTAATGCTGACATCCCGCCGCCGTAACTTCCTACGAGGGGACTCGACAGACTTCGGCCGTCCATATTCATTCCGTGCTGTCTGCATAGCCGGAGCAGCTCTTTGACTGATGCGAGGCGGCTCTTCCTCTTCCGGTAAGGAACCAAAGGAGGCGACACTCATGAATGATTCCCTACGCATCAATGATGGCGATGTCGGCAAAGAGATCCTACGAAATGGAAGATATGGAGGGCGGAGGTGCGGTGCAGGCTTGACAAATTTTGCCTGTGGGTCAGATACAGGGAAGTTGACCGTCGAGAGAGTGGGAGCACCGGTCGCTGTGATGAGATCAGAGACACTTGTATGGGTCCATAGCAATAAGTACTCACCTGAAGCCATGTTTCAGCCTGAGAACACCGGAACACTCTTGAATCACAAAATACTTCTTGAATGACTGTCAGCCACTGGCAGCCCCACCCGATGGTAAATCCCTGCTTTCGGAATTATGATCATGTCATCTATCATAGCGATCATGATCTTGATGAGTCATACGCTTGAACACCCACTCCCTCAAATACAAACAACCGTATAGCAATGAAGAATTCAGCAAGGCACTAATAGTAATATCGTATATTGTTCTGTATACCTACTACTGAAACGGAGGATTCAACCAGTTTCTGAAAAAGAATAACCAACTGCATATGAAGATTCCCGCCACCCCGCTGCCCCCTTTCCCAAGTCGTCATTTATAATCTCAAACGTTCGTGACCAAAGCTACTCTGATTTCTCTATGTTGTTGTCTTGTCTACCTGACAGTCCACCAATAGAAGTCGGACGGGTACTATATCCATTACATGTGCATGTATTGAAATCGCATGCTCTAGATTAGGTCATCCTGTCTGATCAATGATGGTGGAATACACACGTTCTCAACAGAAACACTAGTATGAAGAATTCAGTCAAACCCCCTTATTTACTTCCGTCAAACGAGGAGGAACGGTCCAGGTTCATGTTTTGCGAAATCCTCCCGCCTGCTGTGCTTAACTGTGATATCCAGACTCCTTGCACAGCATGAGTTGTGGCGGCGAAAAAATGGGAACAAGATTATACTTCCCCCGATACATTTTGTAGCCGGGGATAAAGTACTGGATAGTGGAACTGGTACAGGTTTGTTTCCACAAATTGATGGCGAGAATCAGCGAATGTGACCGACTTGTATTCTGCAGCAGTATGGCTTCTTGATGTAACCAATGACCTTCCTTCAAGTGTCGACTTATATGGCATCGACACTGTGGCCAAAATGTTTCCCGAATCATACCCAAGCAACATCCACTTATCGATTTGTTCTATCACATCGCTACCAGCTGAATGGACTAACACCTTCAAGCTCGTGAATCAGCGGTTTTTGATTGCTGGTTTGAAAAAGTCCGAATGGCCCATTGCTTTAAAAGAGATCTACAGAGTTCTTGCACCAGGTGGCTGGGTACAACTCTGTGACGGGCCTGCGCCAGTCTCCACAGGACCTTCTACAGACAAGATAAAATCTTTAGCCGAGGCCCTCTTCAATAAAAACGAGTTGGACGTCGAAGTTGGCGAGAATTTCGGCCAGTTGCTGGCACAGGCAGGGTTTGGAAATATTTGCAACGAAAAACGTACCTTCCCTGTCGGTGGCTGGGCTGGAGAAGACGGGGAGATTGCACGGAACAATATGGTTTCAGTATGGAAAGGGATGAAGAAGCTCGTTATGGCAAACGGAGGGTTTGGTTTAGTGACCTCTGACGAGTACGATTTGCTTCTAGACGAATGCAGTAGAGAATTTGACGAAATCAAGGGAACGGAGCAAACATGGTGCATATCATATGCACAAAAATTGGTGTAGCATGTAAATAATTCGTATGTAGGATGTAATCAGCTAATGCAAACTTGTTAGTATTATCATTTGAGCTCGGTTAGCAAGTTGATCTTATCTGCAGTCAAAATTGAGTTGAAACGACATAAAGATTGATTTCAGCACGCACATATCTGGGAGATACGATAATTTAATATTTAATGATCGGACCTTAGAAGTCTATTCGGTAATGATCACTGGGCGGGAAGCAGACTCAACCTGTCAATCTTCTGATACATTTATGTCGGCATCAAGCTGGATAGTGTATATATCTTTGACCATGTTTTCAACACAATTGCTGATGATCTTTACGTGGCTCACACCGTGATGTCGTTTCAAATTGTCAAGCCTAAGGGATGATCTTCTGACAAACTAACGGAACCACGTTTAGGGCTAACGCAATTTCGAGATGAGTTGAAACGAGCAGGTCGGATAAACTTGAAGCTCCTAGGTTTTTCTAAGCGTTAATAAAAGGTTGATTGGGGCGTTGATTCGACTGATTGACACAAAATATGAACAAAGTCGCCACAGTGTGTAAAATGATGCCTGTTGGTGTGAAACTCTGTATTCGACACGAGTAAGAAGAGATTTTAGGTACAAACTCAAAAGATCAGGGATTTTCGGGCGAGTTGGTGCTTGGGGATAAGTTGTATGTTGTCCTGGACCAGGTATTGTCTTGAAGAGCGGCGGTGCCGCTAGCAACAAATTTGCGAGTTGCACAGCCGCGAAAATTTTATGTTGAGACCGAAGTACCATCGGTCGCTGTCATCCAGACGGTGCATTGCCGATTGTTAGCCATCGTTGTTGGTGATGCTGATCCCCTGGTTGTTAGGTAGTGCAAGTAGTGGATTTGCGGTTGAACCCAACTTGTCCTTGAATAGGTAGGAGAGATTGGTTACATAATCCAATTTTGGATCTACACCAAGTTGAACGCCGTTGTTTAAACTGTTTCACCATTCAAGTTCTTCTGACAAGTTGTTATCAATGCAACAGTGATAATCTTCCAACATAACTGTGCAAGGCGATGTAAGAGCTTCAAACTCATCGCTCGTACTTTCCTTATCGTTCGTGCACATCTGATGCAATAGCTTCAGCTTGGATTTGTTTAAATATTGAATATCTTCACATCTCCATCTCAGCAACATTTCAGCAATTATAACTCAGACTTCTATTTGCTATATAACCCATTACTTTTCTTCACTGCTCATCGCAACCTCTCACTTTGTCGATTTCCATCCCAACCCGGCACAGCACTTGAATATGTACAACCGCCCTGTTCCCACACCGCCATCTCGAGATTCCTCTTCTAGCACTAGTAGCGGATCCGACCCGCAACAACGTTGGGTATGTGTAGGTTGATCCCTTTTTAAACAACCATAATCATTATGTCTCTCTCTATCATCATTGACTCAAACATGTCTGACCCAAATCAGGCCGCCCACGCAGATGTACCTACATCAGTACACAACCTTCTATCCTCTACAAAGAAACTACAAGAAATACTACAACTATGGAGTATCGACCGCGCATCTGACACGCAAGTGAGCGATGTCTTTATACAAATCGTCACCGACTTCAACAATACTGTCAACGCCTTTCAATATTACAGGATTGATCTAAGGTTCGTGATATGTTGTATGTTATTATTGTCCGATCCTGACCCTTCGTGACTTGCAGTGATCTCCAAAGCTTTCCTACAGACTTGCGAGCAGTATTGGAGCAATGTCTAGCGGAAAACGCATCTCCACAATTACTAGAAATGTACATGCCCCTGGTTCGACGCGTAATTTTCCAGCTGCTTCAGGGCTTGCAAATGCGTCAGGATGCGTGGCGCTCCGCAAATGGGCGATCATAAATGACCCAAACTGATATGCCCGATATACAATAAAAGCGGAGAGCATAGGGTCATGAACATCGTTGCTTGCAACGTGAACCGAATAATATGTAGAGTTCGGAGGATTTTGATCCACATCGCAAATATGTTCTTTTCCAGAAGATTATGTTCCTTCTAATTCCGAGGTATCCGGACGAATCATAATGTAGAGCAAACAGATGTTTGGTGCGAGGATGCAGGGATTATTCGTTGTGGGACACGGAAACCTACCTTGGCAAGGTCTGGTGTGAAAGTGTGTATTATAATCTTTGTTGTCCAATTAGATTCAAACACAATATTTAAGTGACCGTATTTAGTTTTATAATTAATCTATCATATTCCTCTTCTATATCTCATGTTCTTTGCTTCCTTACTTAGAGATTATTCTGGCTAAAAAAATTTTCTTTGATAGATGATTTATATAATTTTGCATGAGAATACATAATGCAAGTACCCAACCACCGCCCCGTCAGCTTATCCGGATTAGACTCACGCTACGTATATCCTTGGAGGAACAGACGTTGAAAAGAGCAGGGAAGCAAAGAACCTTACGAGTCTGTCAGATAATAGTGGGCTGTATATTCAGTGCAGTCGGGTCACAGCTGCTGAATACGACTGAATTGTGTAGCATAAGCCACGGGCGAACATGTGTTGTGCAGGATACACTATATTCATAATTTAAGGTTAAATTAACATTCATGAACTGGTGATCATTCAATTTGGTTCTGTGGAGCAAAACTCAGCAGCATGGGGCTAACTAGGCTTTAGGGACCGGCCAGGGGTACAGCAAACTGCAGGATGTTAACGGAGATCTTAAAGTGCTATGGAGTCGAGGAGCAGACAAGTCGTTGTTCTACGGCGGAAAATCCGACTTGTTGATAACGAGTTGAGCGTTGTTATCATGACCCTCCCATATTTTCTGAGCTCGAGAAATGGTGTGGTACATCCCCACTTGAGTTCTTTAGTATTTTCGGGCACCACGGAAGATAAAATAAATTACCATGGAAAGCTATTCCATCACTCTCAGGTTAATGAGGGCTTTAGCTCTAGCAGTATTAGTCCTTTTCAATGATGAGCAGGTATTGCCACACACCGAAACATAAAGACTATTCAATATAGTCCTTACTCGACATATTCCTACTGTTAAATTTCACATGATCGGCTTTCCGGGCCGGTGATGCCGATAGGTTTGCCTCTTGTTGATCACAACTTCGAAATTTTTATTAATGGAAATTTCATGTTTTGTAACAAATCCATCATTCGACAGTTCAGGAATAGGCTGGTGAAGACGAAGGCGTATTCAACGCTTGCCGATATCTTCCGTGATTCTGGTTCCGCCAAGTTTCTCGCGGCTGCTGGTTCAAGTTCCTCAATTCCACAACTACATGGATTGCCAGAGGTTTTCGCTTTTCCAATTGGGTGAGAAATAAAGGCTCACCTTGGTCAACTAGGTCATAGTAACAGGTTTGTCACTCGTAAAATGAACAGGTCGTCAGTATGTTAAGAGACGTTAGGTCGCGCTAATGTTGGAAAGTCCACATTGCTTAATGGGGTCTTGGGGCGTAGATCTTTGTTACACACAAGCAAGAAGGCTGTGAGTACTATGGAATAATATACGCAGCCGTTTTGATACGAGGAATAGGGAAGGACGCGCGAACTGAATTTTTATCAAGTTGGGGTCGATCCCGGAAAACTTATCGTTGTGGATGCTCCTGGATATGGGGCTAGAGGCAAGCGTGAATGGGGTACGCTATTTGACGAGTATATTACGACGCGCCAAAAGTTAGTGTATATCTACTCCAAACTGGTTACCATTAATATTGTAGTTTAGGCTTCGCCGGATTTATATACTGTTTAGCGCCAAACACCAACTAAACGTTGTTGACAGAGGCATGCTTGAGCATCTTTCAAATCTCATCCTGGCACCAAATGGCACCCAACGGTTTACACTTCAATCTGTAATCACTAAGGTGGACTGCGTGGCTGAAGACGAACTTGAGGAAACATTCAAGACCATGCAAAAAGACATTTTGAAAACGGCACCTCTGTGTTTCCCACCGCTTATCACGAGTGCAGAAATGAGCCCACCCTTCGGGATCAATGAAGTCCGCAAAAACATCGCAGAAGCTTGTGGGCTGCTGTAGCTCAGGGATCTGCCTAACGGCTTCCGAACAATACTACAGGCACAAGCCATAATCACATTATATTGCAGTAGTACTTTCCAGGTGACTCCTACAATGGAATATATCAGAATTTCCAGAACCTATTATAAGCGCAGTATAAACGACCAACTCAATCTCCTGGAAATGTTCCTTGGATTCGTCTCTTCGACAGCAATCACGGGAGGTCATTTATTCAGTAATTGCCCAGATACCTCCTGTTCCATACCGCATTTTGATCCATGACTCCTTGTCAGTGGAACTTGAAATGGTTGTGCGTTGGGTTATTCCGACCCCGGAACCAAGTACGGGCATCAGATCGAAGTAGTCACGGCCTCATTTATCACAACAGCCCTTCCCTCTTGTTATCTACGCTTTCACAAAGCTTAAGCACGAAAGTGAGTTGCATCTTGTCACATACAAATTGTTGGTGAGTACTGTCCAAAAAGTTGCACATCTTCAATCACGAATTAAACCATCTTTGTATTTTCAGCTATCTGGCAGCATAATACATGAGTCTGAGCTTCATGCTTGCTCATATCCCTCACTCAGCAATAGCATTGTGATAATGCTTTGATTCAGGTAGCCCTGTACTTGATAACAGTCCTTCACGAATGAAAATGTCTTGGCTGATCCAGATCCGGGCACTGGTTAGTTCGCTCTCCATGACGACATCGTGATGGTGTGATTGCACTGGAACTGATATAAAATCCATCATGACTACAGAGTGCCTGCGATAAGACTAGAAGATCAACCAGTATCTGTCTTTGGACTAAAGACCGACATAAAGGACTAGATAATGATTAGCAGTGACTAGTGAGCGATTAGTAGTTAATTGAAAGACCCTAACATAACACTAACTTTAGTCACAACTGGTCATTCTTTAGTCCAAAAATTCAGAGAATTCTTCTTCTTTTTGAATACCTTCTCGAATATATCAAAATTGCCAGAACCAATTGTAGGCGAGCTATATATGGCAAACACAATCTCGTGGAAATGACCCTTGAATTCAGACTCTGAAAGGATCGATTTCATCTCTTTTGCAACAACCATGGGAGGACATCTATATGCACCACAACCCATAGCACCTGTGCAACCATGAGTAAGAGTTTGCACATTGTGTCACTTAGGATGCTTACCAAGGACTACGTATTTGTTGCCATTATGAGCTGCCATACGATAAACTAGGCGGATCTTTCCTCTGAGGTCGTCAAGGTCTGATGCATTCTTGAAGCCACCATTTTTTGATAGTTGTGGGAAGCGAGGTGCTGCCACGGTTATAACAGAAACAACACGACGCTCTTCGAGGAGAAGGTCTGCACACCCGTGATCCAGATCATCCTTGAATATGACCACTCCTGGAGAGTATACTCCAGCAATAGAGCCTGGGCCTAGGTTAGGCCATGGGTAGTAGGACTCTTTCAATGTCGCATACAGCGTAGACGAGTAACAAAGTGCTTCTTCCTGGAACATAATTAATTATGTTATTTATATGTTAAGGATTGGGTTGTATCATACTTGAGTCTTAGAAAGGCTGTGTTCCCAACCACCCCCACGAACCTCATCACTGGCCAGGTTAAGCACAGCAGTCTTTCCTTGCGCTTCAGGATATCTACGTATAATTTCCCGCGCAGCAGTAAATGAATCTGAATTTTGAATCGCTACATGAGGTGATACAGTCGAGTTGGCTGCTTCAAGTGGTGGCATTTGATCAGATATGAAGGTAGACTCAAGAGAGGCGCCCTCAGAGACATGTTGGGAAACGATGTCATTCGTGCGTAGGATTGTGTCTTTCGCTATGGCCTCACGGCCTCGAGAATTTTGTGGGCCGTCGGACATGTGGATGATTCTTTGCACTTGTATATAGGTTATGAGTCGTGGTATACTCTATATACGCGTGGGTTATTTTGAGACTTCCCGGGCCGAATCCGGAATCATGGGCGTATCAGATTACCCTTGTACTTTTAAACTTATCAACAAAGTTAAGAACGAGAGTGAGTTGCATCATGCCATATACGCAGCTTCGCAAAGCACTTAGGACTTCAAGATGACTGCTCTGATCGATACAGACCTTCCGGGATTAACCCTGATTTCGAAGGGCAAAGTCCGCGATATTTATTCGGTGTCACCAGATCACCTTTTATTCGTCGCAACAGATAGGATATCTGCTTACGACGTCATCTTGCAGAATGTACGTGGCCAACTTTCGTAAAATATCAAAGACTGGCTGAAATGTAACAAGGGCATCCCCGACAAAGGCAAACTTCTTACTCAAATTTCCTTGTTCTGGTTCAAAACACTCGGGCATATTATTCAGAATCATTTTGTTACTGCAGATATCGATGAAATGCCGGAGCAAGTTCGACAGTACAAGAGCCAACTAGAAGGGCGCGCCATGCTTGTCAAAAAAGCTGAGGTTATTCCTATTGAAGCGATAGTTAGAGGGTATATAACAGGTCCGTTTCCCACTGCCTAAGTGGGTTAATTGTATAGTTTATCTCTCTGTTGTACTTTTTACAGGCTCTGCTTGGGCAGAATATAAGAAATCAGGAACAGTCCATGGCATTGAAATGCCTGAAGGTCTTGTTGAATCACAAGAACTACCTGAACCTATTTTTACCCCCTCAACGAAGGCTGAACATGGTTTGCATGATGAAAACATATCACCACAGGAAGGTAAAGTGACCAACAATGTTATATTGGCAAACTCCAATAATACTATTATCTTGAATTAGCAATGGAACTCATTGGCTCAGAACTTTATGATCGAGTATCAAAAGCATCGCTCCAACTATATACTACGGCTGCAACTTACGCACGGAGCCGGGGGCTCATTTTAGCAGACACCAAGTTCGAATTCGGTTTGGTGACCTCCGCCACTAGTTCAAGGGACCTAATTTTGATTGACGAGCTTCTTACGCCCGATTCGTCACGATACTGGCCGCTCTCTCAGTATGTACCAGGAAGACCACAGGCAAGCTTCGACAAGCAATATGTCAGAGATTGGTTGGTCAGTACCGGGTTTAAAAAGGGACTCGAGAGTGGTCCAAAGGGCAAAGAGGGAGAAGGATGGCTAATTGACGATGCAGTCGTACAAGGAACGCGTGATAGGTACAAAGAGGCGGTTGATATGTTGGTAAGTTGAGAATGGAATTGCAATCAATCCTTGTAGACATTCGTTTAAATAAAAAGAAAACAAAAGCATGCATTGGTTAGTACCTTAAGATAAGAATACTGGACTCAAATTTTGCCCTGAAGATTTTGATTTACAACTTTTGGTCGCCCCCGAAAAAGGTCCAGGTATTTCACTACTGGTAGACCTCCGTCTATACCTGATGAGAGAAAGGGCTAGGTAATGCATTTCGTAAATTGTGTGGTGAGGGTGATTCTCTCGGGGTATCTAGGCCTGTTTCAAGAGCCAGGAAATTAAGCTCAGCCCATCCGTTCATCTTGGATTATAGATATTAGTATACGCGTCAGATTCTCGAAGCTCATTCAGAGGCAGTTGCATGTATGTCAAGTTGACTTATAGTGTAAGCACGATAGATGTATAACCGCTCCTACTCTTATCTAAAAGAAGGAAAGAAAAATTTTGTGAAGGGCCTGGAATGGCGTTGAGGTTGTCGAGAACATTTAGCGGAGGCTTTAGAACAAAACAACGTCAAACTTTATCTCGGCAACAAGACCGGGCCGTTACCTCGTTCAGATATCCATAAGAATAAGATTCCCAGTCTCAATGTCGCTTGATAAAGTTATATTGTTTCCTTCACTTCTGACCTCTTGCCATGCCTAGTCAAACACCCATGCGACAACAAGTGGAAGAATACATCACTTCTCTCCAGAATCAAATTGTACAAGCATTTGAAGAGCTGGACCCATCCGCTCCTCCGTTTAAACGAGACTCTTGGATCCGTGCTCAAGGAGGCTCTGGTCAATCATGCGTTTTTGCGGGACCAAATGATGATGGTGCAACTGTCCAGCACCAATATGTCCTGGAAAAGGCAGGTGTGAACATATCCATAGTGCATGGCGTCCTACCACCTGCAGCGATCAGGCAAATGCGTGCTGATCATTCTTCAATGCCGCTTCCTGACCGCCCAGAAGGTCTCCCGTTCTTCGCTGCAGGTATCAGTCTCGTTGTACATCCGCGCAACCCGCATGCGCCTACTGTACACGCGAATTACCGTTATTTTGAAATAACAGACACTACCATACCGACAGACACCCCAGAGCCTTCGGAGCAAAAGGTCCTTGCGTGGTGGTTTGGGGGTGGGTCAGATCTGACACCATCGTACCTATACGAGGAAGATGCAAGTCATTTTCATACCACTTTAAAAAATGCATGCGACAAACATGGTCCACAACTCTATCCAACTTTTAAAAAGTGGTGTGACGAGTATTTCTTCATTCCACATCGCGAGGAGTCGCGTGGAATCGGTGGCCTGTTTTTTGACGACCTGAATGAAGGTACACATGTGCGGCTCCCTAATGTTGCGGCCAAACGTCCAACAACACCTGGAGAAATATTTGCGTTTGTAAAGGAGCTAGGAAATGCCTTCATACCTTCCTATATTCCAATTCTGAAACTTCGCTATCCTCTCCCATATAATTTCCACCACCGGAGGTGGCAGCTGATGAGGAGGGGAAGATATGTTGAGTTCAACCTGGTCTATGATCGCGGGACGAAATTTGGTTTGATGACCCCAGGAGCACGAATAGAGAGTATTCTGATGAGCTTACCTGAGACAGCGAGGTGGGAGTACATGAGCGAGCTTGGTGGAGAGGGAACAGAAGAAGGAAAGCTGGTCACGGTCTTGAAAAGTCCTAGGGAGTGGGCAAATTAATTAGTTAGTGGATGCAGTAATGAACTTGTAGATTTATCTCATTATTCCTAGCATCACTTGGGCTCAACACAAAATCCTTTGGATATTTATAAATGAAACTATGTACCAATTACATTGATACGTATTATTGGAATACAAATACCAAACTCGACCCCATTCCATCTTGGCTGGGCAGCATCGATGTTTTCAACACGCATGGCAAAGTTTCCCAAGCCACATTTCTGATGGGATATCTTGTCCGTGAGGCTCTCCCTGGGGGTGGGAACGCGCTTGTCAGCCTGGCCTTCCTACAGATCACATGCGCACAACGTGAAACCTGGGGATAACCAGGCCTGAACGTTTAGGCTATGGAAAGCTTCATGTTGCCTCCGACATGGCATTGAACAAGATACCTATGCGCAGGCTATAGGTTCAGTATGGTTTCTTCCATCTTGATAAATGACAGTCAGAAGAGATTAGACGGGATTTGAGATTTTCATCACTGGGTGTGATCCAGTGGACATGAGCAGATGTCTAGTTGCCTTATCATTGGCGGTGACCGTGTACGTCCTTGGGTTCGCTATATTTGAAAAAACCACGAAAGATATGCTAGTGTTGATATACAATACAACGAATTCAATACATGAAGACAATTAATGATGATGCATTCGAGATAATATACCCATAGCTAGAACTTCACCAAAGAGAAGATAGTGCTCAAGTCAACCCAGCGTCTCCCACATTGATCAAGATATTTTTCTACATTGTTGGATAGTGTTTGCAGTAGAGTACTGTTGAAACCGATATTTGCAACAATAATTTCTACGGAATTCATGTTAGTATCATGATCTACAAACCTGAGTAATGACAAACCTAGGCGCGAAGATCCCTTCGATGCATGTATAGCCTTCTGTCCATCAAATAGGTAAGCAAAATATCTTAATTGATTATACAGTTGTGCATCTGAATACTATAATTTTACTATCAATCAACGTTGTCGGTGCAGGCGAACGATAAACACGAACCTCGAAAGTTACGGAACCCCTACATCCTTGCCGTAGGCATCGCCGTCCGTATACAGCCATCATACGTGTGCGATTTCCACAAACTGGGTCGTTACAAATAGTCCAACTTTCGTAGTACTTCGCGATATATCCCCTAATCTGCGCCTCTAGCTGCATTTGTAGGCTTCCTAGAGTAAGTTCTCCTTTACATGACGGACATATAGGGCCAGTGGGTGTCAGCAATGACTAAAGTATATTATGTGTTAGGCGGAGTTTTTGTATTAAACAAAAGGTAACTTACACTTTCATCGTGCGGTGGCAGGAAGGGCATCTGACCTTTACAACCGCGGCAGCGTACCAAAAATGGTTCTGTCTCCTTGAAGCGTTCGACGTCTGTCATCTGGGAGTCGAGCGTGAAGAAGGTTCGCTCATCGGATTCACTGGACACTGAGTTACGAAATCTCATTGGGTCCAAGCCTGCCAAGGGGGTGAGCATGGGATATAGCGAAATTTCTAGGTTTGAGAATGCGCACCTAAGCATTCAGCTAAACGGGAACGGTCTGTGCCCTCGATGGGTTCACATAAACGTTCGATTGGGGGAAGAACTTGTTGAGAAAGGTAAAATTCATAATCTAAGAGTGGATAAGTCACAATCAAACTTGAGGGAGATAGAGGTATACCAATCTTCAGATTAGAATCTTTTTTCTTGATCTCATCCGGGTGCTTCGCTCTCTCAGCCTGAGCAGTTTTTGCAGGCTCTTCTCCGTCAGCGATACAAAATATGTACGGGATAACGTCTCCAGCTCGCGCAGATCCACCTTTCGCTATGATTCGAAGAGCAACTTGCACATGCGGCTGACTTTTTGCGTCTGGATACTCAGCTGGATTTTTTCCCAGTCGCTGTCGGCAAATACATTTTTAACTTCAAAGCAAATATTGAGCTTAGATTTCTTACTTTAAAGATGATGAAGTCATCAAGGCTCGTTTTTCCGCTACGAACATTCTCTCCGACTGTAGATAAGTATTCATGAATATTCTCTACAACATTTTCCGTAGCTTCGCCAGAGAGTATTTGCTCGAGAACAAACCTTTTCAAGTCAGACAGAGAATGAGGTAGTTTTTAGATCATCAACTCACTGGGAAACATTCTTTGATAATGCACAATATTCCCGACGTTTCATGTCGAGTCCTTTGACTTCTGTACTCGTCCTCATGCCTTCTTCCACTTTGATCGCTGCGTATTTCTTCTTTTGGAGAAGAAGAAGACGTTGGAATACACCATCAAGATCTATCTCGAGTAGCTTGTATCGATCATTGACCACTTTTTTAAATGTGGCTGATATTTTCAGAGCTTCCGAGAATTCAGTCACATTAGAATTGACGAAGACCGAATCTGTGTCTCCGTAGACGACCTAGAAAAGACTCAGTATTGTGATGACGTACGAGTGAAAATTGCCTCACATCGAGGTTGAGACCCTCAGCTAGTTCTCTTGTGTTTGTCAAGATTTCACGACCCTTGAAAGTTACAAGAGCGGCAAGTGGCCGAGCGTAGAATCGCGAATATTCGAACCCAAGACAGCCGTACATACTATTAGCAGTCAATTTCAGAGCTTGTTGTTTGATATCATACTAAATTATTCCTCTCAAGGTGAGTTTGGTTTCGGTAGTGGCATCAGAGAGCTACCATACCTGTAGCAATTTTGCGGGTGTTGCTGATTTATCTTTCATCAGGGATTTGACTTGACGGCGACGGTTTACCAAGGTAGCAATGAGTCGTGGTAATACTCCTTGTGCAACCTCCGATGGAGGAGGATCAGGAATTTGCTCCTCTCCACTCTGGACAAAGGGTTGGGGTGAGATAACCGTATCATAGCGAAGTCTTCATAAATACCTCATAATTATCAACATTCTCGACAGTCGTAAAGTCGATGTTGTACTCTTGAATGATACTTGGATATAGCGAATTGAAGTCCATAACCAGGATGTACTTGTCCCACAGACCCCTTTTGGGCTCGAACACAAGACCACCTTTGTATTTATCTCGCTTTCCCTTAGTGGTTTGAGCAGCCTCAGGATCACCTTCTTGTAGCTCTGGCTTCGCAACCGCAGCGGATTTTTTACCCCAAGTTTTATCGGGACAGATGTACTTGAGCCTGTGGAATTCATGTAGAAGAATGTACTCGTTACGCTCTGCACGACCTCCATTGAGAGTTTTGTTCCTTTTCAAAGAAATTTCAATCGCTTCAAGACCTACAACCGAAGTTCTGCCACATACCACGAGTTTCCAGCAAGATTTGTCAACTGCTTCGTGAGTGGAAGAATCTGCACTTTCGCAGCGATAGCCATTTGAAAATGCGCATCAAGTTCACAATGCCGTACAAAGGTCAACAATCTATCTGGGGAACTCAGATTTCCATCCATATAGCTTGCAGTGTCGTCGAAATCGATATCCTGTCGCTCGTAATTGAGGTGGGTTTTGCACATCTCGGTGAGAGACCATGTGTTAGATGATATCATGCTCTACAACATATTTAGGATTGGTTCAAAAGTGTTGCAAGCTTAGTACCTACTTTGGCGCCATCGCTAGCAAGATCACATAGCATACGTCCATTCAAGAACCTCAGATTCATACCTTGTCTGTTAATGCCCGGCCATTTTGAACGCCTAAACCGACCTAAGCGTGACCAATGTTCCGCCTTGAGGTCTCTCATGCGGTGTAATAACACATCGAGAGAAACACCCAAAAAATCGTGGCCCACAATGACATCTGGATCCGCTTTGTGGATAGCAACTGAAGATAAAAAGATGTTAAAAATAAAACTGGAGGTAAGATCGGATCATACTTAGTAGATTATTCAGTAACATTCGTTCGTTCTTCATCGGAATGATTGAACCTTTCTGGTTCGCCCTCGCTTGACTTTCAAAATTTGGCGGAAAACGATCCAGAGGGCGGACAAATGTTTGCACAGTGCAAGAAAGCTTTTCTGGAGGGGTAGGATCATCGATCATCACTATATGTTATATTGAATGAAAGATTGTTATAAATAAGATAAGTCCATATGACTAACTGTTCTTCCATATACGAGTTGTTGTGCAAACCACTTCTCTTTTGTTGTCCTGGTGGTTGATGATTGTTCGCGCGCTCAAGCTCATAACTGTAAGTGGAGGCATCTCCTTCGGCGTATCAGTATCTGTGTCGGCAACAGGGTTGATATCCTTTGGATTAGAAACAGTTGCTTCCAGTTTGCACCAAGAAACCTGGAATTGTTTGCATCATTGAGAAACGTTATGAACAAAAATTGATTTGTGAATCACCCCTTTATAATCGATCTTTGGATTTTTTATGACCAGCCAACATGGACCCATAATTTTGCGTTTCAACACCAACAGTTCAAATGCATTGGTGTTAGTCCCAAATATCTGCGATATGTTGGGGCTACATGCCGTCATAGGAATTTGTGGTTCTAGGATAACTGCTCAGCGAATGTACGGATCAGAGGGAAATTAAAACAAACCATCAAATCCATAGACAACTTTCAGCCATTTACTTTCCCCTCGTGGTACATATTGCTCGCCGAATGCATATTTCCTTTTCACAGCCTTTCCTCTCCAGGATTTTATTCCCATGTGCTTTCGGATTGTATCGAAATCATTGTAAACGTCTTCAATTTCAGGGACTATGTCAGTTTCGATGAGTTCCTCATCTTCTGTCTGCTCCATACGTTTTTCCCGCGGAAGGACGA
The DNA here is from genome assembly GCA_009739215.1 of Floccularia luteovirens. NCBI lineage: Eukaryota > Fungi > Basidiomycota > Agaricomycetes > Agaricales > Squamanitaceae > Floccularia > Floccularia luteovirens. The sequence continues at coordinate 1,015,387 of VSJF01000006.1, forward strand.
AGAGATTCCGTTCCAAGCCCTCGACAGTAACACAGCACGAGACCCAAGAACCAGAAGATTTGTCTTTGAGTTTTCCGATGAAGTATAGTTTACCGGCATGTTCCAGGTAATCAAGCCAGAAGAAGCGCAGGGATCCGTCTCGTTCAAGTGCTGATATGCTGTTCGCACTCCCGTTTTTACTTGTAGAAGTTAGCGGCCCAAGATCCTCCTCCTTGTCAACAGCGAGCGAGTCATATACACCAAACCACGAAGGTTTGACATCGATTTCTTCCTTTTTAGATGGGGCAGCATTCATAGGATTAGGTACCTTTGGTACCTTTATCTTGGATTCTACGGGTTCCGGTTTGATTTTGATTTCATCCACGTCGTTCTCCATGAACGCATTCATATCAATATCATCGAATGACGCGTCAAAATCATCAGAGCCACTGTGAACTTCTAGATGAGCCATACAATTAATGGCTGGTATCATCATCCCATTATCTGGTTTCATCTTCTTTTTGGGGCTCAAAATCAAGTCATCGCTGGAGGGAGGCGCGGCCTCATCATAAAGTCCATCAGATGACATGTCACCATATGAGGGTCTCCTGCGGTACGATTTTCTATTATCAGGTGGGATAGGTGACATTTCGAAGTCGTCGTCCGGCGATGGTTTACGCTTGCGGGTTGGTTTTGGTATGGCTGCTGCTGGAAGTGTATCCATTTTTTCAAGAAGGGAAGACATGAAATCATTCTCTTGTTCTGCCGACACAACAGGTCGGTATGCATTGATTGTTGGAGCAGCGGGAGGAGGGGGTGCTCTAGCTTTTGTCTTAGTCTTTCCTGTGGCTTTCTTGGACTTTTTGACTAAGAGAGTACTAAATGATGCGTATAACTTATAACGGATAGGTACGCACCTTTCTTTTTGTAGTCAGAATCATCTTCAGATATATGCTCTTCCTCATATCCTGCCCAATCATCCATACCATTGTCCATATAACCTTCAGCTCCATCATCTACAACAAAGTCATCCTTCTGGAGCCTGCCTCTAACCACGCTGTTATATTGATCCTCGGTAACTACATCATAGATTTGCTCGTCCAGCTCCTAGTAATTGTCAGTATTGATAGTAGCGTTATTGAATACCGCGTCTCATACCTTCAAAACACGTGGACCACCCTCTCTTGCGCGTTTGTATTCTGCAAGCTTCTCAAGCTTTGATTTCTTTTCGCGTCTTGAACGCTCAGCCATCTAGTATGCCGAAAAATAAGTGGTACTCGAATCAACGCGTTACTGACGCTGGAGAATATTAGATTTACACGACGGTCGGAGTTGGCACGACCCCGTGACTGTGAGAGCCTTATCGTGACTGCTACAATCGACTCCTGAATGATGTGCCCTTGCCAATAGCGACACAGAACCCAAGGAAGCAGTGGTTAGCTTTACTGACAATACTAAATAAATTCTTCCGCTAACTTTGACCTCAACAGGTGATCTATAGGGGGGTTCATTATGCTAAATATCGCACATCTATTCCCTAGTTAGCTTCAATTAAAGTTTACTATGAAGATAGATGTGGTAACAATGAGTTGCTCGCTCGGTTCAACAGATACGACTTGCCAGCTCGTTGAACCTTTATCTCGGACAGTGTCAACAACGAATCAACTCCTTCGTTACCACCCGATTTCTCAACACCCACTTGTCTAAGAGTGATAACTCGGTATCATGGCGGCTGAGCTCAGACTTTACCGTAAATTTCTGTCTCTCGTCAAAATTCCTAGATCCTTGCTCAGACGCTTAGAAAAAAATTCGAGCATGCTGACCTTGGAAAACTATATGTCGTACGGCTTGGGTTCAGGACTCCACGGAAAGGTAGTAACGCACGTTTTGTGTAATAATAACGTACCGACGCCAGCGTGTTCTAACATAGGCTTGCTAAGCTGTCCGCAAGTGAGTTTGTTTGTGGTTGCTCACCCAGTAATATGTTACAAACTGATATTTATAGTGCTTGCTTGTAAAAGTGAGAGCCACATTTTACTTATTGCATTTATGCCCAATTTTCTCCAGTATTGTTCCAAGCGCTGTCTGCACCAACATCTGACAAAACATCGTCGTGACTGCCAACACCCCCTATTAAACCCCAACTGGTTGCCAACCTGGGTGCTGGAGAATCGCCAACCTTCGTTCCTAGTACAAGGAGTAATTGCGACTGATCAGTTTATACATCGTTGTTGGGAGCCTGATATCGCCTATGATATCCTACAGCTTGAGCTCAATGAAGATTTCAATAGACACATGGGCAACTTCAAAATTTGTTACGCTTGTGCGCACATTCATTTTACAGGCTTTCATCCTAATTAGCAAATACTAGATTCTCAAGATATCCGAAATATGGTCAGGACTGTTAATTGCCTGCCAAAGGACTACAAAGGCAAATGTAACTTCCTTCTCAATAACCCCGATGCCATCATCTTAAATCGCCTCCTTATAATCCTACATGTGCTCCTGTGCCCAGGACCATCAGTAGAAGAAACCGTTGAGATGACCATGCATCTCATGTACTCTGCTACGCTCTCGGAAAAAAGTGCCCAATATCTACAGCATTGGGTGCGGTTACTTTATTATTCCCAAAGAGAAGGAATGTCTTTTCTGAGTTATTTCAAAACCCGAGGTCGAGGTCAAATATATTCCATTCAGTCTATGATGGACATAAAGCGCCCCGTAGAGATATTTACCGTAAAGCACAATCCCGCGAATGCACTCAAATCATTCCGACAATCTTGTCTCGATATCTCATGCATGGATGAAAATGAAAGATTCTTTTCTGGACTACTACCTGCGCATAGGATGGCACTGAATCGTTATTGGGATACCGGAGTGTTGGCGCCATTTCGCCTCTCCATAGACGGCTTTAAGAAACCTAACTGGTTAGTCTATATTTACCAATGTCTCACGTCATTGACTGAATTGCAATTGTGCTTTTTGAGTCTACTGTTCTCATCTCACGGACAGTGGTTGGGCCCTCATTTTTTCAATCCTCTTCGTGGATGGGATTTATCAAGTGTTCAGAAGACTGGGAAAGAGCATGGACTCGATCCGTCTGGCGATATCCTCGGGTGCCTTTTCTTCCATATTAAAAAGGAGCTGCGAGAATTTGCCTCTCGAATGAGAGACTTCGACATTGATATTCATCTCACCCAATATGATCCTAAAGTGTTATGCAGAGGCATATCAAGCAGTGCTATACCGACGTTCACACATACATCCTTTGATCGCATTGATTTAGGAAATATGGTGGAAAACATTGGAATTAGGGACAACCTTTTTGATTGGAGTCAGCTCCTTGACAGGAATAACCCTTCCGCATGCATTGTTATGCATTCAAATAGATGGCACATGAACCAACCCAACTCAGTCGCACAATCCAATCTACAGGCTTTGGGACTCTTATCGAAATTACTCCGGCACGCTCAGCCCATCTCTGTACGAACAAATCGGCTCTGAAAACACCCAATTATTAATCATGCCGTATATTTTGCAGCTAAAAACATTGCTTGCCGAAGGATCACAATCTCCTTCATTGATGCGTTTGCTCAATTCGTTGGATGTGGTAATCGACCACGAGGTACCGTTCCAACGATATCTAAAGACACAGGGTATAACAATGGGTGAAGATTATGCCGGATTACGGCTTCGGCTTGATAACAAGATACGCCCCAAAGTATGTGTCTCACCTAATTTTGTTCATGATAACAGGCTCAACATTCTATATCAACATTTTGTTGACAGCGATATGGGGTTTCCCTGAAATCTCCACAACAAAAGCTTCCAAGTCTTTCCAAAGAAAGCTTTTATAACCAATGTATTTCCATTCCTTTCCTACTTTCCTTGAGCTAAATTTTCTTTAGTTCTATTGGGGGGCGCCGATTTCACTGCCCGCTTCATCGAATTTGAAAGCTTCTAGAAACGTATTTGGTGTGTACGGAACTTCACTATGGACTTGAATATTCATTAAGTAGTAATATCAGCATCCGTGAATATCGTGTCTCAACTCCTTCAGGCACTTATTCAACTTCGAAGTCAGCAGACATCACGGCCCTGATTTGACTTTACAAAAGGTACACATTGGACAGCTTTACAAACCTCGTCGAACCTTCGTAGTAATCCAGAATGATATTGATTTGTGATCTTTGAATGTGAACTTATCCAACAATAGGGTGATTGAAAACCAACTGTTGGGATCGGGTTGTGCCCTGTCGTCATAAATCAGGATATATTAACGTTCTATTCTACCGGCTCGATTTATTTTGAGGAGCTTCCATGAGAGCTATGAGAACTTCTAAAGGAAGTTACGCCGCCATATCCCATCTGGTTGCTATACTGATTGTCAGCTCAACTCAGCATGTGTTTGGTGTACATGGATGACAGCTTATATAACCGCGGCGATAATACAAGAGTGGCGATGCCTGCAATTCACTTTCACCAACATTTTTCCCTACCCAAGCCTCTACGCGCGTGACCCGTGCAATGAAAAGCTCAGACGCAACACATCCGGCTCTGAGGATTGGCTCTTCCACGGTCTCTCGTCCTCTCGATAATCCATTTTCTAGATAATCCAGGTCATGGAGAGGGATTGCCTTCGAGACAAGTTTACACGACATGGCACCTAACGCGCCAGATAGCACTGGTAGTCCCTCTTCTGTTAAGATGAATGGTGTATCTGAGAAGGGTTCAGGGTAGAGGTCCGGTCTTGAGAACTTGATAGCGAGCGAGGCTTGCTCAGCTGACAATAAATTGATCACCATGTGGGAATTTTCGTCGTGTGCTTCAGCTGCGTCTAAGGACGCTGCCATGCGTGAGGGTATGCGGAGAGCAAAAGTGATAAGTGGGTGTGGGTCCAAAGCAACAGAAGTAAATGAAGAGAGGGTCGCGCCGTGGAAAGTGCAATTTTTTGAATTCACATCCGGAGGCATTAAAGAAGTGACAACGGCTACAGGTTGGGCAGTTTCGCGTAGAAGAGCGCGCAGCTGATCACGGACATTGTATGTTGGGGAATTGGAAGTGGTATAGCTTAGTGCTTTGGTAGTGTGTCTGAGTTTCCTCAAGACATCTGTAGTAGTTTTGGACATGAACATAAGATTATATTGTGTTATTTATCAGAGAGCTTCATGGATATCATGCACAAACAAACCACATCTAAATTCTCACCCATACGCAATGAGTACTGAGTCGTCGCCATGAAGTATTTGAACGTCCAATTCACGGGGTTGTTTGCGCAATCAGCTAACTGGGGACGCCGGAATTCCGTACATAGTATAAGTATAAGTCCACATAATTAGAAAGGAAGGTTCGCGCTTGATTTAGCACAAACCGCACACCACTGTACACACATGCGAAGAAGCTGACTACTTGGCATACTTGTGACGTACATAAGGTTTACACGGAGTCTCGAATATAACTCCTGTGGGAGAGACTTAGATAACGATGAAGTTATCGGCATAGTGCACGGCAGGTCACAGGTGTGCTTCGGCATGTATGGATCAGGAAAAAGGAACACCCAGAAATTTGTCTGCAGAGCCGAGCCGGGAAATAGTTATACATAAGTGACTTACACCCATCCATGGAGCCTCTCAATGCGCATTCGCATCGCGAGCAGTTTCTCTTCATGATCTTCCCGTTCGTTCAATAATCCATCATCATTTTATTCATGAGTCCATCAAATCCTCAACATATAAACCATGATCAATTCACAACACCTTCTGCTGCTCTCACAGAAGGAATGATATTCAAGTCTCTCAGTGACATGCAAGAGCCGATAGACCCCAGAGTATCTGTACCTTCAACTCCAGCTCAGATTAAGGAAGGTCTCATCCCACAACTACATGTCCTAGTTTCTTCCGATAGTCGTGGTTCCGGTACTGTACACGACAAAGAAGAGAGTTCTTCCTCTCAATATGACAAAGAGCCGATATATGTACGTGGACCAACTTGTTGCAGAAAGACGAACAAACCCTGACCTAGGTATATGTACAGGTAGACTTTGCAGAAGGCGATCCACGTAACCCTGCAAACTTCTCCAAACGTAAAAAATGGCTTATTACCGCATTGGCTTGTTTTTCAACCCTCATTGCTTGTGAGACCCCTTTATCAAACATAAAGCATTCTCATCTAAGTAGAAACCAGCGTCAACTGCATCAGCTTATAATATGGGATTTCCGTCTATGATAAAGGATTTGAATTGCACTGAATTACAGGCCACCGCTGGACTGAGCGTATATGCAGCAGGATTCGGCATCATCCCTCTCGTAACAGCTTCATTCAGTGAAGAGTTCGGAAGACTTCCTCTTTACATTGGATCCGGAATCGGATTTGTCCTGATGTATCTCATGCTTGCATTGTATGTCTGACAATGTCTTTCGAGGTTTGCATTCTGACTTGTTTCAAAGAGCAAAAAACGTACAAACAGTTATCATTGCCCGTTTTCTCCAAGGTGCATTTGGTTCCACAGGGGCGACAATGGTCGGGGGTACAATCGCAGATATATGGTCATCTCAGGAGTTGGTGTTCGTTTCATGTGGTCCAAGAATCATACTCATTGACAACTTAGGCGAGGGTTGCCTATGTCCATATTTGCAGTAATGGCTATTGGAGGGACCGGTCTTGGCCCAATAATGGGTGGCTGGATTGAAATGAATACAAAACTTGGCTGGAGGTGGATTCAATGGATTCAGATGATGTATGCAAGGCCTCATCATTTTGGGGTTTCAGCTGACGCAACTTCAATATAGAATCTCCGGATTTTACCTTGTCTTGTTACCATTTATAATGAAAGAAACAAGAACGTCGATTCTCCTCACTCGGATCGCAAAGAAAATAAGAAAACAGACAGGTGATTCTAGATATCGTGCAAGAGTGGAAGATGAACGTGCGAGTCTTAAGAATATCATATATATATCATGCACACGACCTGTTTGTGCGTTATTCGGTCTCTTGGCACCCTTCATTTTTTACTTACTATGGAGTATACCCTAGACCTTATGCTCACCGAACCTGTTGTTGCGAGCTTCAGCGTGAGTCATAATGTGATTTATGCTCAGCTTGTTCTGATGGAACTTAGTTGTGGATTGGATTTGCATGGGGGGTGTTGTACTGCATGATTGAGTAGGTTTGGTTAAGCTTCATGCCTTGTCATAAGCTCATTATATGCAGGTCGGTGCCGGGTGTATTCAGCCATCTACATGGCTTCAATGTCGGGGAAACGGGTACCGCTTTCGCGACTATGGTGTAAGACCCGACAGCCCTTTCTACTTTTCTTGTGCTGATCGACTTTTCAGTATTGGTACAATACTAGGATTCCTAACCAACTTCTACCAAGAGAAACTTTATCAGTACGCAATCAGGTTACTTATTTTTTGGTTCTCCCACTGATTTGTGAAAAAGAAAATATGTCCATACTCGAGGACCTGAAGCCAGGCTCTACATGGCATGCGCTGCTGCCATTTTACTTCCAATAGGCATGTTCGTGTATGCCTGGTCATCGTTTTCAAGGATACATTGGGTTGTACTAGCTATTGGCATTGTTGTAAGTTTGGTTCAGACAGGCAGTCTGTTTCTTGGCTGATATCTATAGCTCTATACGTGGGCAACATTCATCATCTATCTAGCTGTTTTCACATACCTCGCTGATTGGTAAGTCCACTTCTTATCTATACATGCATGGGTTAATGCTAACATCTATCTAGTTATGGTCCCTACGCATCCTCGGCATTGGCGGGGCAGAGTCTCGCTAGTCCGTTTGCCGATTCTTCTACAATCCGAGTTTATTCTAATTTCAGCCTACAGGAAACCTATTTGCAACAGTGTTCCCACTCTTCACACAGCAGATGTATAGGAGACTGGATTACAAGTGGGCAAATACCCTTTTTGGCTGTGTAGCGGTGGTATTAGTGCCTATTCCTCTGGTAAGTGGAGTAAATTTTGACGTCAACAAAGGATCTTTACATAGAACCTTTGACAGGCTCTTTTCTTCTACGGTCCTGCAATCCGGATACGCAGCACATTCTCACGTAGAGTGATGAACAGCTCAAAATAGTCGACATGCTTTGCTCTTCTCGATACGTTTCATACCCCTTATGACCATAGACCTTGTTCACCCATCATTTCGCATGTTAATATCTGAATAGATATAGATTCTGTATCAAACCCGTGTGCATTCACACTGTAGTCTTTAGTGAATCTTGTAGAATTAATTCGAAATATCAGCTCGGATACTATAATCCAGTTGTATATACCGATATACCTCTGCAACTGAACGGCCAAAGGGTTACTTCTGAAGATAACGAAGGTACGAACATCACAAAGATAAAGATGGAAGACCATCAGAACAGATAAAAATCGTATGGTGAGAATGAATACATCATAAGTAGCTCGTCAATATACGTGGGCAGGGATGAGATGATATACATCAACGATCCGTCATTTCATATTATATCTATGATCTGGGGCCATATGCTACAAGATTTGTAAGTTGTCAGTCAGAACGAAGTGCACGTATGCGCATCACCTGAGGAGGCCAACGACTACCTGTAGAATGGCAAGTAGGAAAGGTATCCACCTAGGTCGGGTCAATGATAGGTCCTCAAATCCTCAAGAGTAATATCACTCACGTCGACATATTGAATTTAGCTGCCTTATATAGCCCTGTTGCAACAAAACCCAGAACAGCAGAACCAACAACGGCAGCAGCGACACTCGTTGTCAAGAAAGTGAGCACAACAAGCAGAGCAAAAGCAAGCCTAGACCGCCGTTCATTGATCTTTGGTGGAGGTTTCGCAACATGAGGTAAATCTGCGACTCGGCGATTTCCCGTGGGGGTTGATGATACAGAGGTCATAGAATATGAGCTTCCTGGCGTGAAGGTGCGTGGGGAAGGAGGAAAATTATAATTCCAGAAGGTATATGCCCCACATAGCACAAAAATCGGCGTATAGAAAATCAGAGTCCAGTAGAGAGTGAAGCGAAATATATCTATTGGCGTAGAACTGGTTAGTGAATCACGCGTCCCAACAATATTAAGTAGACCGACCACTAGCAAAGTACAGATATTCTCCGTCTGGTTGAGCTGGTTGTTTGTGCTCGATATGAAGTATTTCGATGCCCGGATTGTATAGTGACGGCCATGATGGTGTATGCGATTGGTTTGCCATAAAATAAATGAACCTGAAGGATATATAAAAATGATGGTTTAATTCGTTGCTGATAGAAAGTTGTTATAAAGTAAAGGTCATAGCATGTTGGATGGTAACCTCGACCAAAGATACACAATATTTGCTGAAGCTGGGATCGATATGTTTCGAGCAAAGAAGGTGAAGATCAAGTCGTGGTATTGGAATGAGGCTGAACAGATGGTGTATCATGTGATCACACGAAAATAAATAATATTTAAATACTTAGCTATCCCTCCAATCGTGTCCAGTGTATGTCTCAACTGTGAATATATGTATTCGTTGTAACCAACAAAGACCTACCCCTATGTGGTGTCAACTGCGTATCCGACTACAAGTTTATAATAGATTCTAGGTTAAAACATTCGAACTCGAACTTTCAGGGCGTGGCGTTCAAATTTGTTTTTATCATTCATAGCACACCAATCTGCTGTCTTGGATAGCTCCACTGAATAGATGTGGGCCACTATGGGCGTAGGTATTAACACCGACTGTTTGAATTCCAACAGCCACTGTTTAACATATGATCTTCAACTGACCCTTAGATCCATTGTGCGATTAGAACATAGAATCACCTTCTAGGAAGTACTCATATACATATGCTTAGAACTCCTATCAGTCCGGAAGTGTGAAACATGCATATGTTCATCGGTTACTGCGGTGGTATGATTCAGTGTGATTGAATCTCCCAATCCCAAACACTAGATAATGCGGTGGAGTAATGTTCAAAACGAGGGGTCTATTTTGGTATAACGTATCTGGAAATTACTAGTTCTATTACAGGATATACATCAAATTAAGTGTACAACACTAAGGGCGTTTTTGGCCCTTTTAATCACATATATGAAAGTATAAAGATATTTTCTTTGACGCTGTCAAATATTACTGCGCGGACCATAAAACTAGACACGGCTGCGCGCGTTGGTCAACGGAACAAAGAGTACAGTTTTGCATTTTTACTTAAAATCACATGTTTCTGGGGGTGGTGTTTAGCTTGGGGTCTCGCTTGCGTAGGTCAATCATAGCATACCAAATTGATTGTTAAAAAATTTGACGGAATGGGCCGAAACAGGTGCCAGTGGATTCGATTTGGTATGGGACATAGCAGCCATTTGTCCAGGTATTATTGAGCCAAGATGAAACGTTCATGTCGTCATTTTCAAAGGACATGTCACGCTTGCCGTCGTAGTACATAGTCATGTCATGTAAGGGTGAAGGGCGAAGCTCTTCTTGGATGACGGAAAGGTTTTGAAGACTTTCGGGGACTAGTGGTGTCCCTTTCAACTCCGTCATTATTTTAAAATTGTAGATGACGGAAAAGGCGATAGCATCCTGGATGTTTGAAGCGCTGACGACCTCATTAGTGACAACTGGAACCTTCATAATATCTTGAGCTATGGTGATTTTGGACAAATCTACATAAATAATTATTACAGATTCTCCAGTTGAATGCATCGGAGAACTTACCGGCTGTCTGGCACAGAGTTGACCAATATTGAGGAAGAAGTTTCAGCGCATATATGTACAGGCCGTCAGAAGTAGATGGGCAGGAAAGTTGTACAATATCAGCCACTTCGGAATGAATGTGGACGTCTTCAAGAAAAACGCAAAAGAATGTGTGGTATTCCGTCGGAGACAGAGCCAAACGAGAGGAGAATGTAATGGTAGGAACGCAGTCCATGAGCTCCCCCGAAACAGGGACTGGAATGCGATGCGCGGGTGCGGTGACAAGGTTGGAAGCTGACGAGGGCCGCATGTTTGGAGAGCCGTCTATGTCCAAGGAGATAACAAGATCATGATCGACACCTCTGCTTGAAAAGGAGGTATCTGTGAGTTCTGAAGTGTAGAATTCAATGCTAACGAATGTCTGGGGTTGGGTGTCAAAAGAGAGGTTGGAGAGAAAGCCTGGTGCAAGGTATGGTGAAGGTAGTGGGGAGGCCAGTGTGGAACTGTCAGCCGAGTAGAAGGATACAGGTGAAGCAACAAGGGGGGAAGGTGAAGGAGCGACTATGTTATCGAGTTCTGTATCGACCTTGACTTTTCTAGCAAGCATCTGACGTGATTCAGAGCGTTCTGACATGTCAGAGGAGCTACTGCGCTCGAGAGGTTCGCGACGAGTCAAAAGTTTAAGTACTGGCTCAATTGTCAGTCGCGTCGACGCAGCAATATATAAATGAATTACCGCGTTCTTCTGAGCAGGTATCGCGTAGCTGTTGTAAACGGCTCCCTACTTGCTTGGGAGTTCTACGCTTGCCGGTCGCCTTGAAGATAAAATCCGAGATGAAGCGATTACGTTTAGGAAACCGTTGCAGAAGCTTAGGGTCGCGTGCTGAACTAGGGCGATATTTTTCGAGGGCTGTTGAATACCAACTCGTTAATTATAGCCAAGGTGTTGGGCGAAAAGGGCCAACCTTCTAATAAAGCTACCTCAATGTAAGGTGGCCATACCGCCTCCTTTCGTTCTTTCAACGTCTTCCACGTTTTGCGTCCGGTATCCGCGTAGGAGATATTGGACTGGTGTTTCCCGTCATCTTCACGAGGCTTGTATGAAAATTCATCAACAGATGAAGTTGCAAAGTAGCCTTCTAAGAACGGAGGGGTCTGCGCTGGCTTCATATCTTGAAAGGATGCGGCTGGAGTTGTGTTGGCCAAGTTCACAGTTAAATATATAACTATACGTCGTCAGTTAAGAAGCGGTCTCACCGCCGAAATTTCAATTTACTTCTTTGTCGCGACGCATTAGGAAACGCCTAGACATTCGTTGTCTACCTGTTTTGCCCATCTTTGTGGCATGGAAGCGAGCAAATAGTGGTTGATTGAGGAAAGAACAGGTGATTGCCAATTCACCTTTGCATGCCATATCGGGGCATATTCGATCATACCCAATTGCTTAAACGAATATTTAATTTTGTTATGTTGATTATTCCCTAAATAGTGCTCTTCCTCAAGCCAAGGCAGAGCCACAGATAAAATAATTATCAGGAAAATTAAATATCATATATTCCCTGTAAAGGTACTACCAGGTACTATCAGCTCACAAACCCAAACCTAACATCACAAGCAAGACTTTACTTTGGTTGATGGAATGTTCTTTGAGTTCGATCTTCGTCTACAAAGGCCGATCTAAGACTACAAAGAAGCAAAAAATTGTGAAGACTTTTTTGTTTTGACTCAGATAGAAATGCCAAGATTGGAGCGAACCTGGTTTATTTTATGCATGATGAAAGGTTAACATACCCCGTTGTAGTTTAGCAGTGGTTGTCCAGGATGTTGTAATACCTACTTACGATGTCGGCGCCGTCAATACAATTCAAATTTGAGTTGGTTACCACATCTCCGGCTCCGCGATACGCATCTTCAACTTTGAAAATAACATCTACACTATCGCAAATACTCAGTTTTTCAAGAAATTTGGAGAGGGGTAATGTCAAACTAAGTTTGAAACTCACATAACCTCGAAAGGGCAAGAACCCTAAGTGCCATTCCCATATAACAAATATATGTTTCCGGCGGCGGTCGAGCCCGTAAATGCTCCGAAAAACATAAGCCACAGGGGGAGACCTTGGCTCTGGACACTTGGGACACTCAATATTTAGTACTCAATGTTCAGCAGTAACATTGCTTCCGAGGCCTGGAGCATGCTCAACACATCTATACGGCGTGTTTCACGTTGGAGGCTCTTTTTTTTCCTTCGGGGAAAAGTTGCAGCAATGTAATATGCTCGATCTACTTGAACGCGATGATATCGGGGTTAACGCAGCGATATTGCACTGTTAAGAAATAATATTTATTATTGGAATTTACTTCGTTGAAACATTCACTTCTGGAACTCACGATCCCCTCCCTTGGGAAATGTAGATTTGCGTGATGAGATAGATAGATATTTGAGTAAGAGCCACAGCACCGATTTGATCTCCAGAGAATCACAAGGTTCATGATTGAAGCTCTTTTGAATGGTTCACCCTCATATAAAGAGTGAAATAACAACTTTCGGACCTTTCTGTATGAATTAGAGTAATGAAAGAGTGTCTTTGCGTTCGGAACGTCTCTTGAGTTCTAGAATTATCCGGGGGCCGTTTGTATTCGTTCACAATACCGGTTTCTGTGGTGATGGAGATATTATTATTGGTACCGTGAAGAATGTGTAGCTTGATATGTAGAGCTTACTCGCAAAGATATTACGTGGCAGGCTGGCAGCCGAAACCCCATGAGAAAAATGTTTGCTCATGTTATAATTAGAGGGAATTGTGATCATCCAATGATGTGAACTGAAATAATTTCGGTTAGTCTGCAATTTTGGGGTCTTCAAGTTGTCATAGACAGAAAACACCGACCAGCTTGTGTGGATGGATCCTTTGCAAGGCATGGATGACTCCTCAACCGATGATGATACAGCTTCCCAGACTACTGAGGATGACCCACAAGTACCCGAAAACCAAGCACCAGCACCATTGCCAGCTACAATACCTGCAGTGATACCACCCCAGCCAACTGTACCGCCAACTATCAACCGAGAACGGCCACACTATGAACTCCGGTACACCTTACGTGGACATAAGGATTCAATATCTGCGGTTAAATTTAGCCCAGATGGAAAACTCTTGGCTTCTTGTGGTTCGTCCTAAAGCCCAATGTGTGTATTGTATTGACCACCTTGGTTTGACTAATAAATATCAGGCGCGGAAAAAGTTGTCAAAATATGGTCACCGGAAACCGGAGAATTTCTAAGGAACTTAACTGGTCACACACAAGGACTCTCTGACATAGCGTGGTCTTCTGATAGCGTTTATCTCGCTTCCGCCTCCGACGACACTACCATCCGGATCTGGGATGTGGAATCTGTGCGATAAGCATCTCTCTGCTTACTGCCAATTTTCTAAAGCTTTCGACATAGGGACTAACTCACAAAACACTGAAGGGTCACACAAAATGGGTGTTCTGTCTTAATTATAATTCCGCCTCAAATCTCTTAGTTTCTGGTGGCTGCGATGGTGATGTACGGATCTGGAATGTGGCGAGAGGTAGCTTCCCTGACGCGATTCTCCCTTCCCTTAATGTGAACTAACGCGTTGTGTCTAGGAAAATGCATGAAAACACTACATGCCCACTTAGATTATGTGACTGCAGTACATTTTAATCGGGATGCGACTTTAATTGTGTCTTGTGCGTTAGACGGATTAATGTAGGTTAAAATTTTCACTATTTTGCAAAATCTGACCTTTTTTTAGACGTATTTGGAATACAAGCGATGGTCAGTGCTTAAAAACTTTGGCGGAAGGTCATGATGCCATCTGGTAGGTACTGTAAAAAAATTATTGTTTCGATTGCTTAATAATTTTTTACTAGCCAACACGTACAATTTTCTCCCAATTCAAAATATATTCTTTCCACCGCTCATGACAGTGCCATACGATTGTGGGATTACCAGACAACTCGTTGCCTGAAAACATACACCGGTCACACAAATTCCCAGTATTGCATATCAGCCTGTTTCAGCGTTACTGGTGGGAAATGGATCGTTGCTGGAAGCGAGGATTCTAAGACTTATATATGGGATTTACAAACTCGGGAGGTGGTACAGGTCTTAGAAGGACATACAGGTCGGTTCTAAATGCTGTTTTAGAACATTCTGACTTAAGTTGTTTTTGTACAAAGATGTTGTCGTGGCAGTTGCTGTAGGTGGTGGTACATTGCCAATTTGTTTTCCCACTAATCCATTGATTTATAGACACATCCGATACAAAACATGATTGCAACTGGTTCGATAAATTCGGATCTTGCTGTCAGGATATGGTGGGACCAAGGAAACAGGAAGCAGAACTGATATTTCTACACTTTTATCTGACAGCGCAAGACCGAGCCAAAAATTATGTACCTATCTTGAATTCGATGTTGTTTGTAATTGTATTGTACAATCCTTCCACGTATTTTTATGAAAGTGAAGAGAAAAAGAAACATTACATGAATGTAAATGACTTGGTTCGTGCTGTTGAAATTTCTATTATGCATGCGTGCAAACTTCTGTTACTTCATAGGTTGCGCATGTCGTAAGCCTAGTAATTTATGGTAAACAAAAATAAAGATAAACTATGCTGAGCACACTGACCAATTGCGACCTCCTTATCTTCTTCAGTTAAGCCTGAATCATGGGCCTCCAAGAAGGCATCAACCTGTAAGAAACAGTTAACACAGCACTGGAGAATATGGTGAAATATAAACCTCATCAAGCACTTCGTCATCTTGTTCCTCATCATCCAAATCATCATCTTCCTCGTCGTCATCCTTAGCATCATCAATGGCGAAAGGTGTACGCTCCATAAGCGCAGCATTTGCTGCCTGTATCATGGGCATAGGACCAGCACTGTCGGGTGTAGTTGGAAGGGTTTTCTGTAACTCGCTCGTGGTAGTATTAAGTGCGAGAGTTGATGATGATGCAGTAGCAAGTGTTGGAGAACTGCTGGCAGCTGACAAACTGGATTTGGATGATTTTTTTCGCATCGATGGGGTGAGCAACGATTCTCTCGCTTTAGGTTCTTCCAATTTAGTATACCTCCCAAATGAAGGACGATGGATGACCTGGATTGCACATTTGGATAAGTCTTGGGGTATCTCAACCACTTCAAAAACTCACCTGATGTTTGCCAATTGTTTTCCCAATCTCGTCGGTAACCATGTTGAATATTTTCTTATTGCTATCCGAAGCAATTGATGTCCAGATATCACCCAATATACCACTGCTGGAAGGAGGCAGCTCTAATTCTGTGACTGGCTCTAGTTTGAAAGAAGCTGAAAGGTCTGTCTCGAAGAAAGACTCGAGGACTTCGTCAGCAAGGACAACCATTCGGAATCTAACATAAAATGTGAAAGACCGACACCAATCGTGATCTAGCAATAAATCTTACGTAGCTAGGTTTAGATATGGCTGGTTTGGTGCAACCGAAACTGGGGGAGCTTCATCCTTTTCAGACTCATCTTCTGATTGTGGAAGCAATGCATCGCCATATTCAAAGGCGTTGGTCATGAACCGACTTACTGCCCCAAGATATGCATCGCCGATTTCATAGCGGAAAATAAACTAAAGATCATAAATTGCATGCCATTTTTTGACCACCGAACACTAACCAAGAAAGACTCCGAAAGGGTTAATACTTCGTCTTTTGTTAGATATCCGTCTTTGTTCTTGTCGTGGAGGTTGAAGAACCATTCGATATTTTCCATCAGATCATTAAACATAACACCATCAAGACCAGATACGAGATCCTGCATAAAGTTCAATAATGAACGCTTATTGGTTGATTCTCGACATACCTGGAACGACAATGCTCCTTTGCAAGATGTATCCCAGAAATAGAATAAACGATCGATGAAGTCATGCTCCGCTACCTCGCGATCTACGCGTTGCTAGACGTGTTACATGAGCATATATTCCACAACATAGTAATGAGATTTCACACCTGGAACCCGTTCTTTACAATCTTCTCATCCCGTGCCCATGTGACTATCTCACTCAAAAAATGCTGGAATGTGCGTAGCCCAATACGTGTCTCGACCTTTTCTTCTTGACCGTCGTTTGTATTTAACAAAGAAGGGGGAGGAGCAGCAGCAGGGAGAGGGGGAATAATGCACATAGCTTGATACAATGCATCATAGATCAGGCCAGATTGTTCCTTGTTGAACCTACCGAGAGACTTAAGATTACGAACAGCAGAACGTTTAGAGAACGATTCGATGCTGTGGATAATTTCATTTCTGAAGCGTTTTCGCTCAGAAAGGATAGTTTCATCGGTGATTACAGAGAACTCCCGAAATGAAACGAGTAGAAGTTCTTGGAAACGAGTGATTGCACGTGCCCTCGGGTCACTAGAGTTTGGGTGGGCGGATTCACCGAGAGAAGCGAAATAATCTCTCATCAAACTTTCAAAACCGGACAATTAGATAACCGGTAATAATGAAATTCCGAGACGAGACAACACTCACTTGAGGAAACCGCCATCATCTTGGATCTGCAACAATTCTTCACCATTAATCTTCAATATAGCTGTAGTTGTGAGACTTCATTAGGTCAACAGTTCACATATTTCGTATGCACAACGGACCTAGTCTTTAATGAAATGAGGAAGAGACAGTCTCAAGTAGAAAACGCCACTTACCCTACTTGGAATAACACTTTGGGCCCCATGCAAAAGAAGCAATCCACAATACGAAAAGCGAACACCATCGGCATACTATTGATGAACCTTAAAAATAATCATCAGTTAATGGAATCATTGATATGAGAAACAAGCCCACAAGCTGAGGAACCAGGGAAGAGAGGCAACCGATAATTGTACATCGACGTTATGGAAATGTTCATGAATGATGGGCAAACACCGCTGCACTAACGATTCGAATACGCGCTGATCAAGTAAAGTACCATGCATGGATGGTCTAAACATGTATTAGTAATTGCCACCACATAAAATTTTTGAGTGGCGATAACTAACGCGTAATATCCAGGTAACAGTCGGTCGCACAACACTTCGAGTAACCAAAATGCTTGTTCTTCCGACATATAACTGGGTTTGGGTTAGTTGAGGGCAACGAAGATTACTCGGATCTCACATAAGGATGGCTGCTGCCAGGATATTCATGGCCTTAGTAGACATAGTAAATCGCTGGGACGAGCCTAGGGGGAAACAAATTGCCAAATACCTGACAATACCCAAGCTCTGGATTCTTGAAAGAATATGCCTGCAATACTCTGCGGAGAGCATTGATACCATCCTCCGATTGGTAACCAGCATACTCAGGCAAACTTCGATGTAGATCCTTCTCAATATCCTCAGTGCTCGTACTTGTCTTTCCTTTGTTCTCTTCCAAAAGCTTTTCATAAAATCCAGGATTGGAAAAGCGAAGGAAAATAGAGCCCGAGAGCGTCTCCCACATCTCACCCCTCAACCTATTTGGTAAGCCAACCTGAACGAGACGCGTGCATTGTGGATAACGGAGCAAGGTTAGATTGCGGCCGTGCTCTATAAAAATTCTAGATTTAACAAGATATCGAACGCAACAATGGTAGCTTACTCTGAAGATAGGTTGACCACAACTTGACTTTCGATGCTTCTCTTAGTCTGGAAAAATTGATGGGTTTTGATATGAGATCAAGTACATGTGTAACGTACTTTTTGGGATCCCCAGGGAACTTGAAACGTAGACCAAGACCTCCGTGATATGTTGATTCTCTAGGTGAAGCCGACTCCTTTTCTTCACTGATGAGACTCCCATCCTCTCGCTCATTGTCAGCAACAGCAGAAGACGAAGAAACGAGAGCTTCGGAGTAACACGTCTTAACGAATACCTTCACCTGCTTCATCTGCCCCCGTTGAAGTTCTACCTTGAGAGTGTCACGAAGAAGCCCACAGAACAAATCTGCTGTAGGTCTCAGTGATGTCAGCTGAACAACCTGTTGATTTGAAAGATATCAGGCGTGAATTTTTTTTGTCAATATAGCATGAAAGTACAGACGATCTTCATGCCATGCCACATTAATAAACTGAGCGCGTAGATGCCAGCACGCGCGTTCAATCTCTCAACCCGACGTACTGGTGGAAAGTGGAATGGTGAATCGCACGGATTTGCGGTCAAGGGATGCAAACGCGAGATATGGCGGCATAATATATAGCTTTCCGGCCTACTCATATTATTGGTGAGTCCACCGTGAATAATGAGTGCCATGGTATATAGATACTTGCATAAGAATCCTCTACATCCTCAGTAAGACTGAGAACAGCATTGATATCCATACTCTCCACCTCCTGTGATGACCCACTTGCATGTTGACCATGAATCGCTTGAGTAGGTGGTAAAGAAAAGAATATCTGCGTCAGCTGCTCCTTAGTTGGCTCCTTGAAGTTGCGAAGCGCTGTAGAAATGGTGGCCATGATTCAGCAGTTTCACCCCGCCCAGGTTTGAAATTTTTTTGGAAGAGAGCCGAATTGTCACTTTGAAGAGATATGAGTGGGAGTTTCAACCTCTGGACGATATACCGCGTTGCGATACCAGATGGCAACTCGACTGCTGCACTAGAAGTCAAGCAGTTAGGGTTACCATATAAGGTACGGATCCAAGCACATGCACACAACACATGAATATCAAGCAATGTTCTTCGTAAATTAAAAGTATCAACATGCCATGTTCTATTCAGGCAGCTCGAGGTATCTTGCAGTTTCAAGCTAAAAGCTTCAGATTCGTGTATGTAAAGACAAAGACTATGCGGCGCTTTATCCAATAACCCTCGACCATAACCTCTTCTCAACACACGAATGTGGAAACAAGAGCGCTGTAATACCACATATCCCATGTGTACCTAGTAACTTCCACAACCGTAACCGCAGAACTTCCACCGAAAGCCAAGACAACTTATCTTACTCCAATAACGCTTACCCCGTTGAATCAGCCACGAGGCCCCGGTTTTCTCGCAATTACTAGATAGAAAAACAAATACTTGTTCCAAGGTAAATGAAGATATGAACCATTTTAGGTGAAATGAAGTATTGACGACAAAAAAGCGGCTAAGTACGAGCGGGTGTGCTAAGAGAAGCAGACAACCCGCTCACAAGGCACAACGCCACCTTATCGATTATCATCTAATGTGATAAAGAATTTCAAATCAAGACGCCTTGCAGCGTGTATCTATCTTATTGGGAAAACACGCCCCTAGACGGAACATGGCAGGACAAAAGGACGGCAACTGAATACCACAGATAGTAATAAACATTTTGGGATCCTGGGTCATAAAGCGACGTTAATGGCCTGACAAAAGAAGTTGTGGTCCTGCTTTTAAAAATCAAATCAATAAGACTTCATTTCGATGGAAGATTTTGTGTTTACCAAATTGAAACAGAGGGACTTCCCAAGGGTAAAAACAACAACCATTCCCCCGCAATACCGCCCCTGGCTTGTGGTACGCGTGGCGTTTTAGTTTCACAGTTGCAGTTATAGTAGGACAATTAGAGGTGCCGGTGATTCTCCATATCACCTTGTTGTTCATCTTTATGCAACCATTTGAATGAATACAGTATACCTGTTAGATCGGGACGGTCTAGACATGGGGCTCTAATCACCTCCAACCCCATACTCTCAAACATAATCGCGAGTTTGCGTCGGTACAAAGCCTTTTCTAATGGAATACTGAAGCATAAACGGATTGCATAAATAAAAACTTCTTCATTTCTGGTTCCTCGTTCTCGTAAAAGTATAATTACTACTGTCTATTGCATTACAACAACACGTCACAGTTCTCCTCGACTCTTCTTCGCTAGCCTCGTCGTTTTTTCTCTGCTTCTATCTAGTCGCAACAGTATCGTACTGTCGGGTATAGGATATGATGATGGAGCAATGGACTGGGTGTGGTAGTGGTGTGGCCAAGTGGTTGTCGGTGAGGTGGGGGAGGATAGGAGGTATGGTTAAGTGGTGTAAATGGTGTATTATTAAATGTCGGAAGGTGGGATTATGGCGGATAGTATGACTTGTGGTAGTCGGGAAAAATTTAGTCAAAGGTTGTAATGGGATCTAGGCGAAAGCAATTGTAGATGACCCATCACAACAAGCGCTGGATATGTGCATCGTGGCAGTAGCATGTCGTCAGCAGGTCCAGAGCAAAGAAAAACAATCCAAAAAGTAACTCCAATGCGTGAAATACAAGAGCGAGCGTGTGCAAAGCACGAGGCCCAGCCTGCATGCTTCAACACTACACTCCACGTGTACGCGCCAACACCCTTGCTCGTGCCTGCTCCATACTCGCACGTAACTCCGGGCTCTCCCACGCGCTCGCGTTTTCTTGAAAGCTTGTGCTAATCATGCCTGCGCTTTCAACGGACACTCCACGTGAATGTCCCATTCCGACTGCAAGTCCTCGACGTGAAGGTGTCCCATAGATAGGTGCCTCCGTGTACAACCGTGAATGTGCTGGTGAACAGTCAACAGAGTAACCCCTAGCCCGTGAACGCTTTGGGGTTGTCTCGCCTGCTGCTATGCGTCGTACGGAGGTCTCTCGCTTGATGGACCCTCCAAGCATCCGCTTCTTAGTGCTAGATTCGCCGTCATCTTCAACCCAACAATCGAGTCCATCATCTTCTGCATCTTCTGGCGTCTCGCTGGAGACAACAATTTCACGTCCTAATGCACGCTTGCCCTCTTCAATGAGCATAGAGAGCTTGTCACCAATCCAATCCATCTTTTGAGAAATGGATCAGTCGGCTGTGATGAAACAGGAGGGAAAAACAGACCTCATCTTTTTCATCTTCATCGTTAGCACCAGCGATTTCTGTGGTCTCTGATATGTGTGCTGGTACAGGGATGGGAATTGGGACCGGCCTGACGCGTGTAGTCCTGCGTGCAGCGACAGGACGCGGTCGTGCCACGATCTTGCGCGACTTTGAGGGTGTGAGTGTAACTACACTGTAATCATCCTTGAGGGAGTGCTGAACAGGAAGAAGTGCGTGCGCATGAGACGCGGTGACGACAGGAGTGGAAGGAGTGGGTACTGGTGGGGACCAATCACCGACATGATAAGGCGGAGGAGCAAGCTGGTGCTCCTTGTTGCGGTCACGCCAACTGAGGAAGTGTTAGCGATTTAGCCTAGTACAAGAAAACAGAACTTACAGTCGATAGACTGTCATGCCGACTGCTGTGCCGATAAGTGCAGCATTGAGGGCAGTGGAGACGATAGAGCCAGCAAGGCCGCGACGGCGTTTCATGGGTGGAAGTTCTACGTGGAGAAGGAAAATGAGACGGTCAGTCATAGCCATCGGTAAAAGAGGGAGTGTGGGTAGGATTGGCAAAAAAGGAAGGATATGTTAACTCAGGAGAAAAAAGCGGCGAAGAGAGGTGATGAGGAGAGCGGATAAAATGAAAAATGAAGAGGGGACAGGTAGAATAAGCACAAGGCTCAAGAAAATAGAAGAACTGAAAGTCAAAAGCGAACGAAAGTATAATGGTATGAGAAGAAAGGACTTTCTCTGGAGGGGCATATATAAGAAGGCGGACATGCGGAGAACATGAGGTTGCAATGCGTTACAATGCAGTGCTAGATCCACGGCATATGGTATGCTACTGGCGTGCGTAATCCACAGCACGGAAGCCACGCGCAAAAAGAAGAATAGGTGATCAAGTTATGAATTAAAAAATACGCACCATCGTTGTCTGCGTTCTGCTGATCTTCGGCAATTGCGATAGTATGAAAGGAGCGCTTTCCATAGTGATTCGTGACGGGAGCGGATGCCGAGTCGGAGGGTGTCAATGATGACGAGACGACGCTGTCTCGAATCCGTTGTTGTTTGCGAGAGAGGGGTTGTGGTATGGGGTAAGGAGAAGATGGTGATGGTGAAGGGAGGTGAGGTCGATGAAGGAAGTTGGGGTTTGAGATCGCGTCGGATGCCGTGGAGGGTGTTGAAGAGAAAGGCATTGAGACAGGAACGGGGAATCTGAAGGTGAACGGGAAGAGCATCGCTGGAAGACCGAGCTGGCGGTGAGTGTCAGTGTCAAGGAGAGACAGTCTTAAAGAGTAACGTGACCTTGAGTGAGATACATGTTTTATGTAATAAATTAATCAAATCATCAATGCTTCCACCATCATCGTCCAGGCTCGTTACTCTCCCTCTCGAGCTCATCGATACCATCCTCAATCACATTTCTGACCCTCTTCACCTCCTCGCTTTCGCTCTCGTTAGCCGCGCATGCTCTACCCTTGTCGTTCCGAATCACATCCAATACCGTCATATTCGCATCCGTCATCGCTTCCCGCGTTTGTGGGCTCATCTTGCTCAACGCGCTGACCTTGCTGCACGCATCGTTGATCTCCGTGTATGCCGCCATGACGACTATTCAGCTCCAGATCTCTACCCTCGGTTTCTTCACCATGATATGCACCAGCGTCTAGTAGACGACTCGGAAGACGCCCGCATCCGTAACATTTGCACAGCTCTCTCTCATATGCGCTCCCTCCACACCCTTTTGTGGTTCTCAGATGATAAGCGGTTCACCTCTACTAATGAAATTGCTGTTATGCGTGCTGCGCAAGCATTACCCGCTCTCGCTCGTGTTCATTTGTCGGGTCTCACTGGCAGCTGTGCCCCCGGCTTCTCTATTGACCACTTGAGCTCTGCTTACCCGGTTCAGTTTATCCATTCCTATCATACTATACATTTAATCATTATTTATCCAGGTATGGAACTTCAAGAACCTACATACGCTCTGCCTAGATGGCCCCGCATGGGTTCGCTCAGACAATGCACCGCATATATTCCATCTTCTTGCCCGTTGCCCGTCCCTTGAGGTCCGTCTAATATATATCATCGATCCGATTATTTCCATTACTAATTTTCTATTAATTGTAGCATCTTCATCTCCCGGTTGACATCTTGGCTCAGCCCCATTCTCCGTCTATACCCAACCTTCCCAACTTAACTCGCCTTCATCTTTTTCTCCAAGCTGGCTTTGGCACAGGCACAGCGTACATCCTTGATCGAGCTGTTGTTGATTTTCTTAAGATCCTCCCTAATCTCCAGGATCTCACTTGGACTCCGGTCGTCCGTGATTTGCGCTTGCCGCGGGATATCCTTCCAAATTTGCGCAGCTTTAAGGGAGGTATGGGGGTTCTACTCGCACTTGAAGGAGTGGAGGGATGGGAAGATGATCCATCTGATAGCAGTCTGAGCGAAGATGGAGAACACCATACTCCCGCTTTTCGCAGCCCTCTCCAACGCCCCATCAAATGTCTCGATATTTATGGACTTGATGTGCCGCTTTTATTGTCACTGAAGTGCATTGATCGGTCTTTTCTTAGTTCTTTGCAGTTATACAGTATCATTAATGATGTCTCGCTCCTAAATTGCAATGAATGGGGCAGTATCTTGCAATCGTGGATCACTGGCGATACATTCAATCTGGCCCTGTCTCTTCCCCTTGGATCCCCCACAGTTGTGCACCCATATACAGCAAGACGTGAGGAGGCTTCCTCTCCACCACCTACCCCATTCACACCTGAATTCTCTGGATATACTTTCCCTTCTCATTCGGATTTCACCAGAAAGCCACGAGCTCGTCTCAATATAACTACGAACCGTGCACTCATGCTCCTTGGTATCCTTGGACGCGCGTTTCCTAACATCAAATGGTTGGGCGTGCCGGTTCTTAGATCAGTTCATGTTTTGGAAGGACCTGAAGAATTTGATTCTCACACGAAATCCATAAAAGAACAATCTGAGGCAAATACCAAAGCAAGGATATTGCGAGTGCAAGCTGGAGTTTATGTTGCTGTAACCTCTATACGTGACGGACTGGATGCTGAAGAGGACGAACATTTGAAGGAAGCCGAATACGCGCAACAATCTGATGGAGATATGAATATGCTGCTAGTAAGCAATACGTACTAAACATCCAATGACACCAATATTCTAACACACTCAACCAGCGAACCATCATCACACAGCTATCTGAGTTCCGTTCCCTTGAGATTTTACGTGGTCGCGCTCTTTGGGCCGCTGCAGGTCTTGATATGCGTCTAATCCCGTTTGACAAAACTGGTATATAGCGTATCTTGATGAGATCCCTGATTATTACTAATGCTGCCTTTCCAGTCCCCCGCTTGACACCAGACATAAATTCAACGCCAAAGGAACGCACACGTCGTGTAATGCACAATGCAATTGGCGCGCTCGCCCAGGCATGTCCACAACTACGTGCATTGGATCATGATCAATTACATGCTCGCCGGGGGCATTGGTCACAGATTGTGTTGAAACGGGAGATTGTGAATCGCGAGGGCCACGGCAACTCAGATGCAAACATCGAAGAACACAGGGTTAGCTATTCTGTGGAACGGCCCTCACCAAAGTATGTTGTCAATCATATCTCTTAGTTCTCTTTCCCACCTGACTTTTTTCGATAGCGATCCCTTCGACGTCATGGGTAGCGTATTCTCGTGAAATCAGCATCAGAACAGCAGACCCAACCTTACCCCTCCTCTGGCTCATTCATTTTATGCAATGGATACGAACTTGCGTCGGGTACGCACCTCGTTCTTTTGTTCTGATTTTTTTGCTTGTAAATATGCTTTTGTGTTCATTTTGCTATCAGGTACATGTTATACATTCTCCGTATCTTGATATTGCACCATTTCGTTGCACCACTGTGATGTTTATCCATTACGACCACTTTACGAGATAACCCCGTTGCTTATATTGCCTATCCCAGCTATCGACAGTAGAAGTTTTGAAGAATCATTACCTATTCCCCGACTGGCATCAGTTCCGGAAGTGATGTCTAAGATCACTATCAAATAAAAATCGTGCACTATTTATTTTCGGGATCATACGAATCATTCAATTGCACAACAATATTTGTGCTACCACTTCTACTTCTTTCTGATGCTCCATTGGTAACATTGCTAAAATTTAAAGAAATATACAGTCCGCTCAGAGTGCGTCATGAAAATTATTAACCCCTGCGACAAGGGCCGCAGTTTGGCTATCTGAGACCATTGCATGAGACAGGGCTCGTGTAACCGTTTGGTTTCAACAGCATAGAGTGGTTTGTCAGACGTTCAACATCAGTTAATCACAGTGATCGCACCTCATACATCCGCGTTACAAAGTCTCTCTCCTAGGTTTTACGAACTGACGCAGATCTGTGAGTGACGTTTGTGGACAGGCACAAGAAAGAATAATCGGGGACTAGCAACCTCCGTTCAACAGGGCCTACAATTCGTTGTTCAGAATTATCAGCCACCACTCCCAGATATTCGATCATGTCGCCACAGAGAATGGAAATCCCAACTAATATTTGTACGACATATACTTTACGTATGATGGCTCTAACCTACAGAAACTAGGCTCTCCAGACAGTAAATTCCGCCCACGGAACTAGCAAAAAAACACAAGTGTTCATTGATAATTCCTATTCGAACTCCGTACCCCGTCATCATGCGCAACCGAGCGCAACCGCCGCCCGTCGCCCGCTTTACTCGGAATCTCCGTGATCGCCGATACAAGTCGATCGATCAGGCCAGCTTGTAAAGTGCGGAAGAAAGAGTTTTGGGAAATTTTAAAATCACCATATGTGTTACCCCACAGATCGGTAAAGTAGTTTGAGATGTTTGTGTATGTAGCCTTTAACCTTGCAAAGAATTGTGGTTTCGGCGAATGCGGAAGTGGTCATGTCTGTTGGGTGCATGGTATTCTTGTTTTAACAAGAGACAATGCGCATGATGCTATCATAATATGGCCCTCATCTTCATTGATATTGGAGTTGAGAAGATTTTCCCTCTTTAAACACGGCATTCCTTCGGTTTCCAGCATATGTACTGAACCCAAGTATTGTCGGAACGTATTTACCGGACAGAAGCAAATTAAATCAAATTCAATGACGAGTCTCGGAATGTCTTCCGCTGCAAAACACGCTGATGGTCCAACGCATATGGCTGCTGAAAATCAGGTAGTCATGGAGTTCATTTGACGCTTTTTTTTTGAATCCAGAAACACGATCATTGGGGCATGGCTCTATGGTGATCTTTACATGCAATGTACCGTTTAGATCATGGATGTTTTTGCAATAGTGTGATGACGGTGCTGTATGGTCAATTCTATTTAGCTTCTTTATGTGTGCTGAGGATTTTAGCCTTATTTCGAATAGTTGTTTGCGACGCTTCTGCTTTAGGGCCGATTTGCTTATGGGGAGCCCTCTGTTGAGGAATGGCGTGTGTTTCTTGTTGTGAGACCTTCGGCTGCCCTTTTTGCTTCTTTATCTGCACGTTCGTTGCCTGGTATTCCCTTGTGTCCTAGTATCCACACGAATTCTAGCCTGATGAGAGGGTTAGTATGTAAAAAAGTTTTATTTCTATGTGTATCTGGTCAATTATTATAAGTGTTGACTGTATATCGTGGCTACGAGTTGCTTTGATGGCTGCTTCACTGTCTAGCATTACTGCTGCCGTTTCTATTTCCGGCGCTCTTTTGGTAAATTCAATGGCTAGGAGTATGCGTATACATTCCGCCTCGTAGACGGTGTGTTCTTCGGTACTGAGGTGGTAGTGCATTACTTGGGTTCGCGGAAGCCGTTGAACAGGACCGCTGATGCGCCTATTTTCTCTTTATAGTCGAACCCGTCCGAGTCAGTATAGATCTTCACGTCGGGGTTCCTTGTTGCGTCCTTGCGGATGGCTGTGTCGATAGGGTCTATGGTATTTGACGCTTGGTTATCCACGTCGTTCTGATTGGAAACTACCGTTTGTCGAAAAATGATACCCTTCCGTCCCCATTCCGAAGCGAGAAAAAACTCTGGACTTCATAACATTTTCACCATGCGATGACCTCGGCCATAGGAAAAGCTTGACATGATTCGTGTCTTTAAAGACCATCCTGGGATAGTCTTCCTTTCAACCAATCTGACCGGTATTGGAATCTTTCATGACCATGTTCGATGCTGCTCTAGTAACCAAGGATGACAATCCAATACAAAAATGCTCTGATATCACTCTCCTCCCTAAATTTGAGGTTCGCTCGCATTTCCCTCCTTATCACGTATATCTCAAGCTAGTTTCTTTAAGGCTCCTTCGACACGTAATGCGGACAGACATCCCACCAATCACTCTAACTTGAAAAAATGGACTATCACGTTAATCATCTCGTTTTACACAATTCTTGTTTGTGAGTAATAAACCGATTTTTCTCTTTAAATTTGATTCATCATCATCATGACAGCTGCTTCCGCAACTTCATACAACTTGGGGGTTACTTCCATGATACGTGACTTACACTGCGCGCAGTTTCAGGCGACGATAGGCTTGAGTTTGTATGCTTTCGGATTCGGAATATTTCCGCTCTTCACTTCCTCGTTCAGTGAGGAATTTGGTCGACAGCCATTATATATAGTTTCTTTGATTGGATATCTAGCAATGCACCTTGCTGTTGCTTTGTTAGTTGATCATCTTTTTATATCGGGTTACACTAATTCTGATTTCCATCATTTAGATCCACAAATATACAAACTGTAATCATCGCTCGTGCTCTACAAGGTGGCTTCGGCTCGACTGGTGCCACAGTAGTTGCAGGTACCATTGCAGATATTTGGGAACCTCATGAGTAAGTTCTTATACGAGTTTGTAAAAGCAGGATACTGACAAAATGAGTATAGGAGGGGACTGCCAATGTCAATGTTTTCCTTATTCGCTTTTGCTGGTAATGGCCTTGGAGCTGTTATAGGTGGCTGGATCGAGATGAACACTTCCCTTGCATGGCGGTGGATCCAATGGATCCAACTAATGTGCGTGAGCGTTCGAGATCCTTAGATATATGTGACTGAATACAACTATACAGTATTGGAGGAGTGTACTTTGTTCTGGTTTATGTCGTGATGGATGAGACTCGCCCTACAAATGTTCGATTACACATTATGAAGAAACCGCAGAAAGAAATCAAAGAAGAAATATGTCATGTACACATCAAGAAGGATTCCCCCAGCCTCCGCGGGGTAATTTGGGTTTCGTGTACACGACCAATGCGTAAGCAAGATTTTTGTTACTCTCGATCGCCGTCATAGCTAAAGGGTTGAATAGAGCTGTTAGTCACAGAGCCTATTGTTTTCAGTGTTAGCGTAAGGACTTCGCGTCAATATGGAGTCTTTGTTATCTAAAAACTCCAAACCACTAGTTATGGATTGGCTTTGCTTGGGGTGTTTATTATTGCATCATCGAGTTCGTGTATCCCATCTTTTTTAATCTTACAAAGCTCACGGTTGGGCGCAGGTCCATTCCTATAGTTTTCAAAACTATACATAATTTCAATACTGGTCAGGTAGGGATGGTGTATCTGACCATGTTGTAAGTCTAATATTTCACTTCAAATTACAATACTGCTCACGAGGCCAATCGTAGAATTGGAGGCCTTCTTGGATTTATAACGAATTTCGCACAGGAAGCACTTTACAGGTATGTCGGTCCATTTAATTTATGACAATAGGTCATTACAAACATACAACCTGCAGAAAACACCACGGAAATAAAGGCGTGGAAGCAAGATTATATTTATCATGTCTCGCTGGGGTTGTCTTTCCTTCATCGATGTTCATTTTTGCCTTCACTTCCACTCATGAAATCCACTGGATCGTTCCCATTATTGCACTGACAGTAAGTGAAGGCTGTAAATTTGCTAACAGAATTTTTGAATTTTTGCAGGTATATATCTGGGCAACATTCACAATATACTTGGCAGTGTTCTCATATCTTGCTGACTGGTGAGCCGATAGTACGTCGTCGTATGAATTACTGATATTTACGGTGGCTTAGCTACGGTGTATACGCTTCGTCAGCTTGTGCGGGCCAGAGCCTTTTCCGTAAGACCGAACAACACGACAAACAGGGTGTGAGTTACTAATGTACATATTCTTTGTAGGAAACACTATGGCGGGGATCTTCCCTCTATTCGCAGACCGCATGTTTGGAGCACTCGGCTTTAAGTGGTCAAACAGCCTTTTTGCGTGTATTGGGGCTGTGTTGAGTCCTGTGCCACTGGTATGACATACAGCAGTTCTTCTGATCTTGATATTAATATGTGCGGCGCGCCTAGATTTTGTTGCTCTATGGGACACGGCTTCGAAAAAGAAGCGCCTTTTCTTCCAAAGACTAGATTGTTTCTACATGACCGGACATTGATTAGGGGTCTAGTATGAATACGATATTTGGTGCTGCACGCACCAACTTCCAAATCTACCCTTACTATAGATTCGAAATGTTTCCGATATGCTCAACGAGGCTGACATCGTGTGCATTGATGTTAGTGCAACACGCCACAACAAGGCACATCTGCTGTCAGATCATCATCGACAGCACATAACTTAGACTCATGTTGAATGTTTAAAATACTGTTGGATTACTTTACTCGTCAAGAATTAGAGAAATTACATTGTGTGATGTGCAATGTTGATGGAGCGAAATTAACTGCTATTTTGGAATAGCCACGATCATGATGCATGACAATTTGGTTCACTCCGACTAGTAACCTTCGTATTCAATGTGGTAACGATGCGATTTTTAGACGCTTGCCCACATCATGTCTGAAAACATGCCCTCATGGAAACACCTGTCTTCGGCAGGTTCTCGAATCTCAAATGCCAAAGACTACATTATTCACCGAGACTTCAAGTCTGTAATATCGCGGCCATCTGGGCACGATGTCCACTCGACAGAACCCCAAGTACGTCCTGGGCTTGGCTGGAAAGCATGGGCAGAGCAAAAGATAAGATTCGGAAAGCGGGGTAGTGAGGACGGCGTAGTGCTGGCTAGGGATGTAATCCACTTGTTTCCTGGTTGGGCTGTTCGAAGATATCCAAGTAACAGTGCTGTTAATCAAGGCGGTAGGGCTTATTACTTCCAATTGTTGCTACCCACTTAGACTCCACCAGCTCCTGTGCCCTTCGAAGTGGAAGTATTCGTGTCGGGATTTGCGAATAACCAACGATTGCACGAGCAAGCTAGTCGGTCACAAAAGGCGTTGCTACGCCTTGCAAAAGGTTTTGGCTGGATTCTTGTGCCATAAATGTAATTACTGATTTGATTTTGCAGGATTTGCCTCGCTACCGAAACTTTCTTCCAGCATAAAAGAAGCTGCTGTTGATGCTGTTCTACCTAAAACTATACGGCTTTCGCCTTCCACCGAAGAATTACTCTCAAAAGTAAAATTACCCCCGCGACCGACCGAAATTTCTGAGGACTATGAAATTGAGGTACTAGATCGACATTTCCAACGCCTAAAGGACATGGACCACTCCGGATCATCCTCGCCAGCCTCCGTTTCGCCTCAAGCTTCTTCTTATGACCTACCTTCTACCATCCCAACGAATGAACATACTGCTACCTCTGTATCTAATGAATTGTCACCTGAAGTCTTACGCAGACTCCACAAAAACCTCGAGTCGCGAATGCAACTCTTTTGGTCATCTGCCCTATCAAATCGCACCATTCGTCTAGATCTATTTGCTTCATGTCACCAAACACCACAAACACTGGGTTCTTCAATAAATGATAATGGCTACTGGTCTGGAGATGAGCAAAACCCTGAGTATGATGATGATAACAAGCCCTTAGCTTCGCAGGTCGTCGTCACAGCCCCAGATGGAAGTTTTCAGTCCAGATTCAAAGTGAATTGGGATCACCTTTGTCAACATCCTACTGCATTGCATATAGCGTTCGGGGAACCTATACAGGAACACGATTTGATTGTTGTTGCCAGCTTGCATCCTGCAACACCCATAGAACCCTCATCCGACCAGCTTCCAGAGATTGGAGACCAACTTCGGCACATGCATAAATGTAAACGCAAGACACCTAATAGATGTAACCCAGACAATACACCCGCTATTATAAGAATCCCAATCTCACACAGTCCTATCCGTGTCATCTCCGATATAGATGATACCGTCAAATTGTCAAATATTCTGAGTGGTGCAAGAGTAGTCTTTCACAATGTATTCGTCAAGGACTTGCAAGACAACATCATTCCTGGAATGGGCGAGTGGTATACAAGTATGTGGAAAAAGGGTGTCAGGTTCCATTATGTGGTAAGAAATTTTATAGTATTTATCATTACCTTATTCATTGATAACTTGTAGTCGAATGGACCTTTCGAAGTTTTACCCATCCTCAACGAGTTTTTTAAGATTTCTCAACTACCTCCAGGTGAGTAGCTATTCATTCCTTCTGATTCAAAGAATTCAATGACAACCACTATTGCACAGGTTCAATAAAGCTAAAATCATACGCTGGGCGTTCTTTATTCAATGGTCTTCTGTCCGCACCCGCAACGCGGAAACGTGCAGGAGTACTTGATATATTGGAATCTTTCCCTAATTCTCGTTTTATCCTAATTGGTGATACAGGCGAACAAGACTTGGAGCTTTACGCTGAGTATGCCTTCCACACAATCTCTAACACTTTAAACTCATTCCTGGTGGACTTAGCATCGCACGCAATTACCCGGAACGTATTCTGGGCGTTTTCATTCGTGATGCTGATACAGGGGATTGTTTAGATGATCCGACAGGTTGGAAGGTTCTGGGTGCCACTGGAACTACATTTGGGTCACCCGAAGCAGATATCCCAAAATCCAAAACGCGATTTTCCGATGTGTGGAGCATGAGGAAGAATTCCTCGAAGACCTCATTATCTGTCTCACCTTCAAAAACGCCTAACGCCATTGATCACATCACTAGTAGTCCATTCACCGAAGAACCTGCAGACTCGACACATGGTGACAACAATGCTACACCTAACTCCGAGTCTGCGAACACTCTCAGACCACCGTATCCCGTACATCCACCAAGGAGTTCCTCATTCCCTCGGTTTATTAATCGACCCCCTGAACCTATAGCTCCCCCCACTACATCCGCGTTATCAAGTTCCTTCAGATCAACGCAAACTAGTTTATCCTCTTCGTCCACTACTTCCTCGGGAAGCAAAGTAGTACTAAGTGAGGCGGAGAAAAGAAGGCTTGATTTGCAAGCCCGGGTATACAGAGCAAGAACGCAAATGCCCAGTCATGTGTTCCTAAGAATCTTCAAGGACCCCACAGAGTGCGGAGAAGTTGAAGAGTTGCTGGAAAGGGAGAAAAGTGGTATGATATGATCCCCGGATCGAAGACTAAATTTTTTTTCTTTCGTATTCGTATTTGACAGATTGCCCCCCGAAGGAATGTTTGTATTGTATCACTAAGTTACCTATAAATTACCAGCTTTATTGTATGTTTACCTCTAATACAAGTAACACCATTTTTACTCTCTTCCATTGTACTGTACTTAAAAATTTGACATATCACTCTATTCGGTGTTTGCAGTTCGGATCACGAATCACACAAAACAAAAACAAGACCATAGAAAAGACTTCGAAAGTTCTTCATGTTTAGATAAAATCTACATATCACTGTGCGGATGGCCCATGGAACAACCTGAAGACTTCCGTCAAGGCATAGAGCGTAGCGGACTCCTGTCCCTCGCTACCGAACTCGTGCTAGCGATATTCAGCTCTCTAGATCTCCGAGATGTCTTGATGCTACGACAGGTACCAGTTTTCATTCTATTTCAAATATTTCTTGCGACACAAATTTATATTAGACGTGCAAGACGCTCTTCCAGATATCTAATGAACCAACAATATGGGCTTCATTATTACAAGATCAAGCATATAACCTACCCATCCCACAACTTACGAAGCGAGAGTCATCCGATGAGCGCTCAAGCTCAGGACCCTCGTATCTAGAACTTGTGGTAAAATCTATGTATCTTATTGGACATCTTTGGCCTCGACGTAGAACGAAAAGACCCTACAAGTTGGAAGGTATGGTGGGTAAGACTCTACTTGGTCTCCAGGTCTTCCAGGACAGGTGGCTGCTTGTTGTGTACTCAGAAGGCCTGATATATCTCTGGGATATCCATACCCGTCAATTCTCTTCAAATTTCACGAGCACCTCTGGTTGGAATACATCTGAATCTCATCTTTTTTCAAGTTACAATCTAGGATGTGGCAGATGGACGTCATACACGGCTTGCCTCAACTCCTCGAACACAGAACTATTTGTTGCAATCACTCGTGCGATAACGTGAGTTGTATACTCCTTTCTCTTCTCGTGAATCCTAACCATTTCTTATAGTCCATGCTGTACCAAGATATACAGAATCGGCCTCTCGCACCAGGAAGGCCCGGATTCTGTTAACGGGTCCAACGACTTCCAGTTGATACAAACAATTCACACCAGCTCACCAGAAAGTGTCAGAGCATTGGAACCAACACACAATATATTGGCATTATCATTGACAAGTTCAGTGGAGTTGATAAGTTGGTCAGGGGAAGACTCTGAAAAGACTAGTGTTCGTCTCCATGGACAAACAGATGATTTAGAAGATTTGGTTAGTAATTTCTCAGAGCAGGTGTATATTGACTTACACGGATCATCAGTGGAACGGGATACTGGCTGTGCGATTTTCGGGTCCTTTCATCTTGCTATTCAAACCTCGATCAATAGAATTACACCATTATGCTTCCATAATTGACCCTACAATTTCTAGCTTTCCCAATCTTAAGCATCGGTTCACCTCCAATACATTCAGAAATGTGACTATATCATCTTGCCAAAACACTGTAGTCGCTGGAGTTTCGAGATACGTTATGACTCTTTTCGCATACGACATCCTCCGTGGTCTTTGCCATTACACGATAACTGTGACCGTTCCGGGGGCAATGGCTGGGGTCAACGTATCTGACATTATACCGGAGCTTTCTGTTGCCCTCACAGGGCTCTACGATATGTCAGATCCCAGCAACACTCTTCTTCTGTGGAATCAGCGCGACATGCCCATGACACCCAGTGGGCATAGCTCCGGTGTTCGAAATGGTTTTGTGAGCGCTCATGCATTAGGCCCACAAGGAAAGAGAGCAGTCTGGGTACAGAGGAGGCGCGAAACCACAGAAAGGGAAATACTAGTATGGGGGAAAGGTGTCACGGAGAATTCTCCCTCACTTGATGACGAATCTGAAGGAGCTAGTATTTTTGCTATCACAAAGTGTATGGTATATTTCGTTTCTTCCTACGACCTGAGAGGTATGCGATCATGTTATTTGTATGGATTAGACCTGATTATGATTATTGCTGTAGATGATGTGACCCATTGTGCTCTGGGCGAGGTGAACGGTCTTATCATACTGGGAAATAGATCAGGAGAGGTTTTTATCCTTGAACTGAATGATACATGATAGCTAGCAATGATTCTGATTCTATGTATAATGTTGATCTTGTATTACCCTGCTTTTCCTGGATCTTCTGGATGAATGGTGGAGAACAAACTATTGCGAATCATATGAAAACATTTCATAATCTAATCTAATCTTTCCGATTGTGATAAGCAGTTTTTGACTTGGATGTCTGTACTTTTTTTCCAGGCAAACTCCTCAAGTTTTCTGCGACACATTCGCATCTCAGTAGCTTGCACATGTCTCAAGCAATAGGTTTGCACAACATGTAGAATCCATGGGGCATTATTGAATAAAATCTTCAGCTCTGCTATCGGTTTACGACAAGACCGACCTGCTCGATCTTGCTCAGGGACTTCATAATGCAGGAGTTCGTTTGCTTGGTTCTGGTGGAACTGCAAAAAAGATCAGGGATTCAGGGATTCCTATCCAGTAAGCACTGCGCACATATTCTGAGCTTGAATCATACTTACATCAAGCACCATCAGAGATGTTTCGGATATCACTAAAGCACCAGAGATGCTTGGTGGAAGAGTAAAGACACTCCATCCAGCAGTACATGGTGGTATGTAAAATAAAATGAGC
The DNA here is from genome assembly GCA_009739215.1 of Floccularia luteovirens. NCBI lineage: Eukaryota > Fungi > Basidiomycota > Agaricomycetes > Agaricales > Squamanitaceae > Floccularia > Floccularia luteovirens. Next base: position 1,050,946 of record VSJF01000006.1, read on the forward strand.
TGGTTTCTTTATGACTATTTCTTTAATCCAGGGATTCTTGCCCGTTCGATACCCTCCGATGAGAAAGATCTAAAAGATCAAGGAATTGCGCCTATATCGATCGTTGTTTGCAACCTCTACCCCTTTACATCCACTATATCTAAGCCAAATTGCACTTTGGCAGATGCAGTTGAGGAAATCGATATTGGGGGAGTAACTCTGTTGCGCGCGGCTGCAAAAAATCATGACCGGCTATCAGTTCTGTCTGACCCAAAAGACTATAAAGCATTCCTCGATGCATGGAAAAGGGGAAACGGTGACGTCGGACAAAGCCTTAAGAAACATCTTGCACTGAAGGCATTCGAAATGACTGCACAGTATGATGAAGCCATCAGTGGATACTTCAGGGAACAATATGCCTCCTCCGATTTACCAGCAGACAGGTTGGTCGGCCCCATACAGAGAACGCCATTGAGATACGGCGCAAATCCGCATCAGAAACCTGCTCAAGCATACGTTACAGAAGGCGAACTTCCGTTCAAGGGCAAGTTCTCATCGAAACACCAGTTTCAGGTTTGGTCCACTGACAGTGTGCTCTTAGCTCTGTGCGGATCTCCAGGATACATCAACCTTCTGGACGCACTGAATTCCTACGCCCTCGTGAAAGAGCTACAGGAGGCTTTGAATCTCCCTGCAGCGGCATCTTTCAAGCATGTTTCCCCTGCTGGAGCTGCTGTAGGGCTCGAACTCGATGAGACAGAAAAGAAAGTTTATGGTGTCGATGATTTGAAAGAGCCTCTTACCCCCCTCGCATCTGCGTATGCTCGCGCTCGTGGTAATGATTTCGATCACTCGAGTATATGCGCCTTTTCTGAACCATCCGTGTTATAGGAGCTGATAGAATGTCTTCTTTTGGGGATTTCATTGCACTCTCCGCACCTTGCGACCTCGCCACGGCACGGATTATCTCTAGAGAAGTATCAGATGGCATCATCGCCCCTGGATACTCCGAAGCAGCACTTGAGGTACTGAAGAAAAAGAAAGGTGGAAGCTATTGCGTCCTTCAGGTACCGACTCAACAATAAAAACTACTATCTTCACACTCAGATATAAATCACAGATAGATCCTGCATACAGTCCCCCAGATGTGGAAACAAAACAAGTATTTGGTGTTTACTTGAGACAAAAGAGAAATGACAGTAAAGTTGAAGCCGAACTATTCAAAAACACAGTCACGAAGAATAAAGAGGTTCGTTGAAGACAACTGCTATGAATTCTAATTTAAGTAATGTGACCATGTTTAGCTCCCTGCATCCGCTGTTACAGACCTAATTGTGGCCACCTTGGCACTCAAGTACACTCAATCAAACAGTGTGGCATATGCTTTCCATGGATCCATCATCGGGATTGGTGCTGGTCAGCAATCTCGGATCCATTGCACACGTCTTGCAGGTAGTAAAGCTGATCTTTGGTGGTTGCGCCACCACTCTCGCGTCCTTGCCCTTCCCTTCAAGAAAGGTGTTAAGCGTGCAGAAAAGGCGAACGCAATTGACTTGTATGTGAGTGGGGAAGAACTAGAGGGAGGAGAAAAGGAACATTGGGAAGGCTTGTTTGAAGGTCCAGTCCAAAGTCTTACCGCCGCTGAACGAAAAGACTGGGCTAGTAAATTGGAAGATGTTGCGTGCTCAAGTGATGCATTCTTCCCTTTCCCCGATAACGTGCATAGGGCCCGAAAGAGTGGAGTCAGATACCTAGCTGCTCCCAGTGGCAGCGTCATGGACCAAGAATGTATCAAGGCTGCAGACGAACATGGAATGGTGTTCTCGCATACAAATTTACGATTATTCCACCACTAGATCTGACAAAAAAAGGAATGGTTATAATCATTAACAAATTAACGTGTACTTGTATCATTTAGGTTGTTATAATCTTAAGTTGCGGGTTTCTGTTAGTGCCTTGTCTTGCCGTACGAGCAACTTAAGATATAGGAATTATTTACAAGCCACTGGCAAAATATATAAAAGCGATAGCTCCCTCCAAGTTTAGCTATCAGTATGCATTGTCTCCCTCTTCAACTTCTCCCTTTCCTCCAGGAGATCTTCGCCCCACGACCTAATTTCTGAATGTCGGATGTTGGGTATGCTACTGTCGAAAAATGATTGTAAATTTGTTCCATGGTTCCGCTCATATTCAAGGGCTTGAAAAATCAGTACATTTAGCCTGAGCTTATATCATCACAGCTTACCCTGGGATGCCATCTCGAACCGATCCAGGTCTGCAAAGATGTGAACATCTTTTTGATCACTTTAGATAGTACAATAAACCTTTAACAAATCTAGCTTCTGGAGTTAACCCATCTTCATATTCCTTTTACAAGTTTTTAGATTCTGGTTTCAGCACCAGGATATAAATCAGAACACGAAGTATACTAACTTGCCATAGAGCAACCATTTTCTGAGCTGCGGCGCTGTTATGAAGCATTTCGTGTACGAAATTACGCATTGCTTCCTGATGAGTCAAGGTCATTGCTGGGTCGCCACAAAGTCAAAGTGTTCAGCGAACCGCTTCTAGACGTTGCTTCTCTGCTTTTGGAATGCATTCTTGTGGAGAAATATCTCCCACTAATGAAGAATTTCGGAGTCATGGTTTTATTTATAAAAAAACTGGGCTTGAAAACTTGAAGTCTGACCTTGTGCCTCTGCAAGATCATGAACCAAGCACATCATCACACATCTAGATCGCATATCATGACAGTTATTACCAGGTGCAGGAAGTGAGCTCAAGATTCACTTGGAGATATCAAGGTTCCCTGAGTCAGAGCTAAGCATGGCGAGAACAGCCATTCTGTACATGTGGTCTGATATGCTTAATAATGATATCACCACATTGTTTTAGTGCATATATCTCCACCTCTGCTGACCTTTCAGGGTTGGGTATCTACAAAACACATCAATACTGTTGTAATGGAGTATGGGTTCGAAGTTCGAACTACCTGATTGTTAAGCCATCCAGTACGTTTTTGGGTCTGACGCGTAGGCGGCCGTGTTAGTCAATGGTAACGATGATATATGCGAACTATCGAACCTTAAGTTTCTCTAGGATATGTATAAATGCGAGCCTGTCAATAGACTCGTCCCTGGCACCAACGTAAAGAGGAGGAAAGACGCGTTTGATATCTGGTCCGCAAGACGAAGAGAGGATCAACATTGCAAGAGATGATGATGAACTTTTTAGATATCCGCTTATAGCTTTCAATTTGTGACATTTTAAATAGCAGCAGTTAATATTTCTTACCGAAATTTCCGAAGTTATATTATGGGTGCCCAAGAACAATATATATATCCACAATGTTTGGGAAACCAAGGTAATACATTGTACCATAATTGGTGAATATAAAGAATGAATATCTAAACTTCATGCATAAACAAAATAACGTTGGCTTTTACTGTGTAAAAAGAACGGGTTTGTAAAATGACTAGGAGCGGGAGATTTGTCCCAGAGTTCAGTTAAATTGGAGTGGCCGTCGCTGAACAATAATCCTTAGTGCCATAGTACTCGGTAAGCTATACCATACCTACCTTGCTGTAGTGTTGAAGTATGTTGCTTTTGGGGAGGTACTTGAGGCGGAAGTTTTTTCATCTAAAATGCGACTTCCAGTTTAAGTTCACAGAGGAATCAAACGACATACTGCCTGAGCTTTTGAACGACCTGGAGGAAGAGCTCCACATAGCCTGCCAAGTCCAGGTCCAAACTGTAATTTCTTTCTGCCAAGCCCTGGTGCCGCGGATAGAACTTTGCCATTGCCTGGTTGGTTCTTAGGGTCACCTTGCCCTTGGTCTTCACCCATGATGCAATCAAGTGCGTTATCAGCTTGGTTGTTTGCATCTTGTTTGTTAACGTCTTGGTTGGCACCTTCGTCGTTCTGGTCAAGATGGTTATCGCCCACGGTAGAGTTAGCTGCTGCAGCAGCATCAGTTGCAGTCGCAGTCGCCGTCTCAGTCTCAGTCGCATTCTCAGTCGCAGTTGCAGTCTCAGTCGCAATCTCGGTCGCAGTCGCAGTTGCATTCTCAGTTGCAGTTGCAATCGCAGTCGCAGCAGGTGCGAAGCTTACCTACTCAGAAGTGGGGATGTGAGTAGCTCAAATTGAGAAGTAATAAGGTTGGACATACAACAGTCACGGTCGTAGGTGCTGGACAATTCTGAGCAGCGCTATTGGAAGCGGCAACATCCGTTTCTTTGGCAGCTACAGTAGAATCCAAAACAACGTCCTCAGGTTGTGTGGCATTTGCTCCCGGCATGATCTTGTTGGGAGTGTCAACAACCTGGGTATCATTATTCATGGGCTGTGGGAGCATCAAAAGATGAACATTCAATAAATGAATCCTGAGAACTTACACCTGTCCCATTTTTGGCTGACATGTTATCAGAAGCGACGTCCTGTAAAGTTGAAACAAATAATCGGCATTCAAATGAATCAAAATTAAGCACGGGAATGTGATACGAAGAACGAAATATGTTTGTACAGAAGGACTTACAACATCTACTTCCATATTCCTGTTCTGTTGTGTGTTCTATGAGAACGTTTGCTGCATATATAATATAAGAAAAGAACATACCGCAAGGGACGATTTAGCATAAATAGGTGTCGCAGACGCATTGAGCGCCAAACAAAGGATTAAAAAAATCGCTGGTTGGAAAATCATAATAATAAAAGAGAATGTAGGTGTGCACAACGAAAGGTAAAATAGGATCACAGGTCAACTATGGTCAGAGAGGAAGAAAAGGTTGGGGGTTCGAAGAAAAAAGGTTTCGTTATTTATAGTTAGGCCAAGAGGTTGATTATTATCATATTTACTCCAAATTTGCTTGGGATGCTGAGTGTAGAATAAGCAAAGTGGGGCAAGCTTTGTCTGTGGAGTTGCTATACGCGGGATGCATTCAAGACTGCACAGGGTCGACCAAGTATGTTATGCCGGATGCAATCTTGCAATTGTAGTTGAGGGCAACCATGCCTGTCTTAACAACTGTCTCGTCCATCATGATTTGGCTAAGGCAAGCGATACAGAATAGAGCAGCGGTCTCTTCAGTACTGAATCTCAATTAATAGCCTGCAGAAAACCCAATCAGTCGGTGAGAGCATTATACAAAGTAAGGGCCGCCGTACATTAATTCTACACTTCTTCAATAGTATCATCATCATTTTTGGCTACATGATCAGGGATGGTTGCGTGGTTATCAAAACTAGCCTCATCTGAGTCAGCCATCTTTGGCTCTTCTCCCTTCAATAGCTGAACAAGGCGTTCTATGTGTTCAGATATCTAGTAACGATTAAACTTAAGAATGGCATGTATTCAAACCAGGGTGAATTTGACGAACGTGCCTTATCAACGGTTTCCTTCTCATGAGCAGCTCTCACGATTTCATAGACACCATGTTCTCGTTGGAAATCCCGGCCCCATCTTGTGTGGCATAACAATAGAAGTGTTTCTACATGAGTTAGACGGATTGTGGAATCTTTTTCTCTTTCCTTAGTTACAGGAAGGAACTGAAGGGTTTCAGGAAGCTTCTCTTGGTCCTGAGATTCATTGTAATATGAATATAGTTTTCGTATTTGGGTTGCAGATAACAGTATGCTAACCTCAAGATCAAACTCCTCCGGTCCGGCTAAAGGGAGAAGGAGGTATGGGAGGGTGTCGATTCCAGGGGCTTGTATCGTTGATGGGGGTACTGCGACCTTAGAAGATTCGGAACTCAGGATGGCTTTGTGAGCGGAAGCCTGGAATGCGCAGTTTCTGGGAGGATGTGGTTAATGTATCTAGATACTTAGGTTGTGTAATGTAAAGTTTACTTTATTGCCGCTGCAATCCCACCCCTCCTGATCGTATCCTTGTGCTCTGTAAAAGACACAAGCCTAGAGAGTGGATATTCCACGTCAATTTCCTGTGAGAGTACGTTCATTGACTGTGCCGTGAGGAAAAACAATCGCCCGGCCGGCGACTTGAATTTTCTTCAGAGATGAACCTTAGTATGGTCGTCAAGTATTACGCACAACTGTTATATTTGCGAAAACGCTGGCCAAGAAATGAAGTTCCCCTTTTCTTACCCTTTTTGAAAGATTTTCTTGCAATTGAGCACCTTGTACAAAAGCTTCTATTAGCAGGGGTAGTGCCAATACCTCCTTTGCTTCTCCTGTAGGGTACGGTACCGGCGCTGGGCATGAACCACACCGTGAATCCGTGGGAAACAGTCCAATAGGAGACCTTCCATCAGGAATAACGGAAATTTTGAGAGTCAGTAGTTTCGAGCATGCTGTAGATGAGGCTGTCAAGTTTGAAAGTAACATCGATGCGAGATCGGCTAAGGTTGATTGTGGATTCTGAATTCGGATCATGAGGTGGAGGAATTGGGGAAAAAACTACTTGACGTACAATGATGTAGGATACGATAAAATGCAGAAAAGATGTTTCTGATAGCGTTGTCACCAGAAGAGGGGAATCTGACAAGTTGACCAAAGCACGGAAGGCATCATGAGAGACATTCTAGATTGCATGTCAAATGGGGTTCTTAGATACGGGTGATAGCACTTGCTAATTGATCCCGACACAAGAGTTTCAGATCCCGGATAATATCGCTCTCCTTCGGCTGTTGAAATGCACCATGCTGAAGACCTGAGAAAAAGATGTCTCTATGAGGAGAGTCTTTTGATGTTTGTGGCAAGAGATTTGATAAGGCTAAATGGCGAACTTGAGGGTTTCTATCTCGGAGAAATGGAAGAAGCTAAGGTACAGAGTTTGAGGACGTTTAGAGTGATGAGGAGAGCTTCTGAACTCACTGACCTCGCGTAGCTGAGCGTCCATATCTGAAATTTCACGCACGTGATGCGACAGGGTTTGTCATATTTGGCTCTGTGTTTACGTAAGCTGGCTCGACTTTCGCAGCCAGTAAAGATACGGACAATTCGTACTTCGCATTCATGGTCCCATGGCTGGTTACAATCGGACGCGATATGTAGAGGAACTCCTAGAAAAAACAGAATCACAACCTCCATCTCTTACCATACATCTTCATCCTGATCATTGGAGTCTGAATAATGGTTCCAAGTTTCTGTACCACAACCAGATCGCGGTCCGGCATAATCTCTTCCGTTCATTGACTATTTCTAACTTTCTAATTAGTCTCTGCTGGATGACATACGTGCGCACCGAATACCTGTTGACTTTTTGGAACTCTTTGATGCTGCTCATGTCCCCTTTTATGATGGTTCGTCCATGTCAATCCACTTTTCTGAATGGTGTTTAGTCGGTAATTAATTAGGATGCATGGTCGTTGAACTCTTGGACTACCGGCCGCAAAGAAACAAAGAGCCCACTCCAGAGAAACCAGAAAAAACTAGGGTGATACTTCACCCCAACTCCGAGACCCTTTGGGCGGACATTTGTTCATTGAGTCAACGCCACGGAGGGAAATGGACAGATGATGAGGCATTACAAATTGAGGCCAAATTACTAGTGAGTGCCGTCCTTTTTCCTAGGGTTTTATAACTCATTCGTTATGCTCAGCTCGCAACGAGCCCGCCGCTCTGTCTTGACCCAGATCCGCATCTGACACGGATAGCTAATCATGTATTGAGAGTATCAACACCAACTGTTCCTGTTTCTCTAAAGAGAAAGGCTGCTGCTTTAGAAACAGAAGAAGATGAAACCGACAAAGCTCGTAGAGCAAAGATCATGGCGTTCATGAATCCGCGAGCCGTCAGGTCGCATGCACCTAAGTGAGTCATTGACGTTCGTAACATCATATCGATTCCTGAATCTAATTTCGCTCTCATAGTTATAAGTTATTGGACGCTATTCATAGTGTAAGGCAATCAAAGGCTGGTGAGCCTCAGAAACCAGCTGCACCGCTACCTGGTCATCCCTACATATCAAAAGCCCAACCACCACCTACTGCAGCTCCTACGCCAGTAGCTGCTCAACAAATCCTTCAAACACAGCCTATAACCGAATTAGCTGATAAGAAAGTCCAGCAGATCAAGGCTGATACTCCGCAGATGTCATTTGTCAATACGGCTTTTACAAGAGCCAACGGATCTCATACCCCTGTCCCTCCTCAACCAACTCACCAATTTGTTAACCAACACCCCACCACACACCATCAAACACCCTCCCCGAGTACCAATTCCCCGATGCAACCCCAAGTATATGCTAGTGTCCAAGCTGCTACCGAGGCAGCGAAGAGGGTACCAACCCCCGCACAACAACAACAACAACAGCATCAACTTCAACAACTTCAAAAGCAGCAACAGTTATTACAACAACAAAGACAGCCATCTCCTCCGAAGCAGTCCCGGCAACAACCCCAACATCAACAGCAACAACCTCAACAGTCACAGCACATTTTTTCAAATTCTCCAAAGCCCACTGCCCAGGTGCCTATTGTGGCACAATCGCAAAATCTTACTCCTATTCAACCACATGCAACGTCAATCCCCAGTTTCCCATCATCTGTTCCTTTCTTGCAGACTCCGAAGGTGCGCAACGCAACAGGGAAACCCACCGCGACAGCTACGAACACCCAACCACAGACTCAACAGGTTCCAAATGCACAACATATCGCACACGTGCAGGCACAAAATCAGGCACAAAATGCTCAAATGAACTTGTATGCACAGCAGATAGCGCATAGTCAACAACAGCTTCAACAACAAGTAACTTTGCTCGCGCAACAAAGGCGCAATACAACGCAAAAAAATGGACGAGCAACCCCTCAAACAGCAACGAGTCAAAATACACCTTCTCCCGCCCGTAACAGCCCCATAACAGCGAACCAGAACCTTGCGGCGCGCTCACCCATGCCACCGCACGCTCAGCAACTCCCCCAAATGATGCATCCTCAGCAACATCCGCATCATATCGCATTCACGCCACAGTACACCGCCGCTCATCTACGCTCCATGGCGCATGCTAATTCATCTCCTCATACGCAGTCTGTGTCTTCACCATTGGCCACTAACGCTTCAGCTAGTTCGCCTTCTGCACCCTCCCCGGCACCCGCAGGTGGTGCCGCGGAGAATCAGAATCAAACACAACCACAACACCCGACGCAGGGGCAGCCTCAGCCCCAGCAAATTCATTCACATCCGGCACCACAACACCATCCATATGCACAGATATATGGATATCCACAGATGAACTTCCAAATGTCACCTGGACGTATGGCACCGACGTACTGGCAGATGGGTATGGGGCGCGGCATGCCAAGCATGGTGAATGGTCAGACTGTTCCCTGGTATGCCGGCAAACGCTCAGCAGATAGCGCTTGGGATGGGGAAGCAAGCCGTCCCCGGGGGGATGCCAGGGCGATAGTATGGTAGTAGTGGTAGCATGGGAGCACAAGTGTCAAAACATACTTATTCGGATGTAATATTTTAGAAGGGACTCATTGTACAATATGACTGTGGCATTCATTTAACTTGCGCGTTTGTTTCACCCCAATTTTTTTTCCTTTTCCTAATATGCTATCAGTTCTTGATCATTTTTCTCGCATATAATTGCTTCCTATTAGGTTGACTCCCTTATTGCGTAGATCACAGTATCATGGTTTCATTGACATGTATATAGGTTGATGATCTTTTTTTTTTCTAATTCGATCATGTTTCTTGTGGAATAAATATCTTCCATTTTAGGCGGTTTGTCACTTCCTTTTCACTGACCCCACATTCCAAGTAATAGAAGTTAGAAGGTGTAAATCACTCATAATTGTTGCTTCTCCACCAAAATTTACAACCACGGATGATTGATACAACATTATCGGACTTAAGGCTGGGGGAAGTGATAGAACAGCAATAGCAACAATCCGTCTTCCCGAGTTTCAGTGCCCAAAGCTTCTTTTTCCCGAAAGGGGAGTGGCTTGAATAAGTAATAAACATCAAGTGACTTACCCCTAAGGGTTTTTAGCTCTTTTTGGGTTGCCACAGAGTTTGAGGCCGACGACCCACCTGGTTACGCATGCGACTTTATGATCAAAATGATTGATGGGAACAAACTGCTACAACAAGGAGCGCATGGTAGCCCAGGTACGGGGTGGGAATGACAAGGTTAAATATGTATGATGCTTCTTCCCGCCGGATTGAATTGATAACGTTAAAGATGGCGTAATGCATGTATTTGATGATATGGGCTCCAATACACTACCAGCACATAAATTGCGTGTTAGCTTCGAGGAAATACGGAGATGCTATGCTTTTCTTCGCAAGATGTTAAGGGACTATTAACTAAGTAAGATCGCCTGAGTTCTAAGGGACACATGTCTTGTACCTGGAAAAAAAAGTAGTGCAATCATGGACTTGGTGAGTAACCTCAGTTTGCAAGTTGTCGGCGGGGAAATGCGTACCGGTGGTACGTCTCACAAGACTCAGATCATCCCATTCCATATTGAGCACATATTGCGAAACTGCCCTTGTCAATGGGTTCATGACGGGCTAGGGAAAAATCCGTACTTCAATCACGGATTTGTTACTGTTGGCAACAGTGCTCGATATAATGGTGGGCATTTGTCCTTATCCAATGGGAACTAGAAATAATTGTTTATGGCTCAGTTTATCAGCATCAAAATAAAAAGAACGAGAAGAACTTGCAATCAAAAAAACATAGACGTACACACGTCAATTACACCGCCCAACGGATAAAGTAAGAGCAGAAAAAGGAAAACAGGGACAGAAAATAATGAGGTGGTACAGAAGTTAATCAACTGCCACAATAAAATTTGAGAAGCGGTGGGCTACTGGAGCACATCCAGAAGCACAAAAATAAGAGTACTAAATTACGCAAACCACACTTCCTTCAATTAAAATATAGGAAGGAAGGTTAAAACGACAAGATGATAGGCAAGATCCATTCCAAAAGCAGCGGCGGGGAACTGCACCGTGGCAAGCTTACTTACTCAGTCCCTCCCCATGTCTACACCTTCGCTACGGCGGTCCTGGGACCCGTATTCGTCATCATCATCACTATCGCCTTCGCCAGATTCTTCGCCTTGCCCCTGGGAACTTGTCCCTCCCTGGCCATTTGTTTTTTTCTGAGAACCAAATTTCTCCCTAACTCGTTTCTTAATCTAAAAAGGAAAGAAAAAAAAGACAAGACATGTCAATCAGCAAAGATGCATAAAATGGCGGAGCTCCAATGAAATGCACCAATTTGGCGTAGACAAGTCCACAAGCATTGCAGAGTGTTCGAGGGCCTTGAGTACGTATCTGTCAACAAAAGTTTTTTCCTAACAACCAATGAATCACAACTTACCCATGGGTCCTCGTCGCCACTCAGGTGTGGAAGTGGCACCGCATCCTAAACAAGTCTGGCCCTCTTGAACTGTATCATCTGGCTTCTAAATAGAGCCGTAATACAACCAAAATTGTTAGAAGATAATTGCTCGGTGAGATAGTCGACAAATCTCTGACCTGTCGCTTGGTGGATGCCGAACTGCCATTGGCCGAATCTTTTGATTCATCCGTTTCTTTTTCTTTTGGCGACTTTGATTCAGCTACAGGCACACTGTTCTGCATTGATGCTGCTTCTAGCACTTGCGCACCATAAGTCGCGGATTGTAACATGCGCTCCATGGTCTCTGCTGATGGTGCCGGCCTGCTTTGAGCACTCGGCATCCCAGGCCCTACCTATAAACATTTCGGATCCATCGATGATGGTGCGGTAAGACTCTAGCAACTAAATAGTTTTTTTTTGTGGATATGTAAATAAAACATAGTATAAGTCGGGGTGGATAAAAATGAAAGACCTTTATGAAATCCAATCCTGTTGATGGGCCTGAGTTCGTAATGGCTGGGGGAGATTCTTTTTCACGTCTCCTGGATTTTGCCTGTGACGACGGCTGGGGTTGAGTGCTAGAGAGAGGAGGGGGAGGAGCAAGAGAAGACGATTGTCTGTCATCTATGCGGTGGCTATCTACATTAGATGGTGGTGCGTTAGAGTAACCTCTAGGGGGCTCCATTGGTGATGAATGCATCGGCTCAGGTCGACCAGGACCTGAATTGAAAGGGGGTTCTACACTGGAAGGATGAGGAGGGTGGGGAAGCGGAGGAGGGTAGGATTGATTATAGTGCCAATTTTCGTTCGGCCATTGGGGTGGTTGGGGTGGGGGTTGGTTTGGAACATGTTGCGGCATGTAATGACCCTGGCCATAGTTTGGAGGATAAGAAGTGGGCGGTGGCTGGTAATGGGAGGACGGAGGTTGCGGGGGTGAGTGGGGCTGAGACTGGGATGACGAGCTGGAGCGCATGGGACGAAGGGGAGGGTGCACTACCGGCTGGTTATCATATGATGGTGGCGGATGAGGAGGATAGGATGAATAACTATAGTTTGTGTTGATGCCCGGCTGATGATACAAGTATCGCTCGTCGGAGGACATTGGATGGAGATTGAGTAAGATTTGGGGAGATAGCTGTAAGATTGGATGTCGGTGGACGATGGGCGTCGGGAGAAAGACACTAGAAAAAAAAAGAGGAAAGAAGAGTGAGTTTAAGTAGAAAGCATGATGAACGATAGCGTGGAGAGATGGCTTAGAAATAGAAATATGAAGGAGAATGAGAAAACGCAGAAAGTTGACGCGGATTAATAGACAGAAACGATTGCGAAATGCTTATCCGCAGGGTCGTAAACTCTCTGGTTGGCTACTGGTCAGGAACCCTGGCAGGACATCCCTGAGTCGACCAGGCAACATGAGACAGCTTTGTGAAGAAAAGCTAAAGTGAAAGAGAAAGAGAATCATCTTACAGTGGCAGACCGAGAACACGGGATTGAATAACGCTTATAGAAACCACCGCGAAGAACAACAAAGCAAGCCTGGTTGAGAACTCGATATCAGGAAACGACAACTGAGCAGGGCTGGCTTGACACACGACAGGGCGACAGTTCTGTATCCTAAGTACCGCACTTGTCAAGTATTTCTTGCTGAAGGCTCGTAGTTGTAGGTTAACATTGATTTTTAACAAAAAAACCGGTCCAAGCAAATTAGACTCGGCCCGCTCCACACCGAATCAATCAAATAATTTCATGTCAGAAACATATCAATTTCATGACATTCACAACTATCATAGATTTCACCAATCTAATTCAATATCATCCGTATGACGCCGCTGCTTCTCCGGCCTTATTTATCTTTATCTGCTTCGCAACAACTCCTCCACTCTCTGTCACAGACCCTTCAATCCCTGCTTCATATTCCTCGTTGCTAGATCCGCCTTTCTCGGCCGCTTTGACCATGTTACTGCTATTCCCACTCGCCGCAGCAGCAGCTCTTTCCCGTGCCCTCCGTCGTCGCCGAAGTATCTTCTTTCGGTTTCGGACTGCCCGCCGGTACTCTTGCTCATCCCCATAGAAGAGGTCATACTCACAGAACGCACATATCCATTCCTCTGCTGGGTTTGTCAACTGCGTCATCGGCTGTACTGCTGTCTTTTTCCGACGGCGCGGTGGTATTTCTGCAGACAGAAATCGAAGTGGGATCGGGGACAGTGTATTTTGCGTGTTTATGTTGGCGCTATTTACAGTCACTGACCCAGAATGTGGCAGACGTGATGGCACATAATTACGAAGATGATGCGGGTTGGATGCATTCGCCAGCGCAGATCTCTTTTTCTTCTTTCCGCGAGATCTGACATTCGCCAGGGTTTGATCCAAGAAATCATCATTTTGTTCTCCACTCTTCCCATTCGTGATTGTTCGCGCTCTTTGTTGCGCTCTCTCGGACCGCTTTGTTCTCCCTCCTTTGGAGGGTAACGACGCCATCATCTTGCTAGCAGCTGCAAGCTTGGCCGCTTTCGCTGCCTGGCGTTCCAGCTCAGCTTCGAATCGATTGCGTAGCATGGCTACTTCTTCTTTAGTTGCGATGAGTCGGTCCGCAGCTGCCAAATAGTAAATCAAAAATGTCAATCCGTGATTCATCAGATGATATATATTTTACCCATGCGCGCAAACAAAAAAAAAAAACAAAAAGGGGAGGCTGGGTTGAAACAATTGTCACTCACTTGCACTGGCACAAACAAACATGAAATCACTAGTTGGTAGTGGAATGGCATCCGGATGACGTGGCTGACGATTGATTTTGGCAGCCCGCGCCATCCGTACCGTCTTCCGTTTTGATAGTCGTGCCTTTGGAGGTTGTGAATTGCGCATGTCTTCAAACCCTCCACCACTTCCCGCAGTAAACGGATAGTTAGCAGATAATGCTTGATCAAGTGCGAGTGTATCTCCATGGGAAAGTGCTCCTAGAACTGCAGCAAGTTGTCGCTTCCTGTTTTTAAGCATTTCTTTGTGCTGCAAGCCAGCCAGAGTCGCAGCTGTAAGTTTACCCCTCTTCTGACCTAACAAACTAATTGTCGTAGAGGGCATGTGAACTATTTCTAGAGCATCTGTTTCTGCACGACCCGTACGGTATTCCCCTGTCTGTCGTTTCATCTTCCGTGGTTCCACTGGCATCATGACCACCCCGTGGCGAATTGGATGCGTTCGCTGGGACTTTCCTTTTCTTCGTATTCCCAGGTTGTTGTAAATGATCGACGTAGTCACCGTCACCATCACCATGTTCATCATCATCCTCCCGGCTACCACCACCTCCGCCTCCGGCAGGTGCACCTGGGAAATGGACACCAAAGTCGACGGAATCCAAATCTTTTCCATGACTGGGATCCAGTCCCGTGGCACTTGCCAGGAAATCTTGTACACCCCCTAACATAGGCAAGTAGTAATTCTGAAGGGCCATCCTAGCTGATAGTGAATCTGCGTGTGCAAGGAGTTCCTCTGCTGTAGCATCCGGTCCGAGTATATCTAGTGGTTGTGGTGGGGGAGGGGGAGCAGAGGTGCGCCTGCGCTTAGGTAAAGGCTTTACCCGTCGTAAAGTGGGAAACTTCGGGTATATCAAAGATCGGTGACGAGCCTCGATACATCGGTCGTGAAGCAGTAGTATGTAGAGCAGAGTTAGAAATTCCTCAAATTTGCCTGATGAATCTGGTTCTTTTGTGGTTTATGCGTAGGAGAAAATGAATGTGTGGTGTTAAAGAGGCTCTAAAGGGGAAAAAAAAGAAATTGGTACGATTTAAAAGCTAAATAGAACAGGGATGATGGTAAAAAGTCAAAGCAGAAGGTTGTCCAAGGTGAACAATAAAGACTTGAAAGAAGAGAAAGTGAAGGTGCAACGGAACTCCATCTGGTCTTCATAAGTAGATGTAAAGAAGACGAAGTAGCGCCAGGATAATGAAAAATAAAGGACAAAGACGGTGGTGGGGGGTGACGTGGACTCACTCAAAGGTTACTGGTCTCAAGGGTGATTACGGATCGTCTCCTTGGCCACCGTGCAGACTATACTATACGATGAGCAGGCCGTCTCTACTGTTTCGAATTGGATTTCTTATATTTCGTAGGATGTGAGGTGATGCCGGGATAACAGCTGTGCCTCATGCAGGTCAAGCGTGTCACTAAAACAACTAATCAGGGATATCGGCTATTTCACTTGTCTTTTCCATTATTTTTTTATTTCCACGATCCTCAGCTTGCACAGAAACAGAAAATTATATAGGTGTTCATATCGACGGACAAAAAGACGTAAAAAAACGGAGTAACTATTCGTAATAACACGAGAGAAAGAAGCATACATAGGAACTTCTGAAGAAAGTTTAAAAAATCTCAAGACCTAAGAGTACAATAACGTCGAGGGTTGAAGCAGTAAATGCGATGCTCTACTATCAAACAGTCAGTCCATGCCAAAGAGTAAAGCGTCTCTTATCGTATCTATGTGAAGACGAGGGTTGTGTGGTAGTGTATCAGTCCATGTAGGGGAATACTCTGTATCGCAATACATTATTTAGGTGTGAGGGGGTATCCGAGGTTTGCATATTGCAAGTTGATGATGTGAAGAGATGTATCGCGAAACATGAAAATTCGAAAAAGACTGATGTCCATGGATTGCTCGTCCAAAACAATGAGGAATTATGATGATTGCAGATTTTGGTTTTTTTTGTAAGAATGCCCGCTTCTAGTACTGTATGATTTATTGCACGATGATCTGTCAGGATGGTTGATTGGAATGCTAAAACGATAACGAAAGAACAGCGTGCAGAAAAAGTTGAATATTAGGTCGACAGTACTTAGTCGATTGTCGTACGGCCATACGATTATGTCTTTAGAATTCATACAGTGAGTTAAGGCATGGGTGGAGAGTGGAGACACATGTCGATTATAGTGTTCGTTAAGAGCAGCGCCATTCGTTGTCGGTTGTCGTAATCTAGGTCGAGTGAGATTGAGAGAGAAAAGAAAGAAAAGAGAAATTTATGATCATTAACCGTCCATCGGATTAACGGATAGTCGATGATGCAATTATATATACGATCGTCAATTGTCGCCAACATGTTGAAATGTCAGAATTATGCAAAGCTGGCGATTCGAGGATGCTGAGTGGAAATTTTGGGATTTTATATAGACGTTGGGAATTTCTGTTTCTGTGGTAGGCGATGTCGAGAGAATCGGAGTTGCAGTGGATGACTTATTGGATCGTAAGATATTCCAATCCATCCAGCATATAACGCCATCCAGTTTACCACCAGCCTTGACCTCCACCACCATTAGACATCCCTCCCCCATAGCCACCATAGGAAGCGACTGGGGGTCCGCCATATCTTGGTCCACCATTATAAGCTGGAGACCCGTGATTGCCAAAGCCACCGCCACCACCACCGGACCTGTAGTCTCTATTGCCACCTCTTCCGCCACGTCCACCACGGGAACTACCGCGACCACCTCTTATGCTACCTCCAAAGCTGGCCTCATGCGCTACAGTTTCAAGCCAACCTGGAATCTCCTGATTTGCTTCCCTGAGAAGTTCTACAAGGTCACGAACAATGTTCTTGTTTCCACGATTGAAAAAGGCAGTGCTGACACCGACGTTTCCAGCACGGCCTGTACGGCCAATGCGATGGACATAATCATCAATGTCACTTGGCAAGTCGTAGTTTATGACGTGAGTGACATTCGGAATATCAAGACCTCTGGCAGCGACTGCTGTGGCGACAAGGATAGGGGTGCGACCAGTGCGGAAAGTTTGGAGGGCCATTTCTCGTTCGCGTTGGGAGCGGTCACCATGAATCGATGTTGCGGGAAGATTGTTCCCAACTAAGAAGTCGCTTAACATATCCGCCATACGCTTTGTCTCTACGAATACCAGGGTAAGACCAAGGTCTTCTTGGGACTGTGATGCGAGAATATCCAACAGGACACTGCGCTTGTCACCATCTTCAACATACTCGATCTTTTGGGTGATATTCTCTGAAGTGCTTCCCACACGACCGACGCTTAGGAAAACATAATCCTTGAGGAAGTCCTTTGCAAGCATTTGGATATCCCGTGGGAAAGTGGCGCTGAACATTAGTGTCTGACGGTCCCGAATGCTTGACATATCTTCACCCTGTACGATCCTGCGAATCTGAGGTTCGAAACCCATATCCAACATACGATCGGCCTCATCGAGAACGAGGTATTTGATATTAGCAAGACTAATGCGTCCCCTCTCAATGAGATCAACAAGGCGTCCTGGGGTTGCACTAAGCAAATCACATCCCCGTTCGATTTGACGGAGTTGTTGATTGATATCTGCACCACCATAAACTACAGCAGGGCGAACCCAAGAACGGTAGGCAAACTTGCGGGCCTCTTCGTGAATCTGAGATACAAGTTCTCGAGTAGGAGCTAGGATAAGGGCGGTAGGGTAAGCTTTACGAGGACGTCCATAGGTATTAGGGTTTTGCTCCGGAGGTGCACGAGGCCCTTCAGTAAAAGAGGCAGACAAAATAGGGAACAAGAATCCTCCAGTTTTTCCGGATCCAGTCTAAGCTATATGTCAGATGATGTAGTTAAGAAGCGATGAGGACGGAAATATACCTGAGCACAAGCCATTAAATCTCTACCACCTGCAACTATAGGAATTGAATACTTTTGAACGGGAGTCGGAGTTGTATACATAGCATATCCAATATTCTCCAGTAAAACTGGGTCTAAAGGAGGGCTAGTAAAAGAAAGGACGGGCTCGGGTACGCCAGCACCCGTTGCCTCTACGGGGATGTCATCATACTTCTCAAAGTTGATACCTGTGTGTTGCTTGGAAGGGTCTGTAGCATCACCAAACAAATCCTTTTCCATGCGCATGTTACGCCCGCCAACGACATGTTTGCCGTCTCTCCAAACACCGTAGCCAGACACTTCACGATGACCATGGTCATAAGAAGAGACAGATCGGGGGGCAGCTGCCCAGTTTGGAGAGGAATTGGGACTAGACCAATTTCCTCCACCACCACGGGAAGAAGAGAAGGCACCACGACCTCTATCTGAGAACCCTCCCCGTGATTCGAAGCCACCTCGGGTGGCAGGGGGTGGGGTTGCAGTGCGTGAGTCATTCCAGCCATTTCTGCTGGTAAAAAAAGTCAGTAATTACAAAATGAATAAGGAGGCTGTTGCTTACGCATTGGTAGAAGAAGAGAGGTTTGGGTTAGAAGCAGCCCGCTGCGCAGACCTCATGTGAGGAGGGACATAAGCAGATTTTGAGAGACCGAGATTTGCTGAGGAAAGTTGGGATCAGATAGTATTCGGGAGAAGACATGTATGCAAAGATGTGAAAAATAGAGACTCGTACCGAATTGGCTCTCGATGCCCGTATTGCCATTTACAAGACCATTTGTCATATTAAGGTAATTGAAGTAAATGAGGTTTCTTTTGATGAGAGTTCTTTCTTACTTGGAGTGAAAAGAGAGAAAGAAAAGAAGATTTTTAAAGTTTCTAAGAGATGATAGTGGGGATGATCAAAGGAGCAGGTTGCTCTCCTCAACGAAAAAATTGCGCCGACTCCAGCACGAATGCTGACTCATTCTCTATTCTCAGGATCACATGATTGAATACCGATTGGACGTGGCAATGAATTCACTCAATTACACTCAAAATTTCTGTTGCCACCTAACATACCACTTACCACACCATGGCAGACCACGCTGGACATACACATGCTCCTGGCGAGGCCCATTCTCACTCCCATGCTCCACAGACTCCAGCAATGCCGCCTATAGACCCTGCTATGCAAGCTCTGATCGACCAGAGCTTTGTTCCTGTTCCGCTTGAGACAACTTCCGACAACAACGTTGCTGTTTGTGCCGTCCATAAACTCGAAAAATGCGATGACTGTGTTGTGGATTTCTTAATAACTAACCGACTCTCTCGCCTCCTTGCCGCCAACCCCAATCTTCTCTGCCCACCACCCAGCAATGTACAAAGCCAGAAGCTTACACAAATGGTCACTTCAGCTAAAGAGGAAGGAAACGTGTGTCTAACCCTGTTTGTAAAATCAACCAACATGCTCACACAAATCTGTTTATTCAGACCCTGTTCAAGGCTGGACATGCGGCTGTGGCTATTCAAAGGTACACCACCGCCGCATCAATCGCAATTCAACGTCCGCCTTGGGAATCTAATCAACTAATGCGTGAAGAGCTGTCCACTGTAGTATCCAACCGTTCGGCTGCATATCTTGATATACATGACTATGTTGGCGCTCTTGCAGATGCAGAAACCGTCATATCAATCCGCAAAAATTGGAGTAAAGGACATTTCAGAAAAGCGAAAGCTCTTGTAGGGCTACACCGTTATCAGGATGCTGCAGAAGCTATTAGACTTGGACTTTCATTTGAACCAACGAATCAAGTAAGCCATTATGATTAACTCGATCTCAATTTAAAGTAAGCTCTCTAATACGTTATGTTCTTAGGAGCTTTTGACTTTCCTGGCAGATGTCGAACGAATGCAAAAGAAATTGGAAGAGCGTAAGCTTGATTCGCTCAAAATGGAACCACCCGCCGCCACAGCGGTTAACGCGTAAAATCGCACATCAGCCTGCTCCTTGACAAGTGTCGTATATCTCAATCAGCCATCAATAACCCCACCGGTCCTTATGAATGTACTTTCAAAGCGCAGACATTCACGTTCATTCATTCCCTCACTCCCTCCCCTAACTACCTGTCATCATGTATTGGATATACCCCCGTAATCCCTACTTACCGATGTGTGGATCGCAACTTTTGCGCGAAATTATATTTTGTACCACTTTAATCGCATTGGAAGTTTTATACATAATTCTTTCCTTTTATACTCAATTCTGGTGCGTAAACAACGGGAACAATAACTTGGTATGCATCCAAACTACTCCTCTAGAAACTTCCTTACTTCTGTTTTTACAAATTCAATATCTTCTTCATTAGCACCAGCACCCGCTTTTTGGCAAAATTCAGTACTTTTGGGCCCCCTCAAGCTATATGTGTACGCACCAAGGTGTCCCCAATCGGAATCAATGACAACCAGTTTTGCGGTGTTTTGCAAATTTAGCATTTCGTTGGCGCTATCTTCAGGCTATAAATGCCAACGCCAACAGCCGTTAAAATATTTATTATTTAGTGGTTCAATAAAGCAACGCACCGGGAAATATAAATCCGTCCTTGAAGGCATAACAAGTCCTTTGGCTTTTATCTGCCCAAGGCATTTATCCAGATCGCCATTGTCGCGAACTTGGGAGATATCTCCCTTCTGCCATGTCTCAAGCAACGTAAGAAGGTCATTGGCATCCCATTCACCGAGAAAACCGGCTTCCCAGTCTTCACGTAAGAACGACTCTAAATTCGGGTGTCTAACCCATTCTCTAGTTAGCGTGTACTAACGAATACCTTGGTGACTCACAAGCCGCCTTTTAGGTACTTGTGCTCTCTAAACCACTACGATAGATACGCTTGATTCAACCATAAATAATTGAAATTAAAACATGAGAGCATACAGTTTGACCATATGCCCACGCGCTATACACCCTTCCGAAAGCGCGAAGACCATGTTGCGGTTTTTGCTTATAGTGGCCACCCTCAAAATCCTTGGAAGCAACCAGTGCTGCTTTGGGACCCTCCAAGAAGCTGTTTTCATGATAAGTTCCAGAAAACGAGTTATAAAAACAGGCACACGACCATTTGTTATGAGGGCTAGACCTTGCAGAGCCGCAGATAGAAACGTATCTAAAGTTCAACAAAGCAACATAAAACTGAGCTATTCATGACAGATTTAACAGCGTACTGACCTCTCTACATAATCAGGGAAGACAACTGGCCAATAATATGCCTAAAGTGGGGTCCATGAGAAGGGGTCCTGTTGAAATTAAACGTCGGTGACACAAGCCTGTTGTCCGCCCATTGAAAACCCAATCGCCGTGTGAACTTTCTTGACTCCCAATCTCTGGAGCACGGCATACTGCGCACGGCTATGGGTTTAATGAACCTACAGACAAAGGAAAATTTTCGGTAGGAAGATATCTTACATATTGTCCTCATATGAAACGTGAGGAAAATAGGGTCCATTGTACGGCTCTGGCTGTCATGATGAACTTGATTCAGTAAACATCCATGGAAATAATAGATATAGTCATAGTCACGGTGTTTGACGGGGACGAAGACTAGCCAAGTTCATGTGTGTAATTAGCACTTTTTTTGGATTCGAAACAGGGTCCGCATAATGTACCTCTCCATTAGAAAACAGCGCAAACGTCACAATAAAATATTTAGTCGGATCTAATGCCTATAAATGGGCTCAACAAAGTTCTTGTAACTTTGGCAACCACAATATATGTAACATACCTTGTCTTTGCCAATCATGTAGGCCTGACCTAATGTTCCAGAGCCTAGGTATTTAGTAATAATAATTCACATGCCAAACTTTTGATACAATACATACTATCGAGCTTTCCACCATAACATGTAGGGAAAACAACACATGGGTTGTCGGGGGACCCATATGTACGATAAGCGGTGATAGCATTCGGAATAACGCCACCGGCGACGCGTAAACGGCCATGGTGGTGATACTGAGTTTGAGGTTCTTCTGATGACATGTCGTTGGTGACTTTGTAGTCTGAATGATATGATATGATGTGATATGATACTGTTGCTATGAAGGTTTTGAGGTGGGACAGGAGAATCTTTGCATGGGTATTTATCTAGTGACCAAAATATCTTGGTCTTCGCATGTGGTCATGGCATATCAGAAAAATAATAGCGTGTAAAGATTGTAACTTGACGAGCTCTTCATGTCACATCTCACATGATGATGAACACTGTCTAGCTCGGAGCTTTATGCCTACCGACTATTTTGTCGTGGTATTTATCCTAGATTCTTCGAGAAGGGAGAGAAATTAATAGTTGGACGTTCGGGCCGACAAATAACCGATAAGCGAATGGTGCTGTTTACCAGAAGCTTTCAATAATAATAATAATAAAAATTAATTACAACTTTGCCTCCGCTACTTCCTTTTCCACTTTCAAATTCGACTCGACCTCAACTTATCTCATAGAATAATGATACCATCAAGACTCTTCAGAAACATCGGACTCCCACCACCACTTCGTAGTCTCATCACACCACATCCTTCCCTTCCTGCACCAATCTCAGTACTGCTTCGATTTCGCTTAGGCATTTCTCAGGCATCACGATCAAGTATTGCTGGATATGCCACGACCCCTTCACGTTCTGATCAATCTACGAGGCAGAAAGCTGTTCCAAACGAAAATGATGCTCCCGGCCATTCAAGTTCGTCAGGTGTAGCAACCACTCCATCTTCTCAACCGCTGCCAGAGAAGATGGAACCACGTCTGTCTATAACCTTCACATGTACTGTTGCAGGGTGTGGTGAACGCTCATCACATCAGTTTACAAAACATGCCTATGAGAAGGGGGTGGTATTAGTTCAATGTCCAGGTTGCAAAAATCGGTATATAGAAACCCTGATGTCATCGTGTTACTTTTCGACTCATCATTTTCTATGACAGGCACCTCATTGCGGATCACATGGGGTGGTTCAAAGAAAGCACACAAGATGGGAAGATGCGTACTATTGAAGACCTTATCCGTGCCAAAGGCGAGAAGGTCACTCGTGGGAGACTTGACGCAAGTGGCGTTGTTGAATACTCAGAGTGAGAGTCATGAGAAGTCATTCGGATGAAGAGTGGGGGAAAGGTATTTATAGTTCTAACTTCTTGATGGGTACGACATTACAAATGTTCTTTGCGGTACAGAAAACGCTGACATATGCTAATGCAGATTGAGATTGATTACTACTGTACACGAATTCACGATGATGGGACTGCTTGGGCAGGTGCCTCATCTGGAATCTTTGGGATAATTCCATTGTTTTCTAGCAGAGTCTCAAGTTCTCCAGATTGGTGCACTTGGATAGTTAGAAAAAGTATTATACTTAATAATAATTCGAGAGAGATTATAGAACCACAACTTACTATTTAGCACGATATCACAACCCCCAACGAATTCACCATTTACATACACTTGAGGGACAGTGGGCCACTCCCTGTACAGAAAATGAAACCATAAACTGAAAAGTTCACATGTAAACCCACGAGAATTCCTTAATCCCTGATCGCAGCTCCGGGTCAGCGAGGACGTTATATGTTGACATCTTCTCCGAAGGTACATTATGAAGGTTAAGGACCTGCACCACGGCTCGCGAGAAACCACACTGGGGCTCAGCCGGAGTACCCTTCATGAAAAGCACAACCGGGCTGGCATCGACAGCTTGTTGAATCTTCTGTCTTGTATCTTGGGATAGATATCGGTACGCGGTGAGTCGGGCGCTGGCCACGGTGTTCGGAGCGCTTGCTTGAAGAAGCCTGACCTGAAACAATGTGTTAGAATAAGATTCAAAGGCTAAGTTCGGAAGATGACAACGCACAGAAGAACGTAGGGTTGGTCTGAACATGATAATTGAAGGGGAAGAAGGGTGATATATGGAGCGACCACGCTCAAGGAATTACTAAGACACAAAATCCAGCGAGGGAAACATTTAAAAAACAAAATCTCTTCAATGACAATGTGTACATAAGCATATCTCACGTGACTCTCCTTCCCTCGTGATATCTATGAGCCAATGGGATTTCGGGATTTTGAACCTTCGGTCCAACTTAAAAACCATACTCTGGTTCGAACAAAATCAATGACACCGTGTTAGCGATTCCACGACCAGTTCATTTGTAGCCCTATTTTACCAAAATGAAGGTAGCCAATCGCACATTTGTAGTTTCAGGCGGGTGAGTAATTCAAGTATGCTCTAATAGGTTTATCTTTATCTAACGCTTGCCATCTGCGACACAGCTCTTCCGGACTCGGTTTGGCAACTGTAGAAGACCTCTTATCTCAAGATGCCTTTATTGCAATTCTCGACCGTGCACCACCACCGGATTCACTGAACTCCTCGAGAGTCAAATACCTTGAGATAGATATTAGGTCTGTTGACCAAATATCTGAAGCGGTCGAAAAAACGGTTTCATGGGCTGAAAGTTCTGGAGCGCCACTTGGTGGGGTAATAAACTGTGCAGGGGTTGGAACAGCCGGTAAAATTATTGACTCTCGCGGCGAGCCACATTCACTCGACCTGTGGGATTTCACCATCGCGGTCAACCTTACCGGATCGTTCAACCTCACCCGGTTAGTGCTCAAGCATCTGGTTAAAGTGAAACCAGAAGAGAGTTCTGATGGCGAAAGGGGTGTGGTGGTTCTTGTGGCTAGTGCAGCAGCTGTGAGTGATTCTGGATGGATAATATATTTCAGCCCTAACTAAATTCTTGACCGGTTGAATAGTTCGAGGGACAACCCGGACAGACCGCGTACTCGGCAACAAAAGGCGCTTTGAATTCCATGACATTACCTCTCGCTCGTGATCTCTCACGTCATGCCATACGCGTTGTTACTATTGCACCCGGAGTTTTCGACAGTAGTATGACGGCCAACTTCCCTCAGAAAACGAGAAAAAGTCTTGAGAACGATGGAATCGTCTATCCAAGAAGGTTTGGTCAACCCCATGAATTCGCTAAGACAGTACGGTGGATTATTGATTGCGCGTATGTGAATGGGGAAACTATCAGGTTAAGCGGTGCTGGGCGACTTCCGGCTAAGTTGTAGATAGAGTTGAATATGTAATACAATGTTAACTTATGTTGAGTTGTGCAAATACATTAACTCAGTTACCTGTAAGTACATTCTTGTTCCAAATGATATAGAGCTGAGACCGCGTTAACGGTAACCATGTAAATTTATTCTGTTGGACTAGCGCAAGGAAACTTACTGTATTGGTTGATAGTGGTTCTGAAAGGTAAGTTCCTGAGATACGTAAGTTATTCCACTAGGATTGCGGGTACAGATACTACAGCTTCGGGTCTCCCTTTGCCCGGAATAACTAATCTTTCACCCAGTTCAGCCGCTGTGCTTTGTATCCTTCTTTCTTTGGGACTTTTGTCCCCAGTCAAAAGAAGCGATTTACTGTCAGAATGCAATACACTTACCCCAATTTTCCGAGCCCTCTATGCAGCCCATTGACATCACAGTGACGCTCTCATTTGTCGGTTTGATGAATAATGACGAGCCACAGTTTGAGCAAAAGAAACGAGTGATAGCATGGCCACTGGTCGTGTTGCTGTCCTTGAAGCCAGTAAGGTCGTCCTTCCCTTCTATAATATTCACGTACTGCGAAGTAACAAATGTGTATAGTGCTTATAAGTATATCAGAGGGTATAAATAAATACCTCAGATTTAAAAGCTGTATTGGAACTAAATGCCGATCCACTCCATTTCTTGCAATTCTCGCAGTGACAAACACTGAAATGGAACGGCTCTCCAGATAGCTGAAGCTTAACGCGTCTGCAGAGGCAAGCTGACAGGTAGGACGGGCTTCTAGCTGCCATAGTGTCTGGTAAAATGAGTAGAGAGTGTGACTGTGACGATCATGAACCATTCGTTTTGTGTTTTCTGTATTTGGCAAGAAAGCACAGAGTGGGCCGTCCTTGTGGACGTCTTGTTGTCTCCTTTTACACATTTCCACAACAAACTATAATGGCTCCTCAACCTGGCATATTCGCTATTCCACCATATGCTGCCCCTGCTCATAAGTCGAGGACTGCCAACTATGATATCTCGGAAATGGGCATTGCATACCAACATCATCAGATTGCTGGACCTTCGCGTGTCCATGGTTGGTTTCTTACTTTTCCTTATAGTTTTGCACAACATAGCTAATACATGTTTTGTTTAGCTACTGTACCCGGAGGTGCAATAGTAGATGATGGAAGGAAAGACAAGAGACGCAAAGAGCTTTCTGGAAAGCTGGGAAAGGAGATGAATGATAGACGTGATGAGTATGTTGTTGTCATCTCTCAAAAAAAGTTCATATCTCAATGATAACTTAGTGGACGCCACTTTAGCGAAAACATCCAGCTACTACACAACATGGCTCTGCAACTTTCGACGAGGCCGGAAGCACACCCATTGTACAACTTGCGACTATACCCTATCTCATTGGAACGTTCTGCTATTCTATCGCAGTTGGAAGCAGAAGAAAAACATGCCCTTGATTGTGCGCAGGTTGCATATGACGAGGAGCGCGGGAAGGTTGAGGAAGAGTGGAAGAGAGGCCGAGAGCGAGTACGCGAAAGGCTGCTTGAAGGTGTTGAAGAACGAAGACGACGCGCACGTGAGGAAAAAGAGGGCGAGGGCATTGTTGGCGGTAAGCTCCTTTTTTCGTTTCCACATTGCCTTCAGTCTAGACGAATATTTTTGCAGATGCCTCTATGGACTCTCATTCGCGTCCCCCTATAACACGTAAATTGCGCAATAAAATGGGAACTTCGCCGCCTCCTACACCAGGAGCCGTTGGATCTACACTTACCACAGGAACAGGGGTCATCAGCAGCCTACCTATTACTACAGGACCGTTCCTTAACCCACATTCCCTTTCTGTTGATGAACTTCCATCACCATTCCCGCTACCACTCACTGCCACGACTGCTCCGAACGGTGGGTTCAACTCAGGAAGTGGCGGTACAGGTGCAGGAGGTGCAACCGGACGACGAAGACCCAAAGGTGGAGGCGGCCATCAGAACCAGGCGATTGGAGGACTCGGCAAGAGTCTAACCATGCTTTGTGGCAGCAAGGAAAGTGAAATTGAGAGTGACTTAGGGGAAATACGAAGAGGAAACAAACGAAGGAGGGCTACTGCTGTAACTAATTCAAGTGGAGATAAGATAAGATAAGATATAAACAACCGGATGGCAATAAAGCCGGATTACTACTCCAAACAATTCCGCTCAACAGTACTTTAGCCAACAAGAGCTCTACAAATTGTCATAAGGTCCTCTACCTTACAAATAATCCACGTGTGTCATCCCATATCTAGGTGGAGTATCTCACTCTGCCAATCATTGTACTGAATGATTGTGTTGCCTTGTAAAAATACATGATGATGTATTTTTCCAGTCCAATATACCGTGTTTGTTTAATTCATGAGAACGCACTGCGGTGGCACATCTTCCTTGTTTCCATCTCCTTATATATATAGCTCCTCTTAAAAACCTTTATTATCTCACACACTTATCAGATCTTTCCCCCATCTACATATTTCCCCTACCACTATGAGTTTTTGCAAGGACTGTGTTAAAGGTCAGTACTATCGTGACAATACCTTTCTTGTGTTAACCTTATGTTTTTGTCAGGTGTTCGCCACGAGGGATCTCCCTCAGGTGAGAAAATTCCTGACATTTATCTATAATTTTAAAATGACAACTGGCTTCTAGGCAAATGGGAGAAAATTGGTGGTGTCGAGTGCTATGTCGCTACTCCCACCGTCGATTACCCCAAGGATAAGGTTGTCCTTTTCCTTGCTGATGTCTTCGGCCCCCAGCTACCTAATGCCCAGGTGAGTAGCATATCGTAGTCATCTATCCTTTTGTTTCTGAATGTTCCGGATTTATAGCTATTGGCTGATGACTTCGCGATCAATGGATTCAAGGTACAACCCCCTGCACGGCCTTCTCATACATAATAGCTGATTAATATAGACCATTGTTCCCGACTACTTGAATGGTGACCCTCTTCCTCCTGATGCCTTGAACCCTGGTGTAAGTCTTGATCGAAGTCAAGCCACCCTAATGTAATTTGTTAAAATATTTTATAGAGCACGTTTGATATCATGACCTGGTTCCCAAATCATGGTGCTGCACAAACTAGGCCCCCACTGGATAGCGTTATCAAGGCGCTTAAGGAACAGGGCGTAACTAGCTTTGCCGCCACAGGTTATTGCTTCGGAGGTGTGTTCCCCGATTTCGACCACTCATATTTGACTGACTTAACTCATCACAAGGACGATATGTGTTCGATTTGGCATTCGAAAACATCATCACAGCTGGTGCCGTTTCACATCCTTCACTCCTTCAGATCCCCGCCGATCTCGAGGTGAGTAATATCCCATACCCTCCCACTCACAAAAATCTCTAAACAATTACTATGATAACGCAGAAATACGTCGCAGTATCCAAGGTTCCCCTCCTCATCAACAGCTGCACCGTAGACACCCAATTCCCCCTTGAGGCTCAGGCGAAAGCAGATGAAATATTCAAAGGCTTTGCACCAGGATACAAAAGAGAATACTTTGAAGGCTGCACACACGGATTCGCTGTCCGTGGGGACTTAAGTGACCCCAAGGTAAAAGCTGGTAAAGAGGGTGCATTTAGTTCGACCGTTGAGTGGTTCTTCAGCAAACTTTGAGTATATTTGGACTGGGATACGCTGTAGTAGTATAAAGTTCTGAAGCTTTCAAGTATATGTATGAATCATAAATCGATGGAATGTTTCTATATCTGTTAGTCATGTTTTGAATAACTAGTTATCTACGCGGGACAGTCCGGAGACTGCCGCGCTGTGCACTTTCCCTGCTTGTTTATGCTATTAGCCAGGTTGGGAGCGACCCGCAACCATTTCTATTCACAATACAACGCAGCTCACAAATCGGTAGATATCATTCATCATAATATTTCCCTTGTGACTCAGAGGTCCGACTTCTCACTGACTCTGTTATTGCATTTATAAGTGAACCACTGTAGTGCAAGTGACTATGTTAACCTGACTGTGAACTTCTATTTCAACAGGCACACACTCTTGGGCTGTTCAGCTTGTTCCATAAGTCATACGTTCCTCCAGGGATAACAGATCAACACATTCGATATCATCATCTTATTCATAGAAGAGCAGCGAGTTTACTTGCAAACATGGAACAGCAGTCATCAGACGCCGTGAATGATGTCAAGTCAGATGGTGAAACGAACGCAGGAGAAGGGTCCAAAGACACCACTACTATAACCACCGGGAATAAACATCAAACCACAGCCAAAGGAAAGCAACGCAACAAAAAGTCAAAAAAACCTCAGACATCTTCACCGTCATCCAATCAACAACAAAGTCCGGGTACAAACAAACCACCTGGTAGTCGACTGCGTGGGTTGAGAAAGGATTCTGAAGACATACGTTTATCAAAGACTATATCATGGCTCTTGCGGCATGGCGCACAGAGTGCGGGATTGCCTATACGAGAGGATGGCTTTTCACGGATAGATGATTTGGTAGGTGATTGTCCATATTTTCTTCTGCGTGTTCCCCACAAAGTCACCTTGTGGACTCGCTGTGAATTTCAGTTTATATGATTGTTCGGACACAGTGCTGACAATCTATCTTACATTCTTACAGTTGTATCTACCACATTTCCGAGAGTTTGATCTGGACCTAGAGAAATTGCGTGCGATTGTGGATGCGGATGAAAAACAGCGTTTTTCTCTTCGATTCGAAGGGGATGGTAGCTCGGGGGCATGGTGGATAAAGGCTGCCCAAGGGCATACAATCGAGGTGAGCTTTAACGCTAGCTAGGACGTCCATCTTTGTGGTGTAGCTGCATTGTAAATGATATGACCCGTTGCTTGAAAAGACAGTGAAATTGGAAATGAAACCTATTCTATCTGTCAGTGACATACCATCTGGAATTGCCGTTCATGGGACAACTAGAGATGCGTGGCGTAAGATTCGTAAGTTTCAACATTTTAGGTACTATTTATAATTCTAAATCCATGCATAGAAACACAAGGATTATCAAGGATGGCCAGGAACCATATCCACTTAGCGCAAGGTTATGGGGGGGATAATGTGATCAGTGGTATGTTCCCCTTTTCCTTATTTTTGACGCGAGCCCAAAGACCTATTTGACCAGGCATGCGCAAGTCCTCTCAAATATTTATCTTTGTCAATGTACAGAAAGCGCTAGACGCGGGTTACCTTTTCTTCCTATCGGAAAATGGAGTGGTGCTTACCGAGGGTGACGCGTCAGGATTTTTGAAACCTGAATATTTTGAGAGGGTAGAGACTGTGAACAGAGAGGTTCTCGGTGGATGGCAAAAAGATGCAAAGGCTTGAGATGAATATATACAATAAAACTACGTTAGAGTCGGACAGATTCTGTCAAATTGATTTCAAATAATGGACGCGACGGTCACGTGGACATGTTCTCTTGAATCAAATTGTCGGGTCTTCTAATAGTCTCGAGTCTTATTACTCCTGTACTTTGGTAGATGGACAAGCTTTGTGCTTCAGGCGACAGTATCAATTTTAATGACCCCTCCTATCGCTTACCGACGCGTCCTATAACCCACAATACTTCAAGCAGAGTCTTCGAGGACTTTGGCACCACTTTTCATGCCCAGACGAAATCGTCTCAGCAATCTAAATCGAAGCAGACGCGTAAACCTATTCAAAAAGGGTCTTCTGGGGCCTGGCCAGCTGGTGGTCATTTAGATGATATCACCGACTCACAAAGCGAGGACGAGATAGACTTCCTTTCTCAGCCTTCAGATGATCATGATATGGGGCATGCACGGAAGGGCAAGCATAAAGCGACTGACACCGATGACGCTTCGTCAGCCTTACGAAATGTGCAGCCCCACGGTCACTCTCAGCTGTCGACTAGTAGTGTGCTTAAGGGTCTCAAGTTCAGAAAGAACAAGAGTGCAAGTACGTCAGCATCTGGCTCACAAACGGAAAAACATGGTATTCAGATGTCTTTATTTTCGAAAGTCGGACAACCTGACGATCAAAACTCTGTAAAAGGTTTGAAACCGTATAGAAATGACTCGGAGACTGGCTCTCATCGTACATACGAGGACGAATGGAATGCTGGGATAACACTTCCTCTCCACCAAGGAAGTAACATTCGACATACCCCACAACGACGGTCTTCTGTAGAACATACACCTACCGAACCAAAGCAGAAACCAAAGATTCTCCCGCGACGCGTCAAGAAGGCCCCTAATAACGAGAACGTGGAGCGCAATCCAGAAAGTAGCAAGCGGAAGCTGGTATCCCCGCGTCCGTCCATGTCTGATATTCCAGGAAAAACAACGGTGAAGAAGCCCAAAGTGGCCACTATCAAGAAACCTTCCGTGGACAAGAGCTTACTTGAAGGTATGCGTCTTCCGTCTTCGTCTTCGTACGAGTCAGATGCATCATCGACCGAGGAATTGTATGATCCCCGACATCGTCGTAGGGTGAGGCAATCTAGCCAAGTCAAGAAGAAGGCCGAACCAAAGGACTTTCCGCTTGACCTTACGCCATCTGATATACCCCGCAAGAAGTGTACCAAAGTCACAGACCTCGCTCCTGTGCCCAAAGCATTTCCACTTTCCCCGCTTCTAGAAGCTAGAGCTAAGAAAGTTCTTAATGGTGCCAGTACTACTATCAAGCGCAAAAGCAAGGCAAAAAACACTGTAGACAGTCTCTTTACAGACTCTGAGGGTGGAGGAGCTAGCGACACTGGTTCAATCCTCGTCGCCCAGCCATTCCCTATGAGTTCACAGATGATGTTTGGGAACTCGTCGTCTGAAATGACTGGACCTGAACATCCAACGGCGGAAAAGAGGAAACCCCCAGATACCGAAGAGAGACCTAAAATTGGAAGGAATGACAACGTGTATGTATACTTTTATTCCAGTATACACTGATATCTTACTTTAATGGCATTTTCAGGGAAATGGCTGCGAATATCACCTACGACTACGACGAAGATGAAGACACAGGTATGAGCAGACACATTTTTTTAGGAATGTTGTTTTTCACTTGAAATACAGTTACCTTGTCACCAAATGTGGATCCTCGCACTTTGTGCCCATATTGTGATAGTCCGCTCCCTCTCTCACCAAGTCCACTTCTTGCGCGTCTCCTCATTGCTGTGGGCAAAAAATCTCGCCCCGATCCTAGACCTGGGAACCCTCTTGGTCGGAAAGCTCCGTCAACTGCGTTCATTACTGTTTGTCAGCGGCATCGTTTCGAAAGTGAAATCCTACCACAAGCTGAAAGAAAAGGTTGGCCAATGAAAATAGATTGGAAGAAACTTGGCGACAGAGTGAAGCGGATGCGCAGTTCTCTACAGGCACTAATAGATGACGACCCAGGAGACGTTGAAGATGATGGGTGGTTAGAGACATGGAAACCACAGGGAGCTCGGACCAGGTGCATTTTCTGGCAAGAAGTAATGGAGGAGGTCAAGTCGAAAGGGTCGAGGGCTTTAGCAGGTGTTCGTGGTCAGTTCTCTAGTTTCGAAAAGACACAACCTGGATAGTAAGCATCAACCATTCAAATTGAGTTCTCAGCTCAAAATGTTTTTAGCTATGGTGAACAAGGATCAGTAATCATATACCAGACTCTATATAACCTCTTCCCACCATCTGCATTTAGCCAGGACTCAGTAGCACCGCTAACGGCCACCGAGTTTATCCAGCGCGTTCTAGTTCCTGAAGTTGGCGTTAGACTCATTATGGAAGATAAATCCTTACAGGGCGACACTGGAATGGAAAAAGCGGTTCAAATACTCAGAGAGAGTTCTAGCTACGGTGCTACTATGTTCCCTGATGACATGGGGGAGAGGAACGCTCCAAAAATGAAACTAGGCGATCAAGGCGGCGTGGTTGACGAGGAACTTGGTATTGGGGATCTCATTGTTATGGAACGAGCTCGGAAGAGGAGGAAAGAGTTGGAAGAGGAAGGAGACGAGATGTTCATAGAGGATGGGGCACCAAGCAGTGAACAGAATGACGGAGAGGTAGATTTTCCAGAAGCCGAAATAGTTCCTCATAGGTCCAAACCGCGGCCCAAGCCAATAAAGAACGTAAACATCACAAGCTTGGGCTCTTTACCAACACGGAGAAGGATGAAGACCACGAAGGCAGATGCAGGCGACACAGATTCTGCAATGGACGTCTCTGATACTAGTTCGAACACAAATACACGCGGTAGACACCCATCGCTTTCTACAAACAAGTTTGTTCCTGGCATTGAGTCGAAGATGACTAGGACCCGAGCTGCCTCCCGATCCGTTAGTAAGGCAAGGAGCACCCAAGCCACGCGATCAAGCAGGAATCACGATAGCGATGCTGATAATAGTGACCAGAGACATGTCAAAGTCCGTAAACGTGTCGCTCCGAAACTCTCTAACGGCAGGGAGCAGAACCTGAATGATGCGACGCCTGTTGCAAAACGTAGATCGAACGGAGAAAACGATGATACGCCGAAAGTTATACGACTACATACGTCATCGATTATTCCGTCACGGAAGAAGAATACTGAACCCAGCTCTTCGGGGTAAGTGCTTCGGAATGTCATTTGAACAATATTCTGACTGGAAGTTCAGCATGACGGATGACATGAACACGGTCAAAAGATCTCATAAATCTCATTCCTGGTTGCTTAGTGATACCTCCCGGTCATCAATCGATGATCATTGATTTTAGAACGGATCCTCAGGAAGCACAACCGAGTCCTTGACCTGGCTGGACTTAAAATAGTACCCTCTAATTATATTTGACGTTCATTATACTCTAATGCCATGTTCCTCTATGCTTCAAAGCTTTACCGTTTAACGTTTAACGTTACCCCTAAGCGTCCGCGTCAAACTGACACAGTTTTTAGGCCTTGGTAACGTGACTACAACGCGTTCAAGATTCCTACTTTGTTCTCTTCCACTGACGAACCAGACATGCCCCGACACGGAATACTTCCCCGCTCTCGTTCCTCTAGGTCTTATCAAAATAATACTAAAAGTCCATCTACTGATTTACCTTCTCCCCGCTTTCCAATCGAAATTTTAGACCGCATTATTGAACTAGTAATTGCTTGTAACTCTTTGACCAGCCATGCTTTCGGTTCAATTGCTTCGTTCACTCTTGCTTCATCAACACTCCGTCAAATTGCTCTCAGACGATATTTTCACACTATCTCCTCGGATAGTCGAAAACACTGGGCCGGGACTTATAGACTTCTCTCCGCACAAGATGAGGCCTTAGGCAGGTCTCGAGCATATATTTGGGTTCGGTTAGTCCAAATATATGCGCCATTTTTACACCTGATACATCATTGTATGCGCACCAATACCAGGTCACTGTACGCACCATCCGATGTGCTGTCTGACAATCCTGAAAGACTGGTATCCTTGATCCGCCTGGAGACTCTAGGAATAGACTTCGCCCGCGAAGGTCTCTCAACGCAGCAGACACGCGCTAACCTACTATTAAAACATCTAGATACGAACAAGACTCCTATAAACATAACCACCTTGACCGTTTCAAAGCTCCCAAAGATCGATGTCTCTTTGTTGCGCCTGATTGCAGCTGCTCTGCCCGGCCTTATCAATCTTCATCTGAACTGCACAGAAAGATTAGAGATGGGTTGTTGTTTGATCTGCTTTGAGGATAGTCTAAGTTGCACACTCCATTCACCGATCCCAGACACATACATAAGTGTTAAAGATCTAGCAGTAAGCTCACTCTTTCAATTTGGGGGTCGAAACTGGCTCTTGTACACTTTTCTCATAGTTGGCCTTCGCAAATTCCCTTAAATCGCTCAAAAATCTTACTGATCTCCATTTGGGAATGTATCTATCTGACGAACAGCTCTTGTACTCTCACATAGCTCATCCAGTATCACCATCCGCCAGCAACGAATCACTTGGATGTCGTATATGTCTTGAAGCTTTCAATGTTGTGCGGAGCAGAGAACTCGAAGCTAGCTTGATCATAGCGCAACGACTCAAGGCCCTGCAAACCATTGGATGGAGTTCGTTCTTCGGGAGTATATCAAAAATTTGTATCAAGCCACGAGATTGTGGAAAGCAGTCAAATGATGGCGGAGAACATAGTGAGGCAGAAGAAAGCCACAAATCCATCGGGACTGACCAATGTATGCGAACTGAGGTCAGGATTCAGAGGATCAATGGGAGGATTAAGGTCGGTAGGATGCGACCATGTTACTAAGGTGCTAAACTTTTTTTTGCCTGAAACATGGTTACGAGGCGTTTATGTAGTTATTTATACAGCATAAGTACGACTGGCCGCTACATGAACGCGTACAATGTCGAAGCATTATTATGGCCGTGGATAGTTATAAAAAAGAAAAGACAATAGATGGTTAATGTTATCGCGCCACCGGGTGGCCTCAAAGGCGAGAAGGCCACAGAAAGGAAACCATAAAACTGATCGATCTCGTTTATAGCGTCCAACTGTCTACCTGCGACAAAGAAGCTCGTGTAACCCTTCTCCTATATCGCAAAACTAATCATGATCAGGTCTGAAGCAAAAACTGCCGAATTCGCTCGACTGTTTGATCTTTTTGAAACCTTGAAATCGCGTCGGACACGATCGAAATCTATTGGAGCAGGCATGCCCGCTTCCCTTGATGACACAAAGCCGGTTGCAATTCCTGCAGATCTGGCACCCATCATCGCTAGCTTGGCTTCCATTGTTGGCATAGGCGATTCCCAAGTCAAACGAAGGAGCCGGAAGGGTCACGGTGGAGAGACCCTCAAGAATGGTGTAGACCTGGACTCGGAGGACGATGAATCGCTTGCAAAATTTCCGCTTGGGAAACAGTACCCGTTTACGTTTAAGATGATGTTACACAAGCTCTACGAGCTCGACGACTGGGCGAAGAAGGTGAAGGAGGTATTAGAAAGGTCACAGATCGAATATAAGCCATTGTCCGATAATGAAAAGAAATTCAATGCGACGGTCCGGGAGAATGCCATGAATACGGAATATTCACACCAAGGGGGCAGTCTTCAATTCAAGATTGCGGCGAATGGGGGGAGGCGAACGACTCAAAACACCAGGCAACGGAGTTATTCAGTAGCATGTATAGGCAAGCCAAGAGGAACGAATATTCTGACGGTACCGGCCCCGAAGCTAGAGGGTCAGCAGCAAATAAGAATTTTGAAGAAGAGGTGTGTCGGTAGGAGAAAATCCATCAGTGGTCCCTTCATCGGAGCTGAGGGGGTTGGAATGGGGTGGGTGTACGACGCAGCTATTTCATGCACCGAAAACGAAATTACACCGCAAGATAGCAAGGTCACATTCGCTACCCAGGCATTGGCTCCAACGACTAAACGCGCCAGGTACCCCTCTTTAGGAGTAGGTGGCAAAAGGAAAATATGTAATACTGGGAGGAGGGCGAGTGCCGGAGTGCCGGGGAGTTTTTCGCGCACAATTGGAAACAACGATGGGTACTTATCCCACAATCCAGCTGTTCCAGATGAAACTGAGCGCAACAAGATGAAGAGACCTTTCATTCCATGAAGGGAGATTTAGATTATATGGACACCAAACATCAATTATTTGTTCTTATCATTCACTGTAAGATATATACATTCAGTTCTAGGATTGTTTCTGTCTGTTTAACAATAATTACCTTGAAATTTATATAGTTGACGGACTTTCGGCCAACCTTTTTCCGGATAGAAAATACCCCAGATACCCCCAACAATTCAATGCATCTGTTTAAAAACACAAGGCGAATCGCGACTACTGTAGTTGCGAATCAGTTTGAT
Source organism: Floccularia luteovirens (assembly GCA_009739215.1). Taxonomy (NCBI): domain Eukaryota; kingdom Fungi; phylum Basidiomycota; class Agaricomycetes; order Agaricales; family Squamanitaceae; genus Floccularia; species Floccularia luteovirens. The sequence continues at coordinate 1,087,741 of VSJF01000006.1, forward strand.
GTTCCACGATTGATGCATTTTATTCCCGGAAAATGTCGGTTCAGTTTCAGGAGATCGATCGTCGGAGGGAGTGTGTAGGTCCGTATGTACTGCGTAATATCTTGACTAAGGTTAAATTGAACAAATCAGCATCAATCCCACGACGTGGGACAATTTTACTGGAACTTGCGTGTTTGTGTTGCAAACCTCAAGGGTTTTTCTCTTTTCAATTCTTCGGCAAATTCAGGTATCAATATCCAAAAGGCACTTCCGTTGATGCGACATGCTGTCACCACCTAGAACAATTCCCCGCCGATGAATGTCGGTGTAGGAATCGTTGATGCTTCAGAGTTGACCTTGGTATTTGGAATCTACTTTTCAGTGTCCAAAATAAGTGTTCCTTACCAGTCTAAAATGGTGCAGAAGCCGTTATCTGGGCATCCCCGCCCTATTTCTGTCGCAATCGCAATTTAAAAGCATTTCTCGATAAGCGAGACATGGGATCCAGATAGCCCTCATATAAGTTTGCAACAAACTCTTCCGCCTTAAACCCGAATCGATTATACAAAAGCTGTAAGTGTCGACCAGTCAGCAGGTCCAAACCTTATATGAGAGGACGAACCATTGCGGAGTTGTTGACAGAGACGTGAAGTGTTATGTCTTTATTGGGATTTAACGTTATGAGATGGTAAAGCATCGTGCTAAACCGATATTAGTTGTGTATTTTCATACGCTTGTGAGCTAACCTTGCAATCTGGGCCTTGTCCCAACCGGCCTTGACGGCGAGATATGTAATATATGTCTCATGCGGAGAACTCAAGATGGCTACCCCAACAACCAGCTTTCTATAATTCGCAACGATTGTACATTTCTCCGGCCAGTATTCAAGAGAATCAGTCACTATGCTAGACGTTCAGCGACAAAATTTGGTAATTTAGATCATATAACATCGTCTCACCATCAATTCCCGTCCAGAAAGATCTTTGCAGAAGATCGTGCACTTGAGGTAGGTGCCATTCTTGTAAACTTGTATATATGATGGGAGCCAAAGTTGCCATTGGCTGTTCTCTGTCAGGGCTGAGAATTTTGTGTGGAGATAACAATTTAATACACGTCGTGAGAGAGGGACCATTCAATATCTTACTAGGCCAGGCTGTAATGATCCCAAATGTCATTCATGAGACTCATCCACAGCGTCGTTGTCTCGCAATCAACGGCAATCAGTCCTGACGTATTTTTTGCCCTGGTACCTTGTAGTCGTGAGAGGAATGAATTCTCAAAAGGTGTCGTTTGTATAGTATGGAGCGCGTCCAGGACAGCTTGATTAACAGCTAAAGGTGATGGTGACGGAGGCAATGGTGTCACAGGACCGTCAGTAACCTCAACATTTCGTGCAAACGTTTTAGCTCGGCGTCTTTCCTAAAAAAGATGTAAGCGAAGATGTTTTGGAAAATTTTCAGACATGTTACAGCCACTCACATGATTCAAAAGCAATTTACGATAACTGATTCGCTTTAAAAGGGTGGCGGGCTGCTCAGATGTATATCCATTGATAAATGATGTTGCTTCTGACTTAGTCAATGGTATCAATGGCAATCCCTGTATCTGGCGTTCAAAGTAAGGAATTTGATGGTTGAAAGATAGTCACATTTTGGTCAAATTCAATTGCGCGCTTTTGTTGTCCGACCCGTACTTGCATATATTCCGGGAGTAGTTTATCCATCACAACCTCAAATGGCTCATAATCAGCGATTCCTGTCGGACTATGAAGCCCAGCTTGAATAAAGATTGGTTCCAAAGAGACAGAAGGTATAGTATCATTGCTGAATCTATTCGAAAATTTCTTCCGTTTGCGAGAGTTCCCGTGGTGACGCTGTTTCTGGAGACTTCCGTTAAGACTGAAAGCGGAGAATCAAATGAAAATCACAACCTGTGGTTCTGAATGTTGAAATACACTAGGATAACTTATGTTTTCTGCCATGTTATAACTGGGCCTGTGAAGAGGACGGGGTTGGATGTGTGTTATATCAAACGGACCACATATACAGTCACGTGATAACATTATAAGCAACAGATGTCTTTGTCAACGTATAACTTGAATATAATGTAAATCAAGTTAAATCATTCAAGTCCTACTTGTAGCTGACCCGAAACAGTCGCTCAAGATGAGCCTGAGTCCGCTACAGCCGAAGTATGACATGAAGAACCCCAGGCTCGCAAACTCTTGTCTCTGATTGAGTTGCGGGAGAAGAAGCGAACTGGAAACCGACGCACTTCTCCAATCACTATCAAAAATCTCCAGCATAGTTGAACCTGCCAGGTTCGCAAAGAGAACGTCTTTTCGAATAGCGGGTCATATAGCTAATCAACTGTCGGGAAGGGGCGGTATATCGCTAGTAATTTTGCTAGCATCCACCCGCTCTGCCGGCGAAATGAGTACGACGTGCACGTAGTCAATACAATCCATGACAAGTGTTCACATGCTCATGTGGTAGGGAACATCCAGCAATTTCATCTCAGCTAGCCAAGCGCTCCGCGGCATAAGTTCCTCGGGATCAATGAAATTAGTCCTTTACAAATATCAACTCTGGGTTGCTCCCAATCACCCGACAAACTGGTCAGACCAGAGATCTTTTTGGGTCTGTAGCCGAGCTGGTTAATGAAGAAGGACTTTGTGGCACCCTCCGCAGGTCCGTGATCTTTTGGGGTTCCTTTCACAATTGGGAATGACATACACTAACTATTTTTCCCCATCGCAACATTCGCGTATCAAGGTCTCGCGGGAGACCCTTACGAGATGTAGCCTGATCTTGCATGGAAGCTTACTCGTGCAGGAACAGAAATAGTACAAGGCCAAATATGCACCTTTTCAAATTACAATAGTGTAAGCCATTCTACAAATTAGAATAGGACAACTACAATCATGTTATTGTGTACAAACGTGCCCTTATGGCTTCCTGAGTGCGATGATGAAATGGGGGTGGCAGTGATAGGTTGTGCATCACGAAATAGTATTTCAAGCGCTGTCACGGAGTTGAAGTGGGAATAAGCGTGTCGTTAAAGGCATAAGGGAATGGAGTAAAAACGATGCTGAGGACGTGTGCTACAATGATAGGATGAGATCTTGAAGATGGTTAAGATTCACTTTATAGGATGGGTCGTGGGGCAGGACTAGAGACTAATCATCAAGGAAACTTGACAATCGTGAAAGTTGGAGCCTGGCGGAGAATACGCAACTTCCGTTTAACTGAGACCGTGATAGTTTGTATACAGTTTATGACTGCTGCAGTAGATAGGTGGAACATGCCGAATGACGGACCATATTTGAGACGAGGAGACAGGAGTTGCATACTGAAAAGGGTTTACCGGAGCGAGTGCCGGAGGAGGGACCAAACGCTCACAGGAGACAACGTTGTTCCAGGGGTGTATGGGTATACCAAGCAGCTTGGATCAAGCCGCTTGTCTTCCACGAACTACCAACCCCCCGTCCCATGTCCCCACGAACCACCCATCTTCCACCAGGGCTTTTCTGATGGCAGGCTTTAGCACGCTTACTTGATTTACGGAATGGGTCCCACGCCCGGTAATTATCTTGAGAGGTTTCGCTGGCGAATAGGAGAAAGTTATAACAGACGAAAACGGTCTGAAAGTATGTAAAGTGCGTACTCTGGGAAGACCCCTGATCACGAAGGATTTCTTTCACAATTACTATAGCCTCATAAACAGTTGTTCCATGTACGTCAATGGTATCTTGGTCCGGAGATGTTAGTCTGCGGGCATCTACTTTGAGTTTGTAGCTGGTTCAAAGAGTGAAATACTTACCGTTTACTTCTAACCATTGCACGAGCAGCACTCAGTGCTTCCTGCCGTGCGAGCTCTTGAAATTCTCGAGCCTATGATGGCAAATGCTACAGCGATTAATAATGTGAAATAATTCTTAGCATACCCTTTCCGCAAAATAATATGCAACTTCACCCCCTCTCGTCTTAGCATTGCCTCTTTGCCACATTCTTGTTGCCTCTCTAAGGAGCTCTCTGCGCTTCCGCATGCTCTCGTTCATCCGATACTTAAACTCATCAAGCTCACCAACATCACCTTTTCCACTACCATTACCGCTTCCTCTAACCTTGATACCATTGACATTCCTAGTGTAAGTTGGAATATAGAGTTCAGGTAGATATGAACTACGAGTGGAAAATTTTCGTTGTGGCACTGTTTGCCAATGAAATGGATTTGATTTCGAAGTATTGGAGGATGAAATTTCTACATTCAAAGATGGAGGGGGACGAATGTCAGGCGGTCCAGATGGAAGATTGGGGTTGTGATGCAAAACATCGTCCTTCGGTCGAATAAGAGGAGGATTTAAAGTTTTTGTCGAAGGAGAATGGTATACACCCATATTAAAATACCCATTGGTAAAATCGGTCTCTAGTCCCCTTAGTAGATTTATGAGATCCAACGCGTCATTTTCACGACCTAGTGTTGCTTTGACTGCGAGTTCAGCATCTGAAAATAAGTGGGATTTCTGTTCGCTACTGAGGGTTTCGTGTTCAGGTAAGAGGAGGTCGAGCAAGTTGAACAAGACCGTAATGTATTCATCTGAAAGGACATTCTTTTGTTCTGCTATGATTGCTTCTATAGCAGCAACCAGGGCATGGTAAGGGGTGGGATGCGTAGGTGAATGAAAATAGGACTGGAAATAAGAGGGGGGATGCGGTGGCAATAACATAGCAGCATGGGAAGAGATGGATGACAATTGAGTCCAAGGATCAATAGAAGGCGGGGGAATGCAAGAAGTTGGTCGTATGTTGGAAGATCGATCTGGCTGTTGTCGCCGATGAACATCCCCAAGAACATATTTCTCCGAACGGATTTCTCTCCCTTTCCCCGGGGCCTTAGAATGTTTTGGTCTCTTCTTCTTCTCGACGGTCTCCCACGACAGCTCTTCATCATGTACATTACCGTCGGGACTACCTATGTCAAGCGCATCCAAGCCCCTTTCCTCGAGTTCTCTGATACATTCTTCGGACAAAATTCCTGCTATGATTTCCCACATATCCACCTCGCCTACTCCATTCGCATCAGCAAGGGCTGAGCTAAGTATCTCGGTAGGTATGTGAGGCATAGAGGCTTGCAAGAATCCCAAAGGAGAGCTGAAAAATTCTCGGGATGTCCCATTTTGGTTGGAACTAATGGAAGTAGCTGAGGGAGTCGTGTATTTGGAAAATCCGAGGCTACTGCTATTTTCTTCGGATGCTGAAGTTGCTTGAAGCGCATCAGAAAGTTGAGATTCATCTGACTGCGCTTGTTCAGCAAGTTCTTGTAAGGTTGTCCGGAGGTTATTTACTTCAGCCCGGGACGGTGATGCAGTCGAGCCTTCACTAGTATCGAAATCTAAGTCAGCTAACAAAGCCGCCAAGAGCGAAGAGTCTAAAGGAGGACAGAACTCTTTCTGTGGCCAAAATGGATCAGGTAACCCCCGGGCAGGCAGAGTTTATGAGTCACCTGTAAAACGTCGAAGAGCAAGGTTTGTGAGCTCATAACAAAATGATTGTCAAGTCAATCAATATATATATGGTAGTTTGTGAAAGATACAGACAATTGCCTAGGTTATATGGTGTCAAAAGCCCAGAAGAAGGCGTTATACGATGGGCAGGAAGTAAGATGTAGACAAGACAATGGTTTGGCTAATAATTCTGAATCAGATAAATGGGTCACATGACCATGCGTTCACAACGACCCTCAGTCCACAGCATCGCATCCATCTCCAAGCGACAAACACCCTGTTCCATTCTCTATAATCTTTGCTGTATTTTTTTGCTTGCACATATTCTCAAGGATACAATGCTGTTCTACCTGTCCATAGCGGCCACAATGCTCATGTTGGGCATGTGTAGGTTTTCTTATTGACTCTCTCTGAGAATTCAGGCTCACGATTTTGAAGTGACCCACCGCTATCGCTCTCTCCTCATTCCCCACGTTCCACAGCGTGTCAAGTCTATGTTTCCGAAACTCAGCAACTATACTCCTCTGGCTACCTTTTCAGATCAAGCCAATGCTGGCCTATCATCATCCCAATTTGATATCGAAGCTAATATCCGCGACGGTGACTCGCGAGCAGGGTTGGACGAGCGCGGTACCCAAGAAGTTCTAGAAATCATGCGTAGAGAACACTTGAAGTGCTTTACTTTTACTTTCCATGTCATATAGGTCATTGACTTGGATTGCAGTTTTGATCAAGCAAGACTTATGAGACACAACCGCATTCTTGCACACAATGGTATAGATCCTACGGGCAAGTGGTCATTTTATTCTTCTTGTTCAATGCTTTTTTAACTTTCTGAGCAGGCATGCCTATGGACTCTAAGGCTATCACTCGACTTTGACCACTCTATCGTCTTCCGCTATTATGTAGTACGGAAGGAGCATTTTCTATGTTTCCTTCACTGTCGATCCTTTATACCACCTGTCAATTTCTTTCCCGCGCTTAGCATATGTCTGCTTATTGTTTTCTCGTTGTATGCAGTTCCAGGCATCTTTCCATGGATCATCCGACTGCACGGTTTACTCGCTCCCGGCTCAACTCAGTTGTGTACATCTACACACTACCACACTATATTGTACTTATTATTACATCTACATGTGCTTCATCTATCCTTCAGGGTTCGCTTCTCCGTGCTAATGACCCTTAACTCATAACTGTTCATATTCCTTAACCTACCTCTAACTTCATGCCACGATGCAGGCGACAAAGTGCATTGGTTTGAAGTATCGGGTTGCACGTGTTAAGTGGCTTTCACGTCTTGAATGTGGATCTATGATCCCAGTACTTTATGCAAAGCTGGGACGAATACCTTAATGGTAGTATCCACCCACATGGAAACACTTGCGTTTGTTTGGCATCAAAAAACTTCAAAGACCTATCATTCCTAGGATGTCTCCTAGACTGCTACCCATGATGGCACTAACGGTACGTTAGTTCCGGCAACGACTGACTTGATACTGATTTCGCGCAATCACTTCTCATAGAAAGGGGTTGGCAACATATTTGAAGACCACTTTGGAGCCTATCAAGTAGACTTCTACACCCCAGGTTACACGCGCTATCTAAGGACCAGCCCACTAACAATCTCTAAGGGTCACACGGTCTGAATACAGCTGAAAATACGCCGGCCCCGTGGACCTACTTCCGCATTTTATATCTTATTTTCATGATAAAAAAGATGTCTCACGGATGCGGACATGTTAAATCTAAAATCTATATATGTTCTCCACGCGGATTCGAAATGTTTCCTTATCACGAAACTTAAGTTATCTCATTCGAGTTCAAATCGCAGGTGTGAAGATTGGTGCTATGTCTGCACGTTGTCATCAGTTTTGATAACGGAGACGGCGAGTTCACGCTGCTCCTGACTTGAATACTCGGCCGCAATATACCGAGGCTGTAACTCAGCCAAAGAAATCAGGAAACTGTGAGAGGTTGTCTCTTCTTTAGGTTGACCTTGTACACGATCGTACAGTTGCACGAGGCGACCACCGTCTCCGACAGATATACAATGTCAGTAATTATGATTAATCATCCACCCCAACGTGAACTTATCACCCCATCCAGATTTAGATGCAGCACAACTGGTGTCAGCCTATACACTGTCATGCACGTCCCAAATACGGGTGAATGTGTGTGAATCCAATCAACAAATCACTGACTATGTGCTTTGAAAATCACTTGAATCATTCCACAACAATTTCTCACCAGAGATAATCATCAACTATTACACGCATTTCGGATAGGATTGACTATTTTTCTAGCTTAGCTGGATATGTACTTGCTGATACATACTCTTCCTTTGGGTAGCGATATGTAGGGAAGAAATGGGGACGGTCAGTAGGAATCTGTTGATGCTATGTATGATACGACCACCGAAATATCTGCGAATGGTGATTCGGGAGAGTACCAAAATTTTTTTTGGGGAGACGACCAGCATTACAGCCAGCAGATGAAAAATAGTCATGTCCTCTCAAGTAATGGTATTGTATTTCAATCCGAAAATATTGATTTACGCAATTATCCTCATCAATTCATCTTATAACCAGCTATTACTAAACTGCGTCTGAGTCTCTGAAAGCCCGCTTGGAAAATTGGTATGTCGGCTCGACAGAATTATCGCAAGGGAACAGCCCTGGACGTTTAAAGTGGTAGCGAAAGGGAGTTGTGCTGTTTTTAGACCGCTTGAACGAGACACAACAGACCTAATTTGGGAGCTCAAATATGACCGTTCGATATTCCATGTGGGTAACCCTGAAACATTTATCTCCTATACACCGCATGTAGAAAGCTCTGATATATGATACGCCGCGAACTTTCTTACATCTGATGTATGGCATTCCAGATCCGGTAGGATACACAAAGCCATAGCATAACTCCACTCTTACATCAAACACACCCTTTCTCTTCATGAGCACAAGCACAAGCTTTTATCCGAGTCGTAGTGCTAGAATATATAGATATACTCGTGTACAATAATATCTTGCGCGCGATATCCCAAGGAGATAGATCGTGCCGGTAAGAACGCCCAAAACATGGCTGGGCCTCGTGTACAGCCCAAAATCCTCCACTTGCATTGTTGTTGTGGTCATAGCCTAATGGGCATGTAAGTACCCACTCAGCGTTTCATGACTTGTTCACGGCACACACTAAATAGTTCACGGCACACACTAAATAGCACACGCGCCAGTGTTTGCTAACTTCTAAAACGCCAAACGCACCATATTGTTGGCTCGTGGTGATCGCCATCCTTCAGCTGGGGATGTAATACATATATATGGAACACTAATGACGGAGAAGCTGCTGTCGCACTATGGCTGTGTGATTATTTTGTGGCTTGAGCTCCTTGCTTCTGTTTCCATGCACCAATCTGTTTTGAAGTCACTGAAAGGATGCGCAGTTCCCCCATCTGCAGCGATGTCAACTTATCTCTCCCGATTGATCGTTGAACTGATGAACTGATAAATTATTATTTTTACGAATTTGCGGCACACTCGGGTTCATCTCCGGACACCACACCTCCGTACCGGCCTTTATTAATTGATTGGCCGGCAGCAACCCCAGGTTTAAGACATGATGCATGATGCATGACCATGTCACAGGTTTGCGCGCCGTACCGTATGTAGTTAACTCAGAAAAGTCAGGTCTCTATTACCACCTGCCGGGTTCCGTTGTATGCGGAGATACCTTTCTTAGTTCATATTAAAACATTTGAAGTCCCATGTAAGACTCTTTAGTCACTCTATGGACACTTTTACTTCCTCAATTCTTCCATGAACGAGGTTTCAAAATGCTTCATGCATCAATTCTCAACTCCATTCAAAGTAACATCATGGGGTTCATCTGCATCTGAGGTAGGGATCACCAACGATCACAAGACAAGCCTTGTCCCATTCACTTATGTCCGATTCAACTGATCCCAGCAAATGGAGAGGCAGAATTCACATCTCCATGCTTTGACTCTAAACTCTACCTTGTCAAGCTTCGATGTCAAGTGGACGGTTTCGCTCATTGATCGACAACTTTGGCTAGCTCTTGATCGAGCCTGCATACTTGTTCCTCATGTAGAGGCAACCAGAGACATTTTGATTTTAGAGGACCATTGAACTCTCTTCATAAGCGAGCGCAACACCCAAATTAAAGGTCAGCATCTGTGTGGGACTGCCTCGTTCGCTCTACTGTTCCATATAGACAAAACTCTATTCCCAACCCATCAACCGGCTCGCATTCGCCGATTACACCCAGCACCATCCAGGGAACTGTCATCGCTACATTCCTCGACGCGGTATCCTGCAGGGAGCGGCGTCATGTGCTAATCAGTTGACTCAAACCATTCTTGCATTGATCTGAATGACTTGTTTTCATTGGCGTCTAGTAGACAGATAAGAATACAACAAAGAATATGTTGCAACATTGCGGTATCGAAGATTCGAAATGAAGAAGGGTGCAATACAGTGGGGCTTGCATTGGTACACGATTCAAACGTGGGAGAGTGTGAGTTATAGAGTTGCACTTGTCCGATTGAAAACAGAATGTGAGACAATTTGTGAGGCAGTATCTAAGGGCCCATCACGAATATAAAGAACCACATTGGAGGAGAGGCAAGATGTAGTGTTGTTTGCGTGCAAGAACAGAACAAAGAGATAGTTATCACTGTGTGTAGGATAACCTAACAACGTAAAAAGTCAGATATCAAGTCTCAGGCCTAGCAACTGGGAGTTGGTGATTCAAAAGAAGGTCATACGATATCAACTAAGTCAAAGAAATGATAGATCACAAACCTGATGACTACCAGAACTAGAGTCCGTGCGAACTTACTTAGCTGTTCCCAAAAGCAATAGCGAGTATGTCTGGTAACCATCATGTTGATGACAATGATTTATGGCACAAGATAAGGGCGAGGAAAGGAGATAAGACTTTAATGATCGGTGTGGCATGATCAGGATCAAGGTATACAGACACAGTCCGAGATGAGAACACGAGATGAAAACAGGAATACTCCAGCACGTCGCACAGCCGTGAGGCCATATTGGGGAAATTCGACTAAAATTTGGTTTGGGAGCAACAACACACCAGGAAACAGAGACATGGGATTTGAGAAGTGAAAGCCTGTGTAGGGTTTGTTAGGTTAACGTTCAAGATATAACCTCAAAGCTGATCGGAGAGAAGCACACCAAATCAACAGAGCAGAGAAAGAGAAAACAGGTCATATGAAGCCATTTACTTCAGTCCACATCCCAAGTCGGTGTGTTTCTTGGCTTGAGGAGTAGCTCATCATCTTTTCCATCATCGTCATCTTCGCGGATGTCAAAAACGTACATGCGAGTTTCTTTCTTTCGATTTTTACTTGATCCTTTTTCTTGATTTATACCAGTAGAAATTTGATTCGTCAGTGCGCGATTCGACTTTGTATTCTTTCGCGCATGTCTCTCCGCATCTTTGCCTTTTTCCAGACTTCTGCAATCGTTGCTTCTTTGGGCATATTTTTGAGTTGGGGGTGATGGTGGCTCCTCCACAACTGACCATGTAAAAGTCCCAATGTTTAGCGGGTCTGTGGAAGGGGAGAAAGTGGAATCGGCGTCCTCAGCATCGTCATATAAATTTGGATGAGCATCATATTCTTCACTGCATGCAGCGTTGAATACAGAATTTATGTCTTTGCTGATGTTGTCTGAACCAGGTAGAGCAAATACAGATGTAGCGGTGGACAGGATGCTTCCAGAGCTAACGCGTGTCGCAGTAATGGTCCCGCTCCTGACACGAGAGGCTATAATGGTCCCGCTTCGTGAACGTGTTGTTGTAATTGTTCCACTACGAGTTCTGGCCACTAAGACAGTCTTCGCTGATGTTATTGATCCGCTACGTGCCCTTGGCGCAGTGATCGTACCACTACGCGAACGGACCGCTTTATTGCTGCGTATCCTGTTCGCTGTCACAGCAGTGACGGGCTCATCACGCGATCTATTATTAGTCTTATCCCTCTTTGGTGGAGACTCGACGCAAACACATTTTCCCCCGATGTCCACAACCTCACAATGGACTAAGATGTCGCAGAGGTTGGAGTTCTGATGAATAAGAAGAGCTAGTAGCCGACATACCAGATCTTCCACAGCCACAATCACCATTGTTGCGGTTATGCCGCGCTTCTAAGCCGTCAAGGATATTCCCAAAACCGTATTTATCTACATTTTCATTGCTGAGGTTGTTTTGATCCACTATCGCTTCCTGGCTGACAATCTCTCTAGCTTCGTTATCATGTGGATTCTTCAATCGGTTGGTTGGTGGGGAGATCAAACTGTCAGTTATCCACGTCGAATGGACGGTGCCAGAAGTGCCCTCTTTCTGCGTGGATACACATCCTGCAGAGGCGCAGGCCATGGATAGACGGGGGGAAATCGAGCGAGAGACAGCAAAGGGGGAGGCAGGTAACGAGACACTTTTACCTCTCGTTCTCCGAACAGGGCTTATATCACCCAAGCTAAGCCCAAGTTCTATAGGTTTTCTATTAGCTTTGTCCCTACCTATAGTGTGTGTGCATCGGCTAGGCGTTGAGATTGCGCGAGCGTCATTTCCAAAAGATGCAGAGGGTAGTTTCCGTATACCTTTGGAGACGATGAAGTGAATACACATCGGAGAATATCTTCTGCTCACTTATATCACATATACTATCTTCACCATCAAGTGACTGGTACATAGAGAGCTGCGATGGAGGTCGGTTGAAGTCAATGCCGCCCAGAGAGGAAGATAAAAAGTCTGAATCCAAATTGAAACTACAATCCGAATCCTGGATGTTCATATATGCGCAGCTGGGTTGGGTATATGCGCTACCAAGCAATTTTTGGGTACATGCCAGATTAGGAGACACATGTTTTGGGGGTGCTAGATGGGAAACTTGATGCATAAACCACATTGTATTAGGACGGGAAGCGCTGGGTGCCGAGGGCCGTCTGGTGGCTATGGAGGCTGGTTGTTCCTGCACGGGCGATGAGCTGGTGCTCTGGGCCTGAGGGCGGAAAACATCAGAGTGCTTTCCTGGGATTGTGCTTTTGGTGGGGTCGTTGTCTCTGCCCCCCGAAGCACCCCCTAGATTACCTGCAAGTGGGCTAGAGGAAGATGGGGAGGATGGCCGAGATGTGAAGGGACTGGCAAGGACTTTGCTGCTAAAATTTTTGCGCTGCACGTAGGACTGAAACTTAGGATGAGCTGCTCCTACTGTGCACAGATTGTTTTCCTTGAGGCTACGAGAACTAGTGGCCCGCGGGATGGCGGGGGGCGGTGAAGTCGTTGGGCCAGAAGATGCCAACTTGAACGCAAGCGAAGCGGAAAGTTGTGATGGATGTGGGGTGTGCAGGGCGGCTGCATGAGATTTCTCCTGGGCTAAGATGGAACTTGAGTGACGTGCGCGTTTAGTCATCCTGCGTACCATCTCCGAACGTGTCTGAACTTCATCGACGGAGACCGGAGACACGAGAGGTAATTTCAAGATCTGAAGTGACTTACAGTTGAGACCGGCAGGATTGCGACTGCGACGAGCGTAGGTTAGTGGTCGCTTAGGACGCGACAATGTCATGTCGACTGGTAAGTCGATAAAGCTACTATCAGTGTTACACCAATATGATCAATCTCATGTGACGGTGACATTATCACGTGGTTGGTGGGGCCAAGTTGACGTTGTTGCTAATCGAGAAAGGATCATTGGCACCAACAACGCCTTGACTTTCATTTTCAACGTCCAAACCTGCCCTGGCTCGATGGTCGTTGCTCGTAAAAAACCTTCTGCACCCGTTGCGCCCCCCGTTTCGCGTTCATCATCATCACAACCTCTACCCCGCGCCCTAGTTAACAAGCAACAGCCAACTTTACACGACACATTGACTGATGATTCTATTGTAGCCGAGAAAGTATGTCCTTGCCCAGTCTTATGTGTCCTCCGCTGAACTCAAGCACATAATCTAGAATGGCATATCAAATAAACTATCATATAAACGGAAAAGATCCAATGTGGTGAGTCTCAGGTATATTTCAAACACATGGGACACTATTGACTGGGAACAGACCACCAAGCCAAAGCCATCTCTTTTGTCACGACTCTTCTTTCCTGCCTTATCATTTCTCCTGTGCTACGCGTTATTTACCTGTCCGGCACAGCACCCACCCACTGATCCCGTCTGCCGTGCTCTCTCCACTTACCGTCATATCATTCTTGAGCCTTACATTATTCCTACACTTGCTGGCCCGTATAACAACCACGTCCGCCCTTATGTTCTGCGCGCGCAACCCTATGTTGCACCTGTTCTTCATGCAGAGAAGCGTACTCGCCCATACATCCGTCGTGCAGCCACCTCGGTTGTTGCCACATTAAACCACGCATATACCGAAATTCTCCATCCATATTGGCACCGCGCTATTATCCCGCGGTTTCAGCTATACGTCACACCACACCTCCAGCCTCTAGTACGCCCCTGCCTCGGCGCATGGAAAACCACTCTTGACGCCTGGGCTTCCGTTTATGAAAAATGGGATACTATCCACCCATATTTCTATGATGCATGGGTCCGTGTCGAACCACACATACAGCGTGCATGGTCATACGTCCGACCGCACATATTAACTGCTTGGAAATATGCAAAGGTTTATTTTCGTGTGTATCTTCGCGTTATTGTTGCGCAGACTCGTGCTGGGTTGCATGTGCTTGGAAAGCAGTTGCATTTAGGTATCAAGCTATTAGGTTCCCAAATGAGTGCGGCCACTTCCGAGCTAGGTCACGCACGACGGACTTACGTTGACCCTCACGTACGGCGTATTTGGGAAAAGGTTGGTGAAAACGGACGAGCTGCTCCCAGCGTTGGAGCTGATAATGAAACCAAACGAGTGGCTAACGAGGAGCACAGAGACGTACATGGTGAAGAGATTACCGAAAGTATATTCCAAGCTACATCGAAAGTTGAGGTGGAACGTCCTATGGTTACCCCAGAGTTGACCACCGAAATGGAGCCTTTACAAACCCTACACGAAGCACCCGCACCAGAGGAAACCCCATTAGTTACTACCGAATTCCCCCCATCGACGTCATCAAGTATCAGTGGGAATCCCATTCAGAGCGCTATCAGCGTCGCAGAGGGAAGTGCAGCGGGCGCATCTACAGTCCTGTATGTATTAGAGAATGAGGCAGCCACTAGTGACGGCCTAACACCTACCCTTGGTGTTGATCCTACTCTTACACCAATTCCTGAAATCGGGCATGCTCTCACCCACCAAGCGCCCGATGGGGATTCAGACGACCCTCAAATGGCACGTGATCCTGAAGAAACGGAAGACCTCGACATTGATGATTTCCTCCGCGATCTTGGGCTCGATGCATCTTCCTCCCCATCGCTCCCAGCTACAAATAGCGTGGAATCTCCACCTGACAGCCCATCCCTTTTCACCCTCCCAACTCACGGAAATCACTGCTAAGAAGCGGTATGCTGTCACAACACGCCATGCGCGATGGCAGGCAGATCTTGATGCTCTTGCACTCACACAAAAGGAGCAGATACGAGCTGGAGTAAGTTATTTGCGCTCTGTTGCTCTTAGCGAGCTTCGCGGAGATATAAGCCTTGAAAACGGCAAGGCGTCTGGAATGGGTGAAGACCTACTCCACCGCCTTGAGAAGGAGGGTGAAAAGCTTCTTCGTGGTGCAGAGACAGTTTTGAAGAAGATCGAAGGAACTGCTACCTCCAACCAAGGTGCGCACTATAGGAAGTATGCATGGGTACATACTCAAGGATCTGTAGTCAAGCACTTTGATACTATCACAGATAAAGTTGAGGCGCGTTTCGGAGATGCAGTGCGCAGGATGCAAGGAGAAGTCCATGAATGGTATGTTAAGCTGAAAGAGAGTGAAGCTCAAGAGGTATGTTGCCTAATTGATACCAATACACTGGACTCAATCTTGTTTTCTATAGGTCGACGCGGCGTGTGGACCTTTGAAAGCACTTGCTGAACGCGCGCAGGCTGATCTCGGCTTGGATTATGCATGGCTCGACGATGTGACATATGAAGATTGGCAAAAGTACCATGATCTCATGAGGAGTATGCTTCTATTTCCTCCATTCCTGTTGTTTTCCACTAACATCAAATCATGACTAGCATATGAATCCTTCGCGGCTTTGTCTAAATTATTTATCTCCGATACTGGCGCAGATGATAATGCTGATTCCAATCCTAATGCAAACGAAGTGTTGGATGACCCAGTTAGAACTGCACTCGACAACCTCGATGCAGAACTGCAGTATATGGTACATGGCTTCGCTGTGCGCCTTTCATCTCTTCGTGAACGAGCTCGGAATCTCTTACAGACTACATCTGATCATGACGAACATGTCGACCCTTCTAACGAAGCTGCTTCGGGTGAATACGAGCTAGGCGCGCGTGCAAAGGAGAGTGTTGGTGGTGTTGTGCATGACAATGGACAAGATGAAAAGTCGGAAGAAGAACCAACATACTCCATTCTTCCGATATCTAGCGAGGAGACTGCATTTGACATAGGAAACGTAGTGATCGGTAAGAGTAAGGAGCAGTTGGAAGCTGCCGTGAAGGACTGGGATTCAGACGGTAAAACCTCTAAAGAGAAGTATATGCCACATGAAGAGCTTTGATCCCATCATTGTGGGTCATCTAATCATCTGGCAGTATTAAACCCCCGAGAGTCTCATCAACCACGCTTCTCATCTATCCAACAACCCACCTAAAACTTATCAAAATGGCATTTCATTCTTTTCCAGCATACTCCCGCATATATTTATCTTATCTCTAAACCCGCTGGATACTCTGATATTTGCTCCTGTTGTAGCTAATCACATACGACTCTCCTTATTATCCATTTTACAACTATAAACCCGCCCGAAGGATTTTTAAGCATCGCTGTTGAGGAAATAGCCGCAAGTAAGTTACACCTGCAGCCTAGTCAATCGCCGTGAAGGACGGAGTTTGTCATGCATTTCTCAGAATTATATGTGTCTTCAGATAATGTGAGCAGCTTGCTTGGCTAGGGTCAAGTATTCTTCTTCTCAACATTACTTTAATACCCGAATTTGTGATACGACCGGTAGACTATTCATAACTTCTCCATTTAAGGGCCTGCCCTGAGGTTTCGTCTTTTTCTCTTCATTCTTTTGACATCATCATGACGGGTTTATGAAATTATCTAAGTATGTGTAGCAGATAACCGCGAACACAGCAGCTCGCTCAGACCCACGAAGTACATACTTCTACCGTCTCAACCCATGTCTTAAATAGGACAAATGAAAGAGCAGCTTACCAAAACACGGATAATACTCCACAATTTATGTTTCAAAGAGCTTCCGTAACTCTACTATTACACCCACCGAAGTTTAGAAAATATGTTGTGACACTCTTTTTCGTCCTCTGTCCCTCACAACACATACTTCAATCAGAGGAGCAAACAAAATTTTTCTTGATTCGGTAACTTTAAGATTATCATCACAAGCTTTGGTTCTTAAGCTTAAGGCCAAGGGCTCAATCCATTAGTTTCAACTCTCGGAATGTTTTCTGGGAAATGTAACTGCGCGCAGTTGACTTGTTAGCACAACAGTGACTGTTTCATGGTACCTTACTAGAAACCAATATAAAACCTCTAAGTAGTGGATCTGGGGTTCTAAGCGGTTGGAATCTTTTTCGACGGAAATTAAAACAAACCTACTTCAAAACCCACGCCGCAAATCGTTTGCTCGTATAAGGTTGGCGTGGGACTCAATGGTTCCTCGCGGATGATCCAACCATGTACGGCTGCAATCACGGCAACATTCCCTCCGATATCTCCAAATTCAGTTGAATGTACCAATTACCTCCGTTTTTTTTTGAAGCACACTACCCATATACGGTCATATAATTGCTTTTTCCCCAACCAAACGGCGATCATTTTCTATTACTCACAACCTACTCTTTTGAACCCAACGGCCTTCCCATGCATCCATATATAGACGCGCGCCGAGTAGCTTTAACGTCGACGTTATCCGTTATTTCAAGAAACGGACACATCCACCTGGACCCACAACACGAATGGTTCTACGCGGTAGTATCCATGCTGCAGAAAAAATCAGTTGTTCGGCTGGATATGCTTTTGGGGTTATGTTGCAGCCGAGATGAAAGGATGTTATTTATCTGTGCAAACCCCTCAAGTTCCGTGTGAGAAATGAGCCTATTCCTGTTATTTTCTACACCCGCGACAGTAACCTAACAGATCTCCCACTGATAGGTTACTTTCTAATGTTATATAAGCGATCTCTAAACGCCAGCGAATTCTCTCTTCTCAGGTCTACTGTATCAGATACTCCCCGATTATCTGCCTACACTTGAAGAAACTCGGCATTAGCAGCCAGGGGAGGCAGCCGCGAGTCTACTGTTTCACTGGCGTTGATGACGGACAGGAATATGGATACTCCCATTAAACTCCAACCCTCCATGGTTTATTGGGCTAGACCGTGGCGGTATCAAAATATGAAACACCGACTTATAAACTGAAACCCACGCCTCCCACTACAGACTAGGTGGATTGTAGCCGTTGAATCTTACTCACGTTATTTACGGACCAACCATCCCCCGCCAAAAATCACTACTACTCCACTTATTGTGCAAAATTACAAAAAGGTGACATGTTTTCGTTAAAGAAGGGCTGAGAGGCGGGGATACCGCGTAGTAGGTTTACTTTTTTTTTTACCACTAAAGAGTGTCCACCTCACCTCCCCCTTACCTACAAAGAAAATCGACACTTAACTACACCGGGACCTACCACTCGAGCCGAACGGCCGCTTACTCACTCTGTAGAAGTTTGGGCAAGGTACACTTGTCATTATTTTTATTATTTGGGAGATGCTGTAAGTGATTGATATTTTTCGCCCCACACTGTTCTTTCAAAACTGTCAAAATCCATCATCAATGCCGTTCTTGGGCCCCTCGGCTGATACTGGATGGGAAGTTCACCATCTTACAGGTTCAGTGTTTTCCAGAATCAACTAGTTACGCGAATTTATCTCCTCGCTCTTCCGGCACAGTTTATTTCTACATTCCTCCTGAGTTATGACTTCCTATCTTGTCTTACTAAGTGTATCCTGATCCCTCTGTATATTTTTGTCAGGTTCGAGCGGTGTTTGACAGTCATCGAAAAAATATTCTAAAGAATGGTTTGCTTGTATTGCATATGGAGGTATTATTTAGACCCTCATGAGATACAAAAACCATGTTGGTTTTTGCAAAAGTGTGTTCACCGCCCCGGGGTAAAGGCGCTCGTAAAACACTGATGATGGATGCCAAAAACCGGAGCTATGACCTTAAACCTTTTTACTCAGATGATCAATCAGTCTGTACACGTCTTATCTATCCATATTGGTCAGACCAATTCTCTATTTTATAACAACGGAAAACTGTTCATTTATCAAAGAACATGGTATTCAAGTATTTTGGTCCTGAGTGAATGGTGTACTATTTGCAATGGGCGGTCCCGCCGGATCTACTGCCATTTTGGAAGCTCAGTAGGTAATTGGTCCCGCAAACATCTGGCAACATGCATGGTTTGAAAATGTGGGGACCGGCGCCTGTTTGTCCTAAATAATGTCATTAGATCTTCGGGCTATATCATAATATGGTGGTGCCTTTTAAAAACGAGCTCGTACCAACCCAACAAGTAGACCGTATAGAGAAAACAACCAAGGAATGCCGTCCATCCCCAGGGCAATGGATACTCATCTGAAATACAGCTACAGTCGATGTCTGTAGTGAAGGAAGACGAACTGGCTTTGCATGCTTGGGACCCAAATAGTGACATTTCGTCTTTGCCCTACTGATGAAGCTGAACTCCACTCCCCACAGAACATTTAAAGACGAGATATCGATCCAAGTAGACACTAATCAACGATGAGATCTCCATCCTTCAGGGTAGACGCTACCCCTGCAAAGCAACGTGCATATGTCAAGGATCCGCGCTGGCATATAACCCAGCATGAGCCAGTTCTTGACTACTCAAGCGATTCGTTCCCGATTACATCAAGCTGGTGAGGGTCGCCGTTAGTTTGCCGGCTTGATAACTCATGATTCCTATTTTCGCATGTCGATGTATCACTCAAGAGACATGTCATCATTGACAATTGTCGTGAACATAGTCAATAATTGGATCGTCGGATCATCCTTTTGTCTCCGGCTGCTCTGTGAGAAAAGGGTATCGGATATGGAATATAGGGATCCAACGCAAATATTCTATCAAACACCCCTCATTCAGCCAACACACACATCACTGGGACCAGGTTGTACATGCGCCCTTGATTAATTTTTTTTGTTATGAGAATATTTGCATTAGTACGTCACACAGATCTTTCTCAACATCCTTCTGTTGGATCACCAAATGTCAAATGGTATGCGGCGAGGCAATTCGGTTGCCCATGTCCTGGAGGGAATTGAAAGGGTATGCTTGGAATTAAAGAGAATACATAATGAAATGGATGGTAATGACAAAAATTTAATTTTCTAAATGAGATTATATGCTATCATGGATTATTTTGGTGGATTTCGGACTGCCAGCTAGTCCGGAGACATTGAGACAACAAATACATCAAAATATAGAAAAAAAGATTTACTGGAACAAATTGTCACGTCACGAATAACCACAAGTAGTATGTGCAGATAAATGAATCTTCAACCTAAGAGATATAGTTCACTCCTCCTCGGTTCTGTTGTCCTCCATTTGAGATTTCTCTCATAGAATTGAATAAGCTGAATGTATGTGTAAGTTTTATATCTGGGGAACTACAAATTGCAGACTTGCCTTGCGAGGGAACCGCTCAGCGCAAATTATGGACTTCTCCTTGACACGATCACCATTATGCCTAATACACCGTCAGATGGAAGGCCAAAAAACCCCGGAATACTCACAACGCGAAATAAACAATCAATTCTCCATCCTCTGCACGCTCTACGGTGTCGACAGAATTGACCAGTTCTTCCCAGCTGGCAACAGACATGTATCGAGACATGTCTTTTATAACGGTATCTTGATCGTCTATAATATTGACGATATCTCGTTTTTTCGCATTACTCGCGCTATTTCTTGCTTTTTTGTGGAGTCTTGATCTCTGAGGCTCTTCTTCCTCTGCATCTGAAGGGAGGCTGACATTCGATACCCTACCACGCTTTCTCGTAGAAGCTGAATCTCCTTCAGAGGTATCATCTTGGGCAGTGAGTTTGCGAGGTTTTTTGGGGACTTTGGGATCAAGAGACTTTTTGGGTCCTGGCTTTTTCTTCTGCTGTTTTTTCCAATATTCAGCAACAAGGTCACCAGCGTTGCTGCGTGCATCGTGCTATCAAGATTATGCCACTGTAGTCGCTAGGCGGAGAACATACCCAGCATCCTGCTCGTCCACCCAACTATTTTCTGAATCACCGTACCCTTTCCATTTCACTAAATATCCAATCCTCCCCTTTCAACGCGCCCTGAGCATGGTTTCAAATCCTTGAAGCCTAGGAAACGTACCTCGGGATACATACCACGTCGAGCATCCAGAATTTCTTCTATCTCATACTCGGAGGCTTCTTCTTCTTGGTCGCCTTCGTCGGCACTAGCTTCCTCGTCACTGTCTAAGCGTTTCCGTCTCGCCTTGGATGTTGTAGCGCCATTCATATCATCGCTGTCGCTGCCGGGTGCATGTACGCGTGGCATCTTAGAGAATGGTGAGTTTGTTAAGATTCTCGCCAACGTCAATGTTGAAAGTTGAGACCAAATGGCGTGGGAATAAAGTATATTTGGCTGTTGACTATTTGCTCATTTTTGCACAAGATGCTCAAAATACAAATATGTGGCAGCAAAACAGAGTCAGTGCATGGCTGCTTGGAGGACAGTTATAAGGATGTAATTCTACATTTTAATAATTCATCGCCGTCGGTTTGGACTAGCACTGCGCCCTCGCGGGCCCCTGCCTTTCTTCGGGCCTGACGGGGGTGGTCGTACAAATGCATAGTCACATTGTACAATTTGTTCAAGGAGAGATGTTCCTGAGGCGCCATCGATCGCCGCTTGAGCTTCTGTCATAGTCTCGTACTCGACAAGGGCATATCCCTATGCAAAGCGTGAGGAGTGAGGTTTTTTCAACGACGATAGGCTCACCTTGACATAACCCGTCCTCCGATCGAGGTTCAGATGAAGATTTTTAATCTCCCCGAACTCTGCAAACTTATCGGTTACATCCTCTTCAGTAGCTTCCTCGTGGACATTCGTAACCAGGACAATCCATCCTTCAACAGCTACTCAATTAAGTAAAGTAGAACATGCGTAGTGACGAAAATACAAACATCGAGCAGCCCTTGTATCCGCATCCTTAACGTGCGTCGTTTCTACTCTGTCATATGTTGGTTCTGTGGTCAAAGACGCGTCATTCCCTCCTAGATATAAAACGGAATATAAGCTAAGCAATGCAAAACTGGAGAATTAGGCTTGCCTGTGTTCTGGAAACCTCTGCCGCGCCTTCTAACAGCACCACCCGCTGCCACTAAACACAAATGAGTGTTTTCTGTATCACATATAATCTTACAAAATACATACTGTCGTCAATATTCATTTCGTCGTCAGACATTTTTTGTAGTAATGGAATAGAATCAAGCACAATAACAACAACAGATAAAAATGTGACTTGTGTCACAAGGAGTTGTTTATTATTTGCCGGAGCCGGGGATAATACCGAACCAGACCGAGACTTTCGGGGTCTCGAAACGTTGGAACCCGGTTGAGCAAGAGACAAACTTGGGCCAGTTAACCATCGGTTCGGGTCAACACGCAGGCTATATTACTTATGCTCCCTGTTCCATTCTTGTCAGCAATACATCCTCTTCATAGCCTTGATATTACATACAGTTTGAGTTTGTTGCGTTTTAAGCGAAACAGATGATCGATTTACTAAGTCAGTCTGTATTGGCCTAAAATTTACGCTTAAAAACTTTGTGTCATCTTGACAGCAAACGTTAATGTAAAACTATTGATTTACACGAGCGCTTGCTCTTGTAGAAGTGATTTTCGAATGCCTGTATACGGAATGGGAGATCAAATTCTTCTCAACCCCAAGGGACATGATGATCTTTTGCAAACCGTTCGCTAGAGCGGTGTCATATACTTTGATCCCGATTTGCAATTCCATGGAATTCACCTCGCCGTCATTGACGTGCCTGACGAGTCCTGAGTTTTTACGATTCAGATCGCTGTACAGATGGAGTTTCACTATAATCTGAAATTCGGTCCGTTCTGCCACACAGATTTGGGTACAGAAAAACCCTACATAAAGCACGAATTGCATCTTCTTCCGGAATCCTCAAACTTTCTCTTTCACCTACTTATCCGGTGTTCAATATGCACGCAGTACCTCTCATCAATCATCCATGCACCTTATGCTACAGGCCAACCTCAATGTGGTGTAGTCGCTGTCAGAGCGCATGGTACTGTTCCCCGGAACATTTACATGATGTGGGTGGCTTCGTAAATCAAAGGCACTTTTTATCGTTCTCATCATCCGTACAGGATTGGTCTCGTCACCGCAAAGAGTGTACTCCCGCGGGTAATACCCAGAATTCTTCTGGGTATAATGTTAACATGATTGCCACTCCACCACCTGCTGAGCCACAATATATAACTGTTTCTGCCATTTTGTTCGCTCCAGAAGAAGGTTAGACTCTAAAGCACTCTAAAATAAGTTGATCTTAGTCCCTCTGCCACAGAACGCCCCCGAATTATTTCTATCAGCTGTAGACCTTCACATAAACCTTCTCAAGGAATGTGCCCCATCCCGTTAGTCCAAACTCACTTCCCAGATGGCCAGGCAGAGGGCATTGTCTTGACCCAAGGCCTAAACTCTGAGCCACTTCGCTTCCCCCTACATTTGTGGTACTCTCCATCCTGCCTCCAGAAATCTTCCCCAGTAAATCGCGCTATATATCATATAACCTCGGGCGCTGCTCCTAAACCTTGGTGCGGTACAGTTGTAGTCTTAAAGTTCAACGGCTCGCGGAGGCAAGGATACTCGGATGCGGGTTCTAATGACCTCCCTGCTCTTTCTGCTTATTTTTTAGCCTACAAATGACCTGAATTGCGTAAGATACTATTTCCTATCTCCTTTTTTGAGACTCACTCAAATATTTCTTAGCGGCACTGTTATCTTTGGCATCATATTGTGTCTCGTTTCGTACTCATTGTAGCATACTGATCTCCATTGGTTTCTCCCAAATTCCTCGCATACCACCCCAAGCAGTTTACCTCATCGGCTAGAAATAGATCATCCACCTCATGTCTTAAGCACAAAACAGACCCTGTTCAGTTTCATTGGGCAAGTTTTCAGTTCCGTATCTCATGTGCGGTTGCGATCTTGTTCAATATGGTTACTTTCGAAGCCAACACGTAACAGGATTGATCGAGTTTTCCCTACAAATCGTAATCCGACGGAAAACAGGTGGTCTGACATGGAGCATGAGGTCTCTTGAGACCTTTAGGGAGCAAGTCCTGAAAGTTAGTTATGGTTCCTAGTAGTAAATGGCTTTGAGACTGTCCACGTGTTGCAAAAACATCTGATCTCGAGGATAGCTTTTCATCCTTCCAAATTTACCGCTTATCTCGTGTCAATAGATATATCAGTATTCTAGCTCAGAAAAAGTTGGGGCTGATCAATGAGGTGACATTTTTTTAATCCCATTTGACAAGTTTTTTTGTCACTACTATGGAATACAACATTCATGCCCTGAATTTCAACTTTTAACATTATTTCGGCTCTACCTTGTTGTTTCAATGGTCTATGACAATCTGGGAGCTTTGCTCGTCGGTGGTAATGGACCTTGATTGTCTTGATGACACTTTGATAATATCCGCTGAGCACGGTCTTTGTCATGTGTACTTATGAATCTCAGTATGGTTTATGCGGATAAAATAAATAGGAGTAGGAAGCGGGATTGTCAATGATGAACTTCAAAAGCTACCGATTATCGTTGTATCACCAAAAAAATTTCGGTTTTAAGTCCGTCGCTAGCAACAGAACATTTGAGCTGTTCTTGAGCACCACAACGTAGTCTTTACTGTTCAATCATTTAGAAGACGAACGAAGGGACATATCTTTTAAGTGTCAAATCCTAATCCAATAATAGTTAGTGTACTATCACGGTGACGATCTCAACAGCATGGCAAAGAGGGTAATAGTGCTCCGTTTCAAAACTGATTCGACTGGTGGTAAATTAACCTCCAAACGAATCAAGCCTAAATGAAGTAAATTAAACCGTCTACCACCTATTCCAATGTATTCAATCTTCATTATCAGTGCATGAAACGTTGTTCCACTTACCATACTTGTATGACAAAAATGAATCTCGTTACTACATTGTACACTAGCTATCTTTGGGTTAACTATCCAGGGCCCAAAGAGCAAAAGCATAACTCTGGAGAAGTCATACTGTATGACTTCTCCAGAGTTATGCTTTTTGCCTTTACATGATCTTCCATAGTTAGGAAGAACATATCGATCAGATAAATTTCCGTCGTTAGTATTACGTAAAACCCTAACCTAACAGTAACCTTGACATTTCTCTCTCTGTTTCTCTTCCACAAATGATAGCCTTCACTTCGTTTCATCAGTCAAGCGTTGATGCCAATGCTGGTATTCAATTAAAAAGAAACTCTTTCCACCATGTTATTGAAGACGAAGATTATGACTTTCTTGCAACAGGGGGAGCAAATTTAACATGCCCCGGAGAGTCCATCACTTCATCACAGGCGTATATGCGGTGTGGAATTCCTTATGCCAAACCGGCTGTCTGATCTAACTCAATTTGAGACAGAGGTCATGGTACATATGTGGATAAAGACGAAGTCATTGCATCAGTAGCAGGTACCATTGAACGCGTCAATAAGCTGGTCACTGTCCGCGCTATTCGCACACGGTAAGACTTTTCGCCAATCTACCCGATTGACACCTGTCGCCTACAAAAAAATCTTCAAGGTACAATCCGGAAGTGGGTGATTTAGTCGTCGGGAGAATCACTGAGGTTTGTAGAGATCAGTGGTGTGATATGATGTCTAAAATGTCACCTTTAGGTACAGCCCCGGAGGTGGAAGGTCGATGCCAACTCTAGACAAGACGCCGTCTTGATGTTATCCTCGGTAAATTTACCCGGAGGTGTACAAGTCTGTGTTAGCTACCCATTATAAGTACTATTCTCTTAACAGAGTCTTTAGCGCCGTAAGCTAGAGAGCGATGAGTTACAAATGCGCAACTTCTTCGAAGAGGGCGATCTTCTTGTAGCTGAAGTCCAGGCTTTCTTCTCCGATGGAGCGATGTCGCTACATACTCGTTCACTCAAGTATGGAAAGGTGCACCCTGGTCAAGTTCGTCGTATTGTTGAACTGACACAATTGATTGACAAGCTACGCAATGGGCAACTTGTCACAGTTCCTCCTGTAATGGTCAGGCGTCTTAAATCTCATTTCATATCGCTCCCTTGCGGTGTTGATCTCATTCTTGGACTCAATGGCTATATCTGGGTTAGCAAACACATCAAAGATAGCGAACAAGAAGGTGAAGAAGGATTTGATGCAGAAGCTGTATATTCCAATCAGAATGATGTCGGTGCTTACTACTTGCATTGGCATTCTGTGGCGATAACACTCTTATTCAGGATATCGACGGTTCGACCCGCACAGCCATTTCCCGGGTTACAAACATAATTCAAGCACTGGCATCTCATTTCATACCATTGACAGATACATTACTGCTAGATGCTTATGACTGGACTGTAGATCAAGAATTAGGAACTATGGATGTCCTTCAGGATGACTTCTCGGATGCTTTAGTTTCATCTGTCACTCTTAGAACATTCTAGTAAATTTCCTTCGATTAACGCGCAAATGAGAAATCGGTTCGTGAATTGGATTGATCACCTCTTGGCGTCATAGCAAACTAATCGACCGTCCCATATTTTTGAATAAGTCCGATTACATGAATACTATTATATTAGACACGCTTTTTTGGAGTCCCACGATCCAGGGACATCTGCTCGAATGAGTCCTATATTTTACAGTTTGCCACTGTTCATTGGCTGTTAATATACAACTCACCTCTTACTAATAATCTGACCGGCCATATCAGGGTAGCCATGGGCTACGACGAGAGTAACTGCACGTCAAGCGGCGTGGGCGTGAGTAGTATTGTTTACCTCATTTGATTGTAAACTCTGAACCAACCTCCAACGACACCAAAATTTACCGTGTTTCATGAGTAATAACGTGGTACTGTGAATCTTACCTCATTCATAACTTCGTGTTTTCAGATTAGCAAAATTGTTCATAAAGTGTTTGAGCATGCGCAGATCCCTTAGGAAGCTTGAAAAGGTTGTGGACTCGGTACCTAGGACTTCAAACTCATTGGAGTAGATGCTATCAGACGCTAGGATTAAGACTGATAGTGGACAAAACACTCCAACGGAGAACTGCCTGCCGACTAGCCCGGACATTTAGTCTTGCATAATAATTTTTTAAGTTCGCCTACTAAGATGAAACAATACAAAAATTCCGAGATGGGCTAAACTCATAGACACGATAATATATTCAAACACTCACAGGTTTGCATGCATTTTCTGGTTTCCAACCAATGGTGTAAGATACCGCTTGTCATCTCCAAAATTTGGGAATGCCACCATCTCTTCAACAGGGTGTCCTGTAATCGGTCCGATGCCGGACAAAGTACGAAGGCGCAATTCATACCAAATAGCTGTAGAGGTTTACGAACACTCATCAGGGATTTAGCAACTATTTCTTCCCATGCAAGGTTAGTTACAGCTAGCGTTTGGAAACCTTCTCATGTCATGGAGAAAACTCACATGCGAATGTTATAGTAGGGTGTCATTAAAGGCAATGTTGAACCGCAGGTAGGCGTTTTTAATTTCGGACGAGATATCTGAGTCACATTAACGGAAGGCGCTGGTATGTCAGATTGTCGCTTGTAATGTCAAAGCAGCAACTACAGTCCTATTGGCAAATGAATGTAATGCCTGAGATCCAGATGTGGCGCAACTCAATGTCCGCCTTTGAGCTGTACTGTGCCGTTCTCCCGCGTAATAGCATTCCTTCAGGTCATTCGGTCCTAAAGCGTCAAAGAATAGAAAAATAGTACCGTTATATGGGAACATTGATAAAATCTGGATTCGGGAATCGTCTACCATAACCATAACCTAAGACCGTGAAACACGGTAACTGGGTATAAAATCACGAAACTATAAGTGATGTATAGCTTAGATGAGAGTTTATCAGAAAACCTCACCAACGCCAAGCTTAACGCTTCTGGGTGTCAAAAGACTTGATGAAGGTAAGATTTGGAATTTCATCCATTACTACATGGCAACGTCACCCACGCCCCAAGATCAAATGGCGTCAACATATGCAGAATATCTTATACCCGATTATTCCACGAGTAAAAATCTATGTGGTCTTGTGTGCATCGTAGATCATGGTAGTGGATGTTATCAACCCAAAATAGAATTATGTGCATCTGAAGGTCCGAAGAGAAATCGGAAGTAGTTTTTAGTACCATATAAAATTCTGCCACCAGAGACTACGTGCGAATGAGCAAGGGGTGTCTCCTTAAGCCAACCACACGTACTCCACATTTTGTTGGCTATAATTATTCTGTGGGCTATTAAGGTCTAACTAATCAGACGGGTTATATGTAAGAATGTGATGCCTAGACTTGCCATCCATAGATTGAAAGATGCCTTGCGTAGCAAATACGCCGAAAACCTTTGATATTACACTGTACGATGAACCCGTGCTTAAATGTCACAGTATCATGTGACAACACATTCGCGTCTGTCGTTGATGGCGCGACATAACCGACATAACTTCACAACTCGTTGATTCGATTCATTGTTCTTAATATGACGGTTAGCAACTTTCCAAATACATCTGAACATCTCTTAAATCATCAATGTTAAGGATCTTACCTTTTGTTATTTGCACATGACACGGCATGATATTCAGGTTCTAGATACAATCGAGACAGCCGACTACATGAATGGAGAACTTTCGGATGATGGTTCGTTACTTATTGAGACACCCAGGCTGAGCAGCTCATGTGTCAAGTCTAGACCTTGACATCCCTCCCCATATGATCCCGCCAAATCCTGATGACTCCGACAGTATGCTCCATGACAGCCATCTTTATTCAATGTGCTAAGGAACAAACAGTCCTACCATCACAGGTACACCCCTCATATCCCTATGGTAATCCAACCAACATCAAACATCCAGCCGCAAGGCCACGACCACCATATGACCCATCATCGCGTGCTTTATTTGAGGACATGGGATATACAGGTGGCGGAATTAACGGCGCCTTGCGATGGCGAGATCTTGCATTGGATGAACTGCTTCCAGTTGATGAAGAACAAGAAGAAGCAAAGAGGGCAGTGCAAGCGAGAAAACTGGCAAGCGGTACCTCAAATCATAACCCTCAGCCCTATCAACAACAACAACAGCACCAACAGCCACAGCCCAATGGTGGAACAGATGATGAAGAAGAAAATGAGGAAACTGATGAGGAAGAGGACGAGGACGGTGAGGAAGATGAGGTGGAAAGTGAAGGGGAAGGAAACAGTTTCACATGACACATTTTGCTATAATTGAGCTCATCTCCAACCCATTTCTCAATGTGTCTTGTGGATTGAGGATCACTGGATAAGACATGAAATACAAAGATCAAATTAAGTATAAGTCACTGTGACAGAATAATTGTTTGAGATAACTAACCGGTGTTCAAGTCCTCGTCCGAGTTTATTCAGGAACATTTCTGATATTTCCTTTCAACACATAAATATAGCGAGATCAATATTTACTCAAGGCATACATAGCAACTCAGTCAGCATTCCAATAAGTATTCCATCCACGTGTGAAATTCTGCTAAAGATCGGGGGTCAAAAGCCTTATGTACAAGTTCTGGTACAATCTGAAGATTTGCGTTCACTACCCCAGTGGGCAAACATGTTTGTCGCAATTTAGAATACAATTGATGCTTTCTTCGGGTCCTATGATAATGAAATTGGATGAAATTGGAAATTTACAATTCGATTTCTCTATCCTGACAATAACGACTGTAGTCTCAAGAAATCCGGAGTGCCCAGTCCCGTAACCTGGAAAAAAAAAATTGAGTGTATATACTCTTAATGGAGAACACGTGGAAAGCTCACAGGATCCCAACCTTTTCTTGCAGTAAAACCTAAAAATTCGATATGAGCATAAATAAAACTAAGTCAAAAAAAGACATTTCTCACCGTTAGTTCCGCATCCAGGATTTGATCCAGATATGATATCGTTGAAACCACTTGTAACAGCACTGGCGTAGATAAGGGGGTTGAGGAATCCAAGCACAGGCTTTCTAGTAGCAAGACGGAAGTCATTGATTAGTGTAAAGATTCCAGCGACGGTCTACAGCCTGGGGAGTCAGTTTCCAGTTATAACATTGATAGATATGAAATTACGGACGGGAGAGCTAGCACTTGTGCCCCCGACTGAACCTACACGACCGCCAATGACTACTTGGAAACCATTACCTTGTGCTGCAACGTCGGGATATGCTCTTCCCGTTTTACTGACCAAAAATAAATCAATCCTATGTTATTCGTGTCCAAGGATTCGACACTTACTTGAACAGCCCAGAGAATTGAGTCCCTAGCGCGGTCAAAAATGTCTGCACAGCAGCGCTTTGATAGGTAGGTTGAGCGAAGTAATTAGAGAATCCTCCCCCAGAAAAGCTGACTGCAACCTCGGGACTAATTCTTGTTGTTCCTCCGACTGTGGTGACAAATGGGCATCTATATTCGGTGAGGTGAGTCTTTGGATATTAGTTTGAAACCAGAGTAACATACGATGCGGGGAACGCTGGCTGGAAAAGTACTCTCCTGGTACCATCATTTGTTTGACAGTCTCCACCACCCACTCTGTAATGTTCTGTCAGACGAAAGTATTTGAATTATTAACAAGAAATTGCTACCCAAAGTCACCGCTAGAGAAGAAGAGACTAACTCCACGAGTGCCAAGTTGAGCAAATAGGTTGCACACTGTCTGTGCATAATCGCGGGGGACCTGAAATGTATCTTGATCAACATAAATTTAATTACTTCCGGATAAGAGGCATACCGTCTGCTCATCATCACCATACGACGTCGTGATGACTTGGGGTACAGTAGACTGTCCTAGAACAAACGTTACCCAATCAAGGTATGGTTCGTTGGTGTTGGTCGGTGTTTGGGAATCGGGTTTGAAGGGTGGAGAACCTCCGGTGCTTTATGATCACAATGAGTCTACTAAATTTTTATATGGGTTTCAATTAACCTGTAGTATATGTTTGGTGTAGGGAAAGAAAGTGATGTAGTGTATTGGATATCTAAGTTTGCCTTGAAAAAGTTTGTTTCTGGACAGAGCTAAAGTAGATGTGAAACACATACCTCGACACCAGGGTCATTTTGATCATCCCCTCCTCCATTTACTTGTACAGTTGTAAAGTTTGAACCAACTGCTGCGGGCAAGAAACGCCCGAAGAATGTCTGTTGATAAAGTTAGAATGCTAGGAGAATTTAACGAACGAAAAGACACTAAACCTGAAGGTCTGCACGATTAGCTTGTTTAATGGAAAATTTAATTAAGTGGTTGAAGTAAGCTGTTTCGGTAAAGGACCTACCAAACTCATCGAGGTAACCTGCGACGCCAAGCTTGTTGACATTAGTTGCCCTAGGTACGTAGTTTGCAGTGTTGTACAAAGCTTGCAGGCATGCTGGAGTAATAGTAGTGGCGCAGGATGCCGGGACAGCGGCGTTAACGGCGGGAGCAGCATTAAATCCCTCGACTGGTTTAATGTCTGGCTGCAAAAAGCTAGTGGTCCGCATACTTTTCAAGGTCCCAAAATAAGTTGTCGGGGAAACAACATCAACATGAGAGTGCAGAGGACGTGGAAGAGAGTAGCTCATTGTTCGAACAATGCTTTGTCCAGAAGCAGTATGGTGATAGACATTATACTTTGTTGCTAGCATCTTTTCAGCTTGTGCTACAGAAACACGCACAACTATCCAGTCGCCGCCTGCGCTTTGCCGGGTGATTGCTGACGATTCGATGTCGTGGAATTTTAACCACGAGTCAACCGCATCAACTGAGTCTGGGTGGGCGGCAGCCAAGGCATCTGCTTCTTCTTTGCTCAAATGTTTGCCATATCTGATTAAAATGAGATTATAGGGGAGTCGAGGCAGTTGTCAAGGTCACCTTTCATGGTAGGGGTCACTGATCTCCATGAGGTTTGATATCAATTCGTCAAGTTTATCTTGTTTCAAAGCAATCCGCATGTCGAATGTGTGGTCAGGAGGTGCGTGTGATACGAACTCCCAACCACGGGGGATATCAACCCATGAATGCTTCTCGACAATGTCATCCCAACGCCTCAGAAGAGGTGTGGACACGCCAAAATGTGCAAGGCCTAGTAACAAGAAGGAGGACCACAGCATTTGTGGGGAGTGTGAAAGGACAATAATATCCAGGCTATGGAAGCTCTTGTAATTTACAAGGCTTTTATAGTTCGATGGCCTTGATGATCCGGATTGGGCACCGAAGCCTTGTGATAGAATATTACTTGCATGGGAAAAGGGTTATGTGCATGATTTCTGGATTATCTTGAACGATTGTCGTTATAAAATAGATAGAAGGAGGTTGACGCATGGTCACAAAGACAGCGTTGCCGGGAGTACCGGCTAATGATCTTCTGAGCACATAAAGCGTGATTCTGACGGTCTTTGGAAGGAATTGTAAGGGAGGGGATATGTTGAGCGCACCTTCTATGACACCTGTGTGAGGTTGAACATACCAATCTAGTCGCATATGGGCTCTTAAGAAGTAAGGTAGCTGATCGGTGTAAATTAAGCGCGAAAATAGGGGATCCCAGCCATATGTACTTCCTGACAATTCTAGCAATCCATAGAGAGGCCATATGGTTCATGGCTTCCTCCGTCTTCAAATATATCATGAAGAACAAAGAATAGCATCATCAGACGACCAGGTATAGAGAATGGTGGGAAGCAATTTCCTCATATTGATGACTTAGAAGAGTCAATAATGACATAAAAAAGGTGTGGTATGATAGTACAGAGCCAGAAAGATTGCAACATGTATCAAAGGGAGATGGTTGTGAACGACAATGATTAAGCTTATAATTAAGGGCTGTGGTGGCCGTATTAACATGACCAGACCACGTGGTGAGCACACAAGGGCCAACAGAGAACGGCTCCAACCACGAAACACAAAAAGTTGGAGTGTCCAGTCCGACGTCTCAAAGATACTGTCCTTTACTTGGACAACAACGAGGTCTTACGACTCTCGTCTACCACCACTCTCATATCTCACTACCTCAGTTCTTAATTGGACTGTTTTGTATCATTCAACATATCAATGCAAGAAGCCGATGAACAAGGTGCGCTCTGGGCAGTAGTCATTGTCGAGATTCTGACCACAGTCATCATCTAGATACATGTCGCATTTGCAGCGCTCCTGAAGAGCCTGACCAGCCACTCTTTCACCCATGCAAGTGCTCGGGTACCATACGATACATTCACCAGGATTGGTAAGGTCTTCGGACTCCGGTAGATTTCATGGCTCACCTCCTCTCAGCTTGACGACATGGCTCGCGCACAGCAAGAAGAAGAACTGCGATGTGTGCAAACATCCCTATTCCTTTACAAAAGGTTCGTTTTATAGACCTACAATCTATATGTTTAGATCCTTACTCCTTTTGTATAGTTTACGCTCCTGATATGCCTTCAACACTACCACCTGTCTTGTTAATCCGTAGATTGGCTCAGCAAA
Organism: Floccularia luteovirens; assembly: GCA_009739215.1. Lineage (NCBI taxonomy): Eukaryota > Fungi > Basidiomycota > Agaricomycetes > Agaricales > Squamanitaceae > Floccularia > Floccularia luteovirens. The sequence continues at coordinate 1,121,169 of VSJF01000006.1, forward strand.
CCTTCTTTGCTTCAATATTTGGCTTCAGGGCTGTAGCCGTCGCGATCATCTGGTTAGCTTTCCTTCCATGGGTGACAGTTTGGACTTGGAGGATATACTTCTTGATGGGTGATTCTACGTACGTTTCGATACCTGTCTGAGACAGCACATTTCCTGATGCTATCCATAGAGCTTGGTGGATAAGTGATCAAACACGACCCCTCCCTGAAGAAGGCCCAGTAACATCATCAGCCCTTGATTCTTCTCTTCCGACGACCGACAATTTTGTTGGTAGGGTGACTGCACATCCCCTTTGGCTCTCCTTATCAGCCGACATATTTGCGGGACAAATTATCGCGTCTTTGATTGTCCTTACATTTGTTGTGGTTTTCCTCCTTCGCGAATGGATATCACAAAATGCTCGACCTGGTGTATTTGAGGACGAAGAGGGACTACCTCCAGAGATCTTCGCCATCCCCCCCCAGCCTGAAGTACAGCAACCTCTGGCACTCAACCAGCAACAGCAGGTACTCAATTTCCCTGAACAAGAACTATTATTACAGCGACAGGTTGATACATTAAGGGCCCTGGAGGAAATGCGTGCGCGAAACGGAGTAAATGGACATATGGTGGGAGAAGATAGGCACCCCCATGGTCGTGTACCATTTGAGAGGCAGAAACAGAAGCAGAAAATTAGAGTTGAATCAGAGATGAACCAGCCAGTTCGTCGCCGCAGGAGATTGTATTCAGATCTCTCTGATGAAGAAAAACTATCCAATACTTTACGATCATTAAAACACCGACAACGCCTACATACTGCCCAGGCCCGACGTCGAGTTGTTGCAGCACTAGAAGCTGCCACTCCTTCTCCTTCTTCTCCTTTCCCTCTTCCCGAAGGCTCTTCACAGCAAGGAAGATTTGAATTCACGTTCAAGGCCCCACGTTCGCTTTCAGATGAGAATCTTGTTGGTCGCAGAAGCGCTTCGGAGCCACGAAAATTTATGCGTTCCACGTCTGATATGTCAAGGTCTGATGTCGTCAACAGATCGAGTGACAGCTTTTCATCCATCTTCCCCCCTGTCCGACCAAACCCCACCATCAATAAAATACCTTTTTCTTTTGGTACTATCCCCGCAAATAATGGTGAGGAACTTATCAAATCTAATGTAGTTCGTCGCCCACCTCTTCCAACATCAGGGCCCCCAATATCCGGAAGTTCTTTCGGAGGGTCCCCTGCCGTATCACCATCAGAATCATCACACCTTGTTACTTATCGGGCGCCTGAGGACTTGGAAACTGAAGCGGGACCATCTTCAATCTCCCAATTTTCCGATCGAGACGAAAATGAAAAACGAATTAACTTACTCGAATTGGACACGAATGAAGATGGAGATGAAGAAGACAACGATCAGGCTGGGGCTTCAGAGTCGGATGATGAATCTATCAACTCACATAAGGGGCAGGACATAGAGGCGGAGCTTAGGAAATATTTCATAGAAGATGTCGGTAATCATGAGGATGGTTCTCCTCAATTAGTGTTGTTAAGTGACAGTGACGATACGGACAGCACTGGTGTAGAAGACGAGGCAAACGAGGGAGACGGAGGTAATCATGAAAGGGACCATGAAGCGGATTTGGAGGCATTTGATGATGCCGATGGGGAAGAGGAAGAGGAAGAGGAGGAAGATGCCGACGACGCCGATGGCGGATTTGTATTTGAGGAAGATGAGAATTGGGAAGCTGAGGAGCCAGAGGATGATGGTCAACGCGCTGGTGGTGATGGTGATGGTGTGCAACCAGCGCTCGGAAATAACCAAGGCCAACCAGTGAACAACGATGCAGCACCGGTAGCCGATCCAAATGAAGAGGGCGAGGGGAATGTTGAGGATGACATGGAAGGCGCGATGGAAGGCAAGCAATTTGCATGACGGTATTTTTAAAAAGATACTTATTTCAATGTGTTTAGCAATTGGTTTGCGTGGGCCGATCCAAGGTGTATTTCAGAATGTCAGTGGCAATTTTCAGTTATTACTGGTCGGTATCTGACCATTCGATTAGGCTGCATTGATGATTTTTGTGCTTGATACTGCCATTGGTTTTGGTATTTGGATTCCTTTCACCCTCGGAAAATCCTTTGCTCTGTTATCAGTAAGCTCATTCACCTTGAATGCTTTTCTTACAAAATCTCATACTGTACAGTTGCATCCACATCGCTTCTTTGAAATACTTCATCTCCCCATTCGAGGGATGAGGGTTGTTACAGATCCTATCGTGGACACTGTTGCATTTCTGGTCTTGGAATTCTTATTTCCGTCCATGTTCAGAACTATCCAGAAACTTTGGCTGCTTGTTCTGTTCTGCGTTGGCACTTTATTCGGAAGTGGCGCTGCAGAAAATATTGTGAAATTTGCCTCAAAAACGGTACATCTCGTCATTTGTAATACTGCATATATTCTGATATCTGGATCTAGTACTCGGTGACAGTAAATCTTACTAAACCTCTAACAAGTTTCACGGTTGATAATACATCAGTGGAGCACAAAGTTGAGGAAGTATTGGGCACAACTAATGGTTCCACATCCATATTATCCATGCTTCCTGATGTTTTTGGCGCATCTGAACCATACTTTGCCGCGCTTGGAAAGGAAGTGAGACTTTCCTGCGACAACCTCCGAACATCATGGGTCCGTATGAGTTTGGGGCATGGACCATCAGAAAAAGCGTTTGCCATTGCTCTCGGATACGCACTGATTGGCATCGCTTTGGCGCTATACCTCAACGTATTGACTGTTGGTAATGCCAGAACTGCCGGCCGCGCTGTGAGGAGTGCTGTACGCCAGCAACTCCTTGTCATCAAAGTAAGTACCACATCCACTTCCATTTGGTCTAGTCCTTAATGGATCCACTAAACAGGTCGCTGCATTCATTTTCATCGAGTTAGTTACATTTCCATTCGGTTGTGGCATCGTTCTGGACCTATGTACTGTCTGGTTGTTCCCTGAGGCCAATTTACAATCTCGCGCTGCATTCTTCGTACAGGCTCCTCTGACAGCTATATTCTATCACTGGGTTGCAGGAACAATGTTCATGTGTGTTTTTTTTAATCTTTCTCTATAGTATTTCTCTCTAAGTTCGAATATTTTAGGTATTCATTCGCTGTTCTATTGTCTGGCTGCCGCAGCGTAATGCGTCCAGGTGCCATGTGGTTTATCAAAGATCCCCAAGACCAGAATGCACACCCCATTCGCGACATACTCGATCGACCTACACTAACACAACTACGCAAGATCTGTGTTAGTGGATTGATGTATTCTTTTGTGGTTATTTGTGTGGTTGGGAGCGTTGCTGGATTATTAGTACTCGGCAGTAAATCGATTATGCCGTTCCGATGGAGAAACAGGTGTGTAATTCTTCCTCCGTTATGTTATCATGTTCCTAAGGCGATCCCATTGTAGAGAACCATTGTCTAATGTTCCTGTGGATCTTCTCTTTCTTCATCTCGTATTGCCCTATACTATGCACTACTTCCGACCGAAAAGGGTTGTCAAGCGTTTCGCCACAACTGTATGGAGGTTCCTCGCCAAACAATTGCGGTTAACATCATACTTTTTCGGTGAACGACATTCTGTGGAAGAGTATACATCGAAATGGCGGTTGTCACACTTCTTCAGGCGGTCTGAAGCCGTCAATATCGAGACTATCCCAGATGGTACTTTTCGCAGAGTACCTGCGATAGATCACGTCGCTCTCCCTCGTGATATGCGCGCTACCGTAGCTGTTACGGAAAATGGGGACCCGGTAGATGACGCCGCCAAGGAACTTATGGAGAGCCAAAACGAAGAAGCAGTAAAAGCAAAACACAACATCCAGGACGACTACATGGTTGTTTACTTACCACCTCACTTTCGTTATCGGGTCATTTATTTCATAACCATGCTATGGATAATCGGTGCTATCTGTCTCGGTGTCGCCGTTGCACTTCCTATTCAACTTGGTAGGAGCTTTTTTGGGCTGTTCACGTCCCGACAAGTCCATGATGGCTACTCGTTGATCATTGGATTTTATCTTCTGTGGGCTTGTTACCTTATTGGTAGAGCTATTGACCGTCTAGACAAACGACGGCAGCGAAGTAATGGCGATCGTCCTCGTGCGGATTTGCGTGTTCTTGTGCTGAAACGCGGCTTCCTTTGGCTTGCCAAAATCTCATACATGGTCGTCTGCCTAGGGATTATTATCCCTATCTTGGTCGCGTTTGTTGTGGACCTATACATCGTCCTTCCGATTCGATTCGCCATTGATCCTTCTATGACTCCAAGAATACGTGTGGTCGATGCGTGGGCACTAGGTCTGATATATGCCAAAATTGCACTTCATATCAACAGGATCCAACCACAAGGCGACTTTTCTCAAGGACTACAACATGTAAGTACCTCATCAAACCTGTGCTCTACATACTTAATCTCCCCTTAACAGATTACATCCAATGGATGGACACGACCTGATCCTATAGTAGCAACCAAAGAAGTTATCGGTCCCCTGATAGGGGGGTTACTAGGGACCATAATTCTTCCCGGGGCTGTCCTCCGAATCACACAGTATTTAATTCCGACAATTGCAGTTGACGACAAGTTCATTTGTGAGTCAGAATTACTCACCTTGAGAAAGCATTCGACTCACAATTTTTGGGCTTACTTAGTCATGCATGTTTATCCGGGCATTTTTATGTTTGTCGGATTGATTCGGTCAGCGATGGTTCTATACGACATATTATCCTCCTGGTCACAAGCCGTTCGCGATAAGGAGTTTTTGGTAGAGATGAGGCTTCGAAATCATGAGCCAGAGAATAAAAGACTGAAATCCAATGCTTCAGCTCCCGGACCATCTGTAGACAGCGATCACTAATTGTATCAATGACCGCATATTATTTAAGGCATGCATCATATACCATAGTTAACCACCAAATAGTGAGCTTAAGGAACTTAAGAACAGTAAATGCACAAGCAATGTGACATTCATGTAAGCATATAAATTACTCCAAAAAAGGATCATAACATAACCAAAGACCTCATAAGAGTTCACAAGTCTTAAAAAAATGGAATAGAATTATAATGATACAATGTACAAGATACAGGACAACCCAAGACAAATCAAGCACCAAAACCATAGAGGGTACGCCCAGATCGCTTCAGAGCATAGACGACATCAAGTGCAGTCACTGTTTTCCGTTTCGCGTGCTCCGTGTATGTTACAGAGTCACGAATTACCTGCATCAGGGCAAAGGGTTAGTACACACACCACTCCAAGACAAATATTCACTCACATTCTCAAGGAAGATCTTCAACACACCTCGGGTCTCTTCGTAGATGAGCCCCGAGATACGCTTCACACCTCCACGTCGTGCAAGACGACGGATAGCGGGCTTTGTGATACCCTGAATATTGTCACGAAGAATTTTACGGTGACGCTTGGCTCCACCCTTTCCGAGTCCCTATTGTATCCAGTTTATCAGCAAACTCCTCACTGAACCAAGTCCAAACAACTATTGCTCACCTTTCCACCTTTTCCACGTCCAGACATGTTACTTTTCGAGTGGTTGGGATGAGTGGTAAAACTACTGAGAGTTGTTGTTTCTCAAAGATGAGATGACAGAATGTAAGAAGTCTTTTCCCAATCTGGACCGTTATATAACACCGTCCACAGTGGCTGTGCCACATTTCCTTTGTTGATTGTTGCATGCAAGCGCGCCAGTCACGTGCACACCGCGGCGCGTTTGTATAAATCTATGAGGCTCTGGATTGGATTGTTCATACTTACTCCTTCACCAATACAACATCAACACCAGCACCAACCTCAACCTCAATGGCTCGTACCAAGCAAACAGCCCGTAAATCCACTGGAGGTAAAGCACCTCGTAAACAGTTGGCAGCCAAGTCATCTGCAGCACGCAAGACAGCAGTGAGTGGTATATTGGATTGAAACAAGTGACAGTAACTGATGGACATTGGGTAGGCTGCAGCTGGAGGAGTTAAGAAGCCACATCGATTCCGGCCTGGAACAGTGGCTCTTCGTGAAATCAGACGTTATCAAAAATCGACTGAGCTTTTGATTCGCAAACTTCCATTCCAACGTCTTGTTCGTGAAATTGCTCAGGATTTCAAGGTATAATTTTTGTATTCCTGCAATCATGCTTGCTTAACTAAACAATCTGTATCAGACTGATCTTCGTTTCCAATCATCTGCTGTCATGGCATTGCAAGAAGCGGCTGAGGCATATCTTGTGTCATTATTCGAAGACACTAATTTGGCAGCTATCCATGCTAAGCGTGTTACTATTCAACCAAAAGATTTGGCTTTGGCCAGGAGGTTGCGTGGGGAACGATCATAGATACTGGGTTACATTGTCATTTTTTTCATCGTTATTGTATCTGTATAATGTATTTCACATTTTCCTCTGGGCAATCATGAGCATAGCACAATTGTGCTGACTAACTTTTGAGTAAATCGAGTTTGGTCATTGAAACTTGAGAATCGTTAATCTATTGTCTATAATAATAATATGATATGTATAGCAGCTATTCTTCCACTAAGTCCAATACCCTTCCATTCTTGTTTAATCAACGAAACAGATGCTGGACCTTCCAGTCACGAGCTTCGATATCTCCAGTAACAGCATGAGTAGGAATGCAAACCCGAGTATGTATATGATGTTTCGTTGTACTCGTGCAGTGCGTTTGGCAAACTCGATGAAGTCGGTTTGCCTCCTGTTGCCTGAGGTATAGGTGGGTAGATCAACGAGATGGTCAGAGAACCAGTCTTCTCCGTAAATGAACATGTCCCTAGCTGGGAATTCCTCCAATATCTCACACTCGAAGAGTGGGACCTTGAGTGTGTACTTTCTCCATAAGTGCTGTAGCCTCAAGTCTGAAGGCTCATATTTGCCTGATGTTTCATACTTGGGAGGGACGTCGTCTTCTGTTACGGGACCTTGACCAACAGTCAGAAGCTCAAAGGCGGGGATCTTCTCAAGCCGTCTGAACATCTGCCCGATAGGGAAAGTCTCTACTAGGAAAAGGTGAGCAACGTGGGGAGAGGTAAGTCGAACCGTTGATGTCGCGGTGCACACTGTGCGACCTTCGCATTGTAAGTGAACTTGGCGAGTTTGGATAATTGCCTTATTTGGAGCTGCAGTTGCAATGGCGTCAGGATTCGGTAAAGTTAGTGGAACGAATTCAGAATCTGGGCGCTCTTGATAGGCTGTGTGGCAGTATACTACTGCAATAGTGATTGTACGGTCAAAAAAGGCGCTGTCACATAAGAGCGAGTTCATAAGAAAAGGTTGTCGTCGGTAACTTTGAGGCGGGAAACAGACCTTAATGTCCTTTGCAAATCACCGCGAGCTGACAGAGCTACGCGCTCAACAGCCGAAACATGAGAAGGCCAGTCAAACTGTTTATATCGACAGTGAGCACCAGATCTCCGAGAAGTAATGGTTACCTACGCTGACGGTGGTTCCGTTGTGGTTGTAGGAGTCTTTGCCGGAAGACATTGGAATTAAAGTTGCTATTTTAGGAATAAGAGTTAGAAATTTTGAGAATGGCTTTTATAAGAGAACCGGGAGTGTGTAAGTGCGTTGTTGTTCTTGCTTTGAAGGGAGACTAGGAATTGAATGATGAAAACACCGATCCCCTGTCAAGTATATATACGAATTGTAGGATAAGGGAAATTCTAAAGAGTGACATTCAAGATCTTGGTACAAAGATGTTGCGGGCGGCTCTGCAATTGTCAAAATTGACTGACACAGGCAGTCATCTAGGCAAATGCCAGGCCGAACTGAACAATCAGAGCATGACCGGGCGAAGATAAGAGGGATGTAAGATGAGATATGCGAAGCTCTGGCGACATCTTAACAACTGGTCGGAGCATTAAGACTAAATAGTGGCTTTAAGCACTCACGGAACGCACGTCGAAAACATTTGCATGTGGTGATACAAATCGCGAATTAATGACCAAACAGATCCAACCAATAAACTTGTGAACCATATTACGTAAACATAGTCAATATTATTGCTGTTCACGATATCCAAGTTTTGCACTCTGCTCGCAGCTGAAATCCACAATTCAAGCTGTCAGGACCTGGTCTACCTCCACAAATCTCACCTGCAATATTCTCCGAGCTCGGGTATCACGCTTTTACGGGCTCCAATTCCGAGCGAAACGTAAATACATTATGCGACCGGACGCGCAGGGTGGGTCCATCCACCAAGGATTATATGATAATTTGCTTTCTCTTCAAGTTCGAGCTTTCTTAGAAGCCTCACACGAAGTCGACATTGACCAGGAGACCATTGAGGATTTGCTGCAAACTATCACCGAACAGAATGACGGTGGTCATCATGAATCTAATATTGAGCTTGAATTTGGAGAAGATGACGATGCAGAAGGCAGTCTAGAAGGCAACCCAGATAGTGGCAACGATGAGCTTGATGTATTTGCACTAGATAATAATTCCCAAGAACTTGAAGGTATTGTTAATACCCGTCTGAGAATCGGTATAATAACTATTATTTGCATGAATTATAACAGAGTTATGGACGCAACAAGAAGTGAAGCAAATGCTCCACCATCTCAAAGAACGTGGTTAGCAAATTTAATTTTTGAATCATCCAATTTGAGATGGACCTTATGAATAGGAATGTCATCTTTTACGAAAGAGTACGTGTTAACACGCAACATCCCGATACTCAAACTATTGCTTGCCTTCGGCGTTAATTTGGTTGGTCTGTTTCCTCTCCCAATTGGAAACGTCTCATGTAGCGTCATGGTCTGTAGCATCCGCAATTGCAAAATAAGCGGCCGTCAACCATGTTATATTTTCTCCGAGTTGCTATGTCACATCAGTGAGTGATATCCGTAAAAGAAGTCCATAATCTCTTAAGAATCAGCGCATTAGCCTCCGTATGCGAGACAGGTTACCTCAATATAATACCATCTCAGATGCCGTTCGGTTGATACAGTCCTCTCAACGAATCATAATACTGACGGGTGCAGGAATAAGTATGGGAAGATTTACTCCTTGCTACTTTAGCTGAATTTTTGTCTAGGCGTCTCTTGTGGTATTCCAGACTTCCGTTCTAGGGACGGGCTATATGCATCCCTCAAGAATAGGGGTGAATATGATTTAGACGATCCTCAACAGATGTAAGAACTAATCTGTGACTTGTCGGAGTTGTTTATCTTCATCGAACCAGGTTTGACATCAACTATTTCAAGGAGAATCCGTCAGGTACATTTTAACATCATATATGCGATGATTTGTTCACCAGGAGTAATTCTAGTTTTCTAGTAAGTAAGAATCCACAAGTGTATGAAGCTACCAACCCACAAGCCATCGTCCAGTTCCTTCGCTAGGTATCCTCTCACTTTCTTTGATTGTAGCAAGTCAACCAAACTGACATCTAGCCAAATATACCCTTCAAACTTTACACCATCTCCTTGCCACCGTTTTATAAAATTGATTGAAGATAAAGGCAAAGTAAGATGGTTTTTTTGTCCGGTTATAATTTCTACTAATACCTCCTGTAGTTATTGAGAGTACGATTATTGATGAACTCCGCCTACGCTTTCTAATCTAGCATCTCCAGAATTATACTCAGAACATAGACACATTGGAAACTCTTGCGGGCGTGAAGCAGGTTCTTCAGTGCCATGGCTCATTCGCAACAGCCACTTGTTTACAGTGTCATCGTCGTGTTCCCGGAACGGATATAGAAAGGGATATATTGAGCCAAAAGGTACCATTGTGCATAGATTGCAACCCCCCGGCCAGCAAAAATGAGGTAAGCCGTAAAAAGGTGAAGGATAAGTGGGATAGCGATGCCGAAGATGAGAGTGATGGCCCATTGTATCCCCCTGGAATCATGAAAGTGGGTCAAGCATCGCGCCATTTTGACTGAACCGGATACTTACAGATATTTATCACATCACAAGCCGGACATTACCTTTTTTGGAGAGAAGCTCACCAACGACTTTGACCTTGCCCTGCTTAAGGATCGGGATGCAGTTGACTTACTCCTTGTCGTTGGAACATCATTGAAGGTGTCTCCTGTGGCTGAAATTCTCTGTAACGTGTTTGGGCCATTTAAAAGATTGATTTTCTAACTACGTTATAGCTCATCTTCCGCATTCGATACCTCAGGTAAGATGCTTATGAATCCTTATGGTAGTATTCAAGTACCAAGATATTTTTGGTCATAGATTCTAATCAATAAGACACCAATACGCCATATAAACCCAGATGTGAGTTTCACAGGTTGTTGTGGAGGTAAACTGAAACCTGTGAAGATTGTTCTCCTTGGAAATGCGGACGAGATCGTCGAACACATATGCAGAGAACTCGGGTGGGACCTGCCACTCCATAAACCAGCTGGAAACGGCTGCTCCCCTTTGAATGCATCAATTGGTAATACCCGAAAGCGATCGTCATCCAACGTCACCGAATTTGTTCCTCAGCGGGTCGGTGGAAGGTAAGCGTGTCGGATTATGGCAGTCCAATCACCTAGCTGATTGCCGGTTATCCTTATCAGCCATGTCTGGCTCTTCAATGGTGCAGAAGGTGGTAAATGGTTGGATGATTTGCAGAAGACATTTGTAAAATCAGAAACATCGGCTTCATCAACATCTTCATCATCCGCCGAAATTACCAGTGAAGGTGATAGTACAAGGGAGTCCAAAAAACAAAAAATCAATTGATATAATGTTATGACGCATAGCTGTGATGATGTTGCCTCCGACTTTCACGCTTACCAAGTCTTGAATATCTAGATTAGACTGAAGTTGACCTTTTTTGAATATGTACGCGTCACATTTATCCAGATCTGCCTCTAAATGACTTGTATGTATGTATGGGTGAATATACAGTATGTTTGTTAATCATCTGGTTGTAGTAGTTACTAGAAGCACGCTTGATTGTAAGAGTTGATAAACATCTGGTTGCGGCAATCGGTGTGCGTGCGCATCATTTGTCTCAAGTTACATTAATAATATTGCCTTCCTTGCCTAAATTTGTTTCTCATGATTCTTATCAACTTTCCATGGCTTACTGGGTACATTTTATGCCGGGTGCATGCTGTCTGCTTCGAGCACTAAGTCTTTGCCTTGGCGTTGGCCATAATTAATCTCCATGATGAATGGACTACAAAACCCCAGTGCACTAACCAACGGGACAAAGTCTTACAGTTCGAAAGGGAATGGGAAGGGTGCCTGGTGATACACGTGCCTCAAAAGGGTCAATTACTATCACACATTGCACCTTGATTCTAGTATTTTCAACTTGACACATGGACTGCCTTAACTTTCACGGAGTTACGAATCTGGTCCACCGCGACAGTTCTGTGAGAGGGTGACATAACTTGGTGATTAAGGGCAAAATGAGGCCATTTCTTTCCTGTGCGTGTCATGGTTTTTCACGTCGGACAACCCCAAAACATCTCCGTAGTCATAGAACATTCGGGGGGAAGTGATATAGGGTACGAGTAAATGAGAGATATTCCCAAGACCTTGGATGAGCTAAAGAAATGTGCTTTTTCTGTGATTCGCTTCTGCAGTGGTAAGTCCCCGAGTTTACCGAGGAGAATATGTCACTTCTCACATCAAGTATATGTCCGCATTTTATTGGTGTGATATGATCCTGCAACTAAATGCACGTGAACCTTAGTATGAAAACTGTTCCGTCCAACAAGATCAAGTTCCACCTTGCTTAGCATCAGTTATTCACAGGCTGATTTGTTCATCCAACATTCTTGTTTGAGAACTAGGAGACAGTGGTTGGGACCAAAAAGAACACCCTCCGGTTCGCTACCAACCACTTCTTCGTTACTGTGCCAGTCTTCCTTGCCTGATCGATTGCTATGGTCTGTCACAAACCTTCTTTCTTATGTGTTCTGTGTTATCTGATGTATCAGCCATTTCAGATCCTAAGCGCTCGTCAGAAACTTGCTTCACATTGCATCGCTACTAATGCTATTGATGCATCATCTGTACCTCGCTGCCATATGCACTGACAAAAATATTCCCCCATTTATAGATGTCAGGACTAATACACCAAGATTTTTCATTTGGCAACTCTTCACGAATTGCGCAACACCGGTCTAATATTTCAAATTCGACTTCCATAAACGTCTTTTGGGGAAACGCCAGCTTGTCCTTTGCGGATGTTGGCTTGTGCCCATCTTTGAGGTGATTAAAATCAGTCATTCTCTTGGACCCCTTTCAATGTTCACGTACTTCTTAATCCTGATGGACTCGATCTGGATGAAGCCGGATGTATCAGTCGGTTCAAAGCCACCAAGTTCATCCATAGACGATTCACGTTCGTCATATAGACCCTACCATCAAGTCATGAGTTGATATGACTTTCAAAAGATAGCAAGACACAACAAACCTCGGTGCTCGATCGACCTTCTACCACAACATTACCTTTATACAACTTAAGCTTAACTAGCCCATTGACAGTCCTTTGACTGGCAGGAATGGCGCTTGTTACGAACTCCCGTTCTGGCGTGAAGAAATGTCCGTTGTACAAGATGCGGCTCAATTCGATAGTCACAAATTGATCACGCAATGCTCGCACATTCCTGTCAAGAGTCAAACCTTCTAGGTCAACATGAGCTGCACGCAAAATGGTTGCGCCTGGGGACTCATAGCATCCACGAGATTTGACACCGATGAACCTGTTCTCGACGATGTCAATTCTGCCAATACCATGCTTCCTCCCAAGACTATTCAGGGCAAGGAATATGTCTACAGCGTCAGTATATTCCTTTCCATCTGCAGGGACCGTGACCTTGACGGGAAGGCCGCCCTTAAATTCGATCATGATCTGTTCAGGTTGTTGAGGTGCGTCCTCTGGAGCTATGGTAAGCTTCCACATGTCCACTGGAGGAGTTGTGTTCGGGTCCTCGAGTATACCGGCCTCATATGAAATATGAAAAAGGTTTTCATCAGTAGACCACGGTTTTGCTGTAGTTTGGGCGACGGGGATACTTTTTTCTGCAGCAAACGCAAGAAGAGCCTGGCGACCAGCAAACCGGTTATAGAATTCTACTCACTCATCAAAATGGCGCATATATTGAGTTTCTAGGACTGACCAGGGATCCTCCAAGGTGCAATGACTTTAATATCTGGCTTCAGGCCGTAGAACGCCAATTCGAAACGGACTTGATCATTGCCCTTGCCTGTGCAACCGTGGGATACATAGCTACAAAATATGACGGTCAGCGTGAGGTTTTGGAATATTTTACTACACTTGTATAACGGGTATGATGAACAATTCTAATGAGTGTCTTTGACTTACTCGCATCCTTCCCTTTCTGCCACTGCAATCATGCCACGCGCGATCACAGGCCGAGCTAGGGAGGTCCCAAGAAGATAAACATTCTACTGCCCTTTTAGAATCAGTACGACGTTGCCAGAATATGTGCATACCTCATAAATGCAATTTGCTTGGACGGCCGGATAGATCAGTTCAGTTACAAACTCTCGCTTAAGATCCTTTGAGCGACAAAACTGTGAGCAAACCCGCAGCCCTGATTTTCCAGATAACGTACTTCGAGGAAGAATTTCTTTGCGCCGACTTTGAGTGCTTTCTTTTCTGCAGCGACAAAATCCTGAAGTGGTTATTAGACGATCAGTGTTCACCATCTTATCAAATCTTACTTCTTCTTGGCCGACGTCTGCCATAAAGGCGTACACTTCATAACCTTGCTCAATCAACCAGGCAAGGATACAAGATGTATCTGATAAGAGATCAATGTCAAAATTGATATATAACCTTGGTATCACCTACCGAGACCACCGGAATAAGCGAGCAAGACGCGTCCTTTGTGATCCATTTTTCAGTAGTGGTTAGTACAGGATGAGATTTGAAATACAAGAGAATGATTAAGAAAATAGAGAACTTAATATATAAGCTACAGAGCGGCACAAGTGCGGACAATTTCACGTGCTCGTGACCAGCCCAATTTGCCTTTATTTATTTTTTGAATATTTCTATTTTTATTGCTCTTCAATGCAGTCAATGGCTTGACTGTTGCGGCGCAGCTCAGCCCTTTCTCAGCTCTCTTTCCATTACCAAGCCACACGGATCTTAGTCTGTAGCGTTATCGAAGGAGCAAGAATACTCGTGCACCACCAACTGTGAGCATACAATGTCTGAATTTGGCTACAAATGAAACAGACTTGGTCTTATCTAGCTAGGACCTATCATGAACTCCTCGGAAGTACCCCCGAGTCGCAATGTCCGTAATATTACAACTGGGACTTCAGCCAAGCTATCTGGAGGTCTCCTGTATCACTTAGCAAACAAGCATATCATGAACAATGGCAACTTAACCTCCATCTCAAAGCCCCATAGTGACAAACCCCTGAATTTCCCTGATAATTTACATCGGATCTCGGTCTTTGATGAAGGTAAGAGGCTATATACACTCTGGGTTTTGCCATCTATCTAACCTCCATCACAGGGGTCTCTAAATTTTACAGGACAAAGAAATCGAATATCTCCATGGGCGGCACTTCCGCTTTCTCAGGCTCCGACGACAGTTATTTTGATGTAGAAAAAGAACCATCTCAACTAAACGAGAATGAAAATACATCACACAGCCGTGATGGCTCTTATCAACAAGTAAACAACGAATTCGGCACACACCCATCAAGTTCTCGTAGCAGATCAAGGAAGGATAAAATGAAGAATAGGGATCGCTCTCGTTCTGGATTTCCAGAAAAATCTTTCCGCAGGACTATCACAGAGGAATATGATACGGATATGAACCGAATATTTCCCGAAAAGGTCGTTCTACCAGAATTAGAGCGCCTGAAAGAAGAAATGGAAAAACTGAAGAAGACTTTACATGACAGCAAAAAGGTGGTTAAGAAGCAGGCTAAAGTATGCATATCCTGTTGGCCTTTACGTTCCGCATTGTAGGCGGGTCATACTGATATCTACGTTCACAGGTAATTGAAGAATTGAGAGCTGAAAACAATGCCAAGTCGCAAGTGAGATGGTTCTTTGTGTACGCTGACAATGTAGTAATATCGATATGTTTCAGACTACCAAAGAACGCGATGAGGAAATCAGAAACCTCAAGACCAAGTTTAATCAGAATGAAACAGTAAGTGATGCGCACTCAATGATATTCCCACAACTGTCTCATTATACATTTCATTCTAGCTTCTAAACGCTATTGAAATGTCTGTTCGATGCCAGATTTGTACGGATCTCCCCTATAAACCATATGTGTACGTTTTTATTCGTACCAATTTTCCCATTTCTCAATTTGCAATATAGATTAGCTCCCTGTGGACATGTTTTATGCCTTTTATGCCTTCAAGAATGGTTTCGCAGGGCTCCTCCATCCGCAGACGATGCAGATGCAAATGCTGAGGATCTATCCAACCCACTATACATCGTTTCACGTGCAAAATCGTGCCCGTGCTGTAGAACAGTGGTCAAATATAAGCCTGCCCCAGTTTTTATGGTCAAAGACGTGGCGATGGCACTGTCAAAGTCTGGATATGGTTACAATCCTTTTTATACCCCAGATACTGCCACATCCACGGAAGATGGTGATCCATGGAGCGGAATCTTCCCTGACAGTGATGACGAGGAGGAAGATTACTTGTCTGACGATTCGAGTTCCGACGATTTCATCGATGCAACAACCTGGTTTCGCGATGCAGATGCTCTTGCCATCCAAGCTCATGGGGAATTACAGTCTAGTGATAGAGACGAAGGTGAAAGCACAGATGGTAGCGAAGACGAAGCCAGCGAAGATGATTACACTGACACCAACAGCCTCATAGAACCAAGTTGGGAGCCGCCACGTAGGCGTGTCAATCAGAATGACTATCTCCTAGGCAACTCTGCGAATAGAAATGAGCTGAATTTGCTTCGTCGTGGTTGCACGATGGAAATGATACAAGAATTTACAATCGAGTATACCCATTCTGCAGGAATAATCGTCCACTTGCGCTCACTTGACGATATCTATTTTTCGGATAATGGTGGAGATAATAACGAGATCGTGGGAGCAGACCACCGTGTATTTCTGGGATGGAACATCGAACTTGATAGCGCAGACGTAGATGGCGAGGAATATATGCACCGGGTGCTCAACGACATCAAAGATCACCCAGAAAGATGGCTCACCACCCGCAGACCCGGACACCCTGGCACCTTTGATGTCAAACGACTTCTCAGAGCAGGGTTGAACGATGAGTACCTTACATCAGACACCGAGCTTTATCTTGATAGCGAGGATTCAGATAGTACATGAGATCGCGAAACATGGGGGTCAGAATTACATGCACTCCTTGCTACATTATATGTATATCATTTTGATGCTGTACAAATAGGTACCACATTGCTTATATTTAAAATGTTCATATACATCGGTGCACCCATAATTTAATTCACGTTGGTTATTGTTGAAAAATAAAAATGGCATGTACAAAGTTGTTTCAGGAGTGTAGGCTCCCGAGCAATAAAGCTACTCCCACCCCATATGTGGATCGAAGTAAACCCCGAGGGAGACGTTTTTTTAACCGTTCTGTTTCCTCTCCAAATGAAGAATGTACAGCGGTGTCAGTTTTACTATCGGCGAAGACGCAGCCGTGAGTATATCAGAACTTTGCAAATCTCCTTCCGGAGCTTGGAGCAACACCAGATTGAATTAATCCATGTGCAATTGTGGTTCACATCAGAATACATTGGGGAGAGAGGCGTTCGCGAGTATTGCGGTAAACTCGACGCCAAGCTGGTGGATCTGGTACACAAGGTTTTACCGTTTCCTCGTGTGATATGAGATGAATGGCACGACATTCGGTTGGGTGTATTCAGTTGATTTCCAGATAACATAAATATTATGAACTGATCAGACATATCTGTCTTCGATTTTTATTTTACGTCTTGCACCTTGATTCTCGATAGTGCATGTATCCTTAACGGTCGAACAATGATCACCCAGGAAATTGGACTCTCCGCTTTGGGGTGGGCGGACTGGAGACAATTGGGAGTTCTGTAGGGCCTGAATTAGTCAAGTGATCCAAGAAATCAGAACATTACGATATTACCGTGGTAGATGTCGTAGCCGACCACTGATTCAGGTATCAATAAACCATACATCTGGTACTGAGGCTAAATCCAATTTGTAGAGGTACATTTCTTGTCATGAGGGATCGCAAGCCGCTGACTTTGAGGCGCGGCAAGTGCCGAAATTGAACATGATTTTATTTTGTCCTCAACTTGAACCAGTCAGGTGTTCTACCCGACGTCATACCATAAACTATGCACCTGAACCTAACACCGCCTTTGATTGAGGCAGGCCACTCGGATGAGCTCGTCAAAACAGGACAATCAATATCATCATCATTTTCACCTTTGGACAACTCTGTAGCAGTTTTCGTGACAAGCACGGTTTGCTCATGTAATATGCGAAAATATATAATTGTACTCATGCATATACTCTCGAAGGATACATCTTCAGCCACTGGACAGTCTTTGCAAGAAGATCAACCAGTCTATTTCGCTAGTCTGGATGTGTTACCGTCCTCCGAGAGACGTCTTGTTAGTGCCTTCTCCGTTATTGACTGTGACATATTAATTCATTGGGATCATACTTTACGCAGTTCATTACCGACACACTCATCATCTTCGCAGCACTTCAAAACCTTAAAAAGACCGCTGAGTCTCAAAAATCGAACTGGTACGCGATACGTTGAAATTCCACTTGGTTTGGTGTGTAATTTTGTATGGCAAGGATTCAAGGCGAACAGAGTTTGACTATGATCCGCAAACTTGGGATTGATTATGTGAACTTCATAAAAGAATGTTGGGTTCATGCTTCAGTATGTATCTTTCAAACCTGAAATCCGTGCGAATGACAATCGCTTCTTCTTTGAAGCAACCAATAACGCGTCCAGAAGGCCCTCTGCAATTCAGTAGTGACCACTACCGAAGTCTATATACTTGCTTTTCCTTATTCGTAGTGCTATACATAGCAGAACCGGGATATGAACTTGCTCCTGTGGGAGACGAACTGATTGAATGGCTGAACATTCATTTCATTGAACCGTCAACAGAAGAAGGAGACCATCTAAGTGCCCTCGAACGGCCATGGGAAGATGAATCCTTTTGGCCTTACCTAACCCGGTGTGTATAGCCTTTTCGTGACATCCCTGTATATTCTCTCAACAATATTATTCTAGAACCGTCTTGCGGGGACTTTCTAAAGCTTCTCTTTTCTTTTTGGGTGTACTTGCAAAACATCACTCAGAAGACCTACAACTTGTGACAGAGATGCTCATACCTCTGATCGATGCACAACCCCGCTTACAGAACTTTACATCGGAAAGGGACTTTGTATATGCTTCTCGGCGGTGGAAAGACAAAGTTATGGCTCTTCGTGTCCAGATGGATAGAGTTCCGGAAGACAAAAGATATGACGACTCCGTAATCTGGTGGGACAGAATGAGCGACATTGTAGGTATTCTAGAGGGGCGTACAGAGGTTATCGAACGTGTCTGCGAGGAACTTGGCGCAGATTGGAAGGAGTTGTGTGTTGCGACGAGCATATTCGTTGATCCACGCCTTCGTAGGCAAGATCTACCGTTGAGTAATTTCTGTGTGCCTTGTGACTTGTGCACAGGACCTCATTTCATTTTTCAGGGATATCATGCCGTCAATACTAGAAACCATGCCACCAGACCCAACCAGTCTGGAGGACATGGTTCATGCTGCTCTATTTTCTGGTAAACTAGACCAAGCATTACAACATGCTTCACGATTGGATTCCTGGCTTGCGGCACACCTTGCCGATATCATGGAACCATTACAGTTGATAGCTTCTGAGATTGATGAAGGGTAAGTGTGGCGTCATGTCGTCTTGACTTGATCAACCTGAATGCACCCCAGTTCTGAGCTTTCACTGCGGGACCAGTATATTCTGTCTTATGCAGAGTATCTCCACTCTGATTCCGCACTTTGGAGAATAACCGTTGACTACATGTATTCCTGCGGTGAAATAGGGAAACAGCAAGGCGATGAGGTTTTGGTACGCGTGCCATTGGGGTTATACGAGACTTCTTCCGCGTCTGACGACAAAATCCGCGCGGGCGATGTCGTTGGTACTCTTAAGGACATCAATGAAACCTGTTTTGATTACGCTAGGGAAAGCGTAAGACGGAATATATGTAAGGTGCGTCCTTTCCAAATATTCCAACCCTAAGTTATTCGGTATACATTTATTCTCAGATCGCTGCTCAATCATTTGTTCGCCACCATGACTTTGGATTGGCTGTTTCTTACTGCACCTCAGCAGAAGACTGGCCAGGCCTTGGCCGTGTTGTTGATCGTGTGCTGGATGAATACATTAATAGCGGTTTGTCATTCGAAGTTCACAATTCTTTTTCTGATTTGCGGTATAGGTCCTCAGAAGTTCACAGACTACGCATTGGCTATAGCTCCTTTCGTACAAGAACTTCGGAATCAATCGAAATCTCAGGGTGTGTTTGTTCACCGCCTAACATTCGCAGTCCAATATGCTCGCTTCCATGAGCTCCTTTCCAAGCACGAATACCATGACGCTGCGTCTGATCTCGTGACAATCCTTCATGAGGACTTGGCCCCAAAATCCTGGTGGGCTGTGTTGTTGCATGATGCCGTCCAACTTCTACAATATGGTAACGCCTTGTTCTCTCTCTTACATTCTATATTAATCCAGCTGTAGGTCCAGCCTTGCTCTTTACTTCTCAGGGCGCCTCGCTTTTAATGCGAAAACTTGAAGAAGTCAATGTGGCTGTTAGAACATCAAAAGGCTCCACAGATGATAATCTCCGCGTAATTTCGCGTGTTATGAATGTAAGGGGGTCGAAAGAGGCACTAGACTGTCTGAATGTCGTAAGGCTAGCATTAGCTCGTTATCTCGCTCGTTGTACAATTCATGGTGTGGAGGCTGGGTGAATGTTTAAGTGGCTTGTTGTTCTGCCTTCTCACTGAATGTACTAAAAGCAATGGAACTACAGTTCACACCATCTATCGCACTTTTTGTGGGGTTCCGGTCAGATTCCACATCTACTTACCTCCGCGCTGACAAGGATTGTGAATTGAACTCTAACAACCAAAGTTTTTCTTCAGATGATCACCTTCTCAGGTCACACTTATAGCACAGGACACTTTGATATTAATATTTCACCTACTGTGTGAGCTTTGTTTGACGGGTGTCTATATCTGATTCGAGCCTCGAGCGAGGTCTGCGGAACGCTCAAAACTATGTTATATGCGTGCATATCAGGGCCCTTATGCAACATACAATATAAAAGCTGCTAGTTGTTGCGGCCGTACAGCTATCCAATTCACAGAAGATCTACTATGTGTTTCATTCTTTCTGTTTACAGACGTTATTCTTGCAACCATGAAGTTTTAACAAGAAGGGAAAAGGTGCCTTATCATTCTCATTCTAATACGTATTAGTTTAAAACAGAATCTTTGAGGTTGACTGCAATCAATTAACCTGTGAGGTTAGCCAAAACCACAGGAAGAAAGATCATGACTGTGATAAAACATGTGAACGCCGGTACGTATTTTGCGTTTCATTATGAAGACCGCTGATTGACTATTATCCCAACAGGCTGTCCGAAGGAAGGAGGATGGTCATGGATACAGCACAGACACCTTGCGACGGTTGTCGTTACAGTACAGACGCCGCGTCGGGTGGCGAACTATGACTGAAAATATAATGGTCGGGAAAACCCAAATAAACGTTAAAATACTAGTCTGCCCTTCCATTATTACCTTGATCTTATGGTTTCTGTTTTCTACCGGTTGGTTTCATGACCAGCAACTTTATAAATACTAAGAGTCTCATCGAATAGGACAATTGTGTGGACACAATTGATTGATTACATTGTCTCAGAATTTGACTAATAACATATATTTTGGGGTTGGTGTGTTTCTGAAAACGATCCAACTAGTATTACTCGTCTCCAACTGGAACTTCTTGGATGCTAACATTAGTGTCCTTACATAAGCGCTATAATCTCGATCTAGAACTGTAAACAGACTCAAATATTGAGTGAGCATGTGTGAAACTGCATAATTGCTCACTTCGCTCTCGACACTAATTTCTGGATCAACGGTAGAACTCTCTGTAGCTGAGCCTGGCGATGGCGGAGGACGGATACACTTCTTCAACTGCTTGGGAAAGCGGAGACCAGTCTGAAACTCATATGCATGGCAGTTATGCTCGCTCGCCCGTGAAGTCCTACGATGCCCTTGATTCATCTCATTCCAGTCCTCCAATGAACCCCTCATCTCCCCAGCTACGGTCCAGCGAAGACTCAGCTGGAACCCAGATTTCATTCTCCCGACGGGACTCTCCTGCTGTCGCAATAGAAAGACGAGATACTATGACAACATTGCAAAGTGAAGTACCGAGTCTTGTTGAACCAAGTTTTGATGAAAATGTGCTTAGGGCATTATGTGAGCTCGACGTAAGCTTCCCAAAGTTAAATCATTTCTCTTGCGCACTGTAATCTCATTAGCCCTATTAGTGTGGTGTACCTTTACTTCTTGATCGAATCAAACAAAGTGTCGTGTCTTGTAGAGTGAGCAATCTGGTTGAAAACCTTTTTCACATCTCAATAGCGGTTTATTCAGGAAGCATCGGTATTCTTCAAAAAGCGTGCCCTAATAGAAGAAGAATATGGCAAGAATTTGCACAAGCTTGCCCGGACTACTTCTGAGGTCTATGCGCTGAACGATGGAAAAGCAGGGTAACTTCTTGTCTTACTACATATAACTCTGGTCTGACCTCCCATTAGATCTTTTGTATCTGCTTGGCAATCGTGCATGAGAGTACACGAAATGATGGCAGAAAATCGCCTGAGATTCGCTCAACGACTTAATGAAATGAGTGAGGAGCTGGCGACTCTTGTGAAGGAAGTTGATAAAAATCGAAAACAAGTTTGTTGAACACTTTTGGTTGTTGTTTGGACTTGCCTTAACAAAACCAAACTAGACCAAGGAATTGGCCTCACGATATGAGCGTGCACTACAAGAATCGGAAGTAATCACAGAAAAAAGCAAGAACAGGCTTGATATCACATCGGAAGAACTGGAACGTTTACTCCTTCAAAAGGAAGGAGAGTCTTTAAAGGACAATGCTATGCAGCCGAGGATCGGCGGTGCAGGTGGTAAACGGGCAATCGGAAAAGCCGTCGCCAAAGGTGGCCTTCTTCTGAAGGGAAAGAATCCAGGCAATGTGAACCCTCTGAGAACCATACTGAGAATTGCTGCTCATAATGTGGGATACCTGACAACAGATACAACGGCAAGAAGATGACATAAGAGCAAGAATGTCAGCGGCGTCTGATCAGTACAGGAAAGCTGTTATTGATACCCAAGCCATGCGGCAGGAATATTTTAATCTTCAGTTACCTCGAATTCTTCGTGTGAGTTACGAATACCTAAACCCATATTTACTCAAATGCACACGCATATATTAGGCTCTAAAAGAATGTACGGATGAAGTCGACCTGGGTACACAATACCACTTGACGAGATATGCATTCCTCTTTGAGAGTATCGTCCTTAGCGATGGATCCACTCTTGTTCCACCGAATGATGAAGGTTAAACCAATTATTCAAATGCGGAGACAGCTGCTAAGGTATATACAGGACGTGGCCTCAAGGCAACGATCGAGACCATCGATAACCGTAGCGACTTCAAGACATATATGCAGAATTACGCGTTCGCGCGAGGCTCGACTGCTCCCAAAGGCCCTCGTAGGGAAGGTCCCACTGAAGAAGGATTTGTGAGCATTGAGAATATTTATCTATTTGGGGGTCATAATCTTGCCTATTTTTAGTTACCTCCCCTTCCAACGCATCTTGGTGACAAGAATGCTGCCTCTCAAGTTCCTACCAACGGGGTCAATGGACTTTTGGATAAGGGTCGACCAACTTTTGGTGTCGATTTGGCTGAACAAATGATGAGAGACAATGTCGACGTGCCTCCTATCATGCAGAAGTGTTGTACTGCAATAGAGAAATATGGGATTAAATCTCAGGGTATATACCGTGTCAGTGGTACAACAAGCAAGGTAGCAAACCTAAGGCATCGATTAGATAAAGGTTCGCTCTCATTTCTTGCTTGAAAACAGTGCGCGATAATTTGCTGTCCAGATCTCGAGTCTGTTGATCTGGATGCCCCAGAGTGGTCACAAGACATCAATAATGTCGCGAGCGTTCTTAAGATGTGGCTACGAGAACTACCAGATCCATTACTTACCAACGCACTCCATCAAGGGTTTATAGAGGCAGCCAGTAAGTATCTATCCAGTGTGCACCGTGCTTGACCTTCAATATTGAATGCTTCGATAGAAATTGATAATGACAGACTACGACACATTCGACTGCATGAACGTGTCAATGACCTTCCTGACCCCAATTATGCAACACTGAAATATTTCATGGGTCACCTACACCGGTAAGCATTGTCATGAAGTCATTAACATGGCTCGTATTGATGGGGTGGCGTAGAATCAACCAACACGCTGCTGAAAATTCCATGTCAATGCAGAATCTCGCCATTGTATTTGGGCCGACACTTTTCGGGCAAGCACCGGTTAATGGTCAGCAGGTCGGCGGCATGGCAGATGCTACATATCAAAATCAGGTTCTTATACTCATCATATACAAAGAGATTTTACTGACAAGACCAAATCAGGCGATTGAAACAATCCTTAATCATTATACAGATATCTTTATCGACGAATCGGAAGGATAAAATTTTCAGCCAATCCTTATTCTATACCCACAATCTCATTTCTGTATGCGCATGCTTTGGTCAAGGACGCTCCTTTTTGCTTGTGTCCCATCCCCTCCTTATCACAAGATATCTGGCATGTATTGAATATCTCATCATGTATAAACCCTTGTTTATTCACCCAGTAATCCAACCAGCCTAAACTACATAAACATCGGTACAAAGGGAAAGAATACAATCTCCGCTCTGTTCATACAATATGTTACAGAGGTAATGGAATCAACAGTGGAATACACTTATTATGGGAACTGCAGGTAGTCCAATTAGCGATATCCAATTCAAAACAAAAATCATTTTACCTCGGGTTACGTTTGCACCAATAACCAGAGCCCGGCCATATCATCAAAAACCCATTCCGTTTGCGTCGGGAAGATGATACGTCGGAGAGAAGGGCATGCCCTACCCCATTCTGTACACAGAGCGTACTCTTCCATAGCATCGAATATTCTCACACCATCTACTTCAGTAGGTGATAGATCAAGGCATGAGAGGCTCTGGAACATGCGCAAAACTGCTGACAGACCCGCTAATAATCTCTATTCTTCCATGGGGGACTTCAGAGACGCTCGTAATGGAAAATCGGAGATGCTTACAAGACCAGAAAATGAGTAATGAAGTGTATGCCTGAGCGCAAGTCGCACTCGCAAGCTTTCCACAGTGGGAAGGTATGTTGAGATATTGCGGAGAAGAGATGGTCGGACTGACATCGCCGACAGATCCAAATACCGAAGAGGCATGCTTGTATGTGTCATGCGAGGAAGATTTTCCCGATTGACGTCAGAATCTTGCCCAACAAGGGAGAGATATTGTACCGGTCTTCCTGGCAAGAGTGACGCCGCGGCGTCGGCTGATCCACGGAATGAGGAGAGGAAGGGCAGCGCCTGCGGCGGGATCTCTACTATCGTATGATGGTCTGACAATTTCAGATGTCGCAAGTTTCCCAAGTTTGTTAGAAAAGAATCAAGGACTGTTGTGTACGGTTGAGCGCCCTTTATCCAATCTGCTCCGAGGGAACAGGAGAGTAGGAGTGGGAAACGGCACCCCGTAATGATTCGTTCAATTGCGTGAATATTCGTACCGGACATTGCAATGTTTGCAGGTCCAAGTAATATCTCGAGTGATTCGAGCGACGTCAAAATGCGAACCGCTCCAGCCACTTGCTCACAAGAGGCGATAAGATAAGGTGACGGGTATGTTTGTAGATCAGCTTGCCATCGAATATACAGTTTCTTTGTTGCATCTGCAAGATGTGTTCGCTGTTGAATCGATTCGCTCCATCGAAGCGTTCTGCGCGGTACCGGTAAGCTTTCTGTGAGAATGTCTGTTATAGAAACGGATGAATAGAGCATGCGTTCAGCAACAGCTTTGAATCGATGAGAAACGCAGGAAAGCGTCGCAAGCGTTGATGGTAGGAACTCATTGAATATTGTGGTAAGAGTCTCGTTGGGAAGTGCTATATCTGGGTTTGGTGTGTTTTCATTGAACGTGGACATCTAGAACAAGATGTGGAAAACAAGGTCTCCAAGATACCAGGGGTTATGGCAAAATACCCGAGGACGGTCGGGGAATATCCGGGAAAACTGACCTCCAAGACGCTCATTATATGCCGAGACGGAAGATCGACGGAAGTATGTGAATGCTTGTCCTTACGAAAGTCATTTCCTGGTGGCGGCCATGAATAATAATCAACTGACGCACTAGACAATTTAGGCGAGCAATGCACGTGGGAAGATGTGCGACAATCGCGAGGACGAAGAAGACTTATGTAGAATCAAAGACCCGGTTTGATGTTTGTGAGATGCAAAATAAATATTATAAGTTTACAGTATGGTACAAAAACAGATAGGCTCGGTTAAGCACCGAAACCGTAGAGGGTACGCCCAGATCGCTTCAGAGCATAGACGACATCAAGTGCAGTCACTGTTTTCCGTTTCGCGTGCTCCGTGTATGTTACAGAGTCACGAATTACCTGCATCAGGGCAAAGGGTTAGTACACACACCACTCCAAGACAAATAGTCACTCACATTCTCAAGGAAGATCTTCAACACACCTCGGGTCTCTTCGTAGATGAGCCCCGAGATACGCTTCACACCTCCACGTCGTGCAAGACGACGGATAGCAGGCTTTGTGATACCCTGAATATTGTCACGAAGAATTTTACGGTGACGCTTGGCTCCACCCTTTCCGAGTCCCTATTGTATCCAGTTTATCAGCAAACTCCTCACTGAACCAAGTCCAAACAACTATTGCTCACCTTTCCACCTTTTCCACGTCCAGACATGTTACTTTTCAAGTGGTTGGGATGAGTGGTAAAACTACTGAGAGTTGTTGTTTCTCAAAGATGAGATGACAGAATGTAAGAAGTCTTTTCCCAATCTGGACCGTTATATAACACCGTCCACAGTGGCTGTGCCACATTTCCTTTGTTGATTGTTGCATGCAAGCGCGCCAGTCACGTGCACACCGCGGCGCGTTTGTATAAATCTATGAGGCTCTGGATTGGATTGTTCATACTTACTCCTTCACCAATACAACATCAACACCAGCACCAACCTCAACCTCAATGGCTCGTACCAAGCAAACAGCCCGTAAATCCACTGGAGGTAAAGCACCTCGTAAACAGTTGGCAGCCAAGTCATCTGCAGCACGCAAGACAGCAGTGAGTGGTATATTGGATTGAATCAAGTGACAGTAACTGATGGACATTGGGTAGGCTGCAGCTGGAGGAGTTAAGAAGCCACATCGATTCCGGCCTGGAACAGTGGCTCTTCGTGAAATCAGACGTTATCAAAAATCGACTGAGCTTTTGATTCGCAAACTTCCATTCCAACGTCTTGTTCGTGAAATTGCTCAGGATTTCAAGGTATAATTTTTGTATTCTTGCAATCATGCATGCTTAACTAAAAAATCTGTTTCAGACTGATCTCCGTTTCCAATCATCTGCTGTCATGGCATTGCAAGAAGCGGCTGAGGCATATCTTGTGTCATTATTCGAAGACACTAATTTGGCAGCTATCCATGCTAAGCGTGTTACTATTCAACCAAAAGATTTGGCTTTGGCCAGGAGGTTGCGTGGCGAGCGTTCGTAGAGTGCTCTTTGACGATCTGTTATTATTTTACTTCTACTGTACTCCTAGTATATTTATTTTATATCACATTCATCTGACAGTGAAATACTGAATTGCCCGTTTGATTTTGGGTTGCGTGAGCTCAATTGTTGTGGTAATACAACCTGCAGTCATTTAACAGGTATGTACTGATGAGTTGTTTTTGTATATCCGACTGAAGTATATATTCCGAATCTGTCAACTTTCGTTCGTGATATTTCGGAATATCGTATACATTGCAAATGACACTTCTTTGGAGGCGAACCACATTATTGTTAACCGGGCTGAGACGCAACGGCTCGATTGTATTAGTCCCTATATAATGTCCTCACTTCACCTTGCCGAATGTCAACCACTCTTGCTTCCTCGCCGGTCGAGCCCGTCTTATCTACTACCTACTATCTTACCCTGATTCATTTGGCTGGCACCATTCTATACACTTCTTCCGAGACTTCAAATGCTGCGCATCGACATGTTCTCACTTTCTCCTATAATTCTTGCTTTCATCTTGTCATCGGCACAAGATGCTGGGGCAGTCCCTCAGAGTAATCCGCTAGCCGGACAGAGTATGAAGCTTATTAAGAAATCTATGACGCCTCGTTCGACAGAAGAAATCGGGGAATGGGCGAAGAACGCGAAAGAATCTCTCGAAGTGAAGTATGGCCATAAAATGCTTCAGAGGCGAAGTAATACCGGTACTAATCTGTAAGTGTGCTATTCTCCCACTACTCTTTCTGCCTATAATTCCTTTTTGTAGCCTCACGAACCAACATGACGATTCAAGGTAATAAAAGATCCATCTTATACCGAAATAGCTAACCCCAATTAATAGTTATTTTGGCTCGCTAGCAATCGGTACCCCCCCAATTTCTTATAACGTTATTCTCGACACAGGATCTTCGTAAGCTTACATTTTGTTCTTATATCCTATGACTTATCATCTCCATAGTGATTTATGGGTGGCTGATTATAAGTGTACTTCCGGATGTGGATCAGCGCCGTCATTTAGCTCATCTACGTCTTCCACATTCGTCGACATCAATACTCCCTTCGATATCTCGTACGGGAGTGGTCAGGCCCTGGGCTCACTAGGCCAAGATGTTGTGCAAATGGCTGGCTTCTCTGTGGCGAACCAAGTTTTTGCCCTCTGTAACCAAATTTCGTCCGGACTTGTCAGTGATGAAGTCTCTGGACTTCTAGGTTTGGCCTTTCAGACGATTGCATCTTCCAAAGCTATGCCGTTTTGGCAAACGCTTGCATCTGGCGGTGCTTGGGATGACCCAGTCATGGCTTTCCATCTGACACGGTTAGTTTGATTAGTTTATGAGTTGTTAGAGTGTTCATCTTGGTTATAGATATCTCAATTCAAGTTTGTATCAAGATTCCGCACCTGGAGGCTCATTTGATATGGGTATGTCGCAACGTCTCAATTTGTTTGTATCACCCTAATGGACATCAGGTTTCACAAATTCAAGTCTTTTTGTAGGAGAAATTGACTATGTGAATTTAGTGGGACAGGCATCCTATTGGATCATACCGATAACATGTAGGCAACCATTTCTTGCCTCTATCCATCATCAACCTGATAATACGGATTAGCTTTGACTGTGCAAGGTAATAGCATTGATCTGCCAAATGGTCCGGACTCGTATTCTGCCATTGACACTGGTACAACACTCGTGGGAGGTCCTGCAGAGTATATATCTCAGATCTTTGCACAAATTCCCGGTTCTCGGCCAGGTACTGGGAACTTTGAGAGTTACTACACGTACCGTATGTCTTTTGATTCTATTTAGTAGTAACATTTCATTGAACTTTTCGTTCAGCGTGTGACACTGAAGTTAATATTATAATGTCCTTTGGGGGAACTCAAAGTTGGCCAGTCAGTCCTGCAGATTTTATGTTATCCAGGCTCTCTGGTGGTCAATGTCTTGGCGCTTTCTTTGAATTATCCCCAGGAGGCTCCGCGCCATCATGGATCGTTGGCGATACATTCCTGGTTTGAGTCATTTATTTATGCGCATCTCGTTTTGCTAATGCTTCTCGACCTATAGAAGAATGTGTATTCTGTTTTCCGTTACGAGCCACCAGCAGTGGGCTTTGCACAACTGTCATCTGTCGCATTGGGAGAGAATGGGGCTAATGATCCTTTACCAACCCCCACAGTCGGCTCCATTATTGCAAGTACTACAGCCACGGCCTTTATGAGCAACAACTCTGGAATGACATCGCGTGTCTCATGGGAGGTGTTACCTTTAATGGTCATATTCTGGACATCTATCTTTACTGGCGGTCCTGCATTCTATATTGTTTAATCTAATAAATACCATTTATGTAGTTGATTGTATTTCGAATGGAGTGATAGATTCTTATCTCCTACAGCTCTCCCCCAATATGGCGCACTAACGTCAGGATCCCTCTGCATAATGGTAACTGTCTTTCCATGAATAGTCCGTGTCCTCGAATAGAGATGCTGCTTGAAGAGCATTTAAAACAGCCGACTTGAATCTTTCAATCTATAAGAATGAGGCAGTAGAAAAAAAAGAAAACGATGTGAATACCTTATAATTTCGAGTAATCTCGCACACAAATCGTTGGAATGGGGTTCGGTGGATCAGAAGCTTTATCCAGTTTTGTAACGTTGCGAAGTGTTACGGTGCCAGGTAGGCGCCGCCTTTTTTGTCACCATTTCCCGCTTATCGATAGCTGCCATCGCGGGTTTTCCATCGCCAGGTACTGCTACCATCTTTCTAGCAACCGCTTTTGAGGTGGATTGGCCACTAGGACTTGTTTGCTCATTCACCCATTTCATACCAAATTCTCTTGTACTCTCTTTACCAACATAAGGTGAGCCCTAAGGAGAAAGGTGAGGAGTGAGGTGCTTACCACCAATAGCAGCACGCTTTCTGCGAGCCATTGTACATTTTTTTCAGAATAACATAAAACTGAGCATGGTTATGATTATATCGGTGTTTGGACGCCACATTGATTATTGATTTACTTTGTTCGAATTTATCTCCGCAGAAAATGGGAACTGAATTCTTCTATAAATAGAAAACTCTCTTACCCGGACTTTTGTTCTTGTGGACCAGGATTCCGCTTCTTGTCACACCGCCCGTATGACAGGGTATGACTCATGAAAGGGTGAAATGCCCCGGACATCACGATTTGAGATTCTTTATAAGGTTTACTATATTAACTATAATACAATAGTGTGATAGAGGCGGTGGCGGCAAGAGTTCGCCATTACCATATTTGTCCAATATGAAACGCAGAAATGGTAGAGATCAATGTAGTTGATTAACGAAAAAACTTCATCTTTTTCTCCAAGCGATGATTTTAAAGTATCTAATGAGCTGGCTATAAGCAAAGCTATGCTTTTACTTTCTGCTGTACCCTAAGTTGTAAGTATTATGTCCAGAATATAATGTAAGCAATCTATAAATAATAATGTCAATGGTATAAATATATAAATAAATGTATATGTATGCGTTTCAAAGCACTTTTTAAGCACTCTTGCGGGGGAGAAGTCTTACGACGTGTGTATCCCGAACTGTTTTTGAGGATTTACCGAAGTACCTCTCAGTTTCGAAAGACCAATGCAAAATGCCGACAATCCAGCTTGCAAGTCCATCGACGTACACTGTAACTTCCCGATCGATCTGCGGGCCCCACGAAGGTAAAGCGTCCCTGTTTTGAATGAAGCGGTCTATCGATTCCTTGCATAAATCTCCAACGTAAGTGATAGCCTCTTGGACGTTGAGAGCCATCTGCTCCATTATGACTGCAACCATGTTGTGTGAATCACCCTCGGCTTGCTCCTTGTTGTAAGAGTAAATGTCCTAAATTGGATCTCAAAAACGTATTCTCCGTAGACTCTTTTATAGTACTTACGTTAGACCATGAAACAAGGTCATTCGCTGCTTCACCTATGCTGCGGAGCAGAGGATGTTCCATGACCTCGTCGGGAATATCGAGGTTATTTGAATCTATGACCATTAATTAAGAACAAATGGTGCAACTCGTTACAAGAAAATCTTACATTCAATCAGCACCCAGCATGTTTTGCAGCCGGATGTATCTCTTCTCAGGGCAATATATGATTCCAGATCAGGAATACTGTCCGTAACGCGGTCATGGGCTTGCTCATTAATGCTTTGTAGGAAGAAGTCAAGAGACTCTACAAAGCGGTGTTGGACCCGAGGTGACGCTGTTTGCATGATCCGCTGGTAGAAGCTATATACGGGAATTAGCAGGAAGTTCTGATCAGTTTTGATACGATCAAAGACATACTCTTGAGCCATTGTAGCAATGCGCGCAGAGGTACGAATGTCGTAAGGGTGGTAGAGAGTGTTGAGAAGGAGGTCGCTGAGTGCATGCGTCCCTTGATTGTCCATCTCATCTGAGATGTTGTCAAGGAAGAAAAACCAAAGAAGGAAGTCGGCGCATGCCCTCAGTTGTGCGTAACCAACATCAGGATAGCACGCGGCAGCTATAAGACCAACGTCTAGGCCGTCCAGCGCACGCCGCATCGCTTTGTCTTGTGTGTGTCCTTTCAAAAACCACTCTTCTGACTCGGTAGAAACCTGAGAACGGTGTTGATTAATGCGAAGGTTGAATTTACAATAAGTGGCAAGGTCGGGAAGAATGAATGAGTCTGACGATTGTGAAGATTGCATGATAATGATTGAATGCTCGGGAGAAGAGAGAAGAGAAGAGATTTTTAATGATCAACTCGAGCAATGTCGTTCTGGTTTTATAAAGAAATCTGGGACCCTAAATCAGAAGAAAGTAAACTTGAAGCACAAGAAATGCGATTACAAAAACAACGCAGTATAGCCATTTCGCGGACATAGTATGCGTTGATTTCAACGGTGACTGTCGAAAGGAGATTACCAACACCGGAGTTTTGAAAATAGTTCACATACATGGAGTGACCTGTGCAACTATCCGAAACACCCTCTTAGTTTTCATTATCTTTGTTGATATCGTATGGGTCTGCATGGACATTGAAGATTTTTACTAGACATCAAACATTCGGAAGTGAGCGCCGTCATCCGGTTTGATCGATCATATAGTTGGGAGTCGGTGATGGAACAATGACTCGCGCAACCTTAAAGAGGATATCACCTAGTCATTCCAAAAATTTTCCGACGAAAAGGGAATCAGTAGGATGGACGCGTAACAACGAAATATCTGCTTACAATTAGTGATGTCGTATTCGAAACTGATAGGATCATGCGAGACAAGCGTAAGATGCAAAAGTGTACACTTGCTCAGTCTTAGAGGTCAAGGAGTATCTCTCATAACTTGAAGAAACGGCGTGTGATGGTGCGTAACGCTTGTCATGTGTTAGCTGAGGGCACTACTGGAGGGACAAGTCGGCATTATTCGGGTGTAACCTGTGCTGAAACGAAACAGTCGCTTTAAGCCTTTGATCTGGGAAAAGACTTGTTACGGAAAGTTAGTGAGAGCTGAACGATGGGCAAGGTAGCGAATTATGGATAGCTGGTGGTTAATGTGACTACCGTCCCGGTTTGCCCGCACCATGCAGGCTCCGGTCTCAACGCCATCAACAAAAAATCGCGGCCAACTGGCCAACTGTCCGCAAATACAGTTTCACTGAAACCTATGAGCCTATAACCGTGACGCATCAGGTAAGAAAAGCTGCTGAAAACGATCTCCGGAACACTATGAGTTAATCTGGTGGTCACTGGTTAGTAAGTTGTTTCATTTTGCTTGCACATCCTCCACTACATACTATGATGCAATCGCAACTTCTGTTTGATTCTCCATCACCTAATCAGGCCTTGATTTCCAGGGGAGCCAACTCCGTAGCCATCAAACTCTATCAACCAAGTTTTCATTAAAGATGTTTCGTTTTTATTTTTTTTGTTTCCGGCTTATAGACTCAACGCCATCATCAAACATGGTTCTTATTGTGAATGGGGAAATATAACAAATCATGGAATAAAAATCAAGCCCATTCAAATGACGGCGATGGAAACATCCCTACATACCAAGAACGGAAGATTTCGCCTTATTACCCTTTTTGAGACGACTGGATATCAAAGCACGAACAGCTGTGTGGGTCTGGTGTTACACGGCGATATGGACGAAGAGAAGATCAAGACGAGTTACCTGTGGCTTGGGCATCACGGTGACTAACGGCGAACTCCACCTTTCTTTCTTTTGAAGATTTGGGTTTCCGGGAATACGGTGTCTTGTCTATTTTCATATCGAACCCATGAATTCGAGGGGCAGAAGCAAACAGTTCACAGGGGTCAGCGTTAATGTCCGTAACACCTTTTATCAGAAAGTGAGTGAATTCTATACGGCGAGCTAATAATTTACCTAGTTCGACGCTTGTTTCCTTCTGGACCCAGTGGGAACTTGTATCATCATTTGTGGATTCTTGCATATGATTGGAAACTAAAAAGGGGAGGAGTCACGCCAAGAAAGGTAAAGGATGGGAAGCTATTGTTGTGAACCTTTTTGACGCTCAGCCCTGTAATCGTTTGTTTGAAAGGCATCATCGGGGGTGTTATGCTTCTGTTGCTGCTCAGTCGAGTCTGCTACCCTACGGATTTACGAATATCTGCGTTTCAGCGTTTGGCGAAACTCAGAAAACGAGCTACGAACTCGCGGAAGGTCATTATACTGCAATAGAAATAGGTCTAGTGTGTTAGAGAGTTAATAGTCTAAGTTCAGTTTTCGATCGGAAGAAGACTCCGTTGGTTTTTTCTTAAAGCGGACTAACTGTGACATTTCTTGGATAGCCAAATGCGCAGTTCGTATAAACTACTGGTAATATACATCTGCATTTATCTTACAACAATAATATATAGGGAATTGATTCACAAAAACAATATAAGGGTGATCCATGAGTACGACTAGATGGTATATATGGAATAATAGGAAAAGACAATGTGAAAGAATACTAACTAGTGAATATCAGATAAGTTATACCCCATAATTAAGCAGACTGCGTAGCATTAGGATCGCGATATATCTGCAGCGTTTCCAAGTTCAGGAAGAAAAACGAACCGTCGAGCACCAAAAAACTTACCTTGATATCCCAGATTTTTCCAATCTCCTTCTCTTCCACTTCACCGTCTTCCCCTTCTTCATCGAATGTGCTTTTTTCAAGTAAACCCTCGTTCGATTCCAATTTAAGACCTTGCTCATTTGCAAGATGCAAGAGACATATAAAGCAGAAACTCGTGCTGATTTCTTCCATTTTTTCGCGCGGATATGACTTTTGCAGTCCGGATATGACTTGGCTGAATTGCCTTGATTCTTCTGGATCGGTTGCTGGTCTTGGGTCATCATCCACGTTCTATTCATCAAGGGTTAGGGTTGAGATATGATAGATTCAGCATGAGAATCACCATGGAATCATCATCCTGGGGAGGTTTTGGGGCGACGATGTCCAGACCCTTCCAGATGTTCTCTTTCAGTTTCCGCACATCCACTCGCTTCGCCCTCTTGGCATAGTTGACAAATTCTGGCCGCACGCGTCTTGTCTGTCCTTGAGTAGCTTCCAGAAGATCTTGCTCGCCCGCATCGGCCTCAGCAGTACCAGCTGGGTCGTACGCGTCAGGATCGTCAAATCCAGGACCATCGTCATAATCATCGTGGAAGAATTGGGTATTGAATGGAATTGCATTACCTGCAGACAATGATTTAGAGTTTGGTTTGTCGATAGCTGATGTGTTAAGGGGACTCACCCTCGTCTCCTTCATCGTCGTTTCCACGGCCCGCAGCTTGGTCTGCTGCTGCCTGTGCCCAGAAGTTTTCATCGACTTCCCCATCACCATTTTCGTTGATTTGAGCTTTCCTCCCCCTCATTTTGAGCTATATATGGGCACATGTTAATGCTGGACTAGAGAGGGGTAGTGCGCAACGCACGAAAAACTTAGGTTTCAAGAAAAGCGTGACTAGTTGTCGACTGGAAAAGTGCATATCATCAGGAAGTAAATGATTATCCTTCTTTTCTTTGATCTTCTTTTTGATCTTTTTGGCTGCAGCTCCGGTTCCTGGAAGGTTGATACTCGCACCTTTGGTGACTGGAGCAAATAATTCCTTCCCGATTGTCTTGAGGTCCTTGCTCGGGTCTGGCGGCGAAAGGAAATCGATTTTAAACGCCTCTTTCTTGGGCTTTGGTACTTTATTAGCACCAGTCGCTTCGGTATCAGCTGAAAAAGACATTTGTTAATTTAAGTAGAAATAGCTTAGAACAAGTAATATAATTTACGTCTTCGGATAACTTTTCTCAACTTCCAGTGTTCGGGGCCGGCCCAGTTTTTCATAAAGTTCTGGTCAAAATAATCTAGTGCACCTTCTGCATCCGCATCTGTCATTGCTAGAACTAGGTCACGCTCGTTGGGGACTTGTCGGGGATCGAAAGGAACGAAGGCACCAGGGCGGTCTTCTTGAGCTTCTCCAGAAGGACCTGCGGAGCCATTCTGATCAACGCTACCGTAATCATCACCCCCCATATCAGCTCCATAGTCGTCTCCAACCGCATCGGCCCCAACAAAGAAATCCTCCACAACTGGCAAGCCTGCGTTATCATCGGCGGGACCATCGTCTCCTCCATCCCCGGGATCGGACTCATCGTCCTCGTGTCCATGCTGTGTATCTTCCAAAAAGAATGTTGTATCGTCGAATGTCAGAGCGTTCTTAGCAAATGCGAAGTCGGCCAAGGAATGCGAGATAGCTTTATTTTCCAGAACTGACAGATCAGGAAGAAATTCCTCTGTACAACGCACCATAGATTTAGATTAGATAGAACAATATGTATGTATGAATTTTTCGCGCACTTAGAAGGTAGCTTAAGTCAACCTCATCCTCTGGCTCCTTGATGATTTCTTCTTCGTCAAGCTTGCCCATCGGATCACTTGCATCGAAAACAACGCGCAGAGCACCATCGCTCCCTAATCCGAGACTAAGATGGTTCATAAGAAGACCTTGTGCTCCCCCTTCATCAAAGTCAGCACATGTTTTCTTGAATAGGGGATCAACTCCAAACTCGAGGTCAGGTTTTTTGTGCCGGAGTTGTGACGGATCTTTGGCAAGCGTTGCCGCTGGTCTGTGCGTTTTATTCTTCTTTGGTTGGGAAGGATCTGCGTCGGGATTATCTGAATTATCGCCATCTTGGTCGTCATCTTTGCCTTCAGAAGCAAGGTTGCTCAGAAGTTTGCCAGTTTCGGTACCAACACTATCGACACGACTGGTCCAAATCTTGACACACCCATCTAGAGTACATGAGGCACGCTGGAAGTTGATAGAGTTGTCGTCGTTGTTACGAAGCAGTGACATATCATGAAAATAATCTATAAGGGCAAAATTCCAAGAATTGGCAGCATTGATTTTCTGTAACAGGTTACTTGTAAATATGTAATAATCATAATATTATGTCGACGTACATTGTCCGTAGCCATCTTCATCCACTCTTCAAAATTCGAGCTCATAACATCAAGTGAAACGTTTATTACTGGCGGAGGAGCTACCGCATTTAGTTGTTGCCCTTGCCTAGACATTCTCGAGCTCTCAGCATCCTGGCTTTCTGAGGATGGCCCGGCAATAGCGTTCTCTATGACAGTGATCTTGGTGCTTTTTCGTCGTCTGCGCTTTTCTGCAGCATCATCATTGATATTGACAGTCTTCAGCGGATTGCCCAAACTTGTGTCATTATCTGGATTGAAGACTTCGCTAACACGTTTCTTTAACCCCTGTTTCTGGGGTTTCGGGGTGTCGGGTTCCGTGTCCTGGTCTGATTCACTGGTATATAGAGGCATCGAGTCATTCGGTGAGCGAGCTCGTCGCGCTGGGGCCATAATCAAAGTCTTCAACAAAGCGTTGAGGATCCACGTGATTAGGAAATCGCGTCGCGTAACGCCGTGATTGTAACGCGTTGCTGCATGCGGACATACTCCTACTGGTCTACGACCCAAATGATTGCTTTATATTCACGAGTTCGCAATACCCATCATTATCATAATGGTGGAGCTACAAGGCTCTCTAAAATAATCTACTAGACTGTTGCAAGCTTCTCAATGCCGAGTGCTATTTGTTTCTTGATCAGTGGTTGCGCATGCTTGATTCGCCTGCCTTTGCCAAGCAACTACAAAGCTTTAAAGCCTTACTGATAGGGCTTACCTTGGGCCTATATTTCATCGTCCTGTGCTTTCGGTTCTGAATTTTTGTAAGTGTGTGTATGCATTCTCTAAGCCAAATGAAACTCACTACTTGAGCATGTCATATCTAACAGATAACAGATCAAGCCATTTTTCGTTACTTTACGTTTGATATCTTCAAATTCGGCATGTCCGGTATTTCTGCTTCTACAACCTCCCAGCCGGATCACTATGTATATCCTAATAGACCGCCGGCATCCACAGCACTGTGGGCTCACTTACTCAAGAGGGATACGCCAGGAGCGCTTTCGACTACTGCCATCCCTACACCCCCAGCAGCTCCGTCGGATAAAATTGCAACGTCTATGCGTGTACTTCTTCACGATACGCAGGCAAATTTTGAGAAATTCTCAACTCGCGTGGATGCCCTAATCACTAGCATAAATGAAGCTAAACAAGAGATGAAGTCGGTTCAAGTTCTATTTGAACGAGATAGGGAATCATTGTCGAATGATATTGACAACCTTGGTATGTCGGCATTTACCACTATGAGGAAATCCCTCAATTCAACCTTCTTTACATGCACTAGTCAATCGATGTCAAAGAGAGATTCAAAAATCCATTGGAACTCCTTCACAAGCTCCCGAAGTTCATCGACTATGTATGGATATTGACAAGCGCTTGGAGGGGTTAGACCAGCGCCTTGATGCCATGCAGATGGTATCGCCTCAGTCAGATTATGTTGCATTTCGATGATACTAAACTCCTATCCTAGTTCAACCAGATCCATTCACAAACCCTACAAACTCAGACTCAAGCTTTACAAAATATACAGGACCAACAAGCCACCATAGTTGCAGCAGTCATGCCACTGTTACCTCTCGTGCAATCGATACCCCTTCACATAGATGCTGCAAAAACTTATCTGACTGAAATATCTCAAAAAACTGCTCCAGAAGATTTACAACATAACTCCCCTGTGGCGCTGATAAACTCCCGAGGAAATATCAAGTCTACTCCCTCGAAGGTAAAAAGACCTTTCACTCACCTCAGAATAGAAGACTCGTCTCCCTCTTCAATGACAACAGCCAAAAAACCTCGTACTGACCAACGACAACTACCCGGTGGTTCCCCGTCTCCTATACGTCACAAGGCTGTGGATCGACCTGTACCACAGACAATATCCAGCTTGCGGCCAAATAGAAGGACTATATCAGTAAGGTCGCAAGGTCTCTTTCCTCTAGTCCAGAAACCAGTTACTGTATCCTCCTCGAGTCGTCAGAACTCTATGTCCCTCTTTTCCACAATTGCAACTCCTCGAAGGCCTCTCTCTGACCTTGGTTACCTGAATAACACGCCTATACCGCCCCAGACAAAGGATTCAACTGGTTACCTGCCCAAAAAATCAAAGGTTGGAGACCTGGAAATACAATCTTCCAACCAAAACTTTGAACATTCAGAAAGTACTGTATCTGATAGTGCTTTTGGTGGAGAGAACTCGACTTGTGCAACAATGGTTGAAGTACTTTCAATGGATGCAAGTGGAATTGATATGTCTATGCTTAATGTGGAGGATTCCAAGGGCATTACACTGGCAAAAACGGTGACGGATGATACATTAATTTCTCCCTCTTCGATGATTTCTGCTGCTGCCCCCTCGATTGTGACTTGTCAAGCGAACTCTACGAGACAACGAGAACTTCAAAATCTCTCAGAACAAAGGTACAAAGCGACAAGTACAGGAAGGCACGAATCAACGACAACTTTAGACATAGCCTCCGGTAGGTTTAATACTGAAGGACTCGCTACAATAGGACATGCACCAACTGTCGCTCTCCCTGTTGGAAAACTGCGTAAAAGGCGATCTCCTCCTGTAAGGGTTCGTCTAGACAATTTGGATCATCTCAGTTACTTATCTAGCTTTACAGCGGCAAGGCAGGCGGTTCATACCTCTGCTGGATTCGGAAGACTCGGAAGATGGAGACCAAGCTTAATGGCTATAACAAACCTGACTCATTTTTGGCATATACCTCGTGTACTTTATTGTCAACGCATGAACAATAAATCCGCCAAAGCAAAGCAGCAAACACAATAGACTCGCCTCGGAGGATCATTGGCAAGCCATAAGTACTCGCTAGGTTTCATCATAGAGAACTAAAATCGAGCTTTCTGATATCTTCTGACATCTACGGAAAATACACCCTGATCTCGATTGCATATCAATGTTCCTTGCGTAGCCCCAGCTCAAAAGTGATAGATACCTAATTTGTTTATAACGACCCAGCCTGACTGATAGCAAATCAATTTAGTTCAACGATCCAGAATCTCAGCTCACAATAGATTGGGATTAGTGCTTGTACTAAGAACATGTGGTGATTTAACGCTAAGACAGCAGAACAGGCGTTAGCATCAAGTCGTTGTTTCCAAAAAAAATCGTTGAACACTTTCAGATTGTGTTAATGGCCATGACCCATTTATATTTTGATCAATTGAGATTTTGGCAACCTGATTTTCTGAAATGAAGACCTAACTCTGATCATCGTACAGTAAACATATGCATCTCTGCCCGCTCTTCTTAAAAAAACGCGGGTTCCTAAAAACGTTCTCAATCATCGAAGTAGACAATAAACACATCCAGCGGCACGGGTTGAAGGGGAAAATCAAAGTCAGTCGGTGGTCAGCGGTGATATGTTGCGGAAATTTTTCCATTGGACCACGGGTATCAACGAATGTACTTAAGACATGATCAAAAAGTCCCACATCAATAAGATGAATGCGGACAAGCCTCAATGTATGATTACCTCCCCGAAGTTACCGACCAGTTTCCTCTTTGGTTTACCATCTTTTTTCACGCCAATTACTTTTTCATGCATCTCCGTGGAACTAGGAATCTCCTTCAGACTGTCATCTAAGCGTTCATCAAGGAAATCATTTGATAGCTTGCAAATAGTGTTCAATAGCAATTTTGCAGGACTTCTCCTAATAATGGGCAAAACTGAAAAGTCCGAAAACGAGACGTGAACCGAGCCGACTGTAAAGAGCACAGTATCATCAGCAGGCTGGAAAAAAAAAATCGAAAACCTTGAAGTGACTTTACCCAGGGTCAAAATGCTTTTGGCATTGGGCTCCCATTTTGCAATAATCTCACACAGCCTCTCGAAGTGGTCTTTCCATAGTGTAAACGTTTCGGAGTTGATAACTAGAATTCGAGGATGCGTGGGATCACGGTTTGGGTCATCATCACCATTCGCCAATGGTTCAGAACCAAGTAGCACACTTTCTACGTGTTCCCCTTTCGCTAAGACCGGCGATGGATACGAAAGGGGATCTATCCAGGGATCGAGTAAAACAGCCTTACTGACGGGTATCGGATTATGTTCTGCCTGTACAGTAGACAATACTGAAAGCTAATGAATAGCGTGTAAATGAGAAATGAAACTATAAAGGTAAATGGCTTGGCATATCAACACTCACAACTGTACATCCGCCGAAAGAATGCCCGGCAAGAATAACACCTTTGGTAATTTGAACAAGGGGTTTTGCTGGCGACTCAAGCACCTGCGACCACATGGATTTATCAACAGTGGAACCATCAATATGCTCTATCTCCAATGTCGGGTCATTCTGGATCAGCCTGCAAAAGGTAGAATATGTGGTGTACACCTCATGGCGTCTTAGAGCGAGTTGTTCCCCGCGGAGAGGTGGTTTTGTTAGTTCACCGTTTTCTTCCCATCTGAAAATTTTTAATGAAAAACTTCTCCACAGTGACAAACAGACACACGATATATGGGTATCCTTATAATAATACGTGATCCTTGGTGTGGATTTGTTCTGAGGGAGCCTCGATACACACATGGGTGCCGTTCCATCCCGGTGTTCTACTGCAAGCACAACTTTTCCCGATGCAGCCAGAGCAGAACAATATTGACTATAAGAGTACTGAGATCACTACCACCCACTAATGACTCACTCCACCCACCTATATGTTGTACGGCTACCACCTAGTCCGTGTGAGTAAATTACAAGTGGCCATTGCTCCAGAGACGTCTCCCCGGAAAGAGGGCTTAGTGGGGGTGCATTCTCATAAGCGGGTATCTGGATATTCACACCATGAGTAACGCTCAGATGGTCTAGAGTAACTCACTTTAATCAGAGCGCCAAACAAATAGATAAGGGGCCACAGCAGCCAGCTCCGAATACCTGTCCTCGTCGTAAGATTGCAAAGCTAGGCATTTGGGTTTAGTCAAATTACCTAAATATGTCGCAAAGCCGTGCAATGAGTGATGTAAGGGGCTAAGACGGATGTACATCAGAAGCCGCTCGACCCTAATTATTAAATATATATTACCGAATCACCCAATCAACACCCTTCCTCAGAGGTTTTTTTCGTATGTCAGCAGGGTAATATACAGTAAAAGCGACTTCCTCTAGATAAAAAGCTGATACTAGCCGGACATCGCTTGCGTTGCCAGGCTTTCTAAGTTTCAAAGACCCAACCTGACGAGGGGGACGAACAGGGGCCACAAATGTTGATATTCCAACTGGATACCGTCCAAGAGTTGCTGGAAGAGATAACATGAACAACTGCTGGAGTGCTGGAGGATACACCGGTTGCACAGCACTGGAAACACTGAAAACTTGGGGAATTTAAACAGACGGATAACTACTGTATTTTAAAAATCTGATCACGTGATAATCCTCTAAAACTTCAATCAATGAAACCAGTTGGAAGGGAAAGTACTATGAGATTGTCGTTGATTCTGGAATATAAAGCATATCCAACTCATGTACCTCATGAAACAGGATGCAGGCGTTTTAGTTTTTACAAGAAAAGTGTCAGCTATTTATTTCAATCGTGTTCGGACTCAATTGGCTATGTATACCATACTGTACAGTGACTACACGCTTTGTTTGTGTTTCTGTCTCAGTGTAATGCTAATTTCTACGTGTTCCTTCATGTTTGGCAGCTTGGTGGTATACAGTACGCCTAACCGATAGAGTCATGGAACAGAAATGGTTGACTTTCTTTCCTCCACGTCAGGTACCCATGCGGATATGAACTATTTTTGATTTACGGGGCTTTTCCTAGATTATTCCGATTATCACAACTGAAAGCGTTTGAATGTACGACATAGCAGGACTAGACGGCATGTTCGTGAGCCCCATATTTTATAACTGAAACTCAGTTCCTGTTTTCATGAATAACACCTTTTTCCAAAGGGGAAATTTTTTGTCGGATTTCCGCGGCAGTCACTGCCCTCAACTAAAGATATTACCAATGGGACCAAAAATGCATCTAATTGATGCTGACCGCCATGGAGACGTGGTCGACATATAAAGCTTCCAGCAGTGGGATTTTGATGGAATTATAGTTTTCATGGCCTCTTCTCTCTTTTCTTTGGCTGTGGTTATCTCTTCTGTCTTTGCTGCTCCTCCTATTTCAGTTACAATACCAGTTGATCCGTCAACGGGTGCAGTCGTAAAGCCTAACTTTCTCGGAATAAGTTTTGAATTCAGTTTTATTGACCAATACCGTGTGTAATCTCACTTTTGATTATAACCTTTCTAACACAATGTTTAGTTGGAAAAGATGCATCTCACATTCCTGCTCCGATGGAAAACTATCTTTCCGCTCTTAAATCGCGAACTGGTGGCAGTCCTTTGCGTATGAGAATTGGCGGAAATTCAATGGACAGTTCTACCTACGTACCTTCTCAGAAGTCCCCAATGATCCAGCTGGTGGAAGGAAATGATAATACCGAGAATCAGCCAGCGACTTACGGCCCACAGCTTTGGGACCTTCTGAACCAAGTTGCTAGTGATTTGGGTGGTGCAAAATATATCCTTGGTATGTTCCTGGGTTACTTCGTCACAGAGAAGCTCATATGGTCATGACAGGACTGCCCATGCTTAATCCAAACAATACCGATGGGCCCCTTATTGCAGGTGAGCTCTATGCCCATCTCACGATCTGTACCGATAACGCAATGTAGGTGATGCACAAAAACAATTGAACAGCTCTTTAGATGGTTTTCTGCTAGGAAACGTTTGTAATATTCTGTTTTTTGCTTGGTCCTTAAAAGTTACACGTCTTTATGACAGGAGCCAGATCAATATGCTCAAAACGGGAACCGTGCTTGGATAGCTAACTATTCGTTTAACGATTACATGACCGTAGGTGTTTCTATAAGTAATTTAGACTGAGGTCTATAATATTGTTCAGGAATTCCAAGACAATCTTGATAAATTCTCGACTGCGGGTGTGTTAAATTCTCCAATATTAGGTGGTCCCAGTGTGTGCTGCAGATGGGTACGCTTATGATGGATGTTCTATTGGAATTCACTGACATCTTATGTCCTACGGTACAGGACTTATCCACTCTGTTTACGGACGGTTTTTTGGAAAGATTTACAGACAAACTCAAGTTTGTAGCGTAAGTGATTTATATTGTCTATGGTCGGATTCCAT
Organism: Floccularia luteovirens; assembly: GCA_009739215.1. Taxonomy (NCBI): domain Eukaryota; kingdom Fungi; phylum Basidiomycota; class Agaricomycetes; order Agaricales; family Squamanitaceae; genus Floccularia; species Floccularia luteovirens. Next base: position 1,164,746 of record VSJF01000006.1, read on the forward strand.
GGCAAACAACAGTATTGTAGGCTCCAACATTATCCACAAAACAACTGCAACGGACCTCCTCCTCATGGTGTTTCCTACTATATGGACCATTCCACTGGCAAGTGTCCCTTTCCATATAAACCATTCTTTATAGGGACTAAGTAGTTTCCAGTTGTTCGTCTTGCGGCCTGGCAGAAGCCGGGGCTTGATATGTTATTCTCAAGTACCTCTGTTGATCGACCACAGTTGATCATGTCAGAATTCAATTCTGTGTCGTGTGGCGGGAAGAAAGGCGTCTCCGACACTTTCGCAGTTGGGTCGTTATGGTCAGCAAATTACGCTCTACAGCTGGCCTCGATTGGTTACACTGCAGCATTTCTTCATACTCGAGAACAAGGCATCTCATATAATGTGATGACACCGCCGGACGGTTCGAATGGTGGATCCGATACATGGACAACGAACTCACCTTTCTATGCACTCCTTGCTGTGTCCGAGACACTTCAATCACCTAGTGGCAATAGCATTGTCACTGACCTTAATGTGAATGGATCCCAAACTGATCCGGCTTCTACTGTTGGGGGATACATAATACGGGATCACCAAGATCTCAGCATCCAACAATTGGTGTTCTTCAACTACGTCAATTCAACTTCCCAGCATGCGACGTTCTCAATTCCAGCTGGTATTTTCAAAAGCAACCTAACAGTGAAATACCTTGCTGCACCTAATGCTAATGAGAAAACACTTATTTCTTGGGGAGGACAAACTCTTGCGGGCGTTGGAGATGGAAAATTAGTGAACAGCAGCGAATCGTGGGTGACACCGAATACGCAAGTAGATTGCCTTTCCGGTTGTCTCATCGACGTGCCTGGTCCTGCAATGGCAATGGTATCTGCAACTACAACTACCACAAGCACTACTACAGGTCAGGTCAACCAACAGCCTATCAAAACACCAACTACTCAAAACGGTGCTGCTCAACTCTCTGTAGGTATCGTGGGGCTTCTCTGGACTCTTGTACTGGCTACTCTCCAGTTATTTTGATGCGGCTATCAGCGAACATTGTAGTGCACTCTTTATCACATTAGTCGACAAGTTTTGATATTAATCACCCGATAGTCATGGATTTTCAAAAAACAATTTGGTTCTATTCTACGACAAACTGTATTTTTTTCTTTTGTTGTTTGGTACATGATTATGGTGTAGGAATTCAAGAATGTTAGCTAGGACATCACTCTCAACCAACATTTTGACCACTTGTTTCTCAGCTCCTGCTGCACAGACTTCAAAGCCACTTTTAAAATGTTTTAGAGCAGTTTGAACTCAAATGTTGCGGAGTAACGTTTCTACTGAGGTTGCCATATGTATGTCGGAGATTAAACACGATCTACTAATGACTATGACTCTGCGGTTGTCTTCTAGTCTTTTCCCTCAACTCCATGAACCGCAGGTCAGCTCATCCACGTCGTCGTTATCGTAATATGAACATCCGGGCTATGAAGACTCCATCAAGGCTGCAGTAGAAGGGCTGCAGAAGGGGGCATACACAACTATAAGAGAGGTAGCTCGCAAGGAAAATGTAAGTACGCATGGTTAAATTGGCACTGTTTTTATTTATTGAAGGCATCCATATAAAGGTTTCGTATGCTACTTTGCAGGACAGGCTAAGCATGAGGCATATATCTCATCGGGCCCGTGCTGATTCAATGCAAAATTTGAAACCTGCCGAAGAATCCGTACTCATTGAACAAATTAAGCGTTTCAAACGCGTGGGCGAGGCGAAACCTGTTGTCCTATCCTTGATGGCCACGAATTACACGAGAACTAGGAGTCAAAAAGAATGGTCTACTCCTTTCCCGAGTTTGAAGTCGTCGTCTTCTGCTTTCCCTCCAAAACGGTGTTTAAGCTTCAACCTTTGGATGTCGTTATTCTTGGACGTGTAAGACGTGAATGGCAAAATCACTATGGTGCATGTCTCCACGAAGGAATCACTATAGATCGGTACAATGTCGTTCAGGAGTATCTGAAGGTTCGACAAAAGTTCGTCACGAAAGAGCTCATACAAAACGCGTTTGCACAAACCGGACTCTATCCAATAGATAGTATTCACGGGAGACTGTTCCTCTCTGAGAGAAGCATTCGGTCATTCTTCTTTCATATATTCCAACGACATTCATACGCCCGATCTTGCCATTCCAAGTAATGCGAGGATCCCGACTACATTGACCCTACTCAAAGCCCAGCTGGACCGTCAACTAACTATCCCGACAAATCATTCGAATCCGAAGAAAACGGAAATAGCAAATATACACTGCATTATCATGAATCGTGCTTTGTCGGATTGTTGCACTCAGCTACAGGATAAAGAAGCACAAAATTGTGCCGATCTTACAGCTCGTAATGCAAGCATTGCAATAAATGCCGCTTCAAAGGTTTTCGAACAGGCGCTTTCATCATACAAGACAAGATCAGCTTTTATCTATTGCCAGAGCCCTTAGGATTTCAGACAAAGGAACAAAAACTCAACTTCTCGATCGGATTCGTCATCACATGAATGATCATCCAGAACTCCGAGCCAATCCTCGTTTTACTGCTCTCTTCCATACCCTAGGAACGCGCCGTCGTAATAATCACCAAGTCCAACTTCAAACAGCTTCACACAATCCTCCTCTGACAGAGCTGGGACTCCATTAAACTTTCCCAGCCTGCAAGAAGATCGCTGTCTTCAACCTCTCTCACTCTAATGCAGGACAATGCCCCAAACCTCGGATTTTGGGGGGTCAGATCACAAACTATTCTTATAATCCACACATAGTGCTGCCTACCTCTCGTGATAATCATTGACAAATCTCTTATAGTTCGGTATAGCAATACTAATCACGTTAGATGCTTACATCTACAATACATTATATCCTAATGCATGATTTAATTTTGCCTTGTCTAGAGATGTATATACACCCTTTTGTCGTTCAGTATACGTATACTTACCCACTTCCGTTTCCTACTGTGTATTAATCCAAATCTCAACTGGGGCACCTCCAGCTCCTTTGCGATCTCCAGCTTTCTCAAATGTTATCCCTATATCTTGCGTCATATCCCACAGAGCCCTTTCTGCTACATCCCGCTCTTTATAACCTAGTATCACCATCGGGGGAGTTGAATCAAGCTTCATAAGTTTTGAGAGTGTACGGACGAGGGAAGGGAATGAGGCGGTATTATATGTGACATCTGCCATTCTATAAAAGAATCCAATGGGTTACCTTTTATGATAACGATGAACAAACCCACATTATGACGTCCAGTTTAGGTTCCGATTGAATGTAATCAGGTAGGTCTTCGTTGTCCCAATCAAGAATACATGGGAGTGGATGGTTGTGGGGGAAAAGGTGGTTATTAGATTTAATATTGTGTTCAAGAAGTGGCATTGCTGATTCTGAAGGAAAACAAAACATTCAATGCCTTGTAGCATAAACTAATTAACAAGATTAGCATACCTAGATCAGTCGTGAAAATTAAATTGTTTTTATCAGAAGACACATTACTGTCCAGCGAGCGTATGGCGGCTAATGTGAGAGCAACTATCCCCGTTCCTGCTCCTGCATGTCGAGTATGATTAAACATTCACCAGCTCAACTGATAATGAATAGACCTACCAAGTTCCAATATCCTCCTAGGATTTGTAGAAAAAAGCATGTTCCTCACACTCGTTAACTCTGAGATTTCTTTTCCCGTGTTCCCAGTGCCATTTCTTAGATCCACTAGCCATGAGCTAAGGCCAATGCCACTATCCCAGATTTTCTATACTTTTCGAATCAATGGCAATAGTTAGTGGGTTGGTGTGAGTAATTAAAAGTTATAAATCCTTCACCTTATCTAAATCAAATGAAGTCTGCTCCGTAATCTTCATATTTATTGATAGCGGTTCCGTGTTCAAAGTATTTGGAGATACAAGAAATTCATAAGCACGCTCGATCTGCTCCTGCTTCGGCGCGCCTTTTGAGCCCCGCGCAGAGAATAGAATGGGGACCGACATGACAGGAAATGGGATATTTCCGATACCACTTTCAGAGAGGTCGATAGACATCTCACCATGAGCTTGTGCGCTGAGGATCAGGCGCCAGAACTGGCCCTCGCGCACATCTCGAGGAACAGGCACGGGGATTCCCTTGTATGCACTTGATTCACGCCATGTCGTTAACTTGAAAGGTTTAGCCGGTGGGACTGCTGTTGATCCCGTTGCCAGTACAACTTGAGACCATAAGAAATAAATGTCCAGGGTTCCAGTGAAAAGTTCTGTGCGAAGGTCATTTGCAACTTGTGGCGTGATTAAGAAAGTGCCAGATGGAGCCGTTCGCGAAGGTGGTGGACGAAGGAAAGAGAGATAGAAAAACATTGTCACCACAGTGGAATGAGATAAGCGAATGAAATAACTGATGGACTTGAAATTCAGTTGGGCCATTGTAATTAGTTATAACTATGAGTGGAGATATTAAGTACAGGTATCTACAAAATTCTATGGTTTCTGGGTCGACTCCGGCATCTTCGTTACTTGCCTCCAAAAATGCCAAAACTGCGGACCGTATGCATAATATAGCCCACCAAATGCAGCTCCACCAAGATGAGCCCAATGGTCGAAGAACCTGGAACATAGTGAGTTAATTCTGTCAGACGATAAAGAAAAAAGGATTTACCTCCATCCCCTTAGTATTCCTACAATGTCCAACATGACTAGTGCGCCAACACCAGTTTGGATATTGATTGGATACGAAGGAGGGATAAAAAGGGCTACTTGCGAGTCTGGGAATGCCAGCGCAGTTACTATCACAGATGCATATATTGCGCCTGAAGCACCAAGACTGGGCAGTATTTCCGATGGGATTTTCTGCGCAGTGACCTTACTTGACGCTGTGGAACTAGCAAGGGCAGCGGCCCAAGTATCAGTCCTGGGCACAGCGCCTCTCGAAGAGGCAAGCTCTGCAACCATTTTTGGGTACTTAAACTTGTTTGCAACAACATGGGAAACAAGTCCAGAGAAAATACCGGCTAATAGGGATTTTTGAGCTTCTGAATGGATGAGAATGATTGAATGTACCTGACACAAAAAAGGATAGGAAGTGATATGCTGAGGTCGACTCAAGTACCTCGGGTTGGTGTTTTCCCTCCTCTTTGAGGAGGTAAAAATACGCTGCAGAGCCTACAACGGTATATCAATGCAACACCCAAAAAATCAAGGGATATTATTGCTCACCGAAGCTCTCCAGAGCCAGACAATTGAATAGAAGGTGTAGGAATGAGCGATGACTGAGAGAAATAAGAAGTCCGTTGCAGGTTAATAGCTTCATAGGGCTACTTACCTGAAGACACTAGTGATGAGCGTGTAGGAGAGTCCTGACAGTGAATTGTGCATGAATCGGATCGCCATAGGTCCCTGCCACGCCCTGACCTTCCATGCAGCCCACACAGCTGCATTCAAAAGGCAAATTTTCCAGCATAATCGCTTGCCTTCTGATGCGTCAGCGTAAGGCTGCATCACCGTCACTACCGCCAACGACACCCATGGGCGTATGAGCTCTGGGACATTCTGTATCCTCAGTTTTATGTACGCATACCACTCTCGCAAATTCTGTAATTTTGAGTTATACCTTGTAATGAATAAGATTAATCTTGATTACTCACTCTAATGACCTCAGCATTTTGGATGCGTTTGAGGTCGATATTTGTGATAGTTTGGAAGTGCCAGACAGGCGAGGAGCTAGTCAACCGCTTTATCCACTGATTCGTGTCATACTCTGTCTTTGACGATGCCCACACATAAGCTACCAAAGAGGTACCTATGAAGAACTGCTTGCTCATAAACAGGTAATGCAAGTCAAAACACTACATTGAGCTTACAAGGATCTGCTTCCGTATCCCTGGTTTGCCAACAAGTTCCGCGAATGATTCTCCGGCTGAAGGAGGAACTGTGTCTCGAAAGGCAGTTATACTAGGGGGTGAATTGTTTCGCTGCCGTAGAAAACCGGTGTGGTGGAAATTTCTATTTCGACATGAGTTTTGAAACAAATGCTGCCCTTGTTGTGGAGACGGGTTGAGCAGAGATTTCCGTGTTAATGGGCCTGTATGACATCGTAGGAGTGTCCTAAGCATTGAAGGAAGTTAACACTCGATGGATTAAGCAAACTGCATTTTCTGGATTCCAGTTTTGTTCACCCTGGGCTGGGGTTAGGGCTAGGGAATTTCCTTGCTTGCATCACAACTATCATGCTATAACTATAAGATGCTATGACTGATTTTACTATCAATATGGATTCGCAGATGGAGAGCGTCCGGCGCGGGGGTGTTCAACTCCCACTAGATTCGGCTCAAGTAACTGATGCAGACGAAGAGGTGCGTTTTTTCGCCCCAAGAACCTAGTTTGCAGATTCAACGAGATCGTGTGACCTTACTAGGTGTTTTTACTCTACTCTGAATTACAGTCCAGTGCTATAAATGTGGAAGAGCCTTCGAACAGTTTTCGGGGGTTGGGTCATGTCGACTCTCGCAAAGATACATTGACTATTTGTTTTGACCTCAAAGCCTTGGATACCCAAGAGACTGCTCTCAGAACCATGGATTCTGTATCTCCAAAGAAAAACAAACAGAGAAAGTACCATGCCAAAAAGTTGGCGGTAAAGGACGTGACTGTAGAAATAAACCTTGCGCAAGATAAGACAGCCCTTCGGAGCCGTAAAGGAGATACAGGAAGCGTTTTGTGGAAGGCAAGGTTTGTCAGACCCTTACTACTTGCCTCTTGACACTGGATATTATCACTAGCGTCGATTTCGCGCAACTCTTCCTACAGCAAGTTCACGCCCAAACGAAAGATAGCCTGTTTGATCGAGATACTCTTCTGAAACAACATATATTAGAACTAGGGTTCGCACACCACAACCTTCTAGCTCGCCAATTGATCTTAATTTGTTTATAGATCTGGAACAGGCCTCCTGGGTATTGCATTATCGCCTCATGTGCGACACTATACAGCAACTGACATCCAACAACTAACACCATTGATGCGGAAGAATGCCACTATTAATTTCTCTGACTGGCCGAACGTTCAATCTGGTATTCCGGGATCTAATTTAACTGTTGAAGAACTTGATTGGCACGCTCTTCGCGCTGCTACGGTATCTCAAAGATCCAAGTTATTGAACATAGATCCCGTTGATCTGTTGCTCGTCGTCGACTGCATTTACCATCCATCTCTTCTGCCGTCTCTTGTTGAGACGATTGATTATTTTGCCGTTCCCAATCGTACGACCACCTTACTAATGAGTGAACTCCGCGCAGATGATGTTATTCGCGAATTCCTAGATTTGTGGCTCCAAAAAGAAGATTGGGAAATTTGGCGTGTCGGTGGAGACATCATTCAAAAACCATATGTAATGTGGATTGGCTGGAAAGTGTGACCTTGATTAATCATGTGTAGTATTAATTGTAGGAAGAAACTTAAGAGGTATACTATGACATTGGTGTATTTACAATCAACATAGAAACATATTCGCTAGAGTACTCAGTACTCGCTACATATCATGATAAAGCAGCATAGGGGCAGGATACACAATCACTAGAAATACAAAAGGGAAGCAATACTAAAGCTACAACGGGAACTGGGTCTTGTCTGGTATATAGTTGTAAGGATAAATATGGTTCAGCAAGTCTAAGCCTGATGAAAGTGTAGGACGGGGTGTAGTGATACCGCCGATAAAAACAGTGCAGGGTCCAATGCTTTATCTTCTCGCAGCCCAGGCATTCCACATATTCTCAAAGCCCGTCTTGTGACGAGAAGTGAACTCCAGGTACCTTGCGAAAGCCTGTTTGGGCAGTTCGAGCATGCCTTGGGTGGGGATGTGTGCCTCGTCGTTCTCGGAGAAGACACTGAGCACATCAGAAGATTTAATGCGTTCACTTGGAACTTCGGTTGCGAGGAATACTCCTTCACCGAATTGAGCATATGGGTGCACATCCAAATATTTATCACGCTTGGTGTGGGTGCGTGCAGCTGGAAAGATATCGATTAGACAATGGGTATATAAGTGGTGAATAATAGGTACCTTCAACAACCATAACTTGGCGCTTGACGACAGCGATGGCAAAAGTTCCGTGGTTCAACATTATGGTATCGGGGTAAGGAATAAAAAGGTGGAACGAGTAGAGGAAGGTTGTTGCGCTGTTGAAATGGCAGTGCTAGTTGCGATGGAGCACCACTCAAGTATGGTGTTGGTTATATATGCTGCAGGTTATTGTTCTCCATCATTGGTTCCTTGTCTGGTTTAGGTAAAAATGATGCATAAGTTGCGTTGTAAGGATGTGTAATACCTCTTCTTGACGATGAAGGGAGTACAATAAGGATCATTTAAAGGGAAACTCCAGATTTGGAAGGACGGGAAGACAAGCGGAGTACCTGATTAAGATTATAAAGTCCTAACCTCGCGGTATTTTATTTTCCCACTCATAGCTTGTCTCATAGCATCTAACAAGGTTTCATGTCCTTTTTAGAAGGCTTTTAGTTGTATTTTATCGACAAAGGTATTCCTACCAGCTTCATACATTTCCAAAATCTTTAGCACGTGGCAGTGCTTATTTCTTTTTCAAGTCGTCACATTGTTCTTGAACAATAACGATGTTGAACAATAAGAAAACATTCATTATCCACTAAGCATCTATCTAATTGTTCGATGCTATCCAATCAGTATGAGAGATACTATATTCAGTATCAAGTTAACAATTGAGAACTTTCAAATCTGAAATCCGTATCACGAGGTATACAGGTTCTGTATTATTTAGAACTCGTCAGGGAATACAGTAGGTCAGATGTACTAAGCATTTAAATACGTTATAAAATTTTGCGTCTTCCAAATTTTAGGTTCAATGGATACTATTGATTCGTCCGTGGCCACTCCCATTCACAATGCTACCTCGTTCCTTGAGCTTGGCAAGGTAATTGTGTGCTTTCCCCAACATCCAGATAGGGAACGAAAACTTGAAATTGGGGTATGCGATGGCACATGTCTTATTGAATACTCCCTCTATAGCTTCCTGTGCCCAAGAACCATTCTGGGGGATAAAGTTGTTAGGAATAGGAAGAATCCAACAGTGACATAACTAACCGGCAGTTGTCTTGACATGACGAGTTTCACACCACGTTCAATTGGTTCAGGGTAAGGATATTGTGCATACATGAGCGCCATAACAGCCCAACTGGTTTGTACGACTTGGGTGTCCTTGTGTTCTACCCAAGCGCTCTGCTCGCATGACTACAGACCCGAGAAATTAGCAAAGGAAACAATATCTACAAGGATCAAGAGAAATTTCTCACCTTATAGCTTTCCCCCCATCCCCCATCCGCTCGTTGTTTACCAAGTAGGAAGTCACAAGCCTTGCGAGCATGTTCACTCGTCTCGTATGTTTCCCCAACTAGAGAGAGACTCTCTAGAGCGAACTGCATGGCATAAGTAAAGCATATACCCCAAGCGCCCACCCAGCCCCCCTCTGGAGTCTGCGCTGCGTGAAGATACTCGATTGCCCGTTTGATTGTTCGGCTAAACAGAGGTCAGATCATCTGTCACATACATATCAATAGGACTTACTCGACATCTTCTGCCCTGTAGTCTGGGTAAATATCCCTGAAGATGGCAAGCGAAGTGATAACAGAGGTCGTGCACTCCGGATAGCAATATTCTACCATTATATTACCTTGAGAAAGAAGGGATTTATTTATTATGTACTCAAAATAAATGTATACTTGAAAAAGGACATACCAAACACTTCAGCTGGATTCAGCCATTCTAGCCACGCGGGAGCCCTAACCAGCTCGTAACTCGCAAAACCACCGTTTGGATTTTGCAGAGTCATCAAGAGATCAATCGTATCGCACATTCTCCTTTTTGAAACAGGTTTTGGTGTATAACTAGGAAAAGAATCAGAAAGGCGGGCCTATGATAGAACGCAACCGAAACGCACTCAAGCTTTTGTTGAAGTACCATTACAGCTTTCAGGCCTTCTCCCGTACAATCACTGACTGTGAATCCTTGCTCTTTCGTACTGGAACGTCCATTAACTAAGGAACTAGAGAACCTAGAATGACAAATACCTGAATCCCCAAGCACCTTTGGTACTATGGCGATATGATGTATGATAGTGCTTTGGGTTATCCAACATCTGCGATTCGTCAAGCCAGTGTAGTGCTTTGATCAAACCCTCCCTATTTTCTTCTGCATTGGCAAGGCCTGTTTCCACTAGAGCTTGGGTGATAAATCCAGTATCCCATAGTTGACTTCCATTCGTTCCACACATCATCATCCCTTCCTGGCAGAGCCACATGAAATCCTGCCGTTTGAATTGATGCTGTTTGTACGCGTAACTTTCTGGACCTTCTCTATATGCACGAGCGACCAAATTAAACATTTTAGACACGGGCCCAAGTGTTTGGTAGCTTGTATTTTCGTCTTCAAGAACAATAAGGTTGTATGCAAAATCAGTGGCTTTGCGTCGTAAAGGTGGGATCGTGCAATTCTCGTAACCCCCAAGGACAACATTTATGGCATCGAACAGCATCGTATGGGGTGCATATATGTCAACTTGCGATACGTTGTTGCGTTGCGCGGGCCAGTCAATGGAATAATAGTCTTGTGTATAAAGTTCCTGGTATCCCAAGTTAAGAAAGTGTAAGAGATGGAAGTTAACTACCTACGAACATCACGAAGTGAAAGAATAAGGTCGTTTTCCTCAGCTTTGAATTTGACCCCATAAAGGTAGCTCATTGGTACATAGATAGTGCGTGTATGCACCCACCATCGATGTGGATGGAATGGTAACCACTCAGGTAAAAGCCTATGTATGGTTCAGTCATTTACTTTGACTAACGTTATTAAAAAACCTACCATAATTCTGGGGGTATTGGATTGTTGCCCGCCCAGTCATACACATTCAACACAGATAGCCAAAATTTTCCCCAAGCAGGAATAGCAGCAGCACCACCTAAAGCAGATGTAAGTACAAAAAGAGTGGAATATTTAAAAGATACCAACCTAGTTTATGCAAGGTTCCTCGGGCTTTTACGCAAACTGGATGGTCGGCACTCATTCCCAGTATCCGAAGTGCCACATAGTTTAAGCCAGTACCAAACACTGTGGAATGCCCCTCAACATGACTGAAAAATAGTTTGAGTCCAATTGCTGATACTCTTTGAAATATGCGGTACTAACATCCCCCATCCACCGTCATCCGGATGTGCTCGATTCATAAGGTATCGTATAAACTCTAATTTTTCTTCTTCCTTGAATCCCATGCCAGAGACGTATGAACCTATCACTAGGCCAGGAATGAGGAACATAGGTCCCCCGTACTCGCCCGGCCAATGCCCATCGTGTGCTTGCAAGTTTTTGTAGAATTTGTATCCCTTTTCGGCTGCTTCATACGCATTTTTCGGTGTGGGGAGTTCTGGCAAGCCCTTTGGAAAGAAGCTAGGTTTGCATTTTAACAATAAACCCAACAATGTATGCGTACTGTTTCTAAGCCCAACCAGAATTTGTCTATTGTATTTTGAGGCCACGCTTCGCGTTCTTTCTCGGTGCTTAAATAGTGCCAGGTATGTCGACCACCTTCACTCACGAGCAGTCTCCAAGCGGAGTAGTCAGTGAAAGGTTCACTACACGAGGTGCCGATGTCAAGTGGTTGGTACATAGTCATAAAGGATTTATAGTTTCGAAATTGTCATACGATCTTGAAGTGATCGGTACATGCCTTTTTCAGGTGCTAGTCATTGTTCAGTTGACGGCATCCTCGGCGATTCACGTGATCATACTGCTGTGCGACCATCGCTTTCAAATTCTATTTACTGAAGCTACAAGGATGTCCATACGCGATGCTAATGTTATCATTATTGAAATAACCAGAACAGTCGTACGAGCTAGACTTGGACTTCATGAGCTACTCAAGATTCCCTCAGTTGTACGTGTTAGTGTGTGTCAACGAATAAGAACGCTGATTGTTTTTCGAAAAGGAAATCCCTGCGTGTGTTGGCTTGCGGAACAACGCGTCAGGGGATGGCATAGATACAAATGGTGACGCCAATGGTACAGATGAGAATCTTGCCTCAACGAGTCGCGCACCATCGACGTTCCCACAGAACCTAAAATCGAGTGCAGCCGTGAATGACTATCTTGTTGGAACACAGCTTGATGAATCTTTGGCTGCCAGTCAAGATATATCGATATTTTGGCCCTTTGCAGAAGGAGATGTCAAAGATTGGACACAGGCTGAGGCTATCTGGTCCGAATATACACCCTCCAACACTTAAAACTTGATCTAATTTCATTTATATAGGAAATACATATTATTCAACCAACTTCAACGAAAACGTGTACAAAACGAATCCCCAGTTCTACTCTCCTTCTTCGCTGGTCTTTCTCGAGACACCTACGAAAGAACCTGTCAAATCTTTTTCGAAAGATTTAACTGCGCAGGCTTTTCCATCATTGAACGACCAATGGCACAAATGTACTCCGTTAACAGTCTCTTTGGCATAATTGTTGACATCGGTGAAGAACAAACTGACATCACCCCAATCTACGAAGGCTTCATAATTCACTCCGCCCGATGTTCAACACCTATTGGTACCAAGGACTGTCAGAACTACCTTGCCCACCTGCTTCGGTCGAACCAATCAGTTATGTCAGCTCTTTCACCTGTAGATAACCCAACAAATCCGGATGTGCTGCATGGTATACTTCTAGAACTCGTCAAACAAATATGGGAAGAAGGACATGTCAAAGTACCTTCCGACGGAGAAACAGTTATACCAGAAGATGAGGGTGTGACTGATATCGCGGCTGTGGTTGTGGCCGGAAAAGAAAAGGCGGTGATCGAGAGTGGAATGAAGAAAAAAGCCACGGCGAAAGCGTCTGCAGCTGAGCAAGCCCGTGCTCGCGAAATTGAAGCAATGGATCTAGTGACCATCCAATTCCGCGAACATTCTTTGACATTAGGAAAAGAACGCCATCGATTTTGCGAACCCCTGTTTGATCCATCGTTGATGAATGGGCTGTCTGAGGTACAAAAGTTGATTCGAGTAGAGGAACCACCGCTTTCCTTGCAAGAGATTGTAGGACATGCTGTAAACCTCACAGCATTATATCAACGACCAGCGATCTGGAATGGCCTTGTTGTTACAGGCGATATTACACGATATGTCAAAGGTATATTCGACTCGCGGTCAAATAATGTTAGACTTTAACCATCCTTTCGTCGGTCACAGGAATTGGAATTGCACTGCAATCACGACTCTCCCCATATATCACCAGTCCAGACTTACAAAGTGAAATACAGCCTCGATATATCCGTGTACTTTCAGTTCCAGAATACTATGCAGAATACAGAGAAACTGGAAATGGATTGGCTGCCTTCTTAGGCAGCAGCATCACAGCAAAGGTAGACCTTGAACAATCTACAATTCCTCTCATCTTCTGACTCATTTCTTCTGACATAGATCATCTTCAATGAAAACACGGGGAAAAGCTTTGTTTCCAAAGCGGATTACACGAGTAATGGCCCTCAGGCTATAATTGAGACAACTGCGTCTCTACTGTAAATTACTACATGTATTTCTTAGGCTTCACGACTATGAAAAAATTAATACTTCGTGGCAGCTTTCCTATGCTCGTAACTCTTATTACTCATCATTTGGTGAAACTCTACAGCGGCATATACGTATATCATTGCAGAATAAGATATCATGGGATACAATATATGCATAGAGTAGAGCTCAAGTATAGAGCTTTTGGTACTTTCACGAGATATCTATTGTGCATTACCCTCAGCGAAATTGAGAAGGTCTGAATCTCCCTGGTCATTAACTGTCATAACACTGTTCAAAAGAATAAGTAATTATTTTCAGATACAACAGGAATATACACACCCAACACGGAAGAGTTTTCCGGCAGCAGTACCCAGTGCAACATTGGTGCCAGCAAAGTGGTGAACGGTGGTTTTTGAGAGCATGGCATAGTACTCGAGCTCAGATTTGCGGAGGGGTGGGCAATTCCCAGCAATCAGAACGAGTTTAGCTAGAAGAATTGTAACAGAAAGCGTCGTAAGTTCAAGGGACCTTCTCAGCCTCACGCTCCAGTCCCCGGGAGACATTCGGATGAAATCTACTCACCTCTTCCGCTACGCATCTCCTTCAGTGCTGACTTGTACCCAAGCTTATACTTTCCCGACTTCACTACGAGTGCAAGCCTGGCGGCAATTGACTCGTTGGATTTTGCAGATTTTGATTTTTTTGTCGGGGCCATTGGGAAGTAGGTATGGGCGATTGGCTTGCCTGTCGATGAGCACACATCAATTGCCACTACATTTGATGATCGGATAACTGTACAGTTCTGAGAAATAAGGTTTGTCTTATTACTCAAACACGTGGTTAGTGGATGACTCACGTGCGCTGCATTGACGCGTGCTGCAACCAAACAAAGCCAACTTTACACGCCCGAGAACGTGTATAAATGAGAACACGTCCGCTAAAACAAATGACAACCCCCCTTGCTTCTCTCTTCCATCCACTCAGGAGAGTTTTGACAAGTCAGTCAACCTTCCAGTAACTGGAGCGATAATACTACCTATATACGCTCCCTCTGCCTCTCAACTTTAATCAACACGACGGCGGAGGAACCCCAATCATCTGCTTCATATAAAACCTACTGGGTCACTGCTAAAAATAATACACAACGTAGGCAAGTATGAACCCAGTTTGGGACTTCCATAACACAAGCTGTCCAACTATACAACCAGACGGGTTGGGGGGCCTCTGACCGTCGACTCTGACTCAGTCGCACATGATAACATGCTGCTGTGTGTGCGACGTGGGACCCGCTCTCAACGCCTAGAGTAGATGGCGTGCGGGCTCAGGTGGGGTATCCCTCTCAGCAAACCATGGGCCTGATCTGTTCATAAAGAAAGTGCCATCTGCATGCCATCGTCGCTCTGGCCGCCCGCTATGGCGGGTCTCTTGGTATGACAGACAGCGGAGCAGTTTAGTTCATGGGTGAAGCAGTGTTATGGTATGTCCCTGGGCTCTCTACTTTGCTTAGCGAGTGTTGTTGGAGTCGGGTGAGTAGCTGACTACACCCATACCAAATGTATCTCCAACTTGATTCCCAGTTGGGACGAAGTCACATTCCGTGAATAGTTGGATTTCGTCCAAGTGCATGTGATACTTCCCATTGCAGCGGACACTGTAGTATGTTGGCAGAATTACATCTCCTTTTCACTGACAATATTGAACTTACAGCAACGTATTTAAAGGGCTTGCTCTTTACAGCTCTGCTACAATACTAGGAAGAGTAACTGGGGTTTCAAGTCATCGCAACTAGAAAAATACATTATCAGACATGCTCAATCCTCGTTCCTTGCGGAAATTCGTCTGGAAAATAAACGCTGTCAGCTCAGGCTGATTCTTATCGGTCGAAAAGTTAGACAGTCAATGCTGCTTCGGTAGGGTTGCTTATGGTCTCACGAATCATGACTCTGACACTGACAGCATCCTTTCCCAAGCATTAGCACGACCTTGTATCGAAGATGGTATTGCTTATATCCATCTATTGAATTTGTATCAACCTTCTCCAATGCACACTTTAACCAGTGTAGCAGTAGGTTCGTTATTTTAATTCTTTAAATATCCACAAATTAATATATAGCAGAATTGCAAAACGCGAGAGAGCTATTTGACTTATATTTTGCATGTTGAAATGTACCGATTCATGACATTGCAGAAAGCGGTTCAGAGTAGAATTAATACAATCACCAATTTCCACTTTAAATATTGAATGTGCCACTTATAACTAAATTTACATTTTGAATTCTCTTATCGTGAATTACAAGAATATGCATCTCGCTACCCACGAAATGCAGAGCGACTGACGATGTCAGACCATATACTTGCTTGAAACATGCATTGGATGGTATCATTGTAATTATACAAGAAGGATTTAATGTGTTTTAATTATAGGTACATTATACGACGAGAAGGCTGAAGAATATTGTCATTACCACTCATCCAAATTGAAACGTTCAAGTACAGCAGCAGCATCTTCGACATCCTTTTGTGCTTTTTTCCTCATATAGAATATGGGACAGTCTTTGCTGGTGCATAGAACATCCTTGAAAATAGAAATTATCATCGGTTATTCCAAAAAAAAAGTAATGAAAGGCTATACTTGATGAAGAGATCCTTGACATCGCTGACATTGCGTCCACAGGCGTGAAAAGCGAACTTGCATTTCTGAAGTTGATGAAACTTGTTTTTGATACAGTTCTGCCATCCTTGGTCTACAGTTCTTGCAGACGGCACCATCTATATCAAGAATCATTTTAATGCCAAGCAGGAAATTAGTACAAAATGCGAACTCTTCTGATTATCTCGCAATGGGGTCTTACACCCAAGGCATGTAGCCGTCTTAACTGTAAAGCCCATAATGCCTCCTACAGTGGGTGTAGCAATTCGAATGGTTCTTGTATGATCCCCGGATACTATTACACCAAGAAATCAGGTAACCCATACGAGCAAATAAAATTAGCTTACAAAGAGAAGACGCTTTCTCTCCCAAGATGGGTTCGAATATCCTCATTAACGGCTTTGAAAGCTGGTTTTCGAGATAATATTTCGTATCGATTGGTATATTTTTCTCCAGAACGTAAAGAGGATCCTCTGATTTTGTGTATGCAGCAGCACCTGTCAAAAGTATTAAATAACCAAGGAAGTAAAACAGTTCGTAGAAGTACCTTTCATTCCTTTAACGATCACATATGCAACACGATCTCCAAGTGCTGGTGCAGATCCTAACAAGACAAAAGAATCAATATATAGAAGTGTGAATATATGCGTGATTACTCACCCGCATCTCGCTGCTTCATCCTTTCTGCCAATTCGGAGTGTGCTTGCTTCCCAGTGTAATCTATTGACCAAAATTAGAAAAATGAAAATGCATTTCTTAACAATTGGCTGACCGGCTTTCGCGAGTGCCTTGGTTATGACGAGCTGTGACATATCAACTTTGTTCTGAAGTAAATCAGAGATAGTCTGTTTTGTATAACTATGAATTGTAGTTTTCAACTTCAAACTTGTCTGTTGAAGTTGTTTGGAAGACTCACTCCTCAGCGCCTTTCACATCTCTATCGATTAACATCTTGTGTAGACATGTTTCGATGACAGTGGATACTAAACGGCAATTATCTCTTCGTACAGTCTACTCCACTGTCAGCAAGTGGCATAGGAATGAGAATAAAAACTACTAAAACTCACCTCTATACCTTTAGAATCCATCTTGTCCCACTTTTCCACCCGCGTCCAGTACAAACCGGCATAACGCTTCTTGTTAATGAGTAGATATGGGTAATATACTTTCTCAAATTCAAGTTTTATAGGTTTTATGAATTTTGTCGTCACGAAATCTGCTGCTTCAGTCCCTGATTACATTACGAACATCAATAACTTCAGCATCACTTGATATTGTTGCAACGTACCGAGCGCCATGACTCTCGCTAGATCTGTCGGCCCAAACCTTACCATGACCGAATCGGTATCTCCGTATATGATCTCAGCGTTATGTGAGTAACCATTCGCAATGCAATACTCCGTTTCAACTTCCTATCTCCCTTCCGTTAACTTCACATAACGATAGACATCCTCGATATACTAACCTTCTTAGTTCTCTCGATCATTTCACGACCATATGCAGTAACACTTGATGAAATAGCTAAACATGGAAGCTTGCCAATAGTTGCTCCAGTAAATCCATAAACTGAATTCGCACTAATCTAAAAAGCAACACTCAATACAAAGATACCCATTTTAAAAGGCAAAAACCTACTTTTAAGGCTAGCTGTCGACCGTCCAACACTGCACGTTTGAATGGATCTTTTTCCTTTTTCAAATCTGCTTTGGCACGTTTACGTGCGGAAATCAGGTCTTCCAAAACCGTTGGTAAGAGTCCTTTTCGGCGGCTGGTGGTAACAAACAAGTCTATACGAAACCAATCAAATGTTCAATGAACCATGAACATATAGTTTTAGTAGGAATAATCACCGTTGTTGGGAGTCTGGATGTAGTCAATGTCTTTGACAAGCTGCAAGCGATCAATTGTCGCTTTATCAAGGAGAGTGGTGTAACAAAGGTTGTGAGCCATCATAATAGATGGATACAGAGAGCTGAAATCAAGTGTAGCTATGGGCACGTCGTAATAGCCTTTTTTCGGTTCGATAACAGTAGCACCCTCGTACTGTTCATCAGAACCTATGACATATGTCATACCTAACTTTCAACTACAGGGCGTGGAAGGTTCTTACCTTCCCCTTTAAGAGATGGGACAACATACCCTTCTTCATTGGCTTTGCGGAACAGTTGGGAGAGCACTTTGATGGACTGTCCTCGCGACAGTAGATAATTGAATGGTACCCCTGTTACACGCGACATCTCAATGTAATTGACAAAACACATCAGTTTGTCGAGCAGGCGTTGAGGAAGATATGCATCCTGCATGTATTCAATAAAATAACTGTTGAACTGCGAATGATAACTAACCTTCAAACAATACACAGCTAGTCGCCGCCTCGATTCTGGTGTGCCGTTCTGAAGTTCAGTAATCGTAGAATGATGTACATCCTCCTTCTGTTCGCCAAGAAACTGAGAACAGACAGAATTGAGAGTGTAACTCCGTAGCTTATGTTCTCGTTGCATAAACTGCAGAACATCAAGCTGTAGCCTACCATCCAAAGGGGTATCTTTCGAGTCGCGCTGTCCATAAGCTTTCGAAGAAAAGTGCGTGTTTTTCACTTCGGCCTTAACATCTAGAATAGTGGGATCGGTTACTAAGAAGATAACCAGAAGTCTAAAACAGCGTACTCTTCATACGGCCAAGGAGTGGAAAATTATGTGCTTTGAGAGCTTTCGCACGATCCATAAGGTATGGGAAATCAAAACCAGCGATGTTATATCCAATGATAACGTCAGGATCGACTTGCCGTATGAAATCTGTCCAGGCAAGTAGCATTTTTTGTTCATCTTGAAATGAAAGCACTTGGGAGCCAACGATGTGTGAGCAGGAGTTGAGGGTGAAGACGTTACGGATAAAGGGTTTGTCCTCCCCTATCATGCTTGAGTAAGTGCACACATAAGATGATTATATGATTTAATATACCTTGTCTAGTGACCATGTTAGCGATTTGGATCACAGGATCAGTGGTTGCCTCTGGAAAAATTCCTTTGCGACCTGCACATTCAATATCGAAACTGAGAATTCGCAAAGGTGCAATTTTTGACCACAGCCCTTCGGGTGGATGAGAAATGAAGTTGTCCCATCTGTTAAATCTATAAGCAGTGATGTCGCCACGATACAAAATATGCGGTTACCTGACGGTCAATTCGATCTGGCAATGCGACTTTTGGGTGGTGAGGGTATATTTGCCCGCAGGAACCTCGATCCAGTTCATGCCAACCACCTTTGTATCTATCATGAAACGCAGAGTATAAGCAATGTTGCTCTCAAAGGTGGGTAAGACGTCTGGAAATAAGTCCTTGTATCTGCATTCTCCCCTTTCGAAGATGCGTGGATATGATGGAGATAAGATGCCAGAAAAACTTTGGTGATTGAATTATACTCATCTCGTACTTTTGGTAGCGACTTCGGCTCCGATATCGTGAATTTCATGAAAGGGATCCAATCAT
The DNA here is from genome assembly GCA_009739215.1 of Floccularia luteovirens. NCBI lineage: Eukaryota > Fungi > Basidiomycota > Agaricomycetes > Agaricales > Squamanitaceae > Floccularia > Floccularia luteovirens. The sequence goes on from VSJF01000006.1 coordinate 1,184,481, forward strand.
CTCCTCTGTAACCCCATAAGCTCCGTTTGTGTACTTTTTCTATCTTTTCAACTGCATTGCTAGTCTCTCTCTGAAATTATGATTAGTAAGGTTCGCAGCAAGAGTGACGATGAGTATGAACATTAAGTTGAGCTAAGAGTCCTTCGAAATCGTCATCCGCAAAGCCTCTTGGGATGCCAATGTAGAAATATGGCTTGAAACCAGTAATACAAGCTAATACGCTGTGTCCAGCCTGCATATAAGGATTCAGTCCCCTCATAACAAAATGTGCGGGCAGACGACAATACCTCGGTGACTCCAAACATGCGTAACGTAGTTCCTGATGCATCTATATGTTCCTCAACGTCTATTTGTTGAAAAACTGGAAAATTTATCATTAGCATCAACTTGTGCAACGATTCAACAACTTACTGATTGAATCTTTTTTGGGATCCAGCTTAGCAAGCTTTGGTCGCGACCAACTATCAGCACCCCCTTCTACACCTGTATTTCTCCAAGTCAAAGCGAGCTCCATTCAGAGAGTGCGTGTAAAGTACCAGTTCCTTCTTTCGTATCCTCCTTTAACCTTTCCAGAACATCTGCAAATGAAGGTTGCTGTTGTACTTGCGTTCCAAATGATGGGGTCTGTCCCAATTTTCGCTTCTTCGTTGCAGGCTCTTCTTCTATGTCGATATTTGTCCTGGAGGGCGCGTGACCGTAAGATACAACGCGTGTAGTGTGCCTCATCTCCAAAAGCACTTACCGTGTTCGTGAAAGCGGCTCTATCTTCATGGGTGCAGGCATGCTTGTTAATGGTAAAGAACGATGGACTAAGATGTAGTGGACAAGTTCTGTACGCGTCGAGACCAACGATGTCGGAATAAATGAAGTTTGGCGCTCAATAATTTGTCTCAACGCGATAATTGTCTGTGTTTGGCAGCTTCAGATGATGTAATTTTAACTTTCTGTATTCTACTCGCAACATTTCGTTTCCCCAAACGTTGTGATCATGATGAAAATTGAAACTAATCAAATGTGGAACAAATCCTTCAAAACCCGGATGGTATCATCGGGACTATTGACAGCATGGCCAATCGTACGTGGATCATTGTAAATTTCATAATCGTTTCCCCCCTAGTGGGAGAAAGTTTTTCAGCATCTAGTAATTTCTACATCAAATTAAACTTGCCTGGTAAGTTTTGTCTCCGAAGAAATGAATTTCTTCAAATTCTTCATCAGCTACGAGACTCAAAGCAAATGTCTTGTCCCATCCTGTGGGAAAGATGTCGAATGAAATTTGACCGCCAATGGAGAAGGTAAGCCCGTAATCAGCGAATTTTTCTCGAAGGACTTCAACGAATTTCGAACGGAATTCATATTTCTGATCAAAGTGTTTAACTGATTCATTGCATTGTCTTAGATGTATAACTTACTTTGTCAAGGGCCTCAAAATCATGCCGTTCCTTTACACTAAAACGCAAATTAAACCAGTTGGAACGATTTCTTTCGTACGACTATTTACATACGTTGCGTTTCTGCCGATGGGACTAACGTTGATCATTCCCCTCCTAAATTCAACAAAGGTACCGCTACAGAAATTCTCTCATCGTTAGTGTAAAGATGGCCACAAGAGAGGTCTTTCATACCGCTTAATAGGAATATCCATATCTGCAATATAATGCAGAATGAAATTAACCAGAGTTTTGTACCTGTCCTCTCCGACGAAGTTGATAAACGATTGCGATGGAAGGGGCTTCCCTAGTTTGAACGCCGTCAGGCCATTCTCAGCAAACGCGTAATCAAACTCCTGAAGAGCTGGTACGGGATTCATAAACGTGATCTGATGCAATTTAATAGCAGTGATCACCATCATTGCCGCCAACACTAAGCTGCTCGACGATTTTGACGAGATCGGAGCCTCCGACAAAACCAATTACAAGCTTTTTCCTCAAAGCGCGCAGCGTCTCAATCATTTCTGGAGAGGCGGACTGGCAGGGACGATGAGGGGAATTTTAAATAGAAAAGAAACCCTGACAGACCTGACGGGCAGGAGTAAGAGTTCCATCTACGTCGAAGAGACATAGCTTTCTAAGGGGACGATGAGCAAAATCTGAGGAGGACATAGTGGTCGAGAACAAAGAGACGAGGTATAAGAAATGAAATAAAACTTATACAGGTGATGTGCGGTGTTGTATCGGGTAATCACATCACGTCGAGTCAGCTTTATTCAATCACAATCATAACCACAATCGCTTCCGGTTATCTGCTCCAATACTTATATATTGCTTCTAATACCCACATGTGTCAATAAATTACGATTACGTCCATGCAGACCTCACAATACAACGTCTACTCCCTTCCAATCGACCTTCTACTTTCCCTAACTCCCCGTAACCTTGTCAATCGCATACAGCAGCGGTCTCCCAGTCCACAGCCTGTTAGCAATGTCCTCCAATCAAGCGGTTCCCGCGCTTGTGCCGTATGCCTCGGTGTGATGTTTATCGATGTGAACGAGCAACGTCTCCATGTCAAGTCTGACTGGCACCGCTATAATGTCAAAACGCGTTTGAGGGGTAGTCAACCCATTTCAGAAGCAAACTTTGCACAAATGGTAGATGGTAAGCTTTGATGGATGTATGTTACATAAGTATATAATTCTTATTCATGTTGTACAGCACTAGAAGATTCGCTTTCCGGTTCTGCATCCTCTTCGGACGAAGATTTCACAGATTCAGATGCTGTCAATACTCTGCTTGACAAATCAAAACGCCTACAAGCAAGATCGTCTTCACCAGAATCAGAGTCGCGTTTGACCCCACGAACGGCTTTAACATGGTTTCATTCGCCTCCGAGTACACAGATTGGGATTTATCGAGCCATCTTCCCTCTCAACACAGAAACGGACGCATATCTGCAAACACTCAAGGACACGCAAGTCAAAGGTGAAGGACGCACTTGGGCTATGTTCATGGTCGCTGGTGGTCACTTTGCAGGTGCACTAGTACGCGTTAGTAGGTCTGACGATGGGGAAGACGAAGATGAAACTTCAAGTAAAAAGAAAAAGCCAAAGAAACCTAAACCAGAAATCGAGGTTCTTAAACATAAGACGTTCCACAGATATACTAGTATGTATTTTCTTGATGATTTTGAGATGTAGTATGATTGAGCTTTGAAATTCAGCTCGGAGAAAGCAAGGTGGTTCTCAGTCTGTTAATGACAATGCAAAGGGTAATGCAAAGAGTGCGGGTGCTCAACTGCGTCGCTATGGTGAACAAGCCCTTCGAGATGTACGCCCTACCAATACTTCATTAGGTATAACTCTGAACTGTAATGTCCTCAGGATATTCGGAGCCTCTTGCAAGATTGGGCGGAAGATATTCAAGATTGTGAGCGAATATGGATACGCGCCAATACATCAAATCGCAGGATCTTCATTGACTTTGAGGGAACACCCATTCAAAAGGGTGATGAGCGCTTGCGAACTTTCCCTTTCCCTACCCGACGTCCAGTATGTTGAATTCTAATTCATACTCTGCTTCATATAACTAATAACAACTCTTAAAGACACAATCAGAGCTTTTGAGGTGCTTAAATGAGCTTGTACGACCGAAGATTTCTCATTTCACAGAGGAAGATCTACGAGTACAGGATGAAGCATATCTTGCATCCCTCCCCAAACCTAAACCAGTTCCCGTAATCGTAGCTGTTCCTGAATCAGAAAAGCCTAAACCAATAAAATTCACAAAAGAAGAAGAATTGTTTCGTGAAAAATGGAGTCGCCTTTTGGAGATGGTAAATAAAGGTCGACTAGAGGTTCTCAAAGCGTTCTGGGAACGAGAAGGTACAAACCTAGGGGGTATCGATGCGCAAATCCCAGATTGGACAGGAGAAAAACGGTCGACACTATTACAGTTAGCTGCTCAGGGCGGTCACGAAGATGTTGTACAGTGGCTCTTGGAAGAAGCACGTGCAAACCCTACAATTCTCGTGCCTCTAGCAAAGGTAGGGGAGGAAGAAGAAGAAGATGGTGGACATCGATCTGATGCTTCGGATTCTCCGCGAGCTTTACCAAAAGGCACACATCGCACGGCCTATGACTTAGCAAGAACGAAAGGCGTGCGTGATGCCTTCCGTCGGAGCGCAGCTGCTCATCCGGACTGGTGGGATTGGTTAGGTGCAGCGCGCGTACCGAGCGTGTTGAGTAAAGAGATGGAAGAGGAACGTGACGAAAAGCGGAAAGTGCGCCGTAAAGGGTTGAAAGACCGCGTACGAGAACGAGAAGCGAAGGAGAAAGAGAGGGTCAGAACAACATCACCCGACCCTCCTCCACAAGTTACAAAAACTTTCCCTATGAAGGATCTGGGTCCTTCCAGGAGACTAGGAGGTGCGGCTGGAGATGTGCAAGGAGTGGCAGGGCTCACTCCTGAGATGCGCGCAAGGGTCGAACGAGAAAGGAGAGCGCGAGCTGCTGAAGCGCGCCTTAAAAGTCTCGGCACAAAGTGAACGAATTATCGGTATGTATAGATTTATTTATTGTTGGGCTAGATAGTATGAGCCGTATGTCGTTATTATGTGCCACTACATTAATACCCTATACACACAGCTAAATAACGAAGAGATAGAGTTGAATTCGAATGTTTGCTCGTGCACTGGAGTCATGGTGTCTCCTGAAATACTCGTAGAATCTGAATCACATTTGTTTGGCAAATTGCTTCAAGGCAAATAAGATATACTAATTTCTGAGATTTCCATTTTGGTCAGGGCAATAATTTACCAGTTTAAAAAACTCCACCTGCTCATTTGACGCGGGAATCATCATCTTCTAGATGTCTACAAAACGTACGTGTATGTGCTTTATAAAGCTGACCCGATACACATACTCTGTTATAGGTCTATCCCTTGCACAGCAAATTGTTCAATTAGAAGATGTCACTCCAATCGGTACTTGCTAAAAAAAATTCTTCACTCTGAATTTCCTGAAAGAGATGTTTCAGATATAGACCCAGAAGACATATACTCACGAGAAATAGGGTCCAATCATGAGGAGAATACTTCCCCTTCTGCAACGCGGGAGCATTATGTTGACGTTGGGTAAAATTCAGAATTCTTTATGTTTTAATATACGCTGAGGTTGTACAGGACAAGTGCTATTCGTAAGATGCATGAAAGTATATCAGACCCGAAATATGAGGGTGTCAGGATGACAAGAAAGCAGTTAATGGAAGATAGCGAGGGAGAAGAGAGTGGGATAGAAGAGGATGGAACGGGGAGTATCGAGAGGGATGTATCTATGAGTGGACATGATGAGGATGTGACGGATGATCGAGAACCATCAGAGAGCGAAAGTGGGGATGAAGATGAAGATAAGGATGAGGATGAAGCTCATGGAGAGGAACACAGTGAAGAAGAAGACCACCAACAGCCTACAACGCTTCATCAACATACACTCCAAAATGGACGTGAACCCCTAGAAGGGGCCCAAATTGACTTGCCATCCACATTCCAAAAGAAGAGAGACGAAGATATTAAGAAAGGCAAAGCCGTATCTCGCCAAATTGTTTGTTCTCTCAAATTCAATCCTAGTTTGTCCTCTTCCGATTCTAACAGTGACATATGGTGGATTTAGGAAATATGGGACACCTTGTTAGATGCTCGGATACGTTTGCAAAAGTCTGTCAATGCTTCACAGAGACTTCCAGTAGTAAGTTCTAGCTCACATCACACTTTCTAATATAATTATTTACCTCCTCCAGCCATCCGAGATGGAGTTCTACATGAAAAATCCGGAATGTCAAAAAACAGTTCTTCGGTTACTCGATGAATCTTCCAAACTAACAGAAGAGCTTTTTGATTTACAAGAGGTGGGTCTTCATTTATTCCGATTGTGCTTGATGTCTGAAACCCACCTGAAGAACCTACTTTTTACAAACGACATCTTAACCCCTCCCCCTCGTAAACGTAGAAAGGTCGAAAATACCGATTCAATAGAAGAATATGAGTCATATTTAGTTGAAGCTAGTCAAGAAGCGGCGGATTTGGAACAAGCGTGTGTAACTTATCATTTAAGAAGTGCTTTGCCGGAGTATATTCTGATTTCACTTCTTTGAACCAGATCTCACCCTTATCTGCTACAAACCATATCCAAATGGTCGGCAAAGATTCAAGCCGTTGCACCCTCAGTTCTACTTCCGTCGAACAGAGGCACATTTATGAAAGGCTCACAACAGCCGAAATCTGCTGTGCAGCTCATTGATGAAGCACTCGCAGAACCCAGCAAGTTGCTCTCTAGAATCCGATTAAGGAGAGGCGCAAACAATCGTATAGGATACGATAGTACGGGTGTAGATGAAATAGATGAAGGGATGAAAGAAGATCCGGAGATATTCGATGATACGGATTTCTATCAAAAGTTGTTGAAGGATATAATAGATTCTCGTGGCAATGGTAATGGAGGCACCGAAGATTGGATGGTAATACAAAAGCAGAAGAAGGCGAAGAAAAAAGTCGATACGAAAGCTAGTAAAGGCAGGAAGATACGGTATGTATTGTCCTACCATAAACAAAATACACACTCAGCGCATCGTTTGTAGGTATGAAGTACATGAAAAACTACAAAACTTCATGGTACCCGTTCCGATTCCAAATGCATGGCATGAAGAACAAGTAGACGAGCTATTCGCATCGTTGCTAGGTAAAGGATATGAGGATCCAGAAACAGGCGACAACCTTCATGAAGAGCACGAGTTTGGTGATGCACTTAAAGATGGATTTAGGATTTTTGGCTAGCAACATAATAATTTTTTTTCTGTTCAATATTACATAATCATGAGTTTTGCAAAATGTTTACGCACCAACTCTCAGGTGTTTACGACTCACTGCGGATTCACCTGATTTCATTCCCCAACTGCCCCAAATCTTCAGGCGTCAGGCTTCTGAAGTGTCGCCATTGCTTTGCTTCCCGTTTCTCTCCTGCAAAAGGAGTGAGCTGGGTTTGGTGTTTTGGAAGCACGTAACTCGGTAAAACAGCGAATGGTTATTGTGAGACAGACAGACTAGATTATATAGCATTTGCTTTCGTATCAGGAACTAGGATTCTGAAAGTTCAAATCAAATGGATACATTTGAGGACGAAAATCCATTTGAACAGGAGGGTGAACATATTGCTTCAGAGACGTCTTCTACATCTCAAGTTGTGTTATATGAACCACCTTCCCCGCCATCCCATCCTTCGCGACAACTTTCTCCGAGTTCACCCACAGCAGCCCCCAGTCATTTTCCTTCTTTCGGCTCTAATAGGCACTCTCAAACGAACTTCAAGACAGACTACTGTTGCGCGCGCGACAGAATCTTGCATGCTGGTGACGACATCGAGATTCTTGTCTGTATCATTTTCATCCATTTTTGTTTTCGTGTTTGTTAAATTCTATTCTCAGATCACAGACGCTCAGAAGACAACAGTGAACTCAAGTTCTCCATATATCGCGTATGTGATCAAAACGGGGGTGGGTCTATAGATTGTTCCGAATGAATTACTAAAGTAATCACACTTACACTTCATAGAACACTGAAGCACGGCACCGATATTCCGAGTTCGAATCCTTGCGAGAATGCCTCGTCAAACTATATCCGACACTCATTGTTCCGCCCATTCCGTCAAAGCAGACTATTGGTGATTATGCTGTGAAACAAGCGAAAGCCAAGGAAGATGCTACCATGATTGCTCGGAGGAAGCGCATGCTCCAAACATTCCTCAATCGACTGGCTCGGCATCCGATTCTGTCGAATGAGCATGTATTCCACAGATTCTTGGACGGTGAGGTATCTTGGGTACGTGAATGTACTATTGTGATTTATGAGAATGTCGACTGAGCTTTAATTAGACAGAAGTGCTGAACTCTGCTCCTATAACCCTGCTTCCTAAAAACATCCTAAAGGCTCCTTCACATAGTCCCACGGACCAGAACGCTTCTCCTGCATATGCCGCACTTCCAAATCCTTCAGCTGCACATCCTTTAAGAAATCCCGATCAACGTTTCCTTGACTCAGAGGCCTTCACACACAAATTTGCAAACCATGTCAGTGGTCCGATGGAGAAGGTAACGCGTCGCGTGGTTAAGCGGTGGTCAGGTTTGTATATAACTTTCGAATTCATTTGGTAAAGGTACTGAGTAAATATGATGCAGATTATGCTCAGGATCATGCTGATTTAGGTGCTGCTTTGAACGGCTTCAGCCTTAATGAGGCCGAGACATTGTCTGGCGCTATTGAAAAGACAGGGCAGGCGGTGGACGCGACATACATATCAACCACCAAACTGGTCCGATCCCCTTTATTTCGTTTAAATATGCGGTGCTTACTTAACAATTAGCTTCAAGAATTGGATCAAAATTGGGTTGAACCATTACATGAATACGCCCAATTCGCATCAATAATTAAAAAATTACTCGCATATCGTCATCAGAAACATGTTCAATATGAGATGACACATGACTCGCTCGATCACAAGCGTGAACAGCTCGAAGAATTGGAAAAGAGCGAAAAAGAGGCTAGGCGGTTAGAAGAAGCACTTAAACGGGGTAGGATGACAAATAACGTTTCCGAAGCGGCCCCAGCAGCAGAAGAAGGGGAGTTTGACGCTGAAGGAACAGGGGAACCTTCCAGCAATCCTAACTTTCCACCACATCCTGGACCTAACCCGGCGAAACGGCGAACAAGGGCTCCAGGAATGGGTTTATTAAATGCTTTAAGTTATACGTTACATGGTATAATGGATGTGGATCCGGAGACTGCCCGACGTAACGGTATCACGAAAACGCGTGAATCCATATCACAAGTCAGTGACAGTTATTGATAAATTGTACTCGCCACTGATGTTACCGTATTGTAGTTGGAAGATGCACTCCATCTGGCAGCCCAAGATCTTAAGTATTCTAGTTCTACAATTCAAGCGGACCTCGATCGGTTCCAGCGACAAAAGGTTGCAGACCTTCGAGAAATGACCATCAGTATGGCGAAAAGCCATCGTGACTGGTGCAAGAAGGTAAAAAGATGATTATTAGAAAATCCCAATATTGACAACATTGTTTTTACGTTTTGACAGAACCTTGAAGCCTGGGAGGAAGCGAAGAAAGAAATTGACAAGATACCCGATCATCCTAACAGTACACTGCCACCACCAGTACCGAAACCCAATGCGCCAGGTCCCTCCAGTTCTCGTAGAGATTCTTCGGCGACCGTGAACGGACGCTAATGTTTTACATAATGTTCTTTCTGGCTTCGTGTTATTATTTTTTTTCCTGCAAACTACCTTTTTTCTCAGTTCTAAACGGACCTTGGATTAAGAGCATCCACCTAATCTGTATAATCAATGCATTCATTTACTTTCTTCTCATTTCGCTTACCATGTCAAATTCTTTGGTCCTTGAGAATTATACACATCCTTCACATTGACCGCGGTATTTACTGGGAACCTAAATCAAGGCTGTGATCTGATGATCTTTCAGCTAAAATAAATCCATTGAATATTATGTATGACTCAGATGAGAAAGACTATTTTTGATCTAATCGGGGAAGTTGAAAGGCTCATTGAACCACCCCAAGAACTCATGGGAAGAGTGATCTATATAATTTGGTATCAATGGAATGACACCCTCATTGTAACAAAGTCATGATGCCTGCACTTGTGAAAAGATTTCTTTTCTTGATCATTACTTGATCAAGTCCGACAAAGCGCCCATCGTCATGAACAATGAGACAATGAACCTGAAAACATCCAGTAAGGATGCAAGCCAGGGTGGAACCACATCAGAGAACCACAAGTTCGACCTGCCACAGAAGGTCGTATTAATTCTATGTGGTCTTGTAGCTTCCGGAAAGGCAGGTCTCTTATGATTCAGGAAAAAGTATCCTTTTTGAAGCTCCGGACCAAACCCTTTGTCAGTCAACTTTCGCAGAGGCTTTACAACATCATTTTCCACAGTTTCGTAGATGCAATCAAGATGAACTTGGAGACAGATGTCAAGTGGAGCGTCTAGCCCGGGAATCTCTAGATCAAGGCTTCTCTGTATGCATTGACCGTACGAACTTTAATCAATCGTGAGTCTTCAATTGAAAGACCCTACAATTGGATCCTGCAAGACTAATGAGAGTGTTCACATTAGCCAAAGATCATTTTGGATCCAGATTGCTCGCGAGTTCCCCGGAACTCTGATCTGGGTTATTGTCTTTGATACACCATACGAGGTCCGCCTATTATCTGGATGTGATGGTGTACATTGTCCTAACCCTCTCACTCACTCACTAAGACATGTAAGACACGGTTACATCAAAGTTTGTTCTTTTAACATGCCCTATCTTCAAACTCATTGTGCTAATCACGATCCGATGCCGACTTTAGGAACTTCACACCCTACCATAAAAAATCCTGTTCAAGGGTTGTCCATCCTGCAGCGGTTCGCAGCAAATTATCAGCCGCCCCAGCCACATGAAGGATATGACCGGATTATACATTTGGAGCCTACACATTACACATCACCCAACTATACCTCCTCCGATATTTTCGCAATTCTATCCTGGGTCCGGGACTCACCCCCAGTGGTTAGCAACACAAGCCCTGCCTTTAGATCACGAAGGGGTAGAACAATACCACCATTTCGCGGTGACTTTCACGGGACATACAGGACCCAATATAGGGGTGACTCTAAAATGAGACCTTACGGGAATAGAGGACGCGGTATTAATATCTCAAGTGGGTCGTCGCAGCAAAGCAGGTTCCGCGGACGGCTAGAGAACCCACGAGGTGAACATATACACAATGAAATAGGCCAAGGTGAAACCAGTGCGTGCAGGCGGGAAGAAGCCAACGTAAGTACATCGTCGGAGATTGCACCAGGAGGAAATAGTACCTGCAACAACCCATTTACAGCTGAATGAATTTGACATTTGTTATGAACTGGCATGTCTGGAACCAATGTATCATATCGTTGCGTATGTACACGATGACCGATTCTCGGAAGATGTGTGAAATAATGTTGTCCCTGATACATTTAGGTTTTCTGATCAGAGTCTGAATTTATCTCGACATGTAGACAATAAGATACTCTTCCCACTCTGTACGGAGTTGGAATGCATCTCCAAAAAATAACCCTAAGGATAAGGGAAACAGAAATAAACCCTAGGGTCTTGTCAATTTTCTGATTTTTCCGAATCTTGAGCTTGCTGCATTTTCTTCCCTAATATTTTTGCACCGACCTAAGGGAACAAGACATCGACGGAAGACTCAACATCATGTATACAAATAACACCTACGTTGCGTATGTGTACACTAGCGCGTTCGACGCCAAATTCCTTGCTGCGTTTATACTTTTCTAGGGCTTCTTCCAATCTACCAGCTGGTAACCATGTTATAATTATAGTCACAATAAGTGAGAAGCTGGAGACGAACTAGCTTCTAATACAGTAGCATGGTTGAAAGCAATCTCAGGGTCTTGCGGAGCCAGCGAGGACGCGATTCTATCACGGAGAGGTTAGTTGATGTGAAAGGACATATATGCTGAATTTACTCCAAGTGATGTAGAGCAAGATCCGGTCGCGACACTTGATGAACATTGAGCAACAAATACTTCATTCTTGACATCGAAGTTTAGCATCATACCTGGCGAAATGACATATGCGCTTGCAAGATCTGGTTTGCAGATGGTATAAATGATACTTCTCGATAGAGGAACGATTACATACTTGTGTGAGCATCGGGGCTTGAAGGTTGAAGGATGATGGAATCTTTCCAAGCTTTGATAGCTTCATCATACTCTTCTGCAAGTCATATCAGGTCACATATCTGGCTGAGTGAAACATGTCAACCAACTGAGGTGATAATGCGTCACTCCGAGATTGAATAGAGCGCTTGCATTGGGCTTGATATCCACACTTCGTTTGTAGAGAGTTTGTGCAGCTTGAACATCACCCTCTTCCAATTTTATAGTTCCTTGCTCAAGGCAATGTAACGCCTCGACTTCTGCTGGGTCTGACGCGGTGGAATGAGGAGTCACGGACGAGGCCCAACCTATAGATATGCTTGAGAAGCGAGTTGAAACTGGACAGGTGGAGACATACGCCGCCTGGGTGCAAAAGCATCCAAAGTCCTGGAAACATTTGTGGACCTATTTCGGACAGGTAGGAAAAAATGACCAGAACTCCGATGATGTTGGTGTTTTGTCAGAACGGTCGCATTAATATGTGATTGATTTTGATTGAGAAATCCGGAAATTCTACGTGTCGACCGTGTGCAGACGGAGAGGGCCATCCTAATTGTTTTCTGTGTGAGCAATCAGTCAAAACAAGCCTATAGACGGTCACGTGTTGGTATCCCAGGTTCGCGGATTTCAAAAAATTTTAATTTCTCCATCAACGTCACGGCATAAGCTACTCCTCGCCATCGTTTGCTGCAATGGCCACCAATAATTCAGCAACCTCTAACTCATCATCGTCCCAGAGTCCAGAGGATTATCTCCGTTCAGCAAGCTTTACGCGTTCTTCTACAACCTCTGCATCACCTGAAAATGCCGTCACCGCATCAGACTTGCTGTTGGCTGCATATGACCCAGCAAAACTACATCCGTTGGCTGAACTGGGGGACAAATTGGACTATCTGCTTCTCGAAGATGACAAGACGAACGAACTCCCTGGCGCCGATACGGCAATTCCCTCCAGGGGGTGGAGCGATGATCTATGTTACGGGACGGGTACCATGTATCTGACTGGTAAGCAGGGATCTCTTTCAAATTACTTTTTTCGACTTTCAAGGTGTTCGCTTCGGGCCTCGTTTACTCCCTGAACCTCTCTCACCTTATCTCAACATCTCGCGCGACCCATCTTTAGTCCTCTTATTGTTCTATTTTGTCACATGTTCACTCCATTTCTTCTAGGTTTGGCCCTTGGCGGTGCATGGGGCGTGCGCGAAGGCGCTCGAAGACCACTTGCCGTATCAAACTCACGATTGCGGATCAATAGCATCTTGAACTCTGTCACACGGAGAGGGACCTTCATTGGTAACTCAGCTGGAGTTTTGGGTCCGTCGCGTCATATAGCCGATTTCTGTAGCTTGAATTAGCTGACAAGCCTCTTTAAAGCCCTCGTATATAATGGGGTTAATTCCTCCATCGATTCTGTGCGAGGAAAACATGACACAGTCGGAAGCATAGCAGCCGGGGCTGTGACAGGCGCATTATACAAGTCTACGGGTATGTTTCTACGTTTTTGGATAGTTTTCCCTGGATTCATCTCATAGTGTTACTGACAGCTGGGGTTAAGCCAGCTATTGCTGCTGCGACTGTAATTGCAGGTATGGCAGGTATATGGAGCTATGTGAAAAAGAGTGTTTGATTTTTGCATGTACTTACAACCTTAATTCCTCCACTTACTATTTTTGATATGTGTCCCACCAGCAAGTAGTAAGCAGTGGATTAAACAGTCATATAACGAGCGACTCATGAAGGTTGATCCATGGCCGGACAACTTTTGGAGAATACGCAAACCAGATGTTTGGCGGAAAGATGGACCCCTGATATGGGCTACTGATCTGACATACTTCCAGAACTTTAGATGATCTATGTCGCCTCGTTTCTTGTACACCCGTTTGAGTACGGCTACTACCCTTAGCGCAAATGCTATAAATGTTTGCCCGTCAGAGGTTCGCCGGTCGTCACGTTGAACCCAGTTCGATTATCTGGATACTCCCTTAAGGTGTTGACGAACACCTTGATGACACAGACTACCTTCCAGTCCTGTTGCCCAGAGGACAACTCAACCTCATCTTCTAGGTCGGTATGCACGTATGTTTCTAGACGTCAACGTCTTCTCCCTAAATTCTTTCTGTCGACGAACAAATCACATCGCCTGTGGGCACGTCGATTCTGTCGCCAGTCAAAAGTCGGTGATCATACATCTCACATGATGTTGGTAGCTCACGAGCAACTCGTTATCTATAACAGCTTTCCTTCCCCCTGGCACCCATCAAAGTATTTAAACATAGTTATCATGTGCCATCCTCAACTCCGGTGCCTTTTTCAATTCGACGCCTCCATAAAGTTACCTATACTGAAACAATACATGTTAAATATTCTTTGTATGACTTCCTCGACTTGTGCATTTGCCCCAGCATTACAGAGGCTAGCAGTGGCCACTCTTCACCACAATCTTCCTTCAGCTCTATCATTTTCTCCCCGAGTATTTCCAGCTCGAGTCGAAGTCCGACGTCCAGTCACGGCTCCTTTACGGATTTCTCAACACATTCCGTAGGGCCCTCTCGACGACAGCCCCGAATCCAAGTCTCCTCACTGCTGGCTGATCCCCATACAAGGTTGCTCATTGTCTCAATTTTTTCTATAGTTATTAAATTAAACCCAAGAGACAGGTCCTACCACTTAGAAGTGATTCAGCATCCTCTACGAACGGCGGAATTTGGGATGGCAAACCTATCTCGCCTTCCATTGACTCCACCAGTGATTGCGCAGCTTACAGTCAGAGACCCCTCTGGTAACTCCGTGATACCGTATGTGTTTCAAATACGTCCACGGCAGCTATTGATACTGAAGCCCTATCCGATTGGTTCACAGCGAATCGGAGCTGCCATTTCTTATAGCCCATTTGTCACTATATACTGATGATGGGCTGACACCTTTAGACATGGGTTCAGCGACCAATAGAGGCCAATCGGCACCGATTTTATATGGAAATCTAGTGTCCTCCGTGGATCAGTTGGAAGACCTTCAAGGCAATATGGGGCTGTTTTTCTTGTTTCCTGATGTCAGCATCCGTTGGCGGGGCCGCTATCAGTTAGGTATTACGCTTTCAAGAATATCTCAGTGAGGTTTCCCTGCTTTTGATAACGATCGATGATTTTAAATAGCACACCTCTATAGTAGTGATTCTTCTGTGAGTCTGGCTAGTCATGGTACAGTTCTTGCTGCAGCCCGCACACGGCCGTTCGATGTTCTCGCTCTTGATCAATACTCCGCAGCACGTAGGTTTCTTTCTTTGTATAAAAGCTAAATATGGTCTAACTTCTATATGGAAAGCGCCAACGCGCTTAACACAGTGTTTCCTTCGTCAAGGTGCAAGGATGTTTACATTCATGTCTTATCCGAACACATGACTGCCTTACGTATATTTATGCTCATCTAAGACATTTTCACCATTTTCTGGGTGTTCATTCCCCGAGAACGAATATTACAATTTCACATTCTTGTAAGATAGTAAATCTCTCACCTTTTCTAGCTAGTTAGATCACCACAGTTATTTTAAGTTGTTACACGCCTTTATCATGATGACTGTCAACGGACAGAAAACTAGTTAAGTTTGTAAACCTTTTGTAGGTTTACGTTACCTTGCCTGAATAAGCTAAAAGGGTTCTCACAGGAGTTCGCACCAACTCCTGAGGCTGTGACGCAACTCTGAATTTATTTACTTTCACAGCCAGAGTCTTGAAGCTGTCGCACAGTACAGGTTAAATGTTGTGTATATTTAATTATAATATAATTGGAAC